>CM065591.1:381934721-383156875 GCA_033119425.1 Bufotes viridis
TTGGATCACATTTAGCAGTCACCCCATTATCATAAGCAAGATTACAATGACAAATATCATCTATCTATAGATAATACAGGATCCACCATTCACAATAGGTGATTGTCAAAGCTTTTCTACCCCTTCCTTGTACATTGACCTCTGCACATGTCACAGAACAAGCCTGTGTTAAATGACATCCTTAGATCCACTGCATTAAAGGGGTTGTCCGGATTCAGAGCTGAACCCGGACATGACTTCATTTACACCCAGGCAGCCCCCCTAACTTAAGCATTTGAGCCGTTCATGCTCTGATGCTCTCCTTTTCCCTGCACTAAATCACGCAAGGCAAAAGCATTTTCATTAGTTCCGGTGACGAACCAGGCTCTCTATGGGGCTGCCCGCAATCCCGGCACTGATAGATGGGCTTTAGCGCTGCCCTAGCCTTTAAAATAGCTAGGGCAGCGCTAAAGCCCGCCCATTGGAGCGAGTGACATCACTGCACACACTGCCGGTCGGAAGCTTCCGTCCGGCAGTGTGTTATTGTAAACAAGATAGCCCTTTCCCTATGCAATATAGCGCAGGGCAAGGGAGCTCATAGGAGCATGAGATGCTCCGATGCTAACATCAGGGGGGCTGCCGGGAGGAAATTATGGGTATGTCCGGGTTCAGCTCTGAACCCGGACAACCCCTTTAAGAAAATCATATCTGTTCAATGTACATTTCCTCCCACACAATACATAGAATTAATTTCTATTCAAACACTGCTTTTCAGTCTCGTCTGTCATAGTCAAATTCTTATTTTTTCCTCAGCTAGAAAAAAATCTTTACCTGTATTTTGCGTAAGAAAACTACCCATCCTGATTTGAAAGTGGCAATCAGATTTTTCTTTATGTTTAACGGACATTTATAATACATTTATCAAAAAACTTGTTGGGAATGGCTTTAAACGGAAGTAATCACTATAGCTGGCCTACCTGATGGTAGCATAAACTAATTCAATTCCTGGATTCCTTACTTTTTTCTGCAATCATTTTTCCAAAATTAGTGGTAAGCAGCTCTGTGTTTGAATCAGCATCAATGTCACCGTTTTTTGTTGCCCTCGTATAGAACAGCATAGAACTGCTGACAGATTCCCTTTGATAATACTTTCTGATCATTATAAAGTTTTAAACTGTTAAATCCAAAAGATATCTAGCAATATGATATTTTTCTCTATTAAATAATCATTAATAGCTTATCATTTCTAAATTAGGAGAAGAATAATTACACAGGGGAAGAATAAAGAAGACTGAATATGATATTGGAAAACATAGGTCATTCATTGTTACAAATAAATATATTTAATGAGTACAGTAAAAGCGTACAAGTGAACTGTGATTGGCTTGAGCATACCATTTGCTATGAACCCGATTTGTTTTGTAATCTATCTTTTGCTCCATTTGTTTTGTTCTTGATTATCATGCTCCATACCCACAGACTGTCTTTGTATCTTTGTAAAGCATTGTGATGCATCACCATCATAATAACAAATAGCCTGTCAACACATTTACTGGACCGAAGCCCTCTAGGGATAATTTCTGAATTTTCATCAAGACTGCTGTGATTAGTGTATTTGATTATCATAATCAAATAACTAATTAACCATCATGTTTTAGCAGAGACAGAAAACAATGCTTCTTCCATTTGTTGTATGGGGAAAGCTACTATAGAAAGCAGGCAGATATTCGTAGTGGTGCTGTAGGTTTGACACTTCCACCATGCCATCAAAATACATGTGCTTACATTTTTGAAAGGGCTTGTCTATTTTAGATGAAGCCTTTTCAGGAAGTGGATCCCAGTGTCCACTGTTCATTGGCCACTGCACTGCTGGCAGAAAAATGAGGCAATACATGGTGTCAATCTGTATGTATCCATTGATTTCATTAACTTCAAGTGGTTCTCTAGAGAAGAGATCCTGACAATGATGTGACTTTCAGCTCTGGCTAATAACATCAACATGCTCGAACTTAAACCCTAGAGAACTAAACTAATATTGGCCTTGTGGACTGGAAAATGTTTTCTCTATTTTGCATTGCATCTAGTCTAACTTATTTATTTTTTTGCTTCAGGTAGTTGTATAAATTGACTTCAAAGGGTTAAATGGAGGAGATAAGAAGTTCCCTTGATCTTGGCTGTCCATACCAAAACAAGCATTTTAATATCACGGTGATCTAAAACAACTAATTAAGGTGTTTAATAGGTGATAAGTGTGTGAGCACTGTCTACATCTTTCATAGAAGTCAATGAAGCAATGGACTGACGTGCACCACAGCTCCATTAAAATGGGGCACCCTGTGATCTCTGTTGTCAGGATTGCTGAGGGACCCAGCTGTCAGATTCCGAGAGAGCGTACAGTCGTGGCCAAAAGTTTTGAGAATGACACAAATATTAGTTTTCACAATGTTAGATCTTTGTTTCAGTTGTTTCTGTGATGTAGTGAAATATAATTACACGCACTTCATACGTTTCAAAGGCTTTTATCGACAATTACATTACATTTATGCAAAGAGTCAGTATTTGCAGTGTTTGCCCTTCTTTTTCAGGACCTCTGCAATTCGACTGGGCATGCTTTCTATCAACTTCTGGGCCAATTCCTGACTGATAGCAATCCATTCTTTCATAATCACTTCTTGAAGTTTGTCAGAATTAGTGGGTTTTTGTTTGTCCAACCGCCTCTTGAGGATTGACCACAAGTTCTCAATGGGATAAAGATCTGGGGAGTTTCCAGGCCATGGACCCAAAATGTCAACATTTTGGTCCCCCGAGCCGCTTAGTTATCTCTTTTGTCTTATGGCACGGTGCTCCATCGTGCTGGGAAATGCATTTTTCTTCACCAAACTGTTGTTGGATTGTTGGAAGAAGTTGCTGTTGGAAGAAGGGTGTTTTGGTACCATTCATGGCTGTGTTTTTGGGCAAAATTGTTAGTGAGCCCACTCCCTTGGGTGAGAAGCAACCCCACACATGAATGGTCTCAGGATACTTTACTGTTGGCATGACACAGTAAATGCCACTGATGGTAGCGCTCACCTTTTCTTCTCCGGACAAGCCTTTTTCCTGATGCCCCAAACAATCGGAAAGAGGCTTCATCGGAGAATATGACTTTGACCCAGTCCTCAGCAGTCCATTCAGCATACTTTCTGCAGAAGATCAATCTGTCCCTGATTTTTTTTTTGGGTGAGAAGTGGCTTCTTTGCTGCCCTTCTTGACACCAGGCCATCTCCCAAAAGTCTTCGCCTCACTGTGCTTGCAGATGCGCTCACATCTGCCTGCTGCCATTCCTAAGCAAGCTCTGCACTGGTGGCACTCTGATCCCGCAGCTGAATCCTCTTTAGGAGACAATCCTGGCGCCTGCTGGACTTTCTTGGACACCCTGAAGCCTTCTTAACAAGAATTGAACCTCTTTCCTTGAAGTTGAAGATGATCCTATAAATTATTGATTGAGGTGCAATCTTAGTAGCCACAATATCCTTGCCTGTGAAGCCATTTTTATGCAACACAATGATGGCTGCAAGCATTTCTTTGCAGGTCACCATGGTTAACAATGGAAGAACAATGATTTCAAGCATCACCCTTCTTTTAACATGTCAAGTCTGCCATTTTAACCCAATCAGCCTGACATAATGATCTCCAGCCTTGTGCTCGTCAACATTCTCACCTGAGTTAACAAGACAATTACTGAAATAATCTCAGCAGGTACTTTAATGACAGCAATAAAATGCAGTGGAAAGGTTTTTTTGGGATTAAGTTAATTTTCATGGCAAAGAAGGACTATGCAATTCATCTGATCACTCTTCATAACATTCTGGAGTATATGCAAATTGCTATTATAAAAACTTAAGTAGCAACTTTTCCAAATTTCCCATATTTATGTAATTCTAAAAACTTTTGGCCATGACTGTACATTTATCACTTATCCTGTGGATAGGTGATGAATGCTGTTTGTGGGATAACCCCTCAAACTCATACTTAAAGGGGTATTCCCATCTCAGGCAATGGGGGAATTTCACTAGAATATGCCCCTATTTTCTGATAGGTGCGGGTCCCGTCTCAGGGACCTGCATCTACACTGAGAATGGAGCAGGGAAGGCGGTTTCCGACCACCGCCAATTATTCTCACCATAGGATTGATTGTTTGGCCGACGGAACCTCGAAGCAAGAGGAAATTTGGCTTCTTTGTGGACTTTGATTCACTAAACACTAGCAGTGGGTAAAAAAAAACTGTCCTGAAGGGGTTAAACCGTTCTTTTCTCATTTCAATGTGTTAGTGATACCTTATAGTTACTATTAGGGAAATTTGATAAAAGGGATTATCCCATAAAAAAAAAATATTTTACCATTTTCAAACCAGCACCTGGATGTGAATTCTTTTGTAATTGCATGCAATTAAAAAAATTTGTGTAGCTACTGAGTTATTCAATAAAATGTATTTGTATAGAGCCACCTGCTCTTTGTTCTTTTTCTCATTTCTTTATCATCATCATCACATGTATGTCACCTTAACATGTACACTCTGTAAAAGCACACCCCATACAATGCTAGATCATGGTGTAAGGTGCTCCCAGAAGTCCAGGAACAGAGAAAGTGTCTATATGTCTGGTTTGAGACCTATATAAAAGAAGGGTCTGATCTGGGGTCTGTATAAAGGAGGGGGCTAGTCTGCAGTTTGTATAACAGAACAGCTTGGTCTGAGGCTTGTATATAAAGTTCTATATAATTTCAAGTCTATATTATGTAAGAACTGATCTGAGGTCTATGTTAAGGAGATTCTGGTCTGGAGTCTGCCACCCGTGGGTGTTCGGGTTTGCCGGGTTTGGCCAAACTTCGAAACTGTCGAATATATAGAATATAGCGCTATAATGTGGTGGTGCAGGTGTTACACTGACCAGATAAGGAGGCAGTAGAGGAGGAAGCAGAGTAGGAGGAGGAGGCAACAGGAGGCAATGAGAAACGTCCTGCAATCCTCGGTGGCAAAAGGACATGCACCAAACAGCTATCTGCCTCAGTCCCAGCATCCACTGCATTTACCAAGTGTGCAGTAAGGGTGATATAACGTCCCTGCCCGTGCTTACTGGTCCTCATATTGGTGGTTATCTGGACCTTGCCACAGATGGCGTTGTGCAGTGCACACCTGATTTTGTCCGCCATTTGGTTGTGCAGGGTGCCATTGTCATTTCAGAGGGGGAGGAAGAGGCAGAGACTGCAGCTCAAGAGGGAGCAGGAGGAGCCTGAGATCTTTTGTGTTTTTTAAGGTTTGTACTCCACTGCAGCTCGTGCTTTGCCTATAGATGCCTGGTCATGCAGGTGTTCCTCAGGTTTAGAACATTTATGCTTCGATTAAGGCTTAGATTGCACAGCGTGCAAACCACTCACGTCGTGTTGTTAGCACATTGTTTGAAGAACTGCCACGCCAGGGAACTCCTTTGAGCTGGCTTTGGTGTGCTCACTCCCTGGGTGCGGTGGGCAGTAGTTACTTTTGCTTTTGCACTCTGCTCCCTCTTTTGCTGTGCGGCTGGCACTGTGTGACCAACACCTCTTCCTCCAAACTGCATGACCTTGATTCCATGTTGGGTCAAGGACCTCATCATCCTCCACATCATCTTCCACCCACTCCTCACCCCTGCACTCCTTGCCGGTCTGCACCTGTGTTTCGTCATCATCAGAGACATGCTGCAGTGGTCCTCCTATGTCCACATCCTGAAACATAAGTGGTTGGGCATCAGTACTCTCAATCTATTCCACTTCTGGGGCACGGCTAGGTGGATAGTCTACGGAAACCCTACCAGCAGAGTCATCAAAAAGCAAAGGAGACTGCTGCATGAGTTGGGGCTCAGACTGCTTGCCTGATTTGCAAGGGGGTGAGGTGAAAGACAGATGCCCATGGGCTGCAGGTGCCAACTCTGTGCTTTCAGCAGGGGACTGGGTGGGAGACAATGTGAAGGAACTGGAGGCACTGTCAAGCACCCAATCTACTACTGCCTCTACTTTTTCTGGCCTCACCATTTGTACACCGGTATTCGGGCCTACAAAATAACACTGAATGTTCTGTCGCCTACGTGCATCTGAGGAAGGTGTTTAACCACTTCAGCCCCCCTAGCTTAAACACCCTTAATGACCAGGCCACTTTTTACAATTCCGCACTACACTACTTTCACCGTTTATTGCTCCGTCATACAACTTACCACCCAAATGAATTTTACCTCCTTTTCTTCTCACTAATAGAGCTTTCATTTGGTGGGATTTCATTGCTGCTGACATTTTTACTTTTTTTGCTATTAATCAAAAATTACCGAAATTTTTGCAAAAAAATGACATTTTTCACTTTCTGTTGTAAAATTTTTCAAAAAAAACTACATTTCTATATAAATTTTTCTCTAAATTTATTGTTCTACATGTCTTTGATAAAAAAAAATCCAATAAGTGTATATTTATTGGTTTGGGTAAAAGTTATAGCGTTTACAAACTATGGTGCAAAAAAGTGAATTTCGGCATTTTGAAGCAGCTCTGACTTTCTGAGCACCTGTCATGTTTCTTCAGGCGCTAGAATGCCAGGATAGTATAAATATCCCCCAAATTACACCATTTTAGAAAGAAGACACCCCAAAGTATTCGCGGAGGGGCTTGGTGAGTTCATGTATCATTTCATTTTTTTTCACAAGTTAGCGGAAAATGACACTTTCTGAGAAAAAAAAAAAAAAGTTTCAATTTCTGATAACTTCTGGCAAAAAAAAAAAAAAAAAACCTCAGACGGACTCACTATGCCCCTCAGTGAATACTTTGGGGTGTCTACTTTCCGAAATGGAGTCATTTGTGGGGTGTGTTTACTGTTCTGGCATTTTGGGCGGGGCTAAATTGTGAGCCGCCATGTAAAACCTAAAGGTACTCGTTGGAATTTGGGCCCCTTTGCGCACCCAGGCTGCAAAAAAGCGGCACTTATGTGGTATCGCCGTACTCAGGAGAAGTAGAACAATGTGTTTTGGGGTGTATTTTCACATATACCCATGTTGGGTGAGAGAAATATCTCTGTAAATTGTCAACTTTGTATAAAAATTTTTAAAAGTTGTCGTTTACAGAGATATTTTTCACACAAAGTATGGGTATATATAAAAATACACCCCAAAACACATTGCCCTACTTCTCCTGAGTACGGCGATACCACATGTGTGCCACTTTTTGCAGCCTGGGTGCGTAAAGGGCCCTAAATCCAAAGAGTACCTTTAGGATTTCACAGGGCATTTTTACGCATTTGGATTCCAGACTTCTTCTCACCCTTTAGGGGCTCCTAAAATGCCAGGACAGTATAAATACCCACATGTGACCTCATTTTGGAAGAAGACACCTCAAGGTATTCTGTGAGGGGTATGGTGAGTTCATGTAAAATTTTATTTTTGTCACAAGTTAGTGGAATATGAGACTTTGTAAAAACAAAAAAAAAAAAAAATTTCCGCTGACTTGTGCCAAAAATTAAAATTCTGTGGACTCACCATGCCCCTCACGGAATACCTTGGGGTGTCTTCTTTCCAAAATGGGTCACATGTGGGGTATTTCACTCACCTGGCATTTTAGGGGCCCCTAAAGTGTGAGAATCCAAATGCATAAAAATGGCCTCGTGAAATCCTAAAGGTTCTCATTGGTTTAGGGCCTTTGCATCTTGGCTGCAAAAGTGTCACTCATTGGTATCGCCGAACTCAGGAGAAGTAGGGCAATGTGTTTTGAGGTGTATTTTACATATACCCATGCTGGAGAGAAATATCTCTGTATATTGACAACTTTGAATAAAAAAATGTAAAAAGTTGTCGTTTACAGCGATATTTCTCACACCCAGTATGGGTATATGTAAAAATACACCCCAAAACACATTTCCTACTTCTCCTGAGTACGGCGATACCACATGAGTGACACTTTTTGCAGCCAAGATGCGAAAGGCCCTAAAACCAATGAGTACCTTTAGGATTTCACAGGCCATTTTTACGCATTTGGATTCTCACGCTTTAGGGGCCCCTAAAATGCCAGGGCAGTATAAATACCCCACATGTGACCCCATTGTGGAAAGAAGACACCCCAAGGTATTCTGTGAGGGGTATGGCGAGTTCACAGCAAAAAAAATTTGGCACAAGTTAGCGGAAATTGTTTTTTTTTTTTTTTTTACAGTCTCATATTCCACTAACTTGTGACAAAAAATAAAATTTTCCATGAACTCGCCATACCCCTCACGGAATACCTTGGGGTGTCTTCTTTCTAAAATGGGGTCACATGTGGGGTTTTTGTACTGCCCTGGCATTTGAGGGTCTCCGCAGTCATTACACGTATGGACAGCATTAGGAGTTTCTGCGATTCTCCTTATATTGAGCATACGGGTAATGAGATTTTTTTTTTCCGTTCAGCCTCTGCGCTGAAAGAAAAAAAAAAATGAACGGCACAGATTTTTTCATTCGCATCGATCAATGTGGATGAAAAAATCTCTGCCAAAATCAGTGACTGTGGTGCGGTGGGCTGGGCGCTAGCTACCTAACAAGTAGCTAACTAACTGGCGGTGATAATGGACCCTTATGCCCCATTCACACGTCCGCAATTCTGTTTGCGGAACGGAATTGCGGACCCATTCATTTCTATGGGGACAGACTTTGTCCCGCTCGGATCCGGAATTACGGATCCGCGCTTCCGAGTCTGCACTTCCGTTCACAAAAATATAGAACATGTCCTATTCTTGTCCGCAATTGCGGACAAGAAAAAGCATTTTCTATATAGTTCTGGCAATGTGCGGATCTGCAAAATGCGGAAAGCACATTGCCGGTGTCCGTGTTTTGAGGATTCGCGGATCGGATCCGCGGATCTGTGAATCCATGGATCCGTGAATCCACGGATCCGCAAAACACATATGGACGTCTGAATGGAGCCTTACAAGGGGTGTGATCAATGACAGGGGGTGATCAGGGGTCTAGATGGGGTGATCAAGGGGTTAATAGGTGAGGGGGTGGGGGTGTTAGTGTAGTGTTTGGTGCAACTTTTACTGTGTTACCTGGTCCTCTGGTGGTCGATCCCAGAAAATGGGACCACCAGAGGACCAGGTAGCAGCTATATCAGACGCTGTTCATAAAACAGCGTCTCATATAGCTGTTTGATGCGATTTATATCGCATCTACAGCCTGCCAGCGATTGATCATCGCTGGCAGGCTGTAGTCCAACTCTCGAGACGCGCTTCACTGTGAACGCGCGCGCGCACGCGCGCACGTTCACAGGAACTCTCGCGTCTCGCGAGATGACGCCCCGGCGCGTCCAAACAGAAGATCCCGGCCGCCCGCAGGACGCAATCCTGCGTACGGCGGTCGGGGACTGGTTAATTTGGGCGTGTAGCTGTCACAGATCAACCACATCCTCTCCCTGCAAAAGAAGCTCCACCAACACAAGCAGCACCACGATGAGGGCCACATCCTTTATTTGATGCTCTCCTCATTCTTTGATGTCACCCACTAAACTAACAGACAGATTAACTATATTCATTTTCCTGTCACGTATGCAGTGCAGGTGTACCTCACACAAAAAGTGGGTATATCTCACCCACCGATCTAACAGATGAATTAACTATATTAATTTCCCTGTCACATATGCAGTGCAGGTGTACCTCACACCAAAAATAGGTATATGTCACCCACCGAACTAACAGACGGATTAACTATATTAATTTCCCTGCTATTGATGCATTGCAGGTGTACCTCACACCAAAAATTTGTATATGTCACCCAACAAACTAACAGACAGATTAACTATACTAAATTCCCTGTTATGGATGCAATGCAGGTGTACCTCAAACAAAAATGGGTATATGTAACCCACCAAACTAACAGACGGATTAACTATACTAATTTCCCTGTCACGGATGCAGTACAGGTGTACCTCACACAAAAATGGGTATACGTAACCCACCGAAATAATAGACGGATCAACTATATTAATTTCCCTGTCACAGATGCAGTGCAGGTGTACCTCACAGAATAAATGGCTATATGTTATCCACTGAACTAACAGACTGATTAACTATATTAATTTCCCTGTCAAGGATGCAGTGCAGGGGTACCTCACAGAAAAATGGGTATATGTCACCCACCGAACTAACAGACAGATTAACTATATTAATTTCCCTGTCATGTATGCAGTGCAGGTGTACCTCACACCAAAAATGGCTATGTCACCCACCCAACTAACTGATAGATTAACTGTTATATTTTTGTGTCAGGGGTACAAAGATCGTGCATTGCACCCACAAAAAAATCGCTATAGGTCACCCACAGAATTGACAGCCAGATTAAATATTATTTTGTACAATATGGTGTGGCTCACACTATAAACAATTGAAGACGTGGGTGCACCTCCAACTTAGGAACCCCAATCCCAACGGATTTTGTATCAATTATAATAAACAAGGGAGGGCACACCACTATCTGGATTGATTGGAACAACTCCTTAGATATGAATATAACAATTTTTTTTTAAATGTTAGAAACAACATAACAATATATCTAAAATTTACCTTGAATAAAATAAGCAACAAGTTTTATATTTTCGAAAACTAGTCGTAGGAATCTATGGCTACTTGTACCAGCCTATATATTTCAGCCGGAAGCTTTACAATACTATTCACAGACCAAAACATGAATAGTTTGACCTCAAAGATATAGTTGGCCATTGCATTATAAAGTTCAATGGTCGTACATTTCATCACATATTTTTCCTTTCCATGCATGCTAATTTGACGTATATGTTTTCTGTTGTGTCAACAATGTAATAATATCCAATTATTTCACTGTGTCAGTAGCAAAATCCTGCTGCATGTCGCTACTAACGTCCCGCTTTAAATTTGCCTTTCAGTAAAACTTCGGATTTATTTCTGAAGTATTCCACTTTATAAAGTGTTGCAATCTCCTTGGATGGATTAAATCAGGTAAAGTGTATTATCAGGGTAGTGCACTTACCCCTATTGTAGAAGTCCTTTTTGTTCCACGTTCGTACTCAGCACTGCTACTAATTCACCTGCGCACTCCTCTGGATACAAGTGTCCGGACCACGTGCCCCTAGTTTTCATTTTTCACCAGGTTGCTGTTCATATCCTGGAGGTCGTGGTGATTGCCGGGTAGTTTGAAGTTCTAGTTGCGTGTTGTGCTGGCAAGCTGAACCAAAGAAACCGCTGTACCTTTTTTCTTGCAATGCTTTCTCCATCCTTCTATTGTGGTTTCTCCGTGCTTACTGTTGTCGACATGTACCTTACGATGACAAAACGCCAAACATGTTTCGGAGCTGCTGCTCATTCCTCAGTGGCTATAACTCACCTCTATAAGACCAGCTTTTTATACACCTTCTTTCGTTCACCTTGATTAGGTTGGATCTTATACTCAAGTGCATGTATTTCTAATATCATGATACTATTTCACATTATGTTCATTCATCAGAAATATTTACATCACTCATGCAGTTAAATTATCTTACTTTACACACATTTTCCATCTCCTGTGGTGGTGATGCGTTTTCTTCATTCACGTGTTTTTTCTGTGTACACTCATTTGTCCTTGCTGTGTATTATTTGCGTTTATCTGAATATATTTGTCATTCTCATAATATGGTTTCTACTACATTTTCTTCGTTATACTTGTTCTAAGGGTTTCATTATTTGCAAAAAAATAAATAAAATGTTAATGTTTGCTAATTTGTGCTACCTGAGGTAATGGTGAGTTTTTTACGCGTTTTTTTCATACACATTCTAAGGCCCCTTTCACACGGGCGAGTTTTCCGCGCGGGTGCAATGCGTGAGGAGGACGCATTGCACCCGCACTGAATCCGGACCCATTCATTTCTATGGGGCTGTGCACATGAGCGGGGATTTTCACGCATCACTTCTGCGTTGCGTGAAAATCGCAGCATGTTCTATATTCTGTGTTTTTCACGCAACGCAGGCCCCATAGAAGTGAATGGGGCTGCGGGAAAATCGCAAGCATCCGCAACCAAGTGCGGATGCGCTGCGATTTTCCCGCATTGTTGCTTAGCAACGGGACTCAATCTCTATTATTTCCCTTATAACATGGTTATAAGGGAAATAATAGCATTCTTAATAAAGAAGGCATTGTTAAATGAAGAGGAAGGGGTTAAAAATAATAAAAGTTAACTTACCTTAGCCACTTGATCGCGTAGTCGCGATCTGTCCTCTCTTTCCTGCAGCATCTATGATCTGAAGGACCTGTGATGATGTCACATCACATGGTCCAATCACATGGTCCATCTTACCATGGTGATGGACCATGTGATTGGACCATGTGATGACGTCATCACAGGTCCTTTAGATCATAGATGCTGCAGGAAAGAGAGGACAGATCGCGACTACGCGATCAAGTGGCTAAGGTAAGTTAACTTTTATTATTTTTAACCCCTTCCTCATCTTTTAACAATGCATTCTATATTAAGAATGCTATTATTTCCCTTATAACCATGTTATAAGGGGAAATAATCAATTCTCCAGTAGACCCGAAACCGGACTTCAGTGATGAAGTCCGGCTTTCGGGTCTGGGTACCAAACATGGCGATTTTTCTCACGCGCGTGCAAAACGTGTTGCAAACGTTTGCACCCGCGTGGGAAAAACGCACATATTCCCGCAACGCACCCGCCTCTTATCCGGGCGTCAAACATGACGCCCGTGTGAAAGAGGCCTAAGACTCTCACTAGAACAAGTAAAGAAAATGATAAGGAAAATTCATTATAAAGTGAGTGTGTTTTTGTGATAAACTTTATTAAAGAGGTTTTATGAGATATTTTTATTGATGATCTATCCCCAGGGTAGTCATCAATTTCAAATCGGCAGGGGTCCGACACATGGCACCCCCCACTGATAAGCTGGTAAAAGAGAAGGCCATATTGTTTCCTTTCATTGCAGGGGTGCAGGGTGTCAGACCTCGACCGATCTGATATTAATGATCTATCCTGAGGATAGGTCATCAAGGAAAAGTCTTCTTGTGATTCCCGTTTAAGGAAATATATTAATTTTGAATATAAAACTGTTTGCTAGTGTTTCCCTTTACCTTTTCAGCAAAAAAAGAATACAGGAGTATACAGGAACACTTACTGTCTGCACTGAATGCAGCGGCCCAGCTCCTCTTGGTGTTCCCAGTGTGTATCCGGTTAGTGATTGGAAGATAGGAAGAGTAGTTGGTATGAAGCATTCAGCACTGACAGTAAAATGTGCTATGTTCCTGTATACTTATTGTATACCCACATTCCTCTCTTAAACGAGATGTGCCGGGAATGTAGAGAGGCGCACTGCTTCTAGTGATCAATGCTGGCAGCAGCTAAACTGTCTGCAGTGAAGCATGTCACATCATTTTTATTAATGTGCGTTATAAATACATCTAGGGGAGCAGGGCTGTGGTAGGGATGTATAGGCTAGGGCAAGGAGACCAGAGAAAGGCTTAAAGGGTTTTTCTAAGATAACTATGATTTTGAACACATATGCATATCTAGTTACTTACATTATGTACTGGCCTTATAATGGTGTGCATCAACACCTCTACAGTATTGCATGATATCCCACTGTGAGAGGGCCCACCTACAAGATCCCATCTCATCAAGCGCAACCCAACTGCTACCAAGCAGCAGCCACAAAGTAAAATTTTGCCTTGACGGAAAGAAAAGGCGTGTGCTTCCTATCATGGCATGTCACAGGGAACATCAAAGCGAGGACTGTCAACATGAGTACTACTACTTATATTGTTGCTGCCACTGCCAGTCTCGTCCTCCTCTGCACTACCATGTTTGCTGCACTTGCTTCAAAATCATACAGTAATCCAGAGAGAGTCTTGAGCACAGAGCTGGCCAAACTGCGGCTCTCCAGCTGTTGTAACTCTACAACTCCCACCATTCCCTGCTGTAAGCTGATAGCTATAGGAAGACTGGGCATGCTGGGAGTTGTAGTTTTGCAACAGCTGGAGAGCCGCAGGTTGGCCAGCCCTGCTTTAGCATGTTGAAGACGATTCTCCTCGGCAACTCTCTGTTAGAAGGCTGCTGAGAAGAGACTTTACTTATAGCTTCTAATAAAAATTAACACAATTCCCTAATAAAGTGTATTACAATAGCACTTATTGTGTTACTACACAAAAAATATTTGTGAAATGACAGTTGCACAATTTACAATAGTAAACTATTTTTTTTGCAGATCTTTGTCTATAGTCATCAAGGATAAAAAGGGTGGCTAAATATTTGTTTAATATTTTCTTTTTCTTTGAAAAACTACAAAAGCAATTGTTAAAATATATATTTATGGAAGTATTAAAGTAAATGGGTTGCTAAGTGGTACTGGAGCTTTAACAACTACAGTAAGTACAAGGTCAATGCTCTACTTTATTATCTTGAACATTTATATTTCATTGTACAGTGAATTTAATTATGTAATAATGGATTACTGATTTTGTTATTATATCTATAAAATACTTCAAACCTAGAGGTGAAAGGAGGTGTGCAGATACAAGGTTACCAAGTAATTGGTAGGCAAAAAGACAATGTAATTACACATTAATGGATTTGACAGATGTAATGATTTATGTTTGAGAAGCGTTGAGTAATTAGAGCATTTTGACTAGATTCTACGGATTTCTTTTTTGTTATTTAACTGCTGTCAGAATAGGCTATGTATTTGCTGTATATTCTTTGCTTTCACTATGAGACTACAAAAAAGGGATGGTACAACTTGACTTTATGAACATTCCCATGGCTGGTGACCACAGTACTGGAAAGGTTTGATGCTGGAATTGGAGTTTATCCATCTGAGTAGTTAAATCTGGAACGTGGCTTAATATTTAAATATGGTGCCCGCTCACAAGCACCATAGCCACCGGGTACCCGCTGTTTTAATCAGACACCCGGGGATAATGTATGCGATCAATGTATGCTAAAAATCTGGGAGCATGTACTCCCGGGTGTGCAACAACCCGCCCTAGCGAGAAACTTGGGATCCGGGTGTTGTGTGCAGCAGCCTTGGTCCACCTGAATGATCGGAGGCTGCCACAGTTGTATTCCTTTGAAGACCCTGCCTGTGGCTGGGCTCCATAGGAACATAGTAAAATTCCCATACACTCCAATGCAACTAAAGGGCTGCAATAAAACTTAAAGGGTTATTACCATGTGAGACATTAAAGGGATTGTCCCATTAAAATAAAATATGCCCTATCCACAGGATAGGGGATAAATGTCTGATTGGTGGATGCACATGCATGACTTTTCAGTATTCACTTTGTAAGTCCCATTATGGTGAAAGGAGAAGATCCCAAATGTGTAGCAATATGCCATCATTGTCCAAGATGGGACTACCTCTTTAAATTCCTGTAATGGGATAACCGCTTTAAATGAATGATAGGTGATAGCTCCATCTCCAGGACTCCCACCTATTGGGAGAAACAGCCAAATGTTTCCCTACCCCTTAGGCCTCTTTCAAGCGAAAGTTTTTTTAGCGAGTGTGCGGACCTTTTTTTGCGTTCCGTATATGGAACCATTCATTTCAATGTTTCCGCAAAAAAACGGAAGTGTTTCCATGTCCATTCCGTTTCCGTATTTACGTAATTTCCGCTCCGTGCAAAGATAGAACATGTCCTAATATTGCCCACAAATCGAGATCCGTGGCTCCATTCAAGTCAATGTGTCCTCAAAAAAAATGTAACGCATACAGAAACGCATCCGTATGTCTTCCGTACTTGTTCTCTTTTTTGCGGAACCATCTATTGAAAATTTTAAGCCCAGCCCAATTTTTTCTATGTAATTACTATATACGGTATATGCCATACGGAAAAACAGAACAGAAAAACGGAACCGAAACGGAAACACAACAGGAAAAAAAATGTAAAAACGGATCAGATAAAAACGGCCCGCAAAACACTGAAAAAGCCATACGGTAATGTGAAAGGGGTCTTAAACTGCAATAAAGTTAGATGTATCCATGCATGGCCACTTCTACTCTTCATCTACTTCTTACTGGCGTGCCACTGTAACAGCGGCTGCTGTGCGTCGCTCTTCCCCTGCTTACCGCCGCAGTTCCGGGTGCCACGTTCAGTGGTGATCTGCTACCAGTGCCTCCCATTCACGCTGCAGTCATGGGCTCTGTCTGTGTAGGTATTGTTGTTCTGGGATCCGCTCCACAGTTTCCTCTCAGCACTGGCCACAGCATTCTTGCTGCTCGTTCCCTGCAGCACTTCCTTAAGGACCGGCGCAAGTCACTTTCTGTGCTTTATGGTTTAGGTCATGTGACCTCGCTGACCAATCCTAGCCCTCCTGCACATATATAAGTGGTTTGGCCCCCTTCCCAGATGCCTTAGTGTCAAGGTCCTTGTGTCCTGCTAAGGTTCCAGATATCTGCTTATGTTCCCTTGTTCCTGACTCGTACTTGTATTCCTTGACTCTGCTGCCTGTTTGATCCCTGACTGCTTGCCTTGACTCTCCTGCTGCCGAACCAGATTGCCTGACCTGTACCTGTGCCGCCTGCCCTGACCTATTGCCTGTTTGACTTTGCTTCTGCCTCATCCTTCGGTCCTGCACTGTTGCTCCTGGTTATGACTCAGCCTGCTGACAAGCCTGTACCTCTGGTACTTTGCTCAGGTACCTCCTGGTCCACCTGGACCAGCTGCCTCCTCAAGAGGTAGCGACTTGGTGTTCCCCTCAGGAAAGTCTATCCCCACTATCAGGGGTACTGTGAAGATTGAGCGGTTCACTTAGACAGCGCCCTTAGAGGAGGTATGACATGTGGCAAAGTGGGTTCACACCCGCTGGTTCGTGACAGTACACTGAGGCCATGGACCCTGCTGGTCACCCCAAGCCTGTCTTCAGGAATTGTTACATGAAATGAGGTGTCAGAGCGAAGGTCAGGATGTCATATTGCAGTTAATGCAACATGTTGCTGCTTGTCTGGATGCCATCACTTCTCCAGCTACTGCAGGGTCGCCAGTCGCTGTTACTCCTGCAATTTCTTCACCAGTGAATCCGGGTATGTGTGCCGCTGGTGTGAAACTCCCTCTGCCATCACAATATGGTGGAGATCCAAAAACCAAAGTCATGGATTCCTAAACCAGTGTCTGATCCACTTTAAGTTGCATGGGCAGAAGTTTCCCACTGAGCAATCCAAGGTTGTCTTCATTGTGTTCCTGCTGTCTCACGAGGCCTGTTGCTTGGGCAAATCCTATTTGGGAACATGGAGGTCCAGAGACCACTAATCTGCAGTCTTTCCTAGCTACCTTCTGGCTGGTCTTTGAAGAGCCCGGCCGCACGTCCTCTGCTGCATCAGCTCTGCTGCGTCTACGACAGGGTTCTTTGTCTGTTGGTCAGTACGCCATCCAGTTTGTACCCTGGCTGCCGAACTTGCATGGAACAATGAGGCTCAACTGGCGGTGTTCTGGGAGGGCCTTTCTGACCAGATTAAGGATGAATTAGCTGGTCGCGACCGTCCGTCTACACTGACTGACCTGATCACCTTGGCCACAAGGATAGATATGCGTTTCAGGGAAAGTTCTAAGGAGGTTGCAGGCACCAGAAGATCACCTCGTTTGGCTCCATCCTTCAAGAGGCCGGTTCTTCCTCTAGTGTCCATCCCATTTGAAGAGCTCATGCAAATAGATCGCCTTCAATCGTCTGACCACAAAAATTTGCGCTGCAAAGCACAGAACCTTTGTCTGTATTGTGGAGGCAAGGCCCACTTTGTGCATAATTGTCCACAGAAGCCGGGAAACGCCAATGTCTAGGAGCAGTTGGAGAAGTGGTCCTAGACAAGGAGAAGTCATCTCCGAAACTTTCAGTTCCGGTGACTCTCTCTCAAAAGGGAGTCACACTGTCTGTGCCTGCATTCTTGGACTCTGGGTCAGCCAGTAACTTCATTCAGCAAGCTCTGATTCATCGGTACCGGCTTCCTACCATCCGTCTAGAAAGGCCTCTGTCAGTGGCTTCTGTAAATAGATTGCCACTTCCTGAACCTGAGCTTTCTATTACTATTAGTGTTGAGCGCGAATATTCGAACTGCAAATTTTTATCGCGAATATTGGCACTTTGAGAATTTGTGAATATTTCAAATATTGATATATATATTCATAAAAACAAATATTAGTTTTTTTAGTTTTTTTTTCATCTGAACCCATTACCTAGTATACCTACCTGCTTCTTGCTTGTGGGCCAATGTTAGAAGGCTGTAATATTGTAGTATGTAGTATTTAATTTATTTAATTTAATTTATTTAATGTATTTAATTTATTTTCTCTTATGCGAAAAATCGGCAATGTAATATTCTAAAACACGAATAAATAGCACTATAGAATAAAGTGCTATATATTCGTTTTTTTTTAATATTGATCATTTTTTCCAATTTAATGTGAACAGTCATTTGCCCATAAGGAACTTAAGCAGGGAGGAATCACGACTACAAAAGGAAAAAAATTCTATAGTGCTATATATTTGTGCTTTAGAATATTCGCATTATGCAATTATTACATTGCTTATTTTTTGTAATGGGTAGAATAATCTCGAATACAAATATTCGCGAATATATGACGAATATTCTAAAGAATATTTGCGAAATGTTGCAAATTTGAATATTGCCCCTGCCGCTCATCACTAGTCATCTTATGTGGCTGAGGCACCTTGAAGCACAAAGATCCAGGTGTGACTGCTACCTCACACTCTCTATAGCTAGCTGTGAAAGTTCAAGACCACAACCAAGCACACAATAGTCACAAATGTGATAAAAAAAGTGATACCAAATGTAAATTGCTGTATTATACTATACTACAGGTAACTGCCATAAAGAAATCATGAATTCAGCTCTATTTAGCATAGAAACGTCTTTGGTCATCAAAAGTTTTTTTTGTTTTGTTTTGTTTTTTGTTATTTATTTATTTATTTATTTTTACTGTGAATTCTGTAGCATACCAAGTACCCATTGAATCTGCAGCAAAACCTGCGACATGCACCAAAATCTGTGCAAATGTCATTCTCTACGTCAATGTAGTTTTGAAATCCACATGCAATGGATTTTCTAAGCCTGTAGATAGTGTAAACTAAGGGGATAATGCAACAAGTGCACTGTGCCAGAAAATTGGAGTGATTTTGGTTATGATGGTGAAGTAGGCATTTATATCAAATGTATGATGCTTTCTTTTGAGACCTAATTTTGTGCCAGTGCTTTGGAGGAAATCATTGATTTTGTTTTGTTCACACCCCATTCCATTATGTCATTCAACATTCCCCAGTAAGCCACATCTCCTAGATGCAGAAGCCTTCTCTAATACAGATGCACCAAATTTCACCACTTTTTGGAGCAATTGACTCCAAAATCTAAAAGCACTGACATCAGTAAATATGGACCAATGTATTTTAGGTTTTTAGAGCAGAGTACTTAAAAGAGTTGTTCCATAAAAAATACAGTTTTCAAGCCAGCACCCCGATCTGAATTCTTTTGTAATTGCATGAAATTGAAAATTTTGCATAACTACTGAGTTTTTCCATAAAATGTATCTGTATAGCGCCACCTGCTGTTTGTTTGTTTGTTTTCTTATGTCTCTGTCCAGCAAACTGAGAAGGCTGCACATGCTCATTTTTATCCTTCAACTGCCTCTTGAGTTGTGATGAGGAGAGTATGGACATGCCCTTTGAGCTGCAGCAGCTGGTTCTAGCTTTGTTAGAAAGGTATTGTCATGTACAATATGATGTTTGATTTTTATTCCTTACATTAGTCATGGTATAAGCCCTTTAAGAGCCCTTTAAGAGATCTTAAAGGCCAACAATGGAGAATAAGAATTCCTTACTATTTCCCTGCTGTATGCCACCATCATCTTATAACTATTTTCTATTAACCCCTTAAGGACGAAGGGCGTACATGTACGCCCTTCGTCCGCACTTTAAAGATGGCGCCCGCTCCCGCACGGAGCGGGCGCCCGAGCTGCGGGTAAAAGCTTGATTCATCAAGCTGACACCCGCAGCTCATGTCCGCGACCGGCAGCGATGCCGATCGCGGACATTTAACCCTCAGATGCCGTGGTCAATCCTGACCACGGCATCTGATCAGCGCAAAACCGAAAGTTTCACTTTGGTTTTGCCTCGGCTCCCTGATGGCCACAAGGGTGAGCCGGAGCATGCATTTAGTACCCTAGGTTTCTGTGAATGAAACCTAGGTTACTATTAAGTATTCCTATGGAGCCTATGACTGTAATAGGCTCCATAGGAAATATGCTATTTTCTCATATATTCCAATGCTATTGCATTGGAATATATGAGAATAGCAATCTGATGATTGCATCTTATAGTTCCCTATGGGAACTATAAGAAAGTGGTAAAAAAAAAAAAAAAAAAGTTTAAAAATAAAAATTAAATAAAAAATATAAAAATTCAAATCACCCCTTTCCCCAAAATGAAAATAAAATAAATAAAAAATAAAAAAATTACACATAATGGGTGTCGCAATGTGCGAAAACGCCCATACTATAATAATATTAAAAAATATTCACCATACAGTAAACATAAAAACGGAAAGAAAGCGTCCAAATGGCTAATTCGCCATTTTTGGACGCTTCATTTCTAAAAAATGAATAAAAAGTGATCAAAACATCATACGCACCCCATAATGGTATCAATTAAAAGTTCAGATTGCCCCGCAAAAAATGAGCCCCTACACTGCTCCGTACACATAATTACAAAAAAGTTATAGGGGTCAAAACCTGGCGACAAAAAAATAAAATAAAAAAATTCCCACTTTTAATTTTTTTTTCACTATCAAAACGCAAGAAAAACTATACATATTAGGTATTGCCGGATTCGTACTGACCTGAAGAATAAAATTAACCAGTCAGTTTTATCGCAAATCGAACGTTGTAATTTAAAAACCCGTAAAACTGTGGTGAAATTGCTTTTTTTTTGCAATTTCACCCTGTTTGGAATTTTTTTCCCGTTTCCCACTACATCACATACAAAAATAAATGGTAGTGTTAAAAAGTACAACTTGTCCCGCAAAAAATAAGCCGTCATATGGCTATGTGAGCGGAAATATAAAAATGTTATGGCTTTTGGAAGGCAGGGAGCGCAAAACAAAAACGCAAAAATCCCAAAACCCCCGGTCCTTAAGGGGTTAAAATGGTCATTGTCCATTTCCCTAATATTTAAGCTGCAGGGACTTTGAACTAGTAAAACTTTATAGATGGGATTGATGTATGGAAAATGTTAACCACCAACCTTCTGGATAAATTGAAATCATAAAAAGAAGAATGTCATCACATGATTTTACTCATCTCTTACCAATATATTAATCAATATAGACCGAAGCTCAGTTGTAATAAATTAGAATGTACCTTCTAATTGTAGCTTACATGCATCAATATCCAAACTCAGTACATTGTAAGTAAATGAAACTTTTTAACAGGTACAAGGAAAGCAATTAGATTCACAGCAGGCATGTTAGAGCATTAGCAGATTATTTGATGAATGTGCTGCACTGGTTATATTCTTGTTTTCAAGTAATCACTTCCCACAGAACATAATTGTTAAGTTACATTAATGACTGAACAATTGTAGACATGCATATGGATTGTGCAGTTCCAGGAAAGTATAATGTATCCTCGGGTTGGCTTTCCTTTTCACAACTCAGTTCTTGTTTAAAAATAAGAATTGGTTATTGCTTTATTCAATGTACAGAGATCAGGTATAGTGGAGCAACATCACAGTTTAAAGGGAATCTCCA
Organism: Bufotes viridis; assembly: GCA_033119425.1. Lineage (NCBI taxonomy): Eukaryota > Metazoa > Chordata > Amphibia > Anura > Bufonidae > Bufotes > Bufotes viridis. Next base: position 381,956,474 of record CM065591.1, read on the forward strand.
GGCTTTTAATATTGATGACCTATCCTCAGGATATGTCCTCAGTATCAGATCGGTGGGAATCCGACACCCCTGCCGATCAGCTGTATGAAGGATATGAGTATGCAATGCTCATGTGCCAGCTTCCTTCTCTTTTCCTGCTCACCACTACTATGTCTAAGACAAGCAGGAATCAGTAGTCGTTTCCCACTTATTATGCATTCATATATATCAGAAGTATGAATATATATATATATATATATATATATATATATATATTTAGTAATTACACATTTATTTTGTGTCATCCATTTTTACAATTACTAAAAAAATATATAAATTTAATTTAGCCTCTATTTATGATGTGATTTAAACTCACAGTTTCTGCATCACGGCCCAGAACTTTAACCACTACACTATACAGCTGCAAAGCCAGTTAGTAGAATTTTTTTTTTATTTCTACTGTAGAGGAATACTTACCACTAGTAGGTATTCCTATTGAGTAGACGTCTCATTTTTTTTTTTTTTTTTTTTTTTAGTGTAGTGGTTAAAGTTTTGGGCAGTGATGTAGAAGCTGAGAGTTCAAACCTCATCACAAGCTTTTTCAGAAATGGAGGTTAAATTATATATATATATTTTATATTTTTTTGTAATATATAATGTATGGCACAAAATAAATGTGTAATTACAAAAATTTATATATATATATATATATATATATATATATATATATATACATATATATATATTTAAATTAAGCTATTCAGCTATTATAGTTAAGTGCCTTGCCTCTAATGCAGAAGGTCATGAGTTTGAATCCTAGCAGAAACCTTTCTGAAATACAGACTAAATTTACAGGCTAAATTAGATTTAAATACACTGGGGTGAACCCAAGCACTGACTCCATATATGGACATAGCTAACATAGCTATATTTGGAGTCAGAGCACTGACTCCTAAGCCACGGACTCACACTGAGGGATTCCCTCACTGTACAGTAATTATCTGCATAGAAATAGAGGCTAATTAGATTTAAATACACTGACTCGAGCACACGCGGTGTTTGGCCAAACTCCGTGATATGCCGAGCATAGCGATGCTTGAGGCGAACTGGTGTTCGGCCGAGTATGCTCGCTCAACACTACTCTCTAGCATTGCCTGGGTCAGTACACCAATATTGGTAATGCTTCTTCTATGGTTGTGGTTTCATTAGAACACAAGAAGGCTCTTATTAAAGTGATGTTTTAATATCAAAAAGGACAGTGCGTACAAAAAAATTTGGTTATCACAAGAAAATACAACATAACGTGTATAGACATATAATGCAAAAGAACAGTTTGGAAAATAAAAGGGATAAAAACAGAACTTAATACGTTACGTGATGGTTTAAGTCCAGTTGCCTGGGATAGCAGAAGATTTGGCTAGTTCATCAAGCTAGTTGATCCCCAAAGAAATGACAAGTTGCTGCAGTGACACATACACTTTAAGAAGGGCTACAGGTCTACAGAGGCCCACGCCTGCTGGTGATGACATAACTGAGGCTGGGGTGTATGCCATGGCCTTTTCTGACCAAGTTTTATGAGGTCAGTTCTTGGCTCAGAATCTGTTTACTAAGTTAACTTCTCCTGTTGGCATCATAGAAACGTCCTACCACTTTCTTCCAACTCGTCATAATGTTTCGCATGCATGTAAAATATGAGGGGTTTGGGAAAACAAGGGCTGAGTTACTTAACCCCATAGTGACCACCCTGTTTTAGGCCTTACTATGTGCTATGCCAGCATTTAGTAAACCGCACGGGCAGGAGAAGCAATGTGTGCTCCTGCCCATACTCACAGCGCTGCTGCAGCCCATTGTGAAACTGTAGACTCCATACTCCGTACACCGCTGAGCAGTCAGCGGTATACAGAAAAGTGAATTTTAAGCACACAGCAAAAGGTGCACTGGGGGAGGGGGGAGTCTAAGTCTTAGTAAAAATACAAAAACCATTAAAAAAGTATATTACAAAATGTATTATTACGATATTTGGGGCATTTTAACAAAAATGTATTAAAAAGTTTAGTTACTCTTTAAGTACCCCCTCTTGCAAAGCCCTAATTGAGGTGATGTTCACACAGGTGATGCTGATGGATGGCCTAGTTAAAATCCGATCCCTTTTGAATGGCTCCTCTAGTACTAGGGTTCTGAGGATAATGCTAGGATAATGTTCATGATGGGGTTATATATTTTCTGAGTGAAGTTGTTCTGCTCCCCTGGTTTTGTTTATACAGCCCCGGTGATCTAGGTTTGGGAATAAGGCATCAATGATTTTATGGCCAGCCACAGGAATGTCGGGGGGGGGGGTGATTCTCCTCTCTGATATCTACATTAGCATTATTTTGCTATCTATATCACTAGAGATGAGCGAATCGAAGTTGACAAAGTGGAATTCGATCTGAACTTCAGAAAAAGTTTGATTCTCACCGAATCCGAATTTCTGAACGCCTTGTGGTAACGAACCCCATTTTTTCCTAAAATGGCTGCTGCATGTGTGAGGACATGGAGCAATGAACTCTGGGAAGGCGGGATCACCCATAATGCCATGCATGCAGCCAATCAGCAGCCAACCAGCCCTTTGATGTCACAGCCCTATAAATGAACCCAGCCATCTTGGATTCTGACATTTTCAAATGTACTTAGTGCAGGGAGAGATGTTAACAGGCGCTAGGGACAGTGCTAGAAAAAACTTAATTGTGCTAAAAAAAAGATTCATAAGTTCAGGAAAAGATTATTCAAGGTGTAGGGAAAGGATAGAGAGGAATCTTTCCACAGCATTTATGTTGAACAGGGTCCAGTAGGAGAGGTTACAGCCTGGTTATTAGGAACAATCCTATTACACCTTGCTGCACTGACTGGGGAACCAAATTGCCATTATACAGCTTTGCAATTCCAGCAAACCGTTCTTGTTATTGAGTTGCAAGTTCTGTTTGATAGAGGCATTAACAGGGTTTATTACAAGGAAATATTTCTATGTCTTATTTGCCCTTGTACTGTGCAATTATATGTTCTAAAGCATCTTTTGGCTTGTATTAGTGGGAAAAAAGGGCTTATTAGCCGTTGTGTGGTGAAGTGCAAAAATTACCTTTTTGGCATGTATTAGTGGCAAAAGAAAAAAATATTTGCCGTTCAGCGGTGCAGTTTTATGTTCTAAAGTCCTTCTTGTCATGTATTAGTGGCAAAAGTAAAATATATTTGCCATTCAGCGGTGCATTTATATGTTCTAAAGCCTTTTGTTGCATGTATAAATGGAAAAAATATATATATTTGCCGTTCAGTGGTACAGTTGTATATTCTAAAGCCTTTTGTGGTATGTATAAGTGGAAAAAATAATAATATATTTTCCGTTCAGTGGTGCAGTTATATAGTCTAAAGCCTATTGTGTCGTGTATAAGTGGAAAAAGAAAAATATATTTGCCGTTAAGTGGTGCAGTTATATATTCTAAAGCCTTTTGTGGCATGTATAAGTGGAAAAAAGAAAAATATATTTGCTGTTCAGTGGTGCACATATATATTCTAAAGCCTATTGTGTCGTGTATAAGTGGAAAAATGAAAAATATATTTGCCGTTCAGTGGTGCAGTTATATATTCTAAAGCCTTTTGTGGTGTGTATAAGTGGCAAAAAGAAAAATGTATTTGCCGTTCAGAGGTGCAGTTATATGTTCTAAAGCAATTTTTGGTCGTGTATCAGTGGCAAAAGAAAAATATATTTGCCGTTCAGTGTTACAGTTATATATTCTAAAGCCTTTTGTGGTATGTTTAAGTGGAAAAAAGAAATATATATATATTTGCCATTCAGTGGTGCACTTATATATTCTAAAGCCTTTTGTGTTGTGTATAAGTGGAAAAAAGAAAAATCTATTTGCCGTTCAGTGGTGCAGTGATATGTTTTAAAGCCTTTTCTGGAGTGTTTGAATGGAAAAAAGAAAATTATATTTGCCATTCAGCGGTGCAGTTATATGTTCTAAAGCCCTTTTTGGCATGTATTAGTGGCAAAAAATATATATATTTGCAGTTCAGCGGATATGTTCTAAAGCCATCTTTGCATGTATTAGTGGGGAAAAAGAAAAAGGGCTTATTAGCTGTTGTGTGTTGAAGTGAGAAAATTACAGCCCTTTTTGGTGTGCATTAGTGGCAAAAAAAAATAATTTATGGCATTCAGTGGTGAAGTTCCATAGTACTACAGCCATTTACAGGGTATATTAATAGGATAGATAAGTATGTACTATTAGCCGTTCTGCGGTAAAGTGTGATTGTTATATTTTTTTGGGGGGTTATTAATAGGAAAAATAATAAGGGAAAATTAATGGGTGCTTGTAGACTTTCTTCTGTATGAACCGAATTACGTCGATTAGCAATTCATTGGCGAAAATAATTTGTAAAACAGTCTTTTCTGGGAAAATTGATGGGTAATTGTAGACTTTCTTCTGTATGAACCAAATTATGTTGATTAGCCATTAAGTGGGGACATTTGTTTGTGACACAGCCTTTTTTTGGAAAATTGGTTGGTTGCTGTAACTATGGTCAACTTGGAAAATGTGGTTCCTGCCCAGCTACACTAGCAACTTGGCCAGGTGACGTAGCTTCAGCCTCCATGTTCTCACGCAGTTGGTCCTGCGACAATATACGCCTCTGCCTCCTCATCCTCCACCGTGTCAACAGCATCCACTGCAGGGACAATTCACAGTGCCCCTCCAGCATACCACATGAGTAGGGCATGGCGGTGTCACGCTGTTCTGTACCTCGTTTGCCTGGGCACATCTGACCGGGGGGGCCCTCTGCGCTCACGTTCCTCTGCCATGGTTTCTGTGGTAGGGTGGATGGATTGGAGCAGTTCAAGCTCCACCAGCGGCAACTTGAGTCTAAAGTCGCTGATGAGCAGCTTTCTTCATCCGCCTAGTGAAGAAACTACTCACCAGCAGAAGCAGCAGCTAGACCTGGAGTCAAGGATGGAGTGCAGTTAGCAGGAACTGATAAATAATGACAGACTGGCTTGATCCCAAACTAAGAAGAATATAGGAGGGCCCTATAAATCCCTAAGAACTCTCCCAAACTACTGTGCACATGTACAAGTCCCGGTGGTAGACAAATACATGCCCTCGTACCTATAACTGAGTGACACCTGAATTCCCTATAGTAGTGAGGGGAACGGCCACCGGCTCCCTGCACAGAATACAGAGGGAGTCAGGGTCACCTAGAATCAAGCCAGCAAACGGAATGCACTTATCTTAGAGCAAAACAACTGCAGCCTCCAGCAGCACACACTTTATCCAGGGAGTAATATAAACCGCAAGGAAAAGCAGTAAGGGAGAGAATATAAAGCAAACCAATTAATCAAGATACGAGGCAGCTGAGGGAGAGAAAGGAACTGAGCAAAGTGAAACCAAAACAAAGAACGTCATACACAAGACAGGGAGGAACCTCTGACCGACCGTCTCCCAGAACTGGCGGTGACAGGTGGTGGCATACTTGGACAGTACCCTGCTATTCCACATTGAAGATCCGCTGGACTACTGGGCAGCCAAACTGTATTTGTGGCCGCAACTAACAGAGTTTTCCCCGGCCAGTAATGTGGCATCAGAGCGGGTAATTAGTGCTGCAGGGGCCATAGTTACCCAAGAAGAGCTTGCCTGTCCCCCCAAAATGTGGAGAGAGTAACCTATGTCAAGATGAATCTGGCGTTGATCAGCCAGGATTTCCACCCACCAATGCCTGATGCATCAGATTAGATCATCCACGTGCCACACTAACACTGACAAAAGAAACCGGTTTCTTCTGGCTACCTGCTTCAGCTATTTTTCTCAAGGTGCCACCCGCCTGATTCCACACATCTGATGCCAACTGCTCCATACTGGTATTGCCACCCACCTCCCCACTCTGTCACCAGGTCACTCTGTGGTCTCCTGATGCTGCTGCCACCTCCTTACTATGTCACCTTGCCACTCTGTGGTCTCCTGATGCTGCTGCTACCTCAACACTATGTCATCTTGCCACTCAGTGGCCTCCTGATGCTGCCACCACCTCCAGACTCTGTCATTAGGCCGCTCTGTGGTCTCCTCATTCACGTGTCATCTCTGTTTTGGATCCACTCCTGCTTTTTTTTTTTTTTTTTCGGCATTAGCAATACTGATGGATTACTGACCAAATGTTGACTGAATGAAGGCGGATGCTCAACAGACAGGATCTGTTTTTTGGAGGTTATTGTTCTGACGGATACGAAGGAAGGGCAAAATAATCATTGACATCAACACAAACTTACTGCTGATACCCTCTCCACTTTGTCGGGGGGCTCTACTTGTATAAGCGTTTAAAAGAATAGGTTCTGTAGACATCTATGTGGAATCAGCTGATGACAGTGTAAAAAAAGAGCGTTTCTTATTGGCGCTAACATAGCCCTGTAAGGCTGAGTTCATACTTGAGTTATTTGATCAGTTTTGGCCCTGCCCAAATAAGTGAAGTGTGCAGTGATTATAAGAACAATGCCTGTCATCTGCATGTCATACTGACTCACAGTATTATTTCACTACCACAGCAGACTCCCTATGCATGTTAGTGCAATGCACAGTGTTCTACACCACTATAAAGGCTCTCTAAAGCCAGGGAATAGCCATTTTTTAAAGTGATTTGCCACAAATAAATTCAGATCAAACCAAATTTTTTCAAAAAACAACTAAAATTTTTGAAAAATTCACTCATCTCTATAAATCACCACACTTAGGATAGATGATAACTATTAGATTGGTGAGGGTCCTACCTCTGGGACCGCACAGATCACGAGAATGGGAGCTCTGTACCTCGTGAATCCCCCCAAAATGAATGGAAGGGGCAGTAGGGGCATGGATGTGAATGCTCCTTTTATTTCTATGGGAGTTTTGGAGATAGTCGAGTGCTGTACTCAGCTATCTCCAGAACTCCCATAGAAATTAATGGAGATACCAGGTGCATGCACAAATTGGCAACTCTGTGTTTTCCTTTTGAGGACCTCTGCAGGGTACAAGGCCTGAGTGGTAAGAACCCCACCAAACTAATAGTTATCCCCTATTCTGTGGAATGGGGATTACTGAATATAACAGAAATTTAGATGTGGTTATTATTGGATTTGTCTTCCAATATGAGTATACATAAGCATCACAGGATGGTATATGCAAAGATCAAATACAATATAATAATATATAATTTAACCAGAACGTCCATCTTACAGGTATATCTTCATACAATCATAGCACAATATAAAAACATCATCTGTAAAACACACATTGGTAACAAGAGGGGTTGGATTACAATGGAAATTTGAAAAAGGAACACAAAGCACTGAGATGATATAAATTCATGGACACAAATAATATCTGGTCACATCATTAAATGTTAAAATCAATATTTTATTTTCATACTTAGCAGGCAAATAAATTTTCTATTTTTTACCGTCCTGATTGTGACAAGTTGATGACAATATGAGGCTAGTAAAACAATGAAATGCCAGCCTGCAGCCATGCTTGAAGTCAGATATTGACGATTAGATTAAACAAAGCATGCTGAAGACTGAACACACAATCAGAATTTTAGTCAATTTAAACGTGTATAGGTCTACTTTTAAACAATCTGCTTCTTACCACTGACATAAAAAATTGAACTGTTACACAGAGTTAATAATATACGGTATTCACCATCGATGTATGAGAATATAGACCTTTTGTGTCACATGACTGTAGATATAAATTGGGCCGTCTTATATGTTGAGCATTGGACAGATTTTATATAGGAGAGGCTCTGGTCACACTGGCGCCACACATATACTTTATTGGTTTAAAGAGTTATCTCGTAGAGAAAGAGAATGTATCACTAGCACCACCTTATTAAAGTGGCTCCCTATGGCTAGGTCTACACGACGACTTGTGTTGCGCAACATTCATGTCGCACTAAAGTTGCTCAACATGTATTATCTTTTGAAAAGTGGTGAGGGTGACACAGAAACGCCACTTGGGACAAAATTTTGTCACATTGACATTTAAAAAATTACAAACAGAAGGTTTGTAAGTTTTTTTAGAGCAGAAAATTGGGGTGGAGTAAATTTCCCCCTATGTGTTTATAGGTTAATTAGGCACTCACATTAGAGAAAGAAGGGGAGGGTGAAATGCAAGCTTTTGCTTTAGGGCTTAAGCACAGGAGCATATTTTTTTACAACATCTGATCCTCATTTTGTGTGGGTCAGATGCGGACTCACTTCACTTCAATGGGACACAAAAGATGCATCCGCATGTCCATTCTGTCCACAAAAATATAGAACATTTTATGGACAAGGATAGGGATGTTATATAGAGGCCAGGACGTTCCGTTCTGCAAAATGCGTGACATACATGGCTGGTATCCGTGTTTTGTAAATCCACAATTTGCAGACCGCAAAACAGGCTACAGTCTTGTGCATCAGCCCTTATTTTGTAAGAACAGGCAAATATTTGATGCCATGCATTAAGGTCTGACTAGGGTGTGGCCCATTTGATGGGTGCAGCAGTCTGAGGTTAGGTTCACAAGCAGAATTTTATCTGTGACAAAATCCTCTACATTTCCCACGGAAGAAACCACTACACTGTTCTATGGTTTCAGTTGTGGGTTTCATGTGGACCTACTCCAGATTTAGCTCCATTGAATGGAGCTAAACTGTATGTAGGCTTCTGCAGTGGCATTGCACGGGGTCCGCTCAGTAACCTCACCAAGAATGAATCTGTACATTCTTGGCACGGTCTTGAAAACCTCACTGCAATACCTCATGGCCACATGAACTGCGGTGCGGCCTTCCATCAGAAACCATAGGAGGAGGTTTCTGTGCATATTCTATATTCATATTCTATCTTTTAGCACCGAATCCGCACTTAAACCTGCACCCAAAATCTTCAGTGTGAACTTAACCTGAAGACATGGCCACAATGTGCAGGTTTTTGATGAGGTTTTTCAAGTCAAGTCAGGTGTGGATCATAAAACGTAAATATTACAGAATGATGCGGTTTCTCTTTTATGAATCTACTTAGGATTTTATCTGCAAAAACTGTATAAAAACCTGCATGTGTGGCTGTATCCTAAGGCCTCTTGCACACGGGCGTGACAGATTATGTCCGGATGCATTCCGGATGCGTTCATTAAATAACGCGTGATTTTGCAAGCAAGTTCAGTCAGTTTTGACTGCGATTGCGCTTAGTTGTTCATTTTTTTTCTTGCGGGTGCACTGTGCACTTTTTTGATGCATTTTTCACATGTGTGATAAAAAACTGAAGGTTTACAAATTGCATCTCTTAGCAACCATCAATAAAAAACGCATCGCATCTGCACTTACTTGCGTTAAAAACGCAGAATATAGAACATGTTGCAATTTTCATGAAACGCAGAACTGATTCGTAAAAAAAAAAAATTCTCATGTACACAGACCCAATGAAATGAATAGGTCAGGATTGTCCCCATTCACGTCACGCATTGCACCCGGACATAAAACCCACTCATGTGAAAAGAGCCTAAGTATCAGACAATCCTTGATTTTTGGCTCAAGAAGTGTAAAATCTAGTACTAAGTAGAATCTGAAACTGTGAAATAATAACCTTCAAAAAGGCAGGATAGTACATGGTGAGCACTGGCCAGCCTATTATTATGGCAGGTATACAGCTGATGTCCTCTATGGCCATATTGAGAACCATAGCACAGCACAAACAGTGGACTGTTCTACACAAGGACGTCATGTTGCTCAGTGGGGGACATCAGCTGCTTCCAGCATATTTGGAATATACAATGTTACGGAGGTCAATCCCTTTAAATATATATAACACCATCAAATATCACCATTCTAACTCGTAGCTTGAATAGTGGTAAATTCAGCATGTTGTTATATGTGCAAAACTTGATTATGTTGGTGATTTTTGGCTACACAACTACACAAGGCCTCCAAGACACCACAATGGAAATTAGAGGAGGACATGTCATCAGAATCCCCCAGGAGTGTATCAGGCTTCGGGCTTTGACGTTAAAGAATAATTTTCAAAATTGTAATGTGCATTAAATAGGTTTAAAACATGTTTTTAGTACTTTTCATAGCTGCAGAGTTGTTGCCTCTGCCGTTCACATCGCCTTTTCATTTTCTATTCTTCTGATCCATTAGAGAACAGAAAAAAAAAAGAAAAAAAAAAAAGATCCTTTATTTTAGCATCTGTTGTGCTCATTTTGCATCCATTTTAGACATTTCCATCTGAGACCCTTTATTTTTGACAGGCTAAAAGTCCTCCATAAAGAATTTTTGCCTGTCTAAAATAACAGATCTCACACAGAAATGGCTAATACGGATGCAAAATGAGCACAAAGGATACTCAAAATAAATTATACAGATTTTTTTTTTCAGTTCTTCTGACAGATTAGAAGAATGGAAAATGAAATGTGAACCTATCCTAAGCTCAACTTTCCATCAGAGATATCTTTGTGATTTTGTAGTTGGTACTTTTGAGACAAATAGGTTGGAACATCCACAAGCAGTAAGGGACAGCACATTTATTGTTGGGGCTTACATACTGTAAGTCAGTACAACCTGAATTTGCAGGGACTGTTTTTGAAAATGAGGGACGGTCCCTGCAAATTTGGAGCTGTTGACAACTATGGTCTCATAGAAAATGTGGCCAAGTTGCTTGTATCAACCAATCACAGTCCAGCTTTCTGTTTTGTGAACTAAACATAAGCTCTGATTTGTAGGCATGTATAATAAAGTCTAATTTTCTCTAAGACAGGTTTCATACATGAAATCCTTTATATTGTGATGTGCATCTTTTAATGAAATAAAGCAGACAGAGGAACTCGCCACCAGCACCACCTTTATTAATAATACATCACATATATGTACAAGTTCTGTGTAGAAGGATGTTTTATTTCAGTATACACTCTATTTTGAATTCCCCAGAGACATGTTTTACTTTTTAGAGTTGGATAGAGCAGAGTGTGAGGCTCTGGGGCACTTAACGCTGCATTTAATTGTGTTATGTGTGTAATGGAAAATAGTTATTCTGTGTATTTTTACAGAAAAATAATACCTAGAGAGAAAGACTGATGACACTTCACTCCGTCTTGGAGAGTGTTGATGTCATTTGTGTCATATAAGCCTTTTTGGAAAAATCTCAATCTATCTACAGTTAAAGATGGACTAAATGTGGCAATGTATTAGAACTGATATGATACAATGTAATGTGCTGTCAGTAAAGTATTATCTTTTTCTTTCTAACTGAATCCAGGAAAGTCTACAGGATTATGCTACATTAAAGTCACAGCATCAGAAAATTGTTGTATAACATCAAAAATGGCCAAGTTAACCCAAGTTAACACAGATGCATTCAATGCAACTATTCATTTTAGTGAGATTTCCAGCTTTGTTTCTGTGATATATAGATTGTTTTTGATTTGCTAAATGGGTTGTCCAGCTGGGGAAAAAAAAACACATAAGGATCAGAATAGCTTTAACCCCTTCAAAACCCTGATATTTTCCATTTTTGTTTTGTTCCCCCTGTCTTTCCAGAGCCATACCCTTTTTTGTTTTTCCTTTCATATAGCCGTATGAGGTTTGTTCTTTGTGGGACAAGTTGTACTTTTATTGCCACCATTTACTATTTCATGCATTGTAGTGGGATGCTTGAAATAAAATTCAAATGGGGTGGAATTGGAAATATATATATATATATATATATATATATATATATATATATATATTTCCCAACAGTTTTATGGGTTTTGCTTTTTTTAGTAAAACTGACCAGTTACTTCAATTCTCAGGGTCAGTATGATATTATGGTGATACCACATTTATAGTTTTTGATGTGTTTTAATACAAAGCAATAAATAAATAATAATTTCACTGATATATTTAGAGATGAGCGAATCGAAGCTGGCGAAGTGGAACGTGATCCGAATTTCAGGAAAAATTTAATTCGCACCGAAACCGAATTTCCTAGTGATTCGTTGTAATGATCAAATTTTTCCTAAAATGGCTGGTGCACATGTGAGTACATGGAGAAAGGAAATCTTGGAAGGTGGGGTCACCCATAATGCCATGCATTCAGCCAATCAGCAGTCACCCAGCCCTGTGATGTCACAGCCCTAAAAATACGGCGGCCATTTTAGATTCTGCCATTCACCAGCGTGCTTAGTGCAGGGCGAGACGTGCCACAATGTGGCCTCCTCATGCTGCTGCCACCTCCACAATCTCTTGTTGTCGTGCCACTCTGTGGCCTTCTCATGCTGCTGCCACCTCCGCAATCTCTCGTCGTCTTCTCACTCTGTGGCATCCTGATGCTGCTGCCATCTCTGCAATTTCTCGTCGTCATGCCACTCTGCGGCCTCCTCATGCTGCTGCCATCTCCACAATCTGTCATTGTGCCACTCTGTGAACTCCTCATGCTGCCACCACCACCAGACTCTGTCATTGGTCCACTTCGTGGTCTCCTCATGCTGCTTCCACCTCCCCACTATGTCATAGGGTCACGCTGTGAACTTCTCATGCTGTTTCTACCCTTCCCACTTCATGACTGGGCCACTATTTTGCCTTTTGGCCTGGCTGACATCATTATTTATTTGACCTTTCTTCTGATTTGTCAGAAGGGAGGAAAAATGAGACACACAAAAGATCCTGTCTGTGTAGCAGCTGTAAGGCCTGTATGGTCCTTTCAGAATTGGCTTGTGATTTGGTAGCCAAAAGCAGTAGTGGGTACAAAACACAGAAGACTTGCAAATATTCGGTTCAAGTGTCATCTCTGTTTTGGATCCACTCCTGTTTGTTTTGGTATTAGCAATACTGATGGATTACTTACCAAATGCTGACCGAGTGAAGGCAAATGCTCAACAGACAGGATCAGTTTTTTGTGGGGTTATTGTTCTGACGGATCAGAGGAAGGGCAAAATAATCAGTGACGTCAACACAAAGTTACTACTGACACCCTCTCCACTCTGGTGGGGGGGCTCTACTTTTATAAGTGTTTAATAGAACAGGTTCTGTTTATATCTATGTGGAATCAGCTGATGGTGGTGTAAAAGGAGTGCACTTCTTCTTGACACTAACCTCAACCTGTAAGGCTGAGTTCATATTTGAGTTATTTGGTCAGTTTTGGCCCCGTGACTGCCCAAATAAGTGAAGTATGCAGTGATTCTAAGAGCGACGCCTGTCATCTGAATGTCATATGGACTCACAGTATTATTTCACTACCAAAGCAGACTCCCTATGTGTGTTACTGCAAGGCACAGTGTTCTACAGTTCTACACCACTATAAAGGCTCTCAGCAGCCAGGAAAAAGCAGTATTTTAACATGATTCGCCGCAAACCGGAGAAGTGAATTTTTGAAAAATTTGCTTATCTCTAGACATATTCTGACCCCCATATCTTTTTTATATGTACATTAAAATAGTTGTATTGGGGCTAGCTTTTTGCAGCACAATCTAGTTTTTATTGATACCATTTTGGAATGTGTAAATTTTTTTTATCTCTTTTTATTAAATTCTCTGAGGTGATGAAAAAAAATGGAACATCGGCTATTTTGATTTGCCATATGGGCTAAATATTTTTATATTTTAATAGTACAGGTATTTTGGGATGCTTTGTTAATGAGGAATCAAGCCAGCACTATCTGTATAGCCTATCATGCAAGGACTCGGTCCAGTCTATAAACAATTCAGCGAAAAAATGGAAAAAGATGTCCAGCACTGAGATGAAAATAAAGTCTTCAGTCTTTGTTTAGCCTCATGTAAAAATATCCACATGGAAAGTGGTATCACACAAATAAACAACCCAATTATACAGTTGTACGTCCAAAATAATAGTAATATCTCAGCCTGAAAGGACCTTTTAACCCCTTAAGGACACAGGGTTTTTACATTTTTGCGTTTTCGTTTTGCGCTCTATGCCTTCCAAGAGCCATAACTTTTTTATTCTTCCGTTCACATGGCCATATGAGGGCTTATTTTTTGCGGGACAAGTTTTACTTTCCAACGCCATCATTTAATAATGCATACGGTGTAGTGGGAAGCGGGAAAAAAATTCCAAATGGAGTGAAATTGCAAAAAAAAAGCAATTTCACCACAGTTTTACGGGTTTCTAAATTACGACGTTTGATTTGCGATAAAACTTACCATTTAGTTTTATTCTACAGGTCAGTACGAATCCGGCGATACCCAATATGTATAGCTTTTCTTGCGTTTTGATAGTGAAAAAAATTCCAAAGTTGGAAAAAATTTTTTTTTTTTTGTCGCCATGTTTTGACCGCTATAACGTATTTGTATATAAGTGTATGGCGTTGTATGGGGGCTTATTTTTTGCGGGGCGATCTTAACTTTTAGTTGATACCATTATGGGGTGTGTAGGACTTTTGATCACTTTTTATTTAATTTTTTGAGGAAATGAAGCGTCCAAAAGCGGCAAATCGGCCATTTGGGCGCTTTTTCCGTTTTTCTGTTTACCGTATGGGAAATATATTTTTATATTTTTATACTATGGGCGTTTTCACACATTGTGACACCCATGATGTGTATTTTTTTATTTTTTTATTATTTTATTTTAATTTTGGGGAAAGGGGGTGATTTAAATTTTTAGGTTTTTTTATTTATTTTTTATTTTTTTATTTTTTTAATTTTTTTACACTTTTATATAGATCCCATAGGGACCTATATAAATCAGTTACCTGATTGCTTCTATCATAAACTCCAATACACTTGTATTGGAGTTTATGAGCATTTACTACTTTCCTATGAAGCCCTATTGCTAACAAGGGCTCCATAGGAAATAGTAAGTGATAGCCTCATGCTGAATGAAAGGCTTGAGGCTATCCCTTACAGCGCTCCGATTCTCCCGATCACCACTAGGGGAGCCGGAGCGCTGCCGAAAGTTTTACTTTCGGTTTTAGCGCGTGCAGATGCCGTGATCAGGATTGATCACGGCATCTGCAGGGTTAAATGATCGCGGTCGGCAGCGCTGCCGACCGCGATCATCAGCTGCGGGGGTCAGCTACAGGAATCAGCCGGACCCCCGCAGCGATGGTGCCCGCAGCGGCCAGGAGCGGGCGCCATCTTTAGGGACTGGACACATGACGTACCCATACGTCATGTGTCCTTAAGGAGTTAAAAGAAAATAGTAAACTTTTATTGATAAACTCGTTAAAAAAGGGGAAATGTACTAATTCCGTAACCAACTAACAGGCGTTCAGGCTTGTCTAGTGTAGAGAGGAATAGCTGAATTATCATCCACACATAGGTAAAGTCTGTGAAATAGCCACATATGTAATAACAAACACACTATACACTAGATGTGCATGAGGCCAGGACACAGTGTAGGTAGGCTAGAGCGCTGTATTGCAAATATTCCTCTATTAGGTCTGATAGTATAAGGCTACTGTGTGGAGAACTTACACAGTTGGTGAAAGAGGGGTTCAAATGAGCAGGTGTAGCACAGGATCCAAAGTGCACGGTTCACACTTGTAGCATACACACAATACCACCAACACCAAACTGAACTGTAACGCGTTTGATTGGCACTGTAGGTGTCACTCATATAATCACACAGAAAGGTGGGAGTAGCTGGTTTTTGCTTACATCCCTGCCTATTGAGTTGCATCCTACCAAGTTGACAGCACCCAGTGGTGTAACTATGGTGTTATGGGCCACAGTGCAAACTTTGGATTGCCCCCCCCCCCCCTATTTTTACAAAGAAGTGGCAGATTTTTTTGCTAAGGGCTCTTTCCGTGCAGCTAATCTGCAGTGTGAATGAGTGCTAAGCCACATTCCGGACAGCAGAGACACGGAGCAGTAACATGATTGACTGTGATCTTTTTACTACAAAATCACGGTGACAACTTTATCTCACTTTGATTTTGTAGCAAAAAGGTCACAGAGAGGCACGGAGCATTATCAGTCATGTTAATTCTCTGTTTCTCTGCTGTCCAGAATGGGGCTTGTCACCCTTTCACACAGCAGATTAGCCGCAGGGGATACGCTCGTGTTAAAGAGCACTAAGCCCAATGCAAGGCCCTACCTCATCCAGCGTGTCACTGGCGTCGGTGTGATGTACACTGGATCCAGAACAAGGTCCCTGTGGTGAGAAAAAAAGAATAATCACATAAGGAAGGGATGGTGACTGCCCCTGTGTCACCAGCAGAGGGCACTGTGCTGGCCTGTAAGACTGAGCCATGCCAATGTATAGCAGGGTAATCTAGTGCTACCACACAGTACTAATGCCCAGCTTGTGGCCCCTCACATTACCAATGCCCTCTTTTGTTCCTGTCACAGTAGTTATGCCCAGATATGCCCAGATATGTGCCCCCTCACAGTAGTTGTGCCAAATATGTTCCCCCTCACAGTAGTTATGCCAAATATGTTTTCCCTCACAAGTAGTTATGGCCAGATATGTGCACCCTCACAGTCGTAATGCCAGATTATATATCCCCTCACAGTAGTAATGCCTATTTCTGTGCCCCCTCACAGTAGTAATGACCAGAATGTGTGCCCCTTACAGTAGTAATGCCAGATTATGTGTCCCCTCAAAGTAGTAATGCCAGATTATGTGTCACCTCACAGTAATATGTCCAGATAAGAATTAAATGTTACCATGTTTTTATTGAACACACCATGTAAACATTCACAGTGCAGGTGGAAAAAGTATGTGGTAAGTCGCTTATCCCGTTATGGATTCCACTATAGCGGCATATGGAATCCATAAGGGGCGGCTGCCACCAACCCGAACTTTTGCACAGCCGAAGGACCTGGGGTGACGTCACTGTCATGTGATCAGTGCAGGGGGTGTGGCTCAGTACTGGATTTGAACACGTGCTGAGCCCCGCCCCCTGCACTGATCACATGACGGTGACGTCACCCCAGGTCCTTCGGCTGTGCAAAAGTTCGGGTTGGTGGCAACCGCCCCTTATGGATTCCATATGCCGCTATAGTGGAATCCATAACGGGATAAGCGACTTACCACCACCCGAACGCCGAACAACGGACTTTTTTTTAATGTTCGCTCATCTCTACTAATGACATCTCCAAGAGCTAATTGGAGTGAGGTGTCAGCCAACTGGAGTCCAATCAATGAGATGAGATTGGAGATGTTGGTTACAACTGCCCTGCCCTATAAAAAACACACATCAGAAGACTTACAATTAAGAATTGTTGACTTGCATAAAACTGAAAAGGGTTATAAAAGTATCTCCAAAGATAAAGAAAGAGAGGCACAGCACACCAAACATCAAAACCTCATCCCAACTGTGAAGTATGGTGGTGGGGGCATCATGGTTTGGGGCTGTTTTGCTGCGTCAGAGCCTGGACTGATTGCTATCATCAAAGGAAAAATGAATTTCCAAGTTTATCTAGACATTTTGCAGGAGAATTTAAGGCCATCTGTCCACCAGCTGAAGCTCAACAGAAGACGAGTATTGCAACAGGACAACAACCCAAAGCATAGAAGTAAATCAACAACAGAATGGCTTAAACAGAAGAAAATACGCCTTCTGGAGTGGCCCAGTCCTCACCTCAACTCGATTGAGATGCTGTGGCATCACCTCAAGAAAGTGATTCACACCAGACATCACAAGAATATTGTTGAACTGAAACAGTTCTGTAAAGAGGAATGGACAAGAATTTCTCCTGACCATTGTAGACGTCTGATCTGCAACTACAGGAAATGTTTGGTTGAAGTTATTGCTGCCAAAGGAGCTTCAACCAGTTATTAAATCCAAAGGTTCACATACTTTTTCCAACTACACTGTGAATGTTTACATGGTGTGTTCAATAAAAACTATATTTAATTCTTTGTGTGTTATTAGTTTAGACAGACTGTGATTGTCTATTGTTGTGACTTAGATGAAGATCAGATCACAATTTATGACCAATTTGTGCAGAAATCCATATCACTCCAAAGGGTTCACATACTTTTTCTTGCAACTTTATGTGCCCCTTCACAGTATTTATGCCCAGTTATGCGCCCCCTCAAAGTAGATATGCCCAAATATGTGCCCCCTCAGAGTGGTTATGCCAGATTATGTGCCCCTCACATTAGATATGCCCACATATGTTCCCCTCACAATGGTTATGCCAATTTATATGCCCCCTCATAGTAGTTATGCCTTCATATGTGCCCCCTCATAGTAGTTATGCCTTCATATGTGCCCCCTCATAGTTATTCCTTCATATGTGCCCCCTTCACAGTAGTTATGCCAGATTAGTTGCCCCCTCCAATCACTTATGGCAGATTAGGTGCCCCTCAGTAGATATGCCCACTTTTGTGCCCCCTCACTCTAGTTGTGCCCATCAAATCCCCCCCTTCCCCAGTCTGCATAGTTAGAAAAAAAGTGTGTGTGTGAGTGAGTGTGCGCTCCCCCCCTCCCCCCCGCCCATATTATCAGTGGTGTATCTTGGCTTTGTGCTGCCCTAGGCGAGACTAAACTCGGGCACCCCCTAATATAAATTTGACCCGCCCCTTCCTGTCAAGGCCAAACCCCTTTCTCTGTAAACCCCGCCCTTCCTTTTAGGCTCCATCCTTTCCTGTATTCCTGTATTTAAAAGTGAATAACGACAGCCACACCTCACACCCCTCCCTTGATCCCACTAAGTGTCATCCACAGATCCCCCCCCTTAAGTGTCATCCACAGATCCCCCTTAAGTGCCATCCACAGATCCCCTCCTTAAGTGCCATCCACAGATCCCCCCTCAGTGTCATCCACAGATTCCCCCTCTTTAGTGTCATCCACATATTCCCCCTTAGTGTCATCCACAGATTCCCCCCTCAGTGTCATCCACAGATTCTCCCCCTCAGTGTCATCCACAGATCCCCCTCAGTGTCATCCACAGATTCCCCCCTCAGTGTCATCCACAGATTCCCCCTCTTTAGTGTCATCCACATATTCCCCCTTAGTGTCATCCACAGATTCCCCCTCAGTGTCATCCACAGATTCTCCCCCCTCAGTGTCATCCACAGATTTCCCCCTCAGTGTCATCCACAGATTCTCCCCCTTAGTGTCATCCACAGATTCCCCCTCAGTGTCATCCACAGATTCTCCCCCTCAGTGTCATCCACAGATTCCCCCTCAGTGTCATCCACCGATTACCCCCTCTTTAGTGTCATACACATCTCCCCTTAGTGTCATCCACAGATTCCCCCCTCAGTGTCATCCACAGATTCTCCCCCTCAGTGTCATCCACAGATTCCCCCTCAGTGTCATCCACAGATTCTCCCCTTAGTGTCATCCACAGATTCCCCCTCAGTGTCATCCACAGATTCTCCCCCCAGTGTCATCCGATTCCACAGATTTCCTACCTGCTCAGCGCCGTTGTAGGTAATTTATTCACTCCACTTGCCTGAGAGAAGCGCCGGAAGACTCACACAGGCATTGAAGTGTGCATGCGCCTGCCAGTGCGCCTGTGAGTCTTCCGGCGCTTCTCTCTCAGGCAACTTGCCTGAGAAGAGAAGCGCCGGAAGACTCACAGGCGCACTGGCAGGCGCATGCGCACTTCAATGCCTCTGCCAGTGCGCCTGTGTGAGTCTTCCGGCGCTTCTCTCAGGCAAGTGGAGTGAATAAATTACCTACAACGGCGCTGGGCGGGGAGGAGCGGCGCCGGCGCACCCCCAGCAGCGCAGCCCGGACAAAAAAAAAATCTATCACTGAGGCAAACAAGGCATCTTGCCGCCCCATTAGAAGTGCCGCCCTAGGCAAATGCCTTGTTTGCCTCGTGATAGATACGCCACTGCATATTATACATGTAATAGAGCACTCTAATGGGACCCAAAATTGCCACTGTACTTCATGCTGGGCCCCATCAGAGCGCTCCAATACATGTGAGTACAGTGGAGCCCCAGCCTCCAGCCTCAGGGCGCAGGCAGGGGCCGGCCAGAGGGAGAGGGACTGACAGGGGGGAACCGCTCAGCGCTCCCTCCTGTCATTCCCTGAGCCAGGCCACGTCAGAGCGCTCCTCTCACCTCCATTATGGTCACTGCTTCAGGCCTCCAGCATCAGGCCCCGCTGCCTCTAACTTGAAACACAGTAAGCAGGTGGGTGGAGCCTAACAGACCTCTGTTAGGCTCCGCCCACCTGCTTAATGTGTGGCAGTGCTGGGGCCTGATCCCGGAAGCCTGGAGCAGTGAACATAATGGAGGTGAGAGGAGCGCCTGACGGGCCCGAATTAAGTACAGTGAAATGCCGGGCCCCTTACATGAAGTCTGTGACAACATGGGGGGCAGAAAGAGCATGACAACATGGGGGTGTAAAGAGCATGAAAACAAGGGGGAGAATGACAGGGGGCAGAAAAAGCATGACAAGAAGAGGGGATTATGACAAGAGGGGGGAGAATGACAAGAGGGGGAGAGCATGTCAAATTACTATGTGGGGGCACTGCTGTGTGGTTAAGGGGGGTGTGGCAGACATTACTGTGTGGGGGGCAGTTTGGCAGACATTACTGTGTGGGGAGCAGTGTGGCGGACATTACTGTGTGGGGGAAAGTGTTGCGGACATTACTGTGTGGGGGGCAGTGTGGCGGACATTACTGTGTGGGGGGCAGTGTGGCGGACATTACTGTGTGGGGGCAGTGTGGCGGACATTACTGTGTGGGGGCAGTGTGGCGGACATTACTGTGTGGGGGCAGTGTGGCAGACATTACTGTGTGGGGAGCAGTGTGGCGGACATTACTGTGTGGGGGACAGTGTTGCGGACATTACTGTGTGGGGGGCAGTGTGGCAGACATTACTGTGTGGGGGGCAGTGTGGCGGACATTACTGTGTGGGGGGCAGTGTGGCAGACATTACTGTGTGGGGAGCAGTGTGGTGGACATTACTGTGTGGGGGACAGTGTGGCGGACATTACTGTGTGGGGGACAGTGTGGCGGACATTACTGTGTGGGGGCAGTGTGGCGGACATTACTGTGTGAGGGCAGTGTGGCGGATATTACTGTGTGGGGGACACTACAGTGTGGGGTGGTATTATGCAAAAGCTCTGCAGATGCATCTCCCATGTATTGGGTCACCACAATGGTCATTCACTAAATGAACCCTGTTATGGGGAGAATCTGTGGATGACATACATTTGTCATCCACAGACACCCCCCACCCCCCAAAACAGGGTTAATTTACTGAATGACCACCAATAAAAGAGGTGGGGTCACATATGCTATTTCATAATGACAGCAGGGCCCGTGCAGTGACTTGGGCAGCTCAGCCTCTGTTGGTGGTGGACCTTGTCCCAGCCCTGGATAGATAGATAGATAGATAGATAGATAGATAGATAGATAGATAGATAGATAGATCCAAAGTCGATTCATTCAAATACTTCAATTTCAGTGCTGTATCTTTACAGCATTGAAATGTATTGGCTCACTGGAGCCAAAGTTCTTCTCGCCCGAAGTCGCACAACACTTTAATAATCCCTACTGTATGCATATCTGCGCATTGAAAAACAATATAAAATAGCACTCCAAGGTAGCAGCCAGTACTAAAGCCCACTCTGGATAGCTATTTTAAATTATTTTTTAATATGCAGATATGAATACAGTAGGAATTAACAAAGTCTTGTGTGACTTTGGAAGAGGCGAACTTTGGCTCTACGGAGCCAATACATTTTAATTCTGTACGGAAACAGCATTGAAATTGAAGTATTTGAACAAAACAACTTCGGATCTATGATCTGAAGGTCGATTCGATGAAGCCTAGCTAGAATATTTACAAATGGCTTTTTCATTCATGAGTTACCAAAACTAGTTATTTTTACAGACTTTTCGCATTTTGTCCTTTTGCAGAATCTGATAGGCAGACCAGCACAAACTCTTCTCTCAAGACCCTTAAGCAGAGTATTTCAACTAAGTTGGTTCAAAGTTAAATATTTTTATACTGTACTGCAATGTAAGAGCGCAGTGAACTTCTCTTGCACAAGCCATAGGCTCCCTATCTTCTCTTTAGACCACTGCTTCAAGACACTGCTTTTAAAAGTGACAGAATAAACAATCACAGTATGACTACTCACAGTAAATGTAACAAGAATTTCTCAAGAATTTATTTGCAAAAATGGAAAATCAAGATGCATACAGCATTGCATATAGGTTTTATTCTTATGTAATCTTTATATTTACTTAGTGTAGATATTTATCCAGGCAATCTATATTAGGCATTAACATGTTTAAAGTTGGAATGTCCACAAGACGACTGGAGAACCCAACAGAAAGACCAGCATATAAGTGATGATGGAACAATTTCCCTTTAAAGGGCTCTGAAAGGTGCCCTCGCCAGTTAACTATCTGCTTCTCACTGATGATCTCCAGGCCATGCTAGGTGAAACCACAATGACACCTCTCACCAATGGGTCCACAGTCTTGGTGACTTCATGAGGATTTCCTCATGATGGACAAGCCCACCCCAACCACCAGCCCACCAACACTTCCCAGATAGTCAAGCCAACTCCATTCCCCAGCCCAGTGGCAATCCCACTATGAACAAGCCCTGACATAGCTACAGGTTTTCCAGAACATGTGGACATACAATAAGAGCAACCTGCGTAGTTGCACACTGTCCCACTTGGTAAGGGGGTCAACTGCCCACTAGTGAGTCCCACCTTGCTCCTTTTGTCTTTTAGATTGAATATGAAACACTTAACTACTGAACAACACAGTTCATAATTACTGATAGGTTGTTAGAAAGATATAAGAGGGGAAGTTTTGGGAGCAAGGAGCCCATACACATTCTATCATGGCCAGGTGTCCTCTTCTATTTGTTTTTCAAATGAAACCAGCAGAACTTACAGAACAAACCCATTATAAGTCAATGGGGGGAAAGAAAAACTTTTGTCCAAGATTATAATGACTCCTCTGAGGTGGTTCCTCTATCATGAATCATGTAAAAATGAAAGCTATGGTGCCAGTATGAATATAGGCCAACAGCTATCTCTCCTGACCTCCCCATACATATGCTTGCTTGGCTAGGTCAATTATACATGAATCCTGAATGGAGAGAAGGTTGTTGCCAGACACTCCTGGCAGCAACATATCTTGCCAAGAACAAAAGCATTGGTTTAACTGCCCAATCCTAATTTCTTTCAATATCTTGAAGCCACTCTCAAAAATCTCATTGGCTATTTGGACAACATGTTTGAGTACACATACTATATACTGTACATTTCATCTTTGCAAGTTGACTTATCAATGAACCCCCAAACCATCCCAGCATCAGTCTACAGAATAAAAATGTCCTCAATTTTGATCTCCAGACATGGCACAGCTTCATTCACTTCCTTTGTCATTTAAAACCTTTCATTTCTTTTCTGCTGCTCTGAAATGGATTGTGTGCTGTTCTAATAACAGAGAGGACGAATGGCGAAAATAGGCCGGAATATCTTATCAGCGGTAATGCTTCCTTTTATGTGGATGTTATTTCTGTTTATGCCCTATCAGTTAGGTAAATACACTTTTCAACTAGATAGCACAAAGTACTTTAAAGAATGGGTGACCATGTACATAGAAATGGCTAAAATGTGTCATCTCCTCCCAAAGTGGTTTTACATTTCTTCTACTATGTGAATAATGCCTTGAAATTGTATCCAGCAAAGATCTATTAAGATTGAAGAGCGGGCAGTAATTGAATGCAAGTGACTTTAGTGTTTTAACTTTACAATACAGATTGGATCTCCTATGAACAAGCCTTTGCTTCTTTTCCAGTATCAAATCCTCTCCTCATTGTTGCGCTCCCCCCCCCCCCCTTTGGCATACTTAAAGCATTCTTCGTCGTCGCAGGTCTATTTTAGCTCATCTATTACAACACAGTTAAAAGGAACCCGCTGTGTAACTTTCGTTCTGAGTGCTGTTGTTCAAGTCTTAATTGGATTACCTAGAATTGCGTTTAATGATGGCAATATATTTTTTATATAAACTTCGTTAAAAAAATACTTTAGATTTCTATAAAGATTACTCGCTTTGTCTATGAGTGTGAGAAGAAGAAAAAAAAACACAACATATTCTTGTTATCTTGTCGGATGGAGATCTAAGAACATCATGTTTAAGTAAAGCGAGAGTACCTGGGCATGTTTTTTCCCCCCTGCCAAATATTTATTAGCAGAGGCAATGTAATAGTGGCGTAGGTTAATCAGATAGCACAACATGCCTCTTGTGACTGCAGGCAATTAAGGCATCTTAAGCTCATATGACTCAGATCGGACAGAGGTTGCTTTTAACTATATTTAAAGCCAGGCATGCCTTGATCAGAAATTGTAAAGGTTATGTATGCAATAGTCAGGCAGCTAATGGGAGTAAAAAGAGGTTAACAATTTCTGAATTTTAAGGGATTTTAAAGGATAAGAAAAGCAGGGCTGCTATCTTACAAAAACAGCACCACACCTATCTGTAGGTAATCCACATCAGCTACATTGTGACTGATTTGCAATATGATGTATGGTATGCGGACAGATGTGATGATGGTTTTGAAATAAAGAAGTAAAATATATGTAATCCTTGACAATCCCTTTAAACTTGATATATTAAAGAGCATCTGTCAGCAGATTTGTTCCTATGAAACCGGATGACCTTTAGCTTGTGCGCTTGGCATCTGTGTTGGTCCTATGTTCATATGTGTTAATCTGAGCCTGAAAAGAACATTAAAATAAAAACAAAAAATAGCTTTATTTGTGAATCTTCATTTACAACCATTGCGGTGATATCTGCAAATTATGCCAACAACAGGCTAAGGGCGCAGAAAATAATGAGGGACATGTCTATAATTCTAGCCCTCAAACAGGCAAATCCCGCCAATACCTCTGTTATAAGGTGTCAGCCAATGTATAGCCACTAAATAGAAACCTCGGCTGCCTGACAAATGTCAGGAGTGCTGTACCTATAGCCGCCCACAGTGGTTTGGCGGCCAAGTGCACACAGGTGAGGTTCTATAACCTACCGATAAGATACCAATCACCTAGCACATTATTCTGCTTTTCAAGCCGCGCTAGCTGTGAGGAATGGTGCTGTCTGCCTAAGAAAAAGCTATGTGCTCGTTGTACTTACTGCCTAAGCATAACTTAGATGCTCAACGCATTTCAGTACAGGAGTTCATCCCACGTGTCATCAGAAACATTCAATGAAAGACACTCCAAACAGAACGCTGGCTGCCGCTGATGGCCAATACGTGGGATGAACTCCTGCGCAGAAACGCGTTGAGTATCTAAGTTATGCTTAGGCAGCTAGTACAACAATCACATAGGTTTTTCTTAGGCAGACAGCACCATTCACCATAGCTGGCGTGGCTAGAAAAGCAGAATAATGCGCTAGGTGATTGGTATCTCATCGGTGGCTTATAGAACCTCATCTGTGTGCACTTGGCCGCCAAACCACTGTGGGCGGCTATAGGTACAGCACTCCTGACATTTGTCAGGCAGCCGAGGTTTCTATTTAGTAGCTATACATTGTCTGACATCTTGTAACAGAGGTATTGGTGGGGTGCAGCCTGTTTGAGGGCTAGAATTATAGACTTGTCCCTCATTATTTTCTGCACCCTTATCCTGTTGTTGGCATAATTTGCAGATATCACCGCCCTGGTTTTAAGGGAAGGTTCACAAACAAAGCTATTTTTTGTTTTAATTTTTACATTCTTTTCAGGCTGAGATTATAGTATACTTTTTGAATGTCTACTGTTCACACTGATTTATATTGTTAGAAAAATACCATGTTCATATGTGCCTGCATTGCTGAGAACAATATTGTTTAATATATGCAAATAAGCCTCTAGGAGCAACAGGGGCGTTGCTGTTTCTCCTAGAGGCTCAACACCCTCTTCACATTGATTGACAGGGCCAGGCATTATATTTTCCCTGCCTGTCCCTGTCAATCAAAGTGGAGAGGGTGCAGCAGCTGCAGAGAGAGCAGAGCCTCTAGGTGTAACGGTAACACCCCCATTGCTCCTAGAGACTCATTTGATTATATTAAAACATCATTTTTCTCAGCAATGTGGGCACATATGAACATGGGACGAACACAGATGACTTCAGCTGCCAAGCGCACATGGAACAGGTCACCCAGTTTCGTAGGCATAAATCTGATGACAGCTGCCCTTCAAAGGGGTTGTCAGGAACAGTGCCACTCTGGTCCATGGGCCATGTCTAAAATTGTAGTTCAGCCGCAGTTTTTTATTTTTTTTAATTTGTGTGATGTCTATAGTAACTATTGATACTGCATCTTGCTACTAATTTATTTAGCTACATATTTTCAGCATACAAGGTAATTCAACCTCCATTGTTTTATATGGGCTTCATAATAGGAAATTTGGGAGCTCATACATAGACACATCACTGTTAGGACTCTTGCACAAGACCAGCACAGCCCGTGTGCTGTCCTCTTCTCCCAGACCAACAGCGGCTCCTCTGACAAACTCACTGCATTATCGTGACTTATGATGCAGTGAGTTCGGTCTGGGGAGCAGCCATTGGTTTGGAAGATGTGGCTGACACACATGGCGTGTTTCCTGGATCGAGAACGGGTGTTGGCACGATCCCTTATGTTTAATATTACCCAAAGGCCTCACTTTCCCACCTTTATACTTGCCTAAGGCAATGTTCACATCATGCTGGGAAAGTTTCTGGCACACACATTAAACATAGCCATTCAGTTATATTAGCTCAAAAGAGATTTGAACACATAGGTGATGGATGAGCCAAACCTCCTTCTAAATACAAAACCATATGACATGCAATATACTGAGTTCATCATAAAGCAAAGCCAGGCATGATTGTATCATTCTTCATACTTACCTTTAATTATATTCTTAAGCAGATGAGTCCAGTAGGAAACTGACAGTCGTACCATGCTAATAATTAAAGTTTTTTTTTGTCTTAAAAACAAAAATACACGTCAGATGGAAAGGCTATAGTTTTTGCACTAAACTGTATTCAACTAATTTTATTTCTTTATTTTTTTCCACAGCATTTAATTAAACCCTTCAGATCAATACACCAACACGCAACAAATTGCTATATATTTTTTTTGTAAACTATAAAGGTTTCTTGCTGTGACAATTATACCTTAATGGATTAAACTTATAGCTTTTCATGAAATACACAAATAATTATTCTACTAAATACAAAGTGGAAAATTCTAACATTTCTTAAAGGAGTTGTTCTAATCACACAACTTATCTACAAGATAATGGTGGGTTTACGGGGCCAGAGGAAGCGTTCCTTCCCAACATTCGGCCCCTCATTCGGTGGAGGTGAAGAGCTGTATTTACATGTATCAATCACCTCCACAGTATGAGGGCGAGGGATCGCTGATCCTCATACAGCTGCATTGTTTTTTGGCAGCAGAATGCTGTTTAGATGGCACCATCTGCTGCCCAGAAGCAATAATTCACTTATCCGCACTAATGACTGTTTCACTCGATAAACAATTGTTTCACTCATTGATCGAGTGATCGACTGCACCTTTAGAAGGGCAGATTGTTGGGGACGAGCATTCGTAGAAACGTTTGTCTGCAATAATCTGCTTCACAATCAGGCCATGTAAACCCACCATAAGGGATAAGTATCTGATTGGTGGGAGTCTGTCTGCTAGGTCCCTTGCTGATCACTACAAGGCCCATTCTCTCCCGTCTGAATGGAGCAATGGTAAAGCATGCACGGTGCCACTCTGTTCATCTCAATGGGCTGCCAGACATAGCAAAGTACAAGCGTTCAGCTATCTCCGACAGCCCCATAGAGCTGAAAGAAGTGATGGACAAGCATTAATATCTTCTGTTCTATTCAAGTAGCTAGCACAAGCCCCCAGTCTCATGATCGGTGGGGGTCCCTGCGGCTATACCTCTGCCAATCAGATGTTTTAATGGGAAAACAACAGAACAATTATGTGTGTAGTAGGTTAGCTTGAGTCCTCTTTCAGGAGTCTGTGTTACGACTGCACATACTTGTATGGTTACAATATCAGGTCACTCCATAACTCTATTGAGCCAGTCATACACATAACTATTGTCCAACCTATCATCAGTTGAGTCTTCATATTTGACCGAGCATGCTAAACACTTGCATTTTCAGCTAAAAATGGCTGAAAAAATTCAATCTAATAGATCACTATTTTGGCAGATAACATTAAACTATTGTCTCTCACAAGCAATTGTTCATATATAATTTTTAATTGATCACTGTCTGAAATGATCAAAATGAGCAGTTTTGGCTGACATTTATCATGCACGAATGGGCAACTAGTGTTCCTCACCATCATCAATCTCCTGCCTGCCTCTACTGTTCCAACTCTGCTATGATCCCTGCTGCTTTCCACTGCAGGAAATTGCTGGAAATGCCCTCTCAGCCAATCACTGGTAAGGTAGGTTACTACTATGGCCACTTATAGGCTGAGAGGACATTCCCAACAATTTCCTGTGTAAGGACATAGATTGCAGAAATGACCACAGCAGCACCAGAATGGCAATGGTGAAGAGAGGTAAGTGAGGTAAGTAATGCTTGTTTTTTTATTTTTATACTTTTCTGATTCTGAATTGCAGGCACAAGTTGTATTTTTTAATGACTCAATTTAATTTACCATATCTTGTATTGGAAAATTGTGGGGGTGGGGGGAAATCTTTTCTAGGTGAAATTGACATTTATACTTTGTAGCCTCCTCTTGCAGTATATGGGATTTTTACAGTCATCTTATTGAGCCCAGGTGATGGTAGGGCTCACCAAGCAGTTTGCTATGCAAGATCTTGGAGCCTTCACTAAGCTGTAGGTTTCAATAGTCACTGATCATAACCCTGCAATTCCCCTGTAGGAGCTTCGACCAGGAGACAGAGTGAGCCCCCCTCTCCCTATGACTAACCACTTTGGTGCTGCGGTCACTATTGACCATGGCATCTAAAGTGTTTAACGACTAGGATCACGGTTATCTATAATCCTGGCTGTATTACATAGCTGGCACACATTCCCTATGGAGTGAGCTCAGCGTGTGAGCCTGCTTCATACATAGCAATCATGACGTAAATATCTATTATGCATCATTAAAGGAAATGTGTCACCATAGCTTTTATCTCCCAGTTAAATCCAAATAGTGATATTTATCATTTTTTTAACAATCTGCTTTTATTTTATGATTGTTGTTTTTTTTAATTCTATTTCCTGAAAATGATTATGGGGCTGCCATGTTGCCTGGGCTATTCTTAACAGCATTTACAAAGCATTAAAAAAATGCTTTCTGGCAGCCCCATGGTCCATAGACACAATGGACAGGAGGAGACCTCATTGACTTCTATGGGAGAGTTTTCTAGGCATGCTCTGTGACCTGTGCCGAGGATATTGTACAATGAAGGAATAGATAAGATTTGACAATCGCCTATTTTGAATGGTGGATCCTGTCTTATCTATACAGAAAGATGATATCTCCTTATCATTATAGCCATGTTTAGAATAATATATAACTGCAGTAAAGTGATCTGTATAGCAGCCAGTGTGGAGTTTATGGTTTTTATTTAAATATAAATATTTAAATGGAAATTAAAAAAAACATCAAAAATTATTTAAAAATATATAAAAAATAAAATTGTTATTTAAACAATACAATAGGTCTTTTTCTGATTACACATTCCCTTTAAGGGGTTAACCTAATCTCTGCCTTTGCCACCATGCTTCATCCTGTTGATGTATTTGTCACTTTCCCTCATTGCTAAGGCTAAGAGGGTTATCCAGTATCTACAACACCCCCCCCCCCATGTGCAGGGCCTGCTCCTGGTCTCCGCACCGCCGCTGCTGCTTCTCCCTGTACATGGATGAATTATGTAAGGTAGGTTCATGGCACACTGTTTTGTATGCAAGTAGACGCCCGGGGACCGTATAAATAATTATTGTGGCCTTATACTTATCATATAGCCTGGATGTATACAATAATGTTATATTGAACACTAAAAAATACAAATAAAATGTGACTACTTGCATACAAAACAGTGTGCCGTGAACCTACCTTACATAGTTTCTACTACCTTCACGTGCACCTGGAACGGATACACGGAGTGTGAGTACATATTCCTTCTATGTACATGGATGAAAACATCCGGTGTCAGGGGGAGCAGCCAATGGCAGGCGGGGACAGGGGGATGCCTCCTTAGCATCACCAGCAGTGCTAGGGAGGATCGTCCCCATCCCTGCCTGCCATAGGCTGCTCCCCCCAGACAATGGATGTTTTAATCTGTATACAGGGAAAAGCAGCGGCAGTGCGGGGACCAGGATCGGCGCGGGGAGCGGGGTAAGTATAATCCCACAAAGGGGCCCGGCACATGGCGGGGCTGTTTTAGATAGTGGATAGCCCCTTTAATGCAAATAGTTCAGTCTGTCAATGCTAAAATCTTAATAACTATTTAATTTGCAAATTAGTACCTGCTATTCACTGGAGTCTGGCACTGTTAAAAATGTAATGTATTGTTTATTATCACACTTCTAACACTTATAAAACTACATGGATCTCAGGCAGATTTAAAATAGGAGGCAGATGCTGAGATGTTTAAGAAATCTAAAACACAATTAATGCATCTATCTTCCTAATCAACAGCATGACTATATAAAGATCTATGAATTATCTCTGTGTATATCTGAGACAGGGAGCAGGGCCATTCTGCTGTAGAAAAAATCCACCCCCCTCAAGGCTCATTCAGCTACATAACTGTTGCATATTAAGCAGAGATGGCATTGGTATATTCACAGATATAACATAGGCATTGGTATGTTCCCAAATCACAGGGGTAATATAGGCATTGATATGTTCCCAGATCACAGAGGTAATATAGGCATTGGTATGTTTTCAGATCACAGAGATAACATAGGTATTAGTATGTTTCCAGATCACAGAGCTAACATAGGTATTAGTATGTTCCCAGATCACAGAGATAACATAAGCATTGGAATATTCCCAGATCACAGAGATAGCATAGGCATTGGTTTATTCTCAGATCACAGAGATAACATAGGTATTATTATGTTCCTAAATCACAGAGATAACATAGGTATTGTTGTATTCTTAGATCACAGAGATAACATAGGTATTGGTGTTTTCTTAGATCACAGAGATAACATAGGTATTGGTGTATTCTTAGATCACAGAGATAACATAAGCATTGGAATATTCCCAGATCACAGAGATAACATAAGCATTGGAATATTCTCAGATCACAGAGATAGCATAGGCATTGGTTTATTCTCAGATCACAGAGATAGCATAGGTATTGGTGTATTCTTAGATCACAGAGATAACATAGGTATTGGTGTATTCTTAGATCACAGAGATAACATAGGTATTGGTGTATTCTTAGATCACAGAGATAACATAAGCATTGGAATATTCCCAGATCACAGAGATAGCATAGGCATTGGTTTATTCTCAGATCACAGAGATAACATAGGTATTGGTGTATTCTTAGATCACAGAGATAACATAAGCATTGGAATATTCCCAGATCACAGAGATAGCATAGGCATTGGTTTATTCTCAAATAACAGAGATAACATAGGTATTAGTATGTTCCAAGATCACAGAGATAACATAAGCATTGGGATATTCCCAGATCACAGAGATAGCATAGGCATTGGTGTATTCTTAGATCACAGAGATAACATAGGTATTGGTGTATTCTTAGATCACAGAGATAACATAAGCATTGGAATATTCCCAGATCACAGAGATAGCATAGGCATTGGTTTATTCTCAAATAACAGAGATAACATAGGTATTAGTATGTTCCAAGATCACAGAGATAACATAAGCATTGGGATATTCCCAGATGACAGAGATAGCATAGGCATTGATATGCTCCAAGATCACAGAGATAACATAAGCATTGGAATATTCCCAAATCACAGAGGTAATATAGGCATTGGTTTATTCTCAGATCACAGAGATAACATAGGTATTAGTATGTTCCTAAATCACAGAGATGACATAGGTATTGGTGTATTCTTAGATCACAAAGATAACATAGATATTGGTGTATTTTTAGATCACAGAGATAACATAGGCATTGGTATGTTTCCAGATCACAGAGATAGCATAGGCATTGGTGTGCTCCCAGATCACAGAGATAACAGAGGTATTGGTTTATTCTCAGATCACATAGATAACATAGGCATTGGTATGTTTCCAGATCACAGAGATAGCATAGGCATTGGTGTGCTCCCAGATAACAGAGATAACATAGGCATTGGTAAGCTCCCAGATAACAGAGATAACATAGGCATTGGTATGTTTCCAGATCTCAGAGATAGCATAGGCATTGGTATGCCCCCAGATAACAGAGATAACATAGGCATTGGTATGTTTCCAGATCACAGAGATAACATAGGCATTGGTATGCTCTCAGATAACAGAGATAGCATAGGCATTGGTATGTTTCCAGATCACAGAGATAGCATAGGCATTGGTATGTTTACAGATCACAGAGATAGCATAGGCATTGGTGCGCCCCCAGATAACAGAGATAACATAGGCATTGGTATGTTTACAGATCACAGAGATAGCATAGGCATTGGTATGTTTCCAGATTACAGAGATAACATAGGTAATGATATGTTCCCAGATCACATAGATACCATAGGCATTGGTATGCTCTCAGATAACAGAGATAACATAGACATTGGTATGTTTCCAGATCACAGAGATAGCATAGGCATTGGTATGTTTACAGATCACAGAGATAGCATAAGCATTGGTATGCCCCCAGATAACAGAGATAACATAGGCATTGGTATGTTTCCAGATCACAGAGATAACATAGACATTGGTATGCTCTCAGATAACAGAGATAACATAGGCATTGGTATGTTTCCAGATCACAGAGATAGCATGGGCATTGGTATTTTTACAGATCACAGAGATAGCATAGGCATTGGTGCGCCCCCAGATAACAGAGATAACATAGGCATTGGTATGTTTCCAGATCACAGAGATAACATAGGCATTGGTATGCTCTCAGATAACAGAGAAAACATAGGCATTGGTATGTTTCCAGATCACAGAGATAGCATAGGCATTGTTATGTTTACAGGTCACAGAGATAGCATAGGCATTGGTATGTTTACAGATCACAGAGATAGCATAGGCATTGGTGCGCCCCCAGATAACA
Organism: Bufotes viridis; assembly: GCA_033119425.1. Classification (NCBI taxonomy): domain Eukaryota; kingdom Metazoa; phylum Chordata; class Amphibia; order Anura; family Bufonidae; genus Bufotes; species Bufotes viridis. The sequence goes on from CM065591.1 coordinate 381,989,571, forward strand.
GAGATAACATAGGCATTGGTATGTTTACAGATCACAGAGATAGCATAGGCATTGGTATGTTTCCAGATTACAGAGATAACATAGGTAATGATATGTTCCCAGATCACATAGATACCATAGGCATTGGTATGCTCTCAGATAACAGAGATAACATAGACATTGGTATGTTTCCAGATCACAGAGATAGCATAGGCATTGGTATGTTTACAGATCACAGAGATAGCATAAGCATTGGTATGCCCCCAGATAACAGAGATAACATAGGCATTGGTATGTTTCCAGATCACAGAGATAACATAGACATTGGTATGCTCTCAGATAACAGAGATAACATAGGCATTGGTATGTTTCCAGATCACAGAGATAGCATGGGCATTGGTATTTTTACAGATCACAGAGATAGCATAGGCATTGGTGCGCCCCCAGATAACAGAGATAACATAGGCATTGGTATGTTTCCAGATCACAGAGATAACATAGGCATTGGTATGCTCTCAGATAACAGAGAAAACATAGGCATTGGTATGTTTCCAGATCACAGAGATAGCATAGGCATTGTTATGTTTACAGGTCACAGAGATAGCATAGGCATTGGTATGCCCCCAGATAACAGAGATAACATAGGCATTGGTATGTTTCCAGATCACAGAGATAACATAGGTATTAGTATGTTCCCAGATCACAGAGATAACATAAGCATTGGGATATTCCCAGATGACAGAGATAGCATAGGCATTGATATGCTCCCAGATCACAGAGATAACATACTGTATGCATTAGTATGTTTCCAGATCACAGAGATAACATAGGTAATGATATGTTCCCAGATCACATAGATAACATAAGCATTGGTATGTTCCCATATCATAGGGATAGCATAGGCATTGTTATGCTTTCAGATGACAGAGATAACATAGGCATTGGTATATTCCCAGATCTTTATCTGACATATGCAATTTACTTATACATTATATATGCACTGTCCAATTGGGCAATACTTCTGAGCCATCTTAACCACCTCCTGACCGCCTAACGCAGGGATGCGTCCTGCGGGCGGCCGGGATGTTCCTCCTTGACGCGCCGCTGCATCATCTCGCGAGACGCGAGATTTGCAGCGGACGCGCGCGTTCACTGCAGGAGGCGGGGAAAAAGTTATTGTACAGCCTGCCAGTGCTGATCATTTGCTGGCAGGCTGTACATTTAAAAAGAAAAGTGATCAAAATGTAAAAAAAAAAATATTTACATAAAAATGTAATATTAAACCTTGTGGCTTGCTGCCTGCTCCTCTGGTGGTCCCTTTTGCTTGCGACCACCAGAGGAGCAGGCAGCTATGTAAGTTGCACCAAACACCACACTACCCCCCCTCATCACTGATTAACCCCTGATCACCCAATATTAACTCCCTGATTACCCCCTTGTCACCCCCCTGCCATTGATTACCCCCCTGTAAGGCTCCATTCAGACGTCCGTATGTGTTTTGCCAACACGGACAAGAATAGGACATGTTCTATATTTTTTCGGATCCAGAAGTGCGGATCCGCAATTCCGGATCCGAGCGGGACAAAGTCTGTCCCCATAGAATTGAATGGATCCGCAATTCCGTTCGGCAAAATTTTGCGGAACAGAATTGCAGACGTGTGAATGAGGCCTAAGGGTCCCTTAGCTAACGCAGCTTTACAACCACTCCTTTTTTTGCACATTTTTTGGCAGAGATTTTTTCATCCACATTTATCAATGTGAATGAAGAAATCTGTGCCGTTCATTTTTTTTCTCAGCCCAGAGGCTGATTGTAAAAAAAAAATCTCATTACCCGTATGCTCAATATAAGGAGAATAGCAGAAACTCCTAATGCTGGCGATACATGTAATGATTGCGGTGACCCTCAAATGCCAGGGCAGTACAAACACCCCACAAGTGACCCCATTTTAGAAAGTAGACACTCCAAGGTATTCACTGAGGGGCATAGTGAGTTCATGGAAGTTTTTATTTTTTGTCACAAGTTAGCGGAAAATGAAATTTTTTGAAAAAAAATTCCATTTCCGCTAACTTGTGACAAAAAATAAAAACTTCCATGAACTAACTATGCCCATCAGCGAATACCTTAGGGTGTCTATTTTCCAAAATGGGGTCATTTGTGGGGTGTTTCTACTGTCTGGGCATTGTAGTACCTCAGGAAACATGACAGGTGCTCAGAAAGTCAAAGTGCGGAAATTCACTTTTTTGCACCATAGTTTGTAAACACTATAACTTTTACCCAAACCAATAAATATGCACTTATTGCATTTTTTTTTATCAAAAACATGTAGAACAATAAATTTAGAGAAAAATTTATATAGAAATGTAGTGTTATTTGAAAAAATTTACAACAGAAAGCAAAAAATGTTGTTTTTTTTAAAACATTTTGTTAATTTTTTATTAATATCAAAAAAAGTTAAAATGTTAGCAACAATGAAATGCCACCAAATAAAAGCTCTATTAGTGAGAAGAAAAGGAGGTAAAATTAATCTGGGTGGTAAGTTGTATGACGGAGCAATAAACGGTGAAAGTAGTGTAGTGCATAATTGTAAAAAGTGGTCTGGTCATTAAGGGGGTTTAAGCTAGGAGGGCTGAAGTGGTTAAAGGGGTTATCCTATTAAAAATATTCCCCCCTTGTTCTAAATAGTTTTGTAATTGCATATAATTAAAAATGTAGCATAGTCACTGAGTTATTCAATAAAATGTATCTGTATAGCACCTTTGCTGTTTTTTTCCCTTATTTTTTTGTCCTTCTCACTAAGATGGCTGCACATGCTCAGTTTCAGCCTTAAACTGCTTCCTTAGCTGTGATAGGGAGAGATAGGGACACATTCTGACCTGCAGCAGAAAGGAGGCTCCCCTTAAGCTGAGCAATGAATGGGGAGATTTTTGGACCCATGTAAGGTACAGGGCTGGTTCTAGCTTTGTTAGAAAGAGATTGACATAAACATATGATGTCTGGTTTTCATTTTTTACCTTAGTCATGGGACAACTCCTTTAATCAGGAACATTACTTTACACATATGGCCATCATTCAAGTCACAAGTCTTAAAGAAGTTTTGACATGTACTAAAGTTATCCCTTATCCACATTATAGGTGATAACTAACTAACTGCTGTGATCCCCACCTATCCCAAAAACAGCAGTCCCATTCCCTGGTCCTGGTGAGGCGACATGTTTAGAACGCGTCCTGCTGCTCCATTCATTCTCTATGGAAATATGAGAAATAGCTGTGCAATGTGCGCAGCTATCTCCTGCAGTCCCATCTAGAATAAATGGAGCTCCAGGGAGCAAGCTCGATTTGCCACTTCATCAGGATGTGGGAAGCAAGAGATAGGTGGGGGTCCCAGTGGTCAGACCCTGACTGATCAGTTAGTTATCCTCTATCCTAAATAGAGAGGATAATTTTCATACTTGGCACAACCCCTTTAATTTGCAAAAAGAAAAAAACACAGATAATCCTTTGTAATTAAAGACATAGTACTAATCTTTTTAGGTGTTTTTATTTTTATTTTTTTATTGGAATATGTTCTTATATCAATTCTGTTGACTCATTAAGTATGCTATAGGATATATATTTCTTTCAATTTGTATGTATAGATATTTGCAAACTACACCTCCTAAAGGTGTTTCCCTGCAGTTTAATATAGTTTGCTTATCCTGAGAATAGGTCATCAATATCTGATTGGGGGGGGTTTCAATTCTTGACACCCTACAGGTCGGCTGTTTGAAGATGTTATGGTGCTCCATTGAGTGCTGCAGACTTTTCCTAAGCCAGTGACATCACATCCATTGGTCCCATTCAAGTGAAAGGGCATAGGCTACAGAACCAAGCACAGCCACCTTCCATCAGCCACTCTTTTCGGAGCACACTGCTGGCAAGCAGGTGAATGGACCTGTACATAAACATGAATTATTCATATTAAATCATCAGACATTGGTGCAGATAGTTTCATAATGCTTATTACTAGCTTTTCCCACCACATGTGCAGCTAGTAATATAAAGTGGGCAAGCTCATAAATTTTTATATTGTAAAGGAATTATTTGAGATTTTTATTTTCAGTATTAATAGAATTTTGATTATTCTAGACCCATTACAATATTCGGATAAAATATTTAAGGTCATAGCCAGAGCTGTATCCAAAAATCATGAAAAAATTTTTACAGACAAATTAGGAAATCATAATAAATGATACTCAGTGCAGTTAGATGTTAGAATAGTGTAGGGCCTATGATGGCATCATTACAGGTCCTTGACCCTTAGAAATAATGGAAAGGAACGGCAAAGAATCATCTACCTCCAACTGCAGCCTCACTATTTGTGTTCTGCCATGGCAGTCTGCAGAACAAATGAGAAATATAAATGAGGACAGTGTTACTACCAGTGTAGAAGGGGTGGCCAAAGGGTAATTTGTACTGCCAGTGGGGGAGGAGTGGTCAGTAACCGGGGAAAATGCTGCTGCCAGTGAGGGAGGGATGGTCAAGGGACAATACCACTACCAGTGGGGTACAGTTGGTCAGGGGACAAGACTGCTGCAAGTGGGGGAGGGGTGTTTAGCTGACAATGAGGTTGCGCTGCATAGTGGTATCGGATGCTGTTGAGAAGGTAGTTTGAACTGCATGGTGATATCTGATGCGGTTGAAGAGGTATTTTGTGCTGCACTGTGGCATTTATTTGGTGCTGTTGGGGAGATATTTTGTGCTGTATGGTGGTATGAGATGCTGCTGTGAAGGTATTTTGAGCTTTGGTATTGTAGATGATCCCCGGAAGAAGCCTTCACAGGCAAAACGGAGTTGGGCGGGAGACGGCCGCAGGATCGACATCACAGCACTTGATATTTTGTTACCTTTTATTTTTATGTTTCTTTACTTGTGGAGCGTTTTGCAGTCTTCTATGTTATTTGCACTATGGTGATTTTTCAGTAGTGTTATTATTTTTGTAGACTGTTCACTCCCTTTATTTTTCTTGGTCGCTGTGATTGTGGCTGACCCTGCAGCCCATGATCTGTCCTCTCTCTCCCTGTGTATTTTTTACCTGCTGCTTTGTACATTGTGTATTTTTATCAATCTTGTTAGCATTTTGTGCATGTCAATAAAGGTTATTTATGTAATTTGCTATGGAGTTGTTCAAGTGTTATGATGTTATTGCAGATGAGGGTAATATAAGTCCCTGACCATGTGACTAGGCATTTCTGTGTTCCATTTTTATTTCCTTTCTTGTGTTGATGATTTAAATAGGAACATGAACAAGTAAAGCAACATTAGCTTTAGTTTGCATTGTGCATTACTATTTTTATGCAATATCATATGTGGCTGGTGGGGTCTGTGTACAAGGGCGGGTTTGTGATCCCAGTCCGGCTCTTCACAGGATGCTTGATAGATTTGGGCCCTACCTCTGTAACCCGCATCTATATGCAGAATGAAAGGACCCCCACTCCTGAGCTGCTGAATGGAGAGGTAAAAACACATAGGTGGGTCACTCTACTCTCCATTCTATGAAAGTTACAGAAACCACCAAGAAAGCAGTTGCTTCGACTGATGGAATAAAGCCTGGGAGAACCTATACTCCACAAGTTACAGAGGTCGGACCCGCATCTATCAGACATTTCAGCATATTGTTACTGATTGGCTGCTCACATCTAAGTTACCGTAAGAAACATAGAGCAGGGCATAACCATAGGGAGATGTATGTTCTATTAGAAGGGGGAGGGAACTAATTTACAATAATTTAGTGGCTCCAAAAAACCAAGTAGAGAAAATTGGATCGCTCAAGGCTGTACCTGTGAGACTGGGGTACCTATATCATGTAACTATGGGTTGTAAAAGGGTGCTAGTGCCCATTGATGATATATACAATTACAAGTTTAAATGCAGGTTGATTTCAGAGCCGTCTCCTTTTTGTCTTTCGAAATAAAATTTACTGATAAACCTGGCACAGGTGCCATGTAGGGCTAACTCATTGATACCTTTCACTTAGTAACCTGTTGTTTCAAGCTGAAAAACATGTACTTGTACCCAGTGGCATAACTATCGGTGATGCAGGGGAAGCAGCTGCTTCAGGGCCCAGGCTGACAAGGGGCACAGGCGCCCAGGAGCAGTGTCTCAAACAACTTAAAGAGGACCTTTCATGGGTCCATACTTTATTAACTAAGTAGCAGGACATATAGGGCATACATGGGGGAGGTCTCTGCACTTACTATTATTTATGGGCGCCGCACCACTGTGGCCCCTGTTAGTCTCCCGCACTGTATGCAAAGTAACAGCATCGGATCAATAGGGAGGGAGATTTTTTCTCCCTGGCTGTGACGCTTTGCGCTGCGATTGGACAGCGCTACAGCATGGGAGAAGGAATGCCCACGTAGGAAAGCTGATGTCTCCTCCCCATAGCTCAAATGTTGTTACTTAGCAGACAGTGCAGGAGACAGTAACGGGGACCACAGCGGCGCAATGGAGCGATGTCCAGAAATAATAGTAAGTGTAGGGACATCCCCCATGTATGCCCTACATGTCCTGCTAATTAGTTATTAAAGTATGGACCCATGAAAGGTCCTCTTTAGCATACAGTCTTAGTTCCAGATGGGCCCAGCCCCTTCACATACTGTGCGTCGGTCACATTGGGGGCCCTTGCCCGGCCTGTTGTCCATCATCCGTTCATTAAAGGAGGGCCGCCCAATACACCCCACCCCCATAGATTCATTCCTTACGGGCACTGCCAGACAGTGCCTTCATAGCACACCGTCCTGCCAGCTAGAGAAAAGTACAAGCCGGCAGGCGCAGCACGCTATGCTAATTAAACCCACCCACCCATCAAGTTCCTCAACTAAAGAAAGAAGAAGCGACAGTTGGGAGAAGCAGCGGGGCAGGCAAAAGGAGCAGCACAGCAGAACACATCACTCGGCTTTTCAGGTATGTGTGCACTGCCTATGTCCCCCTGGCCCTTGCCTGCACCCCCTGGCTCTTAAACTACTTTCACACTAGCGTTTTGGCTTTCCATTTGTGAGATCTGTTCAGTGCTCTCAGAAGTCCAAAATGGATCAGTTTTAACCTAATGCATTCTGAATGGAAACGGATCCGCTCAGAATGCATCAGTTTGCCTTTGATCAGTCTCCATTTCGCTCTGGGAGCTGCCTGCAGCGTTTTGCTGTCCGCTTGACGAAACTGAGTCAAACGGCCTGACACAATCTGGCACAATAGAAAACAGATCCATCCTCCACTGACTTTTAATGGAGTTCATGATGGATCCGTCTTGGATATGTTACAGAAAATACAAACTGATCCGTTCATGACGAATGCATGCGGTCGTATTATTGTAACGGAAGCGTTTTTGCAGATCCATGACAGATCCGCAAAAAACACTAGTGTGAAAGTAGCCTTACCTGCGCCCCCCTTGCCTGCAGCTAAGTTCTGGGCATGAGGAGGAGGGAGGGCAGTGGGCACGCAGGGCAGGGTGGAGTAGAAGAGACTGTGGAGTCCTGGACTCTGTGTGAGACTGCGAGAGTTGAGGAAAGCAGGCCAGGTACAGCAGATTACAGGCAGTGTAGCTGCCACAGCCACCCCAGCCTCCTGTATTTTATGCATCTCTGCTATTGTACAGAACATAAGGCTGGCACAAGAAGGAGTGGGCAGAGGCTGGGATGGCTAACTGCCAGGTACACTTCCCAGCCTTTGCCCACTACTTCCTGTGCCAGCCTTCTGTAATAAAGCATGCAATACATGGCAGCCTCCCCTCACTGCTTGCTGTTCTGCCATCTACTACTGCTTATTTTGGCACTTTTATATATGCACACATGATGCCAGGACGATCCTGGGCTGGCATCGGGTGTGCACTTACATGTGCCATAATAAGCACTAGTACACAGCGGGCAGAAAGGGGAGGCTGTCAAGTACTACAAGATATAGACAGGAGGCTGGCATATATTGGGATGAAAGTTCAAATCACCCCCCTTCCAATGTTTTATATAAAGATAAAAAAACATAAAAAAACATCTCCACTATTAAAATATAAAAATTCTAAAACGGTTTTGGACCAACACACACATACACCAAAAAAAAATAAAAAATTATTAAGAATAACGGCCCATGAACACGACTGTATACCCCCTGAGACATATGGTCCGTGAGCGCCCCTGCTTGTACCCTTGCTCTTCCTGCTCCAAGTTCCTGCATAGTCATCTTGCCTGGCTCCTTAAATCAACAAAGAGAGAGAAGGGGCAGCAGAGGAAGTAGGAGAAGCAAGGGTGCACACAGTAGCTTGGATCCGCCTTCTGTGCATTTACCTGCTCATATGCATACATTTACTCCAGAATAAAGCAACAAATCACTAAGTGTAAGGCCTCTTGGGCCCTGTATGGGCCGTTTTTTGCGTACCGTATACGGTCCGTATATGGACCCATTAATTTCAATGGGTCTGCAAAAAAACACTGAAGTGTTTCTGTGTGCATTCCGTTTCCGTATTTCAGTTTTTCCGTTCCGTTAAAAGATAGAACTTGTCCTATTCTTGTCCGCATCACGGGCAAGGATAGTACTGTTCTATTAGGGGCCAGATGTTCCGTTCCGCAAAAAAAGGAATGCACACGGATGTCATCGTTTTTTTTTGTGGATCTGTTTTTTGTGGACCGCAAAACCATACGTTTGTGTGCAATAAACCTAACACTGAGCTGAGCTAGCTCTGCAATGCATTTAACAGTGAATTTCCAGGAGACAGACTCCCTCAAACTTGTATAGTGGTATAATGCTGACATCTGCACCAAAGAGCAGTGTTAGATTATCCGCTGGTTCCATGTTATGTTGACATGGTCCTCACTGATTAAAATATATCCATTAATTGGCAATTAAAACCAGCAGTCATTTATTGGTTGGATAATAGCACCTTTTATGTGTTAAGTGGATCGGACTACATCTGTAATTTTATCTGTATAATGTGTTCTTCTAGCCCCGTTTCTGGCAAGACAGAGAATGGAAGGGACAAAACAATGAGCGCGTGTTGTTGAAAAATGGAGAAAATTGGAACGTGTGGCTATTACATCTGACTTACACCTTGTGAATAAGTGGCTGAAAATACTTAGTCCACATATTTCCCTACAGAAAAGGGTTTTACAGCTTGTTATTGATTATAGCCGGGTGATAAATAGTGACACAATAAAAGCTGACAATTTTGTAATTATTGCAATTTTAGTTACCGAAGTTCACTCACATGCACAGCTCTGCTTACTAAAAGCTGACTTTTGCCTACATAAAACATTGCAAGATTGTATTGTGTTCCTTTTACATAGCAGAAAGCAAAAAAGAATAATATAGTTATAAATCCCTAGTTATAACTGTAGGTAGTACAAGAATGGCAGCATTCCCAACCATCGTAGGAAAGAAAAAGCCTTTTTTTTTTATTCACAGCAGTGTTTCAGGAGTTCAATGGGGTCTTTTTCAAGCTAGTTATACTATTTGGCCATGTTATACTGTAGAAGTATACAAATAACCTACCACATCACATACGCCACACCATAGGTTGATATCGCACATAATACCATAGACTGATACCTGACTAATTAAAGGAGTTGCATGAGTAAAAACATTTTTGAAAGGCAAGGATTAGAAAACAACAATATATTCATTGTAGCGAACCCCACCCATTCCTTCATTACCATTACGATCCTCCCCATCTCTGCAGCCAAAAATGTGATTTGTCCATAAACCACACGTAAGTACTATAATCAGTCACTGGCCCCACAATTACAATATACGACACAAGACTGCTGAGGCCAGTGATTGGCTACAGTGGTAACATGTAAGACTCTGGCACATCAGTGCTGACTGGCTTGGGAGGATTAGCAGCACTGGAACAGTGAGCATTTGGGACTTTGAATAATTTTATTTAACTAAATGCTTCCCTGCTATTTCTTAAAAAAAAAAAAAAAAATTGGCAACCCCAATAGGTTGTTAGGCATCTGGAATTAATGACGTATGATAATATAGGGCTTATTACTTACATACACGCATTGGCAAAATAAATAATTTAATGTGCCAAGGAGATGTGGAAATTAAGAATTGTTTTTATGAAGGACTGTAATGGGGATATATGTAAGTAATTACAATATTAGAGCAAAAGGATTATTGGGGAAAACTTTGCAACTAAAAGGAGGCTCTAGTACCATGTTAGACCACCTCTAGCCTGGATAAAAGATGAGATACAGTTGGGCATGGAGGCATAGAGGTTCTGTGTGGTATCCTGCACACTTCTAGATTTTGAAAGCTTGTATTCCAGTAGATTGTGAAAAATTATGTTCCAGCAGGTCCTATAAATGCTACATTGGCAATTTATTTGGCAACCACAGGTGCAATTTGGCAGAGACATTCATGTGAGACCCTTGCTGGAAAATGCTAGATCGACTCTGCCATGAAAGGCAACACATGTGTCTACAGGACGTACTGCATGTATCTCTGAGCTGTTAATGTCCCTCTTATCACTACTAGAAGTGATGGCTCCCTTGATCATTGCACCAACTGTTGGGACAGTGTGTACCTTCACAGGAAAGGTAGGATTGAAGAGCTTCCCAAGAGGAATCCGTACTCAAACCTGATCATCGTGGGATCCCAAACAGAGGCTGGATTCATCGCTAAAGACACTACCAGTCAGTAGCAGTCCAGGTTTCTTGTTCACAATACTTTTGTTAATGGAGGACACAGTGGCTGGTTGTCAATGGCAGGACACATAATCGGCACCATGAACCCACATTTCTTTCTGCCAAGTACCTGATAACGATCCTGGCAGACATAAAGGGATGTAATGAAGGTGCCACCTGTCACTGGATGGTGGACAACAAAACTGTGGGAGATGCTCTTGCATGTCAGTGGATCAAACCATCTAGTGGTGGTCTTTAGGGACCATCTAGAGCCAGTTTGCCATGTGCTGCATTCCCTCCTCTGAACCTTTACTAAAAGCTAGATCAGAACGGCCTAGATGGTGGGCAATTCACTGAAACAAACTTGAGACATGTCTAGCAGTCATCAAGATGTACACAACCCAAAAGTATGTTTTCACAAGGCACATAACAACATGCCAAGTTTTGCAGCAATTAAACATTTCTTTCTGCGTGCATTACTTTTTGTCAATGACTGTATATAAATATTACATTCACATATACAAAGTTCCATTCGATTCCAACAACTCTTTCTTGGGACATCAATGAGTGTATTAAAACACAATAATCATTATCTGTCTCAAGGTTAAAGCTCTTTATCTGAATCACAGATATTCGTTTCTTACTGTGAGCAATTTATTTATTTCATCTTAGAAATCTACAGGACACATTTTATATGTTTGGTTGCACAAAGCTATTATTGTAGCCAAACTTCACTTGTAAAGAAAGCTGTCCTTTAAGGGATAAATACTCTGAAAAACTGACCCCACTCTACTGCAGATCTAACACAATGGGACAGACTTATGAAACTCTCTAAATTAGAAACCTGTATTTTCTTGCTTATAGCAACCAATTACAGTGCAGCTTTCATTTTCAGCGCATTATAAGAAATGAAAGATGTGCTGTAAACATATGTAGTTTTCCTTTTAGATAATTTCATAAATTTGCACAGTTTTACATGGAATTTTAATTTAAAGGCAATCTATCACCATTGCCCTTTTTGCACCCAAGTTCTACAACTTTCTGTTGTCACATCCTCCCTCACTGCTTTGATTGACAGGGATAGACAATGGCAAAGCAACAAGGGAGGGGCTGGCCACAGAAAAAAGTAGAGCTTTTGGACCCCAAACACCTGGGACCCATGTAATCAGCTGCTTGAGAAGGCACCAGTGCTCTTATGAAGGCATAATGGCACTATGCTGACCTTCAGCTCACAGCATCAGACTGACACTATCTTAGTAGAAGCTTCACAGAGTTCAGAAATTGGGCCTCAAGTTAGCTACCATTGGAGCTTAACATAAAAGTACTGAAGACCTATCCTCAGAATCTAATTGGTAGGAATCCGACTCCCAGCACCCGCACCGATCAGCTGTGTGAGAAGGCATCTGAGTTCCTGTGGCCTTATCCATGCTTACCTAGCACAGTCCTGTACATTGTTTAGTGGCTGTGCTTGGTATCATGCTCAGCCTCATTCACTTCGAAAGGGCTGAGCGCAATGCCAAGCACAACTGCTATACAATTTATGGTGTTGTGCTTGGTAAGCATTGAGAAGGCTGTGGCACTCACAGGAGCCCCAGCGCCTTGTGATCTTCTTGATTGGTGCAGGTCCTGGGTTTCAGACCCCCACTGATTAGATACTGATGACTTATTCTCCTGAGCTCAGTATTTAAATCTTGGAAAACCCCTTTAATGTTAAACAACAATAGTAGCTAAATTGAGGCCTAACATCTGAACCCTGTGGAGCTTTTATTATTAAACGCTTGCCTGTCTAGGCTCTAACTCATATATATAATGTGTCTCCCTGAATCACCTACATAGCACAGTTCACACACTGTCTCAGGTGTGGCTTTTCAGCCCAAACAGTCCAGCAGCCTCCAGGTTGTGACAACGCCAGTCCTTTTTGGGGGACTATGGCCTAGTAGTCTTCCTGACTCTAGCTGTGCGACCCTTGCTCCACAGGCGTAGCTGGGTTCCCCAAACTTCGGGCTATCACATTGCCTGGTGGTCCCTCAACCTTCCTGGCTGAGACCACTCGGAGCCTCTGCAGGTCTCTGTTCCAAATCACTCTCTGTCTCACTCTGAGGATTGTCTTATCACCATGTGATGATGACACCAGGTCTTATCTCAGCCCTGGTGATTGTGGAAAAGCCCCGAAAATCCTGACATACATCTCCTCTCATAGCTATGCAGCCTGTCACTGCCTCACAATATATATATATATATATATATATATGTAGGCAAGGCTGGTTACAGCCTGGATTTGTGGGCGGAGCTACCTTCCTATTTATACGTCCCTCAGCCCCAGGAGCAGGGCGGCTGACTCGTGCTTTAGTTCCGGTCATCAGGTGCGGCACTTCCGGGTCTATCCTCTGCACTGGTAAGTAGTTGATCATCTGCGGGTCTTCTGCGGCCGGAGGTTCTCGGCGCTCCTCCAGCCTGGTAAGTGCTTGCCACGGGGCATGTCACCTGTTTGCCTCCCGCCCCCAGGTCTCGGGGGTCCGCCAGCTGATCGGGTCCTGCCCGCCCCCTCTCAGCGTCGGGCCGCGCTTTCCATCCCCCAGAGGCGCAGAGTGTCGTCTGGCGCGGCGGTCCCCGACTTGTCCGGGATCCCCCGGGGTTCCTGTAGTGAGGTCCGCACTCGTGCAGCGTAGTGGCGGGTGACGTCACAGCCGTCGTCTGTTGCTTCCTCCCGCCCAGCTCCGCCACCTCAGGGTGGTACAACTGCCCTGGACGCACCTTGATTGCTGCACCCTGGGGCAGGCATAGCTTGCTTATTGTAGTTCCCCTTATATGAATAAGTAAAGGTGTATGGCGTTTTATGTTTTATTTTTTTTTTTAGGTCTCTTCACGGTCTGACCGCCTCCTGCGTATTTCCCTTTCGCAGGGCCAAGTTGGCTTCTCGCCACTGGTGTGGGCGCATACTGGTATCTTTGTGACAGGGCTTCCGTTTTTCAAGACAGTTGGTGGCTTGCAGGTATCGTTTGGGGGTCACTTTACTGCCGCCAAGTGCATGCTATTTCTGCTGTTTCCCGGGGGTCGGACGACTCCTGAGCAGCCTAGCCCGGGCTGCGGTATACGCTCTTCTGACACTGCGTTCCGGTATGAGCTTTTTTCGGAGGCTGGGAACCTGGCATGGTGGATCCCGAGTTGCCCAGGTGGTCCGCATCGTTTTGCTCCACTCGGGGTCCTGACTCTGCCTGGGCTGCACTGGATCCCCCGTTCCTAGGGTTTTTTCCATGCATCCGCGTGCTTCGCATCTGGTTCACTCAGGGTTTTGTCCGATGCCCGGGTTGATCAGGACCACGCATCTGGCCTGAGTACCTCAAGTCCATGTATAATGCCTGTATCGCTCAAGGTCATGTACGGTGCCTGAATCGCTCAGGGTTATGTACGGTACCTGAATCGCTCAGGGTCACCTACGGTGTCTGAATCGCTCAGGGTCACGCTATACGCCTGAATCGCTCAGGGTCACGCATCATGTCTGATTCACCCAGGATCACGCATCGTGCCTGAATCATTTAGGGTCATGTTTTTGCCTGAATCGCTCAGGGTCACGCTATACGCCTGAATCGCTCAGGGTCACGTTTCACGCCTGAATCAGGGTCACGCTATACGCCTGAATCGCTCAGGGTCACGCATCATGTCTGATTCACTCAGGATCACGCATCGTGCCTGAATCTTTTAGGGTTATGTTTGTGCCTGAATCGCTCAGGGTCACGCTATACGCCTGAATCGCTCAGGGTCACGCTTCACGCCTGAATCGCTCAGGGTCACGCTATACGCCTGAATCGCTCAGGGTCACGCATCATGTCTGATTCACTCAGGATCACGCATCGTGCCTGAATCATTTAGGGTCACGTTTTGTACCTGAGTCGCTCAGGGTCATTTATGGTGTTTGAATTGCTCAGGTTCATTTAGTCTGCCTGAATCGCTCAGGTTCACGTATAGTGCCTGAATCGCTCAGGTTTAGTTATGGCGCCTGGATCACTCAGGTTCACGTTATATGCCTGAATCGCTCAGGTTCACGGTTCTTGCCCGAATCCCCCAGGTTCATTCACAGCACATGAATCACTCAGGACCACTCATCGTTCCGGTTCCACTCTGATTCACGCATGTCACCTGTATTCGTTAATGCTCTCTCATCTCTTCTTCCGGTTCACGCTACGTCTTTTTTGGGGCTCAGCGGGTTGCCCGGGCTCCCCCGGGTCCTCGGTTCGCTTCACACGTTTCGGTCAGGGACACGCACGTATGGGTCAGGATTTCTGCTGGCTGACCGTTGTCACCCCCTCTGGTGCCCTCGTTCCCACACACCCGGTGCGCCGTATTGGCACTTTTTTCACCCACTGCATCGGCATCACCACCATTCTCCCTTTTCCTTCACGTGGCCCTAACCCCGGCCCCGCCTCGATATAAAGGGTTGGGCTTCTTCCCGCATTCTCAGTCGCCATCGCCTTGTCTCTCTCCACATCGGGGCTCACCCACCTATTTTTTCTTTAGGCACCTGTCGTTACGGGGTTTTCCGCAACTCCGCACCGCTAGGCGGTCACTTCATGCGCTTTGGCCGGCTCGCACTCTTCTCCGTCCCTTGGTTCAGGACTCCATGCCGCCTTGCCTTCCATGGGTTTCCTCGTTCCATTTGTGCAAGTTGTCTCTTTTTTCTTTTAGGTCTTGACGGTTAAAGCCGTCCCCTCTGTTGACGCAGGTTGTAGTTTGCCAAACAAGACTGGTCTGGTCAACGGTTGGCTCTGGTAGGATTGTTTTTCATCTTTCGGCGCACCTTTTTGGATAGCTCACCATCTCGTTCGGTCGCCTTTCCGCAGTCGTCTTTAAAAAAAAAAAAAAAAAAAGGAGAGGAATATGCGTGTTTTTGTATTTGTCTTAGGTGACACGATGTCCCACGCTTCCGATATTGAGGACAATTTATCTGGCCCGGGTCATCCGTCTCAGGCCACGCTAGCAACGTGTCCCTCAGGAGCTGGACCATTCCGAAGCTGGTCGCAGAGTTAAACCGGAGGGGTATCCATCACCCGCGTCAGCTAGGAAGGCGGAGCTGTACCGCCTGCTCATGACGGATCCAGGGAGCTCCGGCAACCAGCCATCCCTCTCCTCTATCCAAGAATCGTTGGAGCAATTGCGATCTTCGATCGGCAGCTTAGCCGGTTCAATGACGGACGTTCAGTCCAGGCTCGTCGAGCTTGAGGCTCGGTCCCCGGTATCATTCCAGGCTGGGGGTTCCTCGGTCTTCCCCTCCACCTCTCAGGAGGCCCCGGCAGGTACGCCTGGTGGTTGCCCCACTGTAGCCCCTTCTCACTTCATCCCTGAGGCCATTAAAAAAGACATACTCGCAGGGAAGGACGTAAATCTAGCTTCCATACTTATCGCCTCCCAGGACGTCGCCGAAAATAAAGTCATTAATTGTGGGGAAGTGGCAGTTCTTCTGAAGGCGAAGGACGCTCGCCTAAACAGAAAACTGTCGATCCCTGAGTTTGTCTTGGCGTTCAGCCTGTACCTTGACGTGGTCTGTTCGGCCCAACCGCACAGGCACGAGGAGTTGGACACGTATTTGTACCGGGTCACTGATCTAGGCGTCAAATACGGTGGTTCCAACTTCTATGACTACCACCGGTCATTTTCGGCCAAGGCCGCTGCGTCACTCGCCCAGTTCCAGTTCGTAACGAATTGGGCGAGCCTGGATATGGAGCTCTTTTGCCGGCACTTCGCTGGCCTCAGAGCTCCCACATGCACAACATGCCAGTCTATATCACACACTGCGGATTGGTGCCCCAATCTTTCTACCGTGGGTCAGGATCGCCCTTTTTCTACCCCCGCCGGGCCGGCCAGGCTCCAGCCGTCGTTCTGCTAGGCCCCTTCGATACCATACCCTTCAGCAATTGGAGGATCAACCCCATTGGTCTGGTTTCTAAGCAGCACTCCAATAAAAAGCGTCTGATCTACGATCTGTCTGCTCCTCATGTGTCCAGTATCCCTAGCTTAAATTCTCTCATTCCATCTGAAGAGTTCGCTATGAGCTATGCATCTATTGACGAGGCCATCGGTTATATCCTGTCACTTGGGGAAGGGGCTTGGCTGTCCAAAGCCGACATTGCGGATGCCTTCAAGCTGCTACCTATCGCTCCTCAGTTATGGAAATTTTATGTGATTCACTGGGCACAGCGTTATTATTTCGCCAACCGACTCACGTTCGGCTCGAAGAGCAGCCCCTGGTTGTTTGACCGTTTTGCTTCAGCCTTACATTGGATCCTGGTACACCATGGGGGCTGGATAAGGTTATCCACTATCTTGACGATTTCTTGATCGTCGAGAGCCCCCATAGCGCCCCGCAGGTCTCTCAGTTCTGCTCCAGCTGTTCACCAGGTTAGAGGTCCCAGTTGCCACTGCCAAGACTGAGGGCCAAGCACCAAGATCACCTTCCTGGGCATCGTCCTGGATACGGTTAGCATGGAAGCCAGTCTTCCGCTACCCAAGCTGACCAAGATCAAGGAAGCCGTTTCTTCAGCAATTCGTTCCAGGTTTCTTTCCAAACTGGAATTGCAGTCGCTGCTGGGGTCCTTGAACTTTGCGGTCAAGATCATGCCCCAAGGTAGATCTTTTGTGTCTAGGCTACTCAACCTCTTGCCATCCACCCAGGACCAGGATTCCACCATCCATCTTGATCCGCGCGCCATTGCGGATCTCCTCATGTGGCAGTCATTCCTTTCGGACTGGAACGGCATTTCCCTGTTCGTCCCTTCCCCCGAGGCGGGCTCACCGACTGTGTTTTCCGACGCAGCTGCTTCCCGCGGGTTTGCTGCCATCTTCCCTCCACACTGGCTAGCGGGTCCATGGCCGGTGGAATTCTCCTCTGATAGGGATTCACTTACCTCCTCACCGCTGCTCGAGCTCTACCCGGTGGTGGCTGCGGCACTGACTTGGGGCCCCCTCTGGGCCAACAGGGCGGTAGTTTTTGTCACCGATAGCCAGGTTCTGGTGGACATTATCAGTAAAGGAAGAGCCAAGTCCCATAGAATCATGTCCTTTCTGCGCAGGCTGGTTTGGTTATCTCTTAAATTCAATTTTCGCTTGTCAGCTTCCCACATCGCGGGGGTCAGGAATGTTGCTGCTGACGCCTTGTCCCGGTTCAATTTTGACATCTTTTTTCAGGAATTGCCGGACACAGACCTGGTTGGCACCCCAGTTCCCCCGCTCAGCTCCCTCATGATGGATTAGGGTCACTGGTCGAGTCGGCGAAGAAACTGGTCCAGAGTTCACTCGCGGCTAACACAGCCAGGAATTACCAGTCAGGATTCAGGGTCTTTCAACGTTTTGAGCAGTCGCATCCGCAAGGGGATCTAGATTTCGTCTCTTATGCCATGGCGTTTATCACTCATTGTCACTCTAGCCTCCACCTTTCTTTTAATACGATCAAGTTGTACTTGGCGGGGATTCAACATCACCGCATGCTTAGCGATCCGTGTTGTAGCTCTATACTCTCAAATCAGGCCATTAGGTCCATCTTTAGGGGTATCCAAAAGACGGGGGCAGGCCCCCAGGTACGTAGGAAGCCCGTCACCGGTGAGATGTTCCGTAAGCTCTCTTTGGCCCTAGACGGGTTCCCTTTTGGGCAACTAGTTAGCACGGTCATTAAGGCGGCCATGTACTTAGGGTTTTACGGCTTCCTCAGGCCCGGGGAGTTTACCTGTAGCTCAGTAAGCCGGACGACCCTCCGTAAGCTTCATCTGGTCCGGCATCGCGATCACTTCATTCTGCTGATTCCCTCCACGAAAACCAGCCAGGTGGGCCCTCCGGTTGAAGTCAGGTTTTTCCCTTCTGGTAATGTTTGGTGCCCGGCCAAGGTCCTAGAGGGTTTGTTGTCGCTGCTCAGCAAACACGCACCCGAGGCACCGCTCCTCCCACTCGAGGGGAGGCCTCTGTCGGCAGCTCAGTTCACCTCCCACATCCGCACACTCGCAGCTGGCTTGGGGTATGACCATAGGGCGATTTCGGGGCACTCCTTCCGTATAGGGGCCGCCTCCGCAGCTTCTCGCCACCAGGTCCCTGGGCACATCATTAGGAAAATGGGTCGCTGGAGCTCGTCGTGTTTTGCCCGTTATATCCCTGATCCACAAAAGGAGATATCTAGGGCATTCCGCTCTCTAGTGCTTTGACACGTTTGTTCATTGTTCAAATAAACCTTTTGCACCTACTATGCGTTTGCTTCCTCTTTTGCCCACTATTTAGGCCTACCCCGACGCTGGCTCCGGGCACACATCAGCCAGTAGGGTGTAGGTTGGGTACTAGGCATGCCTCCCACCTTCGTGTACTCCTTGTAGCTCCTTCCACAAGTACGCAAGGCTGGTTACAGCCTGGATTTGTGGGCGGAGCTACCTTCCTATTTATACGTCCCTCAGCCCCAGGAGCAGGGCGGCTGACTCGTGCCCCTCCCTCCCTGCCCCTTTTTTCTCTTTCTTCCTCTTGGGTGGCCCACTATTTAGGCCTACCCCGACGCTAGCTCCGGGCACACATCAGCCAGTAGGGTGTAGGTTGGGTACTAGGCATGCCTCCCACCTTCGTGTACTCCTTGTAGCTCCTTCCACAAATATATATATATTCAGCCTTACATTATTTGCATACTTACTGTATATAGAAAGCAGAACATACAACCACTGTATACTTGGGTGACATAATAAGCATTTTTATGCAATAAATTACATAATTGTTACATGCAATGGATAGAAATTTAGACTTATAGTTAGAGATGAGCGAACACCTGGAAGTTCGGGTTCGGGATCCGAACTCGACCCGAACTTTATCCCGAACCCGAACCCCATTGAAGTCAATGGGGACCCGAACTTTTGGGCACTAAAAAGGCTGTAAAATTGTCCAGGAAAGGGCGAGAGGGCTGGAAAAGGCAGCAAAATGTAGGTAAATGCCCTGCAAACAAATGTGGATAGGGAAATGAATTAAAATAAAATAAAATACATAAAAATTAACCAATATCAATTGGAGAGAGGTCCCATAGCAGAAAATCATGTGTCATATCACCCACCACTGGAGAAGGCCACTTTCAGTTATTTCGCCCCAGCACCCAGACAGAGGAGAGAGGTCCCACAGCAAGGAATCATGCATCATATCACCCATCACTGGAGAAGGCCACTTTCAGTTATTTCGGCCCCAGCACCCAGACAGAGGAGAGAGGTCCCACAGCAAGGAATCATGCGTCATTTCACCCACCACTAGAGAAGGCCAATTAAAGTTATTTTGGCCCCAGCACCCAGACAGAGGAGACAGGTCCCACAGCAAGGAATCATGCGTAATATCACCCACCACTGGAGAAGGCCACTTTCAGTTGTTTCGGCCCCAGCACCCAGACAGAAGAGAGTTTCATTCAACATTCTTGCACCGCAAGATCATGGTAAAGTTAAAAAAATGGGGATTCAATAAAGAAGTGCCCCGGAGTACAAGAATACATGGTTGAGGGGGAGGCAGTTATAAATGTCTATTCTGCACAAGGGAGGCACAGGTCCTGTGGGATCCATGCCTGGTTAATTTTTATGAACGTCAGCTTGCCCACGTTGGCTGTGGACAGGTGGCTGCGTTTGTCAGTAATGACGCCCCCTGCCGTGCTGCATACAGGTTCAGATAAAACGCTGGCCGCCGGGCAGGCCAGCACCTCCAAGGCATAAAATGCTAACTCTGGCCACTAAATCTGGACAATTTGGAGACCCAGAAGTTGAATGGGGCCGAACCATCAGTCAGTACGTGGAGGGGTGTGCAGACGTAATGTTCAACCATGTTAGTGAAATGCTGCCTCCTGCTAACACGTTCCGTATCAGGTGGAGGTGCGGTTAGCTGTGGCGTGGAGACAAAACTTTTCCACATTTCTGCCATGCTAACCCTGCCATCAGAGGAGCTGGCTGTTTCACAGCTGCGTTGGCGACCTCTTGCTCCTCCTCTGCCTTCGCCTTGGGCTTCCACCTGTTCCCCTATCACATTTGGGAATGCTCTCAGGAGCGCGTCTACCAGCGTGCGCTTGTACTCGCGCATCTTCCTATCACGCTCCAGTGCAGGAAGTAAGGTGGGCACATTGTCTTTATACCGGGGATCCAGCAGGGTGGCAACCCAGTAGTCTGCACACGTTAAAATGTTGGCAACTCTGCTGTCATTGCGCAGGCACTGCAGCATGTAGTCGCTTATGCGTGCCAGGCTCCCCAGAGGTAAGGACAAGCTGTCCTCTGTGGGAGGTGGATCGTCATCGTCCTCCGTATCCCCCCAGCCACGCACCAGTGATGGGCCTGAGCTGTGTCGGGTGCCATCTCACTGTGAACCTGCTTCATCCTCATCCTTCTCCACCTCCTCCTCATCCTCCTCGTCCTCCAGTAGTGGGCCCTGGCTGGCCACATTTGTACCTGGCCTCTGCTGTTGCAAAAAACCTCCCTCTGAGCCACTTCTAACAGACTGGCCTGAAAGTGCTAAAAATGACCCCTTATCCTCCTCCTCCTCCTGGGCCACCTCCTCTTCCATCATCACCCTAAGCGTTTTCTCAAGGAGACATAGAAGTGGTATTGTAACGCTGATAACGGTGTCATCACCACTGGCCATGTTGGTGGAGTACTCGGATGGAGGCCCAATCATTGGTGGTGAAGTGGTGCTGTTCCGCAGTGCGACTGACGCTTGCGTGCTGCAGCTAGAACTCCACTATGGCCTGCTGCTGCTCTCCAGCATGTGCAAGATGGAATTTCACCTGGTCGGAACGTCGCATATGAGGCTGTGAGCAGGAAGGCCGAAGTTCCGCTGTAGCGCAGAAAGGCGAGCAGTGGCAGAATGTGAACGCCAGAAGCGCGCACAGACGGCCCGCACTTTATGGAGCAGCTCTGACATGTCGGGGAAGTTGTGAATGAACTTCTGCACCACCAAATTCAGCACATGCGCCAGGCAAGGGATGTGCGTCAAACCGGCTAGTCCCAGAGCTGCGACGAGATTTCGCCCATTATCGCACACCACCAGGCCGGGCTTGAGGCCCACCGGCAGAAACCCCTCGTCGGTCTGTTGTTCAATACCCCGCCACAACTCCTGCGCGGTGTGGGGCCTGTCCCCCAAACATATAAGTTTCAGAATGGCCTGCTGACGTTTACCCGGGCTGTGCTGAAGTTGGTGGTGAAGGTGTGTGGCTGACTGGATGAGCTGGTGGAAGCAGAGGAGGAGGAAGCCGAGTAGGAGGAGGAGGCTACAGGAGGCAAAGAATGATGCCCTGCGATCCATGGCAGCGGAAGGACTTGCGCTGCGAACAGCATACTGTGGGACAGCCATGGACATCAGCTGTTTGAAGCTGTCTGTGTCCACCAGCCTGAATGACAGCATTTCAAAGGCCAGTAGTTTAGAAATGCTGGCATTCAGGCCCAGGGCTCGAAGGTGGCTAGGTGTGAATTTACGCTTTCTCTCCAAGTTTGGTGAGATGGAGAGCTGAACGCTGCTGTGTGACATGGTGGAGATGCTTGGTGATGCAGGTGGTGGTGTTGGTGGCACATTCTCTGTTTGGTGGGCGGCAGGTGCCAATATTCGACCCGAGGCGGAGGAAGAGGCCGAGGCAGCAGCAGAAGAGGGAGCTGGGGGAGCCTGAGTGAGTTCCTTATTTTTATGGTCTTTACTCCACTGCAGTTCATGCTTTGCATGTAGATGCCTGGTCATGCAGGTTGTGCTAAGGTTCAGAACGTTAATGCCTCGCTTCAGGCTCTGATGGCACAGCGTGCAAACCACTCGGGTCTTGTTGTCAGCACATTGTTTAAAGAAGTGCCATGCCAGGGAACTCCTTGAAGCTGCCTTTCGGGTGCTCGGTCCCTGGTGGCGGTGGCCAGTAGCAGGCGAACTCTCTTGGCGCCGGCTGGTCTGCTTTTGCCACCTGCTCCCTCTTTTGCTACGCTGTTGGCTCGTTCTCACCACTGCCTCTTCCTCTGAACTAAGAAAGTCAGAGGCACGACCTTCATTCTATGTGGGGTCTAGTACCTCATTGTCCCCTGCATCGTCTTCCACACAGTCTTCTTCCTCCTGACCTCCTGTTCGGTCTGCACACTGCAGAAAGATGCAGCAGTTGGCACCTGTGTTTCGTCATCATCAGAGACGTGCGGACTGCGATGAGGTGGTATTCCCATTTCCTCATCATCAGGAAACATCAGTGGTTGTGCATTAGTGCATTCTATGTCTTCCACCACTGGGGAAGGGCTAGTTGGATTCACTTGGGAAACCCTGCCAGCAGAGTCTTCAAACAGCATAAGAGACTGCTGCATAACTTGAGGCTCAGACAGTTTCCTTGATATGCATGGAGGTGATGTGACAGACTGATGGGCTTGGTTTTCCACTGTCCACAATCCACTGTCGGCCACCCAATTGACTAGCGCCTGTACCTGCTCAGGCCTTACCATCCTTAGAAAAGCATTGGGCCCCACCAAATGTCGCTGTAAATTCTGGCGGGTACTGGAACCTGAGGTAGTTGGTTCACTAGGACGTGTGGCTGTGGCAGAATGGCCACGTCCTCTACCAGCACCAAGAGGGTACAGTAACACCACCACGACCGCATCCGCATCCCTTACTAGATGTTTTCCTCATTGTTACCGTTCACCAAGCACCACAAGAAGAAAAAAATATTTGGCCCAATGTATTGATTTCAAATTCAGGCCTTTTTCTATAGGCACCTAACACTATCTGCCTATTTATTTATGTAGCGTATTACACTAATCCAGGCACAGCAGTAACCACTGATTTAGGGGAATATCTCTTTTAGGGCTAGTATTTAGGCCCTGGGTGAAAGGTATCCTTTTATGGACAGATTTACACTTGGCCTGCAACAGCTGGGACAACAGATTCAGGGTATTGCTATATTGGCAAGTGAATTTCACCCCAGAACAAAATATACCCTTTTACGGACAGATTAACACTTGGCCTGCAACTGCTGGAACACCAGTTTCAGGGTATTGCTATCTTGGCAATTGAATTTCACCCCAGAACAAAATATATAATTTGCAGGACACTATGAAACTTGGCCAGGCACAGCTGAAACCACTGATTTATGGTATTGCTATTTTGGCAATTGAATTTCAACCCAGAACAAAATATATCCTTTGCAGGACACTATGAAACTTGGCCAGCCACAACTGAAACCACTGATTTATGGTATTACTATTTTGGCAATTGAATTTCACCCCAAAACAAAATTTATGTTTTTGCGGACACTATTATAGTTTGCCAGCCACAGCTGTGACACCAGATTTATGGTATTGCTATTTTGGCAATTGAATTTCACCCCAGAACAAAATATATGTTTTGGCGGACTCTATTATAGTTTGCCAGCCAGTGCTGGGACACCAGATTTAGGGGATTGCTATTTTGGCAATTGAATTTCTCCCCAGAAAAAAATATATAATTTGCAGGACACTATGAAACTTGGCCAGCCACAGCTGAAACCACTGATTTATGGTATTGCTATTTTGGCAACTGAATTTCCCCCCAGAACAAAATATATAATTTGCAGGACACTATGAAACTTGGCCAGCCACAGCTGAAACCACTGATTTATGGTATTGCTATTTTGGCAATTGAATTTCACCCCAGAACAAAATATATGTTTTGGCAGACACTATTATACTTTGCCATCCACAGCTGTGACACCAGATTTATGTTATTGCTATTTTGGCAATTGAATTTCTCCCCAGAACAAAATATATGTTTTTGCGGACACTATTATAGTTTGCCAGCCACAGCTGTGACACCAGATTTATGGTATTGCTATTTTGGCAATTGAATTTCGCCACAGAACAAAATATATGTTTTGGCGGACACTATTATAGTTTGCCAGCCAGTGCTGGGACACCAGATTTAGGGGATTGCTATTTTGACAATTGAATTTCACCACAGAAAATAATCTATCCTTTGCCAGACAGCAGGCAGTATTATACTTGGCTAGCCACAGCTGGAACACCAGATTTAGGAGATTAATATTTTGGCAATTGTATTTAACCCCTTAATAAAATATAGAAATTTCTATCCTGAGATTCTAGGCGGTGACAATTAGCACAGCCAAGCCCCTGATGTAGGATATAGCAAAAAAAAAAAAAAACTAGTATTGATGTATTGATGGACTTGGTGGCAGCTTGTTCTGGTGCACCACAAGTCACAAAATGGCCGCCGATCACCCCAGAAAATAAGTGACAGAAAAACGCTCTGTGCAGCCTAAAAAACAGTGAGCAAGTAACTAGCAGAAGTTGAATCATTCACAGCTGTAGATCGATCACATCATTAGGTGCTTTTGCTGACTTTTCCCTGTCTAATCCCGCCCTCACAGCAGCTGCGTCCTCTCCCTACACTAATCAGCGCAGTGTGAAGTGTGGCGCTACGTGACTCCAGTTTAAATAGAGGCTGGGTCACATGCTGCACTTGGCCAATCACAGCCATGCCATTAGTAAGCATGGCTGTGATGGGCTCTTAGGGCAAGAAGTAAAACGCTAGCTGATTGGCTGCTGTGCAGCCCTTCAGAAAGCGGGAAGAAATTGCCGAACAACGAACCCGAACCCAAACTATTTTGAAAATCTTCGGGTTCGGGTCCATGCCCCGAACACCCCAAAATTCGTTACAAACCCGAACTATTCTCGAACTGTTCGTTTAACACTACTTATAGGGCATAATTGATAAAACTCCTGAACTTTACACCAATATATGAAATACCTTGCACTACCAGATGATGCGCCTAATTTGCAGTAAGGCACACACCTCATCATAAATTAATCACGTTAATTAATGAATTGAATTAATCATTGGCAGTCCAAGCACCTAGATTGAAATGTACTCCAGCTCTTAACTGAAGTAGATTTCAATTGCCATTAATGTCTGGAAACCATTGTGTTAGTCAATTTGCTGGGACCAATGGCCCTTCCCCGCCACTACCTCAACCCACCACATCCCTTCCTGGTGGTGAGGACAGCGTAAAAACATTATGTGTACCTAAATTTAGGTGCATAGGCATTTAAAAAGTTGCATAACCGGGAAGTGTGACTTTTTTATACCAAAAAAAGGAGTAAGGGTTCATCTTAAATAACCCCACTTACTCTATTAGTATATATATATATATATATATATATATATATATATATAGAACAATTTTTTCTAGCTTCTCTTTGGGATTTCTATATGATAAACTTATAAAAAATACTAAGTAGTGATATTAAGCTAAGTAGTTACGGTCACATATGAATTTACCCGGTTGCAGCAGTTACCATATTTGAGATGGAACAACTTGGGTAAACAGTTTTTTTTACATTACTGGATCTGCGCCAGGGTTGTTTAGGAAAGTCATACACAAGGAAATTCTACTTTGTCCTTTCCTCCTTCTCTCCGTTCCTCTTTCTTTGCAGTCAATCATTGATGTTAGTACCCCAACCCGTGAGAACTTTACCTGTAGGTCTATGACTCAAAAGGTGGAGATCACAAGATAGTGGAATAACACTTCCTTGGGGTTATCACAAACTCACATTTTATTCTGCTTACAGGCTAAAACCTTTTATGGTTGCATGAAAAAATGCCTTTGCAGTCTTGCCCAACCCGCGTTTTGCTATTCTTCTTCAGGGAAAAACTACTGTCTGACACATAGGGAGCGAGGTTATTAGTACCCTTCTTCACCACTGTTTGTACTTCTTTTCAATTTTCAATACATAAATCAATCAAACAATCTTTGCCATTGCATTTCACCTGAAAACTATCTTAAAATTCTTGATTAAATATATTTCTTTAAAAAGTTGAAATATGGCAATAACTAAGAAATTAAAACACCACACTCTAGCCATTTAAATAACCACCTGACTTTACTAAAAATCTCGGAAAAAAATATACAAAACATCCTGCTCGATATGATAGTAAATATGCGCATGTGCATATATTTATAAAGTCAAGGAAAATAATGCACTACAGCATTAGATGCAAACACAATATATGGACTAAGCCCTAACTCTCATGATAAAATCTGAGACTCTTAGCCAATATATTTTGATCAAAACATATCTGTGCCCACCTACCCAGCGCCAAGGTGGTCTCAGGTTCAGGCACGTCCTACTCTATTGCGGAAGTAGCAGATATTTTCAATGGCTCTCCCTCCAGATATTATGGGGTAGGTGCTCACTCTCGCTAGGCTACACCCTTGCCTAAAAAATGTCAATAGGAATGTTTAAAAAGATGGTGAGAGGGCACTCTTGTATTTGGAGTTTGTTACTATTTTATTCTATTAAATATAAATAAAAACAATCAGAATATTCGGAATATTCAGAATATAAATATACAAATCAGTAGAGAAATACACACAATAAAATTTTCCTGTAGAGGTTCCTATCTAAAAGAAAAAAAATTAAAATTCATTGTGAATAGTTCATCTTGGTTGTTTTTCAATAATCACTTAGTTTTTAGATGAAAAACACACTTCCTGGTTTTCTTGTGTGTGCTCTGAAGGTGATTTGACCATAGGATGTTATTAGATGGTAAATGACTTATTATTTTTGTATATTGTAAGTAAAGTCCTGTATGGTCAAATACCTTGTATTTAGAGTAGCAAGTTGTGGTGAAAATAATAGTTTGCTAGAGTTCCTGGAGTGCCACAGTAGTGTTTGTTTGGTGGACAACCCCCAGTATTCAGTTGAATTGTTCTTTGATTCAAATGTTGCAGATCGTTAATAACAGAACATAACAGTCTCAATTGCAGGTTTAAGTCAGATGCCACACTGGCTACATTACCAGTCCTGCTGCGATGTGTGGCTGCGTCTCCTAGTTCTTTTTCCCAGTATCGTGGGTTCTGGTGAGCGTTCCCTGCGATGTGACAAAGTATACCGCTGTCTCTGTGGGGTATCCACGTTGTGAGAATCTCTCTGTAGGACGTTCCTGTGGATGCTGCTCCTCGTGCGCGTGATTCTCCTGTGTAGGACTGATACCGGTTCTCCAATTGTATCTAGCGTGCCACGTGGAGCGCGATGTCTCCAGTTTCCACTTATTTATTATTTATTATTTCACTGAGCGCTCAGTATTTCTTTTCATGTGCAGGAAGCTGGCATACTACCCATACGCGTTTCGGGACTAGCGGTCCCTTCTTCAGTGGATGCCAGCTTTGCCCAAAATGGTCTTTTTTATAGAGAAATGGTGTTTAATGTGTGGGTGACGTATGTAGTGACGTCACCATTGGGGTTGAGTTTCTGAGGTTCTTCATTTAACTCTTCCTATGCTGTTAGGAATTATCCTATAAGTCCATGTGTCACTGTATTGATGTTAAATTGATATATTTAGTCTTCCATTATCCAAGGGACAAGTATGACAATTAGTTAGATCATATAATCATAAATGTGACATCATTCGTTCAGCAGTAATATTAAAAATATTAAAATATTAAAATATTGAAAATATTGGAAAATGTAGAATTGGAAAAATAGAATGCATAGGAAAATAAAAGGTAAACTTTTATTGTTGGGAACCCGTGGAGTATTTCTATTTGTTGTAGTAAACATTTGTTAAGGAGATGGGGATATATAATATGTCATTCTGTGAAAAGGGATTATTTTTTGCACCCATCTTATGGATCCCCTCCCCATAAGGACCATTTGTTCCCATGTTATGGTGGTGTATAAATTGATTGTTCATCTTATGGTAGATAATTCTGGATTTATAGTTAGTGTCTTGTATTTGTGATTGTGTTCGAATGTGATGTTGCTATGGGTGAATTCTTGTTTTCTTTTTGAGAGGTTTATTGGAGCCTTACTGGAATATCTCTTTTCTATCTTGGTGTTGAAGTTTCACTTATGTGTTACCTTTTATTTTCCTATGCATTCTATTTTTCCAATTCTACATTTTCCAATATTTTAATATTTTAATATTTTTAATATTACTGCTGAACGAATGATGTCACATTTATGATTATATGATCTAACTAATTGTCATACTTGTCCCTTGGATAATGGAAGACTAAATATATCAATTTAACATCAATACAGTGACACATGGACTTATAGGATAATTCCTAACAGCATAGGAAGAGTTAAATGAAGAACCTCAGAAACTCAACCCCAATGGTGACGTCACTACATACGTCACCCACACATTAAACACCATTTCTCTATAAAAAAGACCATTTTGGGCAAAGCTGGCATCCACTGAAGAAGGGACCGCTAGTCCCGAAACGCGTATGGGTAGTATGCCAGCTTCCTGCACATGAAAAGAAATACTGAGCGCTCAGTGAAATAATAAATAATAAATAAGTGGAAACTGGAGACATCGCGCTCCACGTGGCACGCTAGATACAATTGGAGAACCGGTATCAGTCCTACACAGGAGAATCGCGCGCACGAGGAGCAGCATCCACAGGAACGTCCTACAGAGAGATTCTCACAACGTGGATACCCCACAGAGACAGCGGTATACTTTGTTACATCGCAGGGAACGCTCACCAGAACCCACGATACTGGGAAAAAGAACTAGGAGACGCAGCCACACATCGAAGCAGGACTGGTAATGTAGCCAGTGTGGCATCTGACTTAAACCTGCAATTGAGACTGTTATGTTCTGTTATTAACGATCTGCAACATTTGAATCAAAGAACAATTCAACTGAATACTGGGGGTTGTCCACCAAACAAACACTACTGTGGCACTCCAGGAACTCTAGCAAACTATTATTTTCACCACAACTTGCTACTCTAAATACAAGGTATTTGACCATACAGGACTTTACTTACAATATACAAAAATAATAAGTCATTTACCATCTAATAACATCCTATGGTCAAATCACCTTCAGAGCACACACAAGAAAACCAGGAAGTGTGTTTTTCATCTAAAAACTAAGTGATTATTGAAAAACAACCAAGATGAACTATTCACAATGAATTTTAATTTTTTTATTTTAGATAGGAACCTCTACAGGAAAATTTTATTGTGTGTATTTCTCTACTGATTTGTATATTTATATTCTGAATATTCTGAATATTTTGATTGTTTTTATTTATATTTAATAGAATAAAATAGTAACAAACTCCAAATACAAGAGTGCCCTCTCACCATCTTTTTAAACGTCCTACTCTATGCCTAACCAGTGCAGTTGTGCATTTATACTCAGGAGAGCATGTGACTTTACTAGCCTATCAAAGACTGAATTCCTTTATTCTGCTTACGTCCTCACTGATGTAGGTAGCTGTTTACCAATCATATTAGGGGAACTATTTTTTATAAAAAGCTGCACTTCTTCCTTTTAAAAAAAAATCACGTGATTACTTCCTCCTGTAGAAGATGGGATTCCTTTGCTCTGCTGTCATCATTAGTGACGTAGATCAGATCAACCAATCAAAATGAGAACTCCTTATTCTAATCCTGGGTATACTGTACCTCCACAAGTCTGGAACTATTGTACACAGGATATATAGAAACTATAGTATTGGGGCTTATTCACATGACTGTATGTATTTTGCGGTCCACGAAAAACAGATCCGCAAAAAATTTACAATCTATTCGCCAACGACTCTAAGAATGAGTTACAGTAAAAGTGCCTATAGTAAAGTGAGGAAACTAGATTATAGTATCCATACAAATCTCGATAATTAATTGGCGCTCCCATTTCTGCCTTAATGTGGAAATCAGAACCATAACATATAGCTTGCACAAAAGTAATTTCTTAATTTGTATCTGCCAGCATTTTTAACCCCTACCGAACACCCACTGTACAAGTAAGGCAGATGTTGTGTCTTTAAAAATGGCATTTGCTCAGGAGCAGAGAGGGCACCATAGCCAATCATGAATTTTTCACCACTTTTCAATTGTGACCAAGGAATCTGAGCCGTCAATGACTAGATTCATCATGATAAGATTGTGGGAGTCTTTCAGTCGCTATGGCAGCCTGGGGCCTTCTGAAGGCTTTGAGGCCTGCCATAGAGAAGTTCCTATCATGTTTGCCATGAAGGTGACATGCAAATTTACTGCATGGGAAATGCCATAAAAACAACCCCCCAAAAAAAACAATGGTGATTTTGAGTTTTTTTTTCTACAATTCCACCCCATTTAGATTTTGTTTTTGTCCATCTTCCTACTACATTGTGTGGGATATTTAATGATATGATTATGAAGTACAACTTTCCCCACAAGAAAAGACCTTATATGACTACGTGAATGGAAAAAATAGTAATAAAAATAATGATGGCTCCTGAAAGGCAGGAGCTAGAACATTTTAGAAATGTAAATGAAAAAAAAAACACAAACTGAAAATTACTGTATCAGGATTGTGTCCAGCAAACTAAAGCTATGACTTTCATTCAGTTGGCACTGACTCGAGATGTGAAAGTATCTTTCCTTCACTTTTCTTAAACAGACTGTGTCATCAGAAAATTAGCAATTTTTTAAATGTTATGCATATTTTAAAACTATTTTTGATGATGTTATATTTATTTTTCCTTGTCACTATCTATATTAAAAAAAATTATTCTAAAGTCCTTCAGATAACACCTATATACAGGTCACAAAGCATGTCTACAAAACTCTCTCATTGAAGTCAATAAAGTCCCCTCAAGGCTATTGTGCCTAGGGCCCATAGTGTCTGTTGTAAAACAAATCTCTAAGTGCTGTTAAGAACAGCAAGGCAAGATGGCAGCCTTCATAAACTTTTTAAGGAAATAGAAGGAAAAAAAAATCTTCAATCAGAAAATAAAAACAAATTTTTAAAAAATGTTATGTGTCGCCTATCTGGTTTTAACTGAGATTAAAAAAAATATATATGTGACACCATCCCTTTAAATCACTGGAATGTTTTGAAAAAAAAAAATTGTATTTAAATTAGATAAGCAATCCAGATAACAGAAAATATACATTTTGTACAGATATTCTATTTCTGTATGGAAAATGGTACTATATTACCCTGACAATCATCTGGAGATGAACCGTATCAAACAAATCTCTAGGGATCTATGTTGGTGATATATGAAATCCTTTAGTTTTGCTATCACTTGCGAGGGAAAACAAAAATGGCTTCAGGCTAGTCTAATTGCCTTCTTCAATATAATCCCACAATAATGCGACAGTTTTCTATTGTCCTCCAGAGTCAGGCAGATCCCAGGGCCCAATAATATTTCTCCAGCACAGCAAATCAAGTAAGTAAATATCTCCATAAAGTATTTCAGGATCTAGCTTTGCTATGTCACAACTCAGCAGCTTGACACTACCTCATCCAGCTGCCAGACTAAATTTGCACCTGCAGAAGACCCAAAGGACGGTAGTGGTGAATGCTTGCATGACAATCAGGAGTCATATAAACGCGTCAGATGTTAGCATGCTCCACCAAGATCAAACATTAGTTGAGGCAAGGCAAGAGTGGCACATATTAAGATTTGCATATTTGAATATGTTCAACAAGTAAGAAGAGACGGTGCTTGTATTTTCTAATGTAGAGTTATTACATGTCTATCAAACCATATACTTTCTAAATATATAACTCAAAAGTACAGTATATTTCTCTATTCTTAATACAAAATAAAATAAAACTAGAGCTGGATAATGTTGCTCGTTCCTGGATTGTAAACTCTCAAGGTGATAATGGATTGTGTTCCTAAATTTATTGACTGTATTGAATCTCCTGTCCACATGCCCATAGTAAACACAACAGTTGCCATACTGTGTGGAAATCACTGCTTTTGACATCTATCCCAATGGGTTATCACTAGTGTTGAGCGCATAGAAGCATTCAAAGCGGAATTTGGTCTGAAGTTTAGAAAAACTTTGATTCACAACTAAGCCAAATTTCCTTTCGCTTCGTGGTAATAAATCAGTTTTTCCTAAAATGGTGGCTGCATGTGTAACAAAGTGAAAGTAAGAAGTTGAGGAGCGCGAGATCACCCATAATGCCGTGCATCAAGCCAATCCACTGTTATATCACAGCCCTATAAAAGCTTCATCCCGCGCGCTCCGCCATTGTCCTCGTAGCAGGTATTTGTAAATCTAGTTAATTTGTGATGCTTCTGACTAGTGTTCAGTGAATCAAAGCTAAATTAAATTGCCTTTTAGGTAATATTTGATTTGCCATGAAGTAGAATTTACTGGCACGCGGTGCCGTGTGTTGTCACCACATCAGCATGCTGGCAGGGAGCTGTGACGCCATCACTGATGAAATCACCGTGGCCGCCCAGCATGATGACGTGATGACTAGGGATCAGCAAACCCGGACTGAATGGTTCGGGTTCGTACCGAATTTTGGGGTGTTTGGGACACGGACCCGGACCCGAACATTTTCAAAAATGTTCGAGTTCGGGTCCGTTGTTTGGCGATTTCTTCCCGCTTTCTGAAGGGCTGCACAGCAGTCAATCAGCTAGCGTTTTACTTCTTGCCCTAAGAAGCCATCACAGCCATGCCTCTTAATGGCATGGCTGTGATTGGCCAAGTGCAGCATGTGACCCAGCCTCTATTTTAGCTGGAGTCACGTAGCGCTGCACGTCACACAGCTCTGATTAGTGTAGGGAGAGGACGCAGCTTCTGTGAGGGTGAGATTAGGCAGGGAAAAGTCATCAAAAACACCTAATGAAATGATCGATCTACAGCTGTTTTTTCTGGGGTGATCAGCGGCCATTTTGTGTATTGTGGTGCACCAGCACAAGCTGCCACCAAGTCCATCAATACAATTTTATTTTTGTTTTTGCTATATCCTACATCAGGGGCTTGGCTGTGCTTATTGTGACCCATAGAAACTCAGGATAGAAATTTCTATATTTTATTATGTAGTTAAATTCAATTGCCAAAATACCAATCCCCTAAATCTGGTGTTCCAGCTGTGGCTAGCCAAGTGTAATACTGTCTGCTATCTGGCAAAGGATAGATTTTTTTCTGTGGTGAAATTCAATTGCCAAAATATCAACCCCCTAAATCTGGTGTCCCAGCAGTGGCTTGTCAAGTTTAATAGTGTCCTGCAAAGGATATATTTTTTTCTGGGGTGAAATTCAATTGACAAAATAGCAATACCGTAAATATGGTGTCCCACCAGTGGCTGGACAAGTTTAATAGTGTCTGCAAAGGATTTTTTATTTTCTGCGGTGAAATTCAGTTGTCAAAATAGCAATACCAGTGGCTGGACAAGTTTAATAGTATCCGTCAAAGGATAGATTTTGTTCTGGGGTGAAATTTAATTGCCAAATTAGCAATACCCTGAATCTGGTGTTCCAGCTGTTGCAGGCCAATTGTAAATCTGTCCGTAAAAGGGTAAATTACACTCAGCGTGCATCTCCAAGAATAAAAAGTGTTACATTACAATTGCTGAAAGCATAATCCTGTAAATCTGCACGCACTATTGTAAATCTGATGGTGTATTTCTGTCCGTAAAAGGGTATATCACACTCAAGGTGTATATACAAGTGCTGAGAGGGTCATCCTCATTAACTTTTACACGCTACCCGTGCATCTCCAAGTGTATTTCTGTCCGTTAAAGTGTATATTACACAAAGTGTTAAAATACAATTGCTGAAGGCATAATCCTACATATTTTTTCACATGCTACTGTGCATCTCCAAGTGTAAATCTGTCCATAAAAGGATACCTTTCATCCAGGGCCTAAATACTATGCCTACAATTGATATTCCCTTAAATCAGTGGTTAATGCTGTGCCTGGATAAGAGTAATACGGTACATAAATAAATAGGCAGATAGTGTTAGGTGCCTGTAAAAAAAGGTCTGAATTTGAAATACATTGGGCCAAATATTTTTTTTCTTATTGTGGTGCTTGGTGAGCAGTAACAATGAATAAAACATCTAGTAAGGGACGCGGACGCGGTTGTGGTGGTGTTAGTGGACCCTCTGGTGCTGGGAGAGGACATGGCCATTCTGCCACAGCCACACGTCCTAGTGAACCAACTACCTCAGGTTCCAGTACCTGCCAGAATTTACAGCGATATATGGTGGGGCCCAATGCCGTTCTAAGGATGGTAAGGCCTGAGCAGGTACAGGTGCTAGTCAATCGGGTGGCTGACAGTGGATCCAGCACGTTCACAACATTATCTCCCACCCAGTCTTCTGCAGAAAGCGCACAGGTGGCACCTGAAAACCAAGCCCATCAGTCTGTCACATCACCTCTGACAGGGAAACTGTCAGAGTCTCAAGTTATGCAGCAGTGTCTCATACTGTTTGAAGACTCTGCTGGCAGGGTTTCCCAAGGGAATCCACCTAGCCCTTCCCCAGTGGTGGAAGACATAGAATGCACTGATGCATAACCACGGATGTTTCCTGATGATGAGGACATGGGAATACCACCTCATCGGAGTCTGCACGTCTCTGATGATGACGAAACACAGGTGCCAACTGCTGCATCTTTCTGCAGTGTGCAGACCGAACAGGAGGTCAGGGAGGAAGACTGTGTGGAAGATAATTCATGGAACGATAAGGTCCTAGACCACACATGGAATGAAGGTCTTGTCATTGACTTTCATAGTTCAGAGGAAGAGGCAGTGGTGAGACCGAGCCAACAGCGTAGCAAAAGAGGGATCAGGGGGCAAAAGCAGAACAGCCACTGCCAAGAGAGTTCTCCTGCTACTGGCCACCACCACCAGGGACCGAGCACACCAAAGGCACCTTCAAGGAGTTCCCTGGCATGGCACTTCTTTAAACAATGTGCAGACGACAAGACCCAAGTGGTTTGCATGCTGTGCCATCAGAGCCTGAAGCGAGGCATTAACGTTCTGAACCTTAGCACAACCTGCATGACCAGGCATCTACATGCAAAGCATGAACTGAAGTGGAGTAAACACCTTAAAAACAAGGAACTCACTCTGGCTCCCCCGGCTCCCTCTTTTGCTGCTGCCTCGGCCTCTTCCTCCGCCTTGGAAGGAATGTTGGCACCTGCCGCCCACCAAACAGAGGATGTGCCACCAACACCACCACCTGCGTCACCAAGCATCTCCACCCTGTCACACGGCAGCGTTCAGCTCTCCAACTCACAAACCTTGGAGAGAAAGCGTAAATTCCCACCTAGCCACCCTCGAGCCCTGGGCCTGAATGCCAGCATTTCTAAACTCCTGGCCTTTGAAATGCTGTCATTCAGGCTGGTGGACACAGACAGCTTCAAACAGCTGATGGCAATGGCTGTCCCACAGTATGTTATTCCCAGCTGCCATTACTTTCCCAAGACAGCAGTGCCTTCCCGGCACAACCAAGTATCCGATAAAAACCAAGTGTGCACTGTGCAATGCCATCTGTGGCAAGGTCCACCTAACCACAGATACGGGGACCAGTATGGACGGCCAGGGACGCTATATCTCCATAACTGCACACTGGGTAAATGTAGTGGCGGCTGGGCCGCAGGTGGAGAGTTCTTTGGCACACGTCCTTCTGCCGCCAAGGATTGCAGGGCATCATTCTTTGCTGTAGCCTCCTCCTCCTACTCGGCTTCCTCCTCCTCTGCTTCCACCAGCTCATCCAGTCAGCCACACACCTTCACCACCAACTTCAGCACAGCCCGTGGTAAACGTCAGCAGGCCGTTCTGAAACTCATATGTTTGGGGGAAAGGCCTCACACTGCGCAGGAGTTGTGGCGGGGTATTGAACAACAGACCGACCAGTGGTTGTTGCCGGTGCGCCTCAAGCCTGGCCTGGTGGTGTGCGATAATGGGCGAAATCTCGTCGCAGCTCTGGTTCTAGCCAGTTTAACGCACATCCCTTGCCTGGGGCATGTGCTGAATTTGGTGATGCAGAAGTTAATTCACAACTACCCCAACATATCATAGCTGCTGCATAAAGTGCGGGCCGTCTGTGCGCGCTTCTGGCGTTCACATCCTGGCACCCAACACAGCTCAGGCCCATCACTGGTGCGTGGCTGGGGGGATACGGAGGACGATGACGATACGCCTCCCACAGAGGACAGCTTGTGCTTTCCTCTTGGCAGCCTGGCACACATGAGCGACTACATGCTGCAGTGCCTGCGCAACGAGATTAGAGTTGCCCACATTTTAACGTGTGTGGACAACTGGGTTGCCACCCTGCTGGATCCCTGGTACAAAGACAATGTGCCCACCTTACTTTCTGCACTTTATCGTGATAGGAAGATGCGCGAGTACAAGCGCACGCTGGTAGATGCGCTCCTGAGAGCATTTCCAAATGTCACAGGGGAACAAGTGGAAGCCCAAAGCAAAGGCAGAGGAGGAGGAAGAGGTCGCCAACGCAGCTGTGTCATGGCCAGCTCCTCTGAGGGCAGAGTTAGCATGGCAGAAATGTGGAAACGTTTTGTCACCAGGCCACAGCTAACTGCACCACCACCTGATACGGAACGTGTTAGCAGGAGGCAGCATTTAACTAACATGGTTGAACAGTACGTGTGCACACCCCTCCACGTACTGACTTATGGTTCGGCCCCATTCAACTTCTGGGTCTCCAAATTGTCCACATGGCAAGAGCTAGCCTTTTATGCCTTGGAGGTGCTGGCCTGCCCGGCGGCCAGCGCTTTTTCTGAATGTGTATTCAGCACGGCAGGGGGAGTCATTACTGACAAATGCAGCCGCCTGTCCACAGCCAACGTGGACAAGCTGACGTTCATAAAAATGAACCAGGCATGGATCCCACAGGACCTGTTTATCCCTTGTGCAGAATAGACATTTATTACTGCCATTATATTGCGGTGCAACCAAAAGTTGAATGAACCTCTCCTCCGTCTACATGCCAGGGGCCTAATTATCTGAAAGTGGCCTGTTCCAGTGGAGGGTGACATGAAGCCTGATTCCCTGCTATGCGACCTCTCTCCTCCGTCTGGGTGCCAGGGGCCTAATTATCTAAAAGTGGCCTTCTCCATTGGTGGGTGACATGACGCCTGATTCTCTGCTATGCGACCTCTGTCCTCTGTCTGGGTGCTGGGGCCAAAATAAATGAAAGTGGCCTTCTCCATTGGTGGGTGACTTGAATCCTGATTCTCTGCTATGGGACCTCTCTCCAATTGATATTGCTTAATTTTGCAGTCCTCTAGCTCTTTCCTGGACTATTTTACAGCCTTTTTAGTGCCCAAACGTTCGGGTCCACATTGACTTAAATAGGGTTTGGGTTCGGGATGAAGTTCGGGTCGAGTTCGGATCCCGAACCTGAACATTTTCGGGAAGTTCAGCCGAACCTCTCGAACCCGAACATCCAGATGTTCGCTCAACTCTAGTGATGACATGAGATTTGGTGCATTTTCTTTAATCAAGATGGCCATGACGGCTTTTCCACAAGCTAGTTGATGAGGTGAGTATTTTTTTTGCCTCTAACCCCTCATTAATCCCTAAAAGGCCTCAATGTAGCAGTCAGATACCATGATCAGTGTTAAATGCAGAACTGAGGGGTTCAATGACAGGAGGCAGCGCAGTAGACGTTCCCCATCATTGCGTCTGCTACGTGCACTTAAATGAGATTTGTGACAAAGTAATTCGTAACTAATCAAATTTTCTTGTGGACTTCGGCAAAGCAACTAAATTGAATTTTTGATAACTTTGTTGATCTCTACTACTGATAAGTTATCAGAAGCACAAATCTGCTCTTTTACACATAGGATTTAAAGTTCTCTGGTAGTTTTATTAAAATGGTCAGATATATTTATCATTGTGCAGCAGTGTGAATGAGAACAGGCAGATGATATTTGGTGGAGTGAAAAGAACTCCAGTATAGCCTACTGCCTGCCCTACAGTGCTGCGGAGGCTGATAGGGAGCCTGTGACTGGTGAACTCACTAAACTAGGTGAACTACTGAACTAACATGCTCCTAGGATGAATCCTGACAGTGTAGTTCAATGAGATACAAAAGACTGAGTGCAGCAGTGTCCAAGTAGTTCAGATCCACTGACCCATGGGGAACATATGAGAGCTGAAAATTAGTGCAGCAGATTTTATTACAAAACAGTTGTGTTTCGTGAACCTACACACACACACTGTACACTTACTCTCTCTTACTCACACAGCGAAGGGGCTGTCTAAACTGTGTATTTTTGTTTTTGTTTTATTTCATTTGTATTTGCAGGGCTATATTGTGTTTTTCTACGTTTCTAGTAGTATGAACTATAAAGCAAGTGGTAGTGACAGTAATTGATGCTGCTGGAGCTGCTGTGTCCTCACTGTCCTCCCAGTCATTTTAGTTCCTGGTGAACTAATCTTTGTCAGAAATGTAAACTAAATGAGTTTGTTCACTTACAAGATCAGTTCATTTTGAACATATTGTTCATAAACTACCCATGACTACTGTGAGATGAGCATAGGGAGATATGTGACAAGCACTCATGCGCTAGGGAGAATGTTACTGCAAACTGTGAATAGGACAATATTGGAGAGGGAGAGTGCAGGAAGACTGCAAGGATAATGTATCATCGTGTGCATCACTGTGCGGTGCACCTACACTCAGAGTTCACCAGTTGTTTTTGTGATACAATTGGTGTGCCCCAGTATTAAAGGCAGGTGTCATATATCACTGTGTGCATCACTGTCAAGTGCACCAACATTCAGAGATAATCTGTTATGTTAGTGATAGTTAGTGTGCCTTAGTATTAGGGCTCATTCAGATGGCTGTATGTACGGGTCCACATCCGTTCCGCAATTTTGCAGAATGGGTGTGGACCCATTCATTTTATAAGGGCCACAAAAGATGCAGACAGCACACTGTGTGCTGTCTGCATATCTAGTTCCATTCCGCAACCCTGCAAATAATATAGAGCATGTCCTGTTCTTGTATGCAATTCTTGTCTGCAATTTGCAGACCACAAAACACTTACGGCCATCTGAATGAGCCCTTAAAGGCAGGTGTCATATATCGCCATGTGCATCACTGCTGCTGATGCCACTCTACCTACTCTGTCATGGGTTCCAGGAGTGGTTAATGATGGAAAAAGGTGGTGACAGACTCTCTTTTAGGTTCAGGGTCACAGTTTAGGCTCTTCATGCATAGTGAAAGGTTCCCTTTATTGTGTCAGTGCTTTGATTGGTTACTTAGTTGTCTAGATAAACAGGCTCTGACTGGCCCACAGGGGCACAGGGGAATCCCTCGGTGGGCCTCTGAGCAAGGTGGACCCCTAGTCTCCCACCCCCTGAACAAGTGGCACATAACACAGTAGACTTACTTCACTACATACATATATTCAATGTACAGCACCTCAACCAGCCTATGTTCATATAAAAAACTTGATAGATTATCGAAGAAACCACCCATTTTATTATTATAGACACAATCAGAGCTTAGATGACTTCTAGGCATAGAGGAAAGCTAGCCTCTTTTCCCCAGGACCTACCTTCTCAAAGTGTTACAGGGACCCCCATATTCAATCATCTTGTAGCATCTTACTGCTGTGTGAGCAGGTAATATTTGAATGTATCCGTAAGGTTGGCTCCCAAAATAAATTTTACTGGTAGGTCCTAGGCACCCCAGTCCAACACTGTAGATAACAATTTGCAATAGTCTAACGGCTCATACCCAATACAATAATAAGGCACCTATAGAAGTCTGTGGGGCTATTCTGCATCTCTATATCCCTAGGTATGCAATGTTTTATGCCTAATCAGGCACCACATACAAAGGCAGCATAGCAGGGACCTGGTGTCTTCTACAGAATCATACGGAAACATGTGCCTCTGGAAAGGCACCAAGAACATCTACAGTTGTGTTCAAAATTATTCAACCCCCACTGAAATTGAGTGCTTTGGCTAGTTTGACATTGATTTTAATCATTTCAGTCATCTTGTTTACAATTAAATCAAAGAGGCACTTGTAAGTCAGACAAATATAACATAACATTTATAATGAAATAACCACAAATGTCTTTTCTGTGCTCACATCATTATCAGTTTTATTCAACCCCCATGTGACATTCAATCTTAGTACTTAGTACAACATCCTTTTCCAGTTATAACAGCTTTTAAACGTGAAGCATAGCTTGAAACAAGTGTCTTGCAGCGGTCTACGGGTATCTTCGCCCATTCTTCATGGGCAAAAGCCTCCAGTTTAGTCACATTCTTAGGCTTGTGCGCTGCAACTGCTTTCTTTAAGTCCCACCAGAGGTTCTCAATCGGATTTAAGTCTGGTGACTGTGATGGCCACTTCAAAATGTTCCAGCCTTTAATCTGCAACCATGCTCTAGTGGACTTGGAGGTATGCTTGGGATCATTGTCCTGTTGAAAGGTCCAACGTCTCCCAAGCCTCAGCTTTGTGACGGACTGCATCACATTTTCATCCAATATCTCCTGGTACTGAAGAGAATTCATTGTACCTTGCACACACTGAAGCTTCCCTGTACTTGTAGAAGCAAAACAGCCCCAAATCATGATTGACCCCCTGCCATGCTTCACAGTAGGCAAGGTGTTCTTTTCTTCATAGGCCTTGTTCTTCCTCCTCCAAACATCCATGGGCCCAAACAGTTCTAATTTTGTTTCATCAGTCCACAGAACACTATCCCAAAACTTTTGTGGTTTGTCCACATGACTTTTGGCATACTGCAGTCGACTCTTCTTATTCTTTGGAGACAGCAAGGGGGTGCACCTGGGAGTTCTGGCATTGAGGCCTTCATTACGCTGTGTGCGCCTTATTGTCTGAGCTGAAACTTCAGTACCCGCATCTGACAAATCTTTTTTCAGTTCCTCAGAAGTCACACAGCAACATTTCTCCATTTTGCGCTTCAGGTAGCGCACAGCAGTCGAAGTCAGCATCTTCTTTCTGCCACGACCAGGTAGCTTTTCAACAGTTCCCTTTGCCTTGAATTTGCAAATTATGCTTCCTATGGTGTCTCTGGGTATGTTTAACATCTTTGCAATCTTCTTATAGCCATTGCCCTTCCTGTTAAGAGAAATCACCTCTTCTCTTGTCTTCCTGGACCATTCTCGTGACTTCACCATGTTTGTAAACACACCAGTAAATGTCTAGAAGGAGCTGAGTATCACAGTAATTTTAAATCTGCCTAATTGGTGCTTATTATGCTTGATTGCTGCTCCTTGACATCCAGAGGTGTTTTCAATACCTGATCGAAAACACTTGAATGAACCTCTGTTCTTAAGAGTGGTAGTCTTTAAGGGGTTGAATAATTGTGTCAATGAAGAAATCATAAAAAAAAAACATTTAATACTGTATTACAAAAATAATTGATGTCATTTTAGTTGCATTTGGTTCTTTAAAAAGTCCTTGTAAGATTTCATTCTGAACACAATTACAAATGCACACTAAATTCCCTAAAACCCTTTACAGCATTGGGGGTTGAATAATTTTGAACACAACTGTATATCATGTGAATGGTACTTAAATGCTTCCTCTTTGACAGCTGATGTTGTCCTGCCCCAAAAATTACTAATAAAAGGCGTTTATAAATGTTATTACCAAACATATACAGTATACCTCAGTGAAGCTCTCACACATAATACAAGAGTATAATACAAGAGTTTGGTCTATGACAGTAAAACAGTTTATTTAGTTTTTATAAAGCAATTCTTGAATGATAATTAACATCTCTGATTAATAAAGGACCTCCCATACCATTTGCTTTTCTATCATTAAAGGTTCCCATCCAGATAACATAAATATTTAAAATGGCAATTGCTTTTTCAGGAATACAAATAAAGTGATAAGCAATCTTCCTCTTCCGACTGAACAATTCTGATTAATAAGCTGTAGTATTTAGACACTACTTCACATGCTTTACCAGTACCAGACGCCGTTAAAATAATGATTAAATCTTTTATGAGAGAAAATTGCAATTTAAAACAAATGAAATATATTTTTTAATACATCACTATAGTATTATTCGGTTCAATTATTCCACTTTGTATTTAGCATTAGGGTGTTCTTTTGTGAAAGATTAATATGAATTTTATTATTAGGCAATTCAGTAGAAATTGTAGTTAAGCAAAGGGCTAATTTGTAGTTAAGCAAAGGGCTAATTTGTTTTGTGTTTTGCTTTTCAAGATACTTTAAATGCTCTTTCATCAAATGCATGCAGAAAACCTTCATGTTAGCAAGGTCAATGTTCTGCATATGATTTTTTTTTTACCTTTCCATGAGAGCTTACCTAGTGAGAATGCCCCTTATAATACGTGTTTTTGAGAAATATATGTAAGTATAAGCTCACACTTTCATTAAAATGTAATTTTCCTGATCTATCATAGGAGCAGCAGATAAATGAATGTAACATAGAGTTGGATCCATCTTGTGATGGACAACAAAGGTACCTGATGGACCCCATATAATGGGTTTGTTGGATTTCTGTCAGGTGTCCATCACTTTGACGGAGGAACAGCATAGCACACTATTGTTTCCCAAATATGATAGGAATGTGGGCAAAACCTGAGGCTAGTGTCACACAGTTTTATACCCTGTTGTTTATTTTTTATAAAAACATGAGGCATTTTTAGAACAATAATCTGCTTTCTGGTTGATTCATTTTACCATAATGTAACAAGCTTGTGAAGAGACATAATTGTTGTGGACAGTATTTGGCATCATCACAAGGTGGTGTTGCCTCCTACTTTAGAACAAAATCTGTGAGAACCCTCATGCCGGCTGAGAGTACTGTTCAACAATGTCTACGTGCAATCCTGTTAGTTAAAGATTGGTCACTATTCTTTTAAACTGGGGACATTTATGAAACCTTGTGTGCCAGTATTTTAGCGTCAAAATGTCACAAGTGATGTCACTTGCAGTACAATACCTTGTGCAAAATTCTGCAATTTTTTGACCTGACTACCACTTTTGGATTTGGAGTGCAAAAATAGTCATGTTTTCTGCTCACACTACTTTCAAGAGAGATTTCTGTTTTATGACTTTCAAAAAAGTTACAAAAAGTCACTCCAGAAGGTGGGATGATGCAGAAAAAGTAGAATAGCCTTTCTAGACAATAGTGTCTAGTTTAGGGATGCACCAAATTGATCAAACACCATGAAAGATTTGTTAAATTTGGCACAAAGTACTCTAACCCAGACTCAAGCAAAAGTAACTTCAAATATTTATCCCATGGTAAATTGCCCCCTTAATTTACACTTTATAGAACAAAAGTTCAAACAGAAACCTACTGTATTAGAACCACCATAAGACATTCAATATACTTGGTTGAATTTGTTTTAGATTGCAAAAATAATTAAAAAAGAAAATAATGTTACTAATTTATGCATATCATGCTCTCTTTATTCAAAGGAAAAGCACATCAACTCATTTTATTTTTCTCACTTAAAGCTGACATATGCTCTATTAAGTTTGGCTGGTGTTAACTTTGTTTGGAACACATTCAAACTAACATGATTAAGAATGCAATTACTGTTATAAAGTGTGTAACAGATGTCAAAATCTTTTTTTTCCCCCTTAATCTTCCATCTAGGGAGAAACTAACTTTTCTACTAAGTTACATGTTTTATTGCATATAATGATTAAGGAGATCATGATTATATGAACAAGTTCTGCCACAAACGATGCATTTCTATATCTCTGCTCTCAGAATACCTGTGTAATCAAAGCATCAAGGACAAAACTCTTTTTTTATGGATAGAATCTTGACCTGGGAACATAAAGCAGCTTGCATGGAATTCAAATGTCTCCTACTCTGTGAATTTAGAGAACAGCCTTCCCTTTACTGTTGTAAGGTGAAATAAAAAACAGATCTTGATCTTTGAGCATTTGTGGGTTCTTAAGAGTCAAGAAGTCTGTCCTACAATTATCAAGTATTATTTATAGCAGTGCAGTCATATTACACAAGGACTGTTGGGCTCAATCTGGCACCAAAAACCAAGTTTAACTACAAGCTCTGCAGCACCCATAGTCTTGTCCCTAAAGAGGTACAGTGTTTCTTTAATGCAACCAAGAACTGTCAAGTAAGACAGAAGTCACCAAACTTTTCTAAAGTGTCAATGAAAAACAGATTTGCCTCTTCACATAGAAGCAATGTTCACAATAGGAGACCACTATATTTGA
Organism: Bufotes viridis; assembly: GCA_033119425.1. Taxonomy (NCBI): domain Eukaryota; kingdom Metazoa; phylum Chordata; class Amphibia; order Anura; family Bufonidae; genus Bufotes; species Bufotes viridis. The sequence goes on from CM065591.1 coordinate 382,034,135, forward strand.
ACTTGAAGCTTTTACACAGGCCAAGCAAGTGGGCATTTATCTGGAAGTGACTATCCCTCTCGATAATGCTTATCAGAGATGCATTTAGATGTAACAATTTCCTCCTTCATATACGGATAAACAGTGTCTACTGCCGTGGTTCATCCTACAAATTAATTGTTTCCAAGAAGCAGATCTCTGTCCACACAGCACGATCTGCTGCCCAGAAACATTTGAGTGGATTTAACATGAGGAAAATATTCAGTTTTGCTTCAGTCTGTGTTGGTGTACTTTATGCCACATTTATCAAATGTTGCATGTTTGATAAATTTTTCTTATCCTCAAACCTAGCATTTTTGTCTAAAAAAAAACCTACTCCAGTTTTCCTACTCCACCCACCAACTGGAGCGAGATTGTGACTTTTTTTGCAACATTTAAAAAAATGTCTCAATGATAGATCTGGAGTGAAACTCATTAACATAGCTAACCACACCCACTTTCCCACCTGTTTTTCAAAACTGAAGTGAGCGGTGTAAAAATTCCAAAATTATTGAGTGAGTCCAAAAAGTTGCAAATCTTTTATTTTGAGAATTTTTAAACCCAGGATTAAGAGTAAAGACATGATAAATCAGGCTAAAAGTTTAAATGTGCTGTATTAATGATCATTTCACCCAATGAACAAGTGTTTTGCTCATTCATTGGATGACCAGAAGCAAATTTATACTGACTGCTTATAGGGAATGAGAGTTTGCTGTGAAGTTCCTGATAATCATGATAATCAGCCCGATAATTGTGTAAATCAGCCATTTGCCTTATATAGTATAAAGATCGTTAAAGGGGATCTCTGGGAAAGATTAAAATGAAAATGCTGAAAAAAACATGTTATTATAAATATACTCTTAAATTCCTTTAATTATTTATAATGGCTCATTTAGTCTAAGGAACAATCAGTCAAGTAGATAAAATGGCAACTTTTGCATTTATGATCATAAAATCCGAAGGATGACCGTTGTGAGAAAGCAGAGCACAGAGCCCTTTGTAAAGTCTGCTTGTCTCAGCACTATGAAGCTGTATATTACAATGCCTTGCAAAAGTATTTACCCCTATTGACCTTTTTCGTGTTTAGTTACATTACAGCCTTAAGTTCAATGTTTTGTTAATCAGAATTTTATATGATGGATCAGAACACAATAGTATAAGTTGGTGAAGTGAAATGAGAAAAATATATAAATAAAACTATTGTTTAGAAATAGAAAACAGAAATTTGGCATGCGTGTATGTATTCACCCCTTTGTTAGGAAGCCCATAAAAAGCTCTGGTGCAACCAATTACCTTCAGAAGTCACATAATTAGTAAAATGATGTCCACCTGTGTGCAATCTAAGTGTCAAATTATATGTCATTACATATACACACTTTTTTGAAAGGCCCCAGAGGCTGCAACACCTAAGCAAGAGACATCACTAACCAAACACTGTCATAAAGATCAAGGAGCTCTCCAAACAAGTAAGGGACAATGTAGTTGGGAAGTATAAGTAAGGTTTAGGTTATAAAAAAGATCCAAATCTTTAATTATCTCCAGGAGCACCATCAAATCTATCATAGCCAAATGTAAAGAACATGGCACAACAGCAAACCTGCCAAGAGATGGCCGCCTACCAAAACTCACGGACCAGGCAAGGAGGGCATTAATCAGAGAGGCAGCACAGAGACCTATGATAACCCTGGAGTTGCTGCAGAGACTGGAGTATCTGTACATATGACAACAATAAGCCATACACTCCATAGAGTTGGGCTTTATGGCAGAGTGGCCAGAAGAAAGCCATTACTTTCAGCAAAAAAGAAAAAGGCATGTTGTGAGTTTGCGAAAAGGCATGTGGGAGACTCCCAAAATGTATGGAGGAAGGTGCTGTGGTCTGATGAGACTAAAATGTTACTTTGTGGCCATCAAAGAAAACGCTATGTCTGGCACAAACCCAACACATCATATTACCCAAAGAACATCACCTGTTTTTCAGCAGCCGAGACTGGGAAACTTGTCAGAGTTGAGAGAAAGATGGATGGTGCTAAATACAGGGATATTCTTGAGCAAAACCTGTACCACTCTGTGCGTGATTTGAGGCTAGAACGGAGGATCACCTTCCAGCAGCACAATGACCCCAAACACACTGCTAAAGCAACACTTGAGTGGCTTAAGGGGAAACATGTAAATGTGTTGGAATGGCTTAGTCAAAGCCCAGATCTCAATCCAATAGAAAATCTGTGGTCAGACTTACAGATTGCTGTTCACAAGCTCAAACCATCCTACTTGAAGGACCAAGAGCAGTTTTGCAAGGAGGAATGGGCAAAAATCCTAGTGGCAAGCTCATAGAAACTTATCCAAAGCGACTTGGAGCTGTGATTGCCACAAAAGGTGGCTCTACAAAGTATTGAATAGTTATGCACATTGACTTTTTCTGTTATTTTGTCCAATTTGTTGTTTGTTCACAATAATAATAATTAAAAAAAATCTTCAAAGTTGTGGGCATGTTCTGTAAATTAAATGATGAAAATCCTCAAAAAATCCATGTTAATTCCAGGTTGTGAGGCACCAAAACACGAAAAAAGGGGGTGAATACTTTTCCAAGGCGCTGTACGTGCAGATGCCAGCTGGGATAACTGCTCCGCTGTGTCCCTGTGCTTCAGAAAGGAGTTTCCTCATCCCGTACCCATTTATCCCCTTTTCCCTTCTTATTTTTATTTATTTATTTTGCTCACTTTTATAGTGCTGACATATTCTGCAGCACTTTACAGACATTATCATTGCTTGTTGTCCCACATAAAGCTCACAATCTAAAGCTACTTCTATGTGAACGCAAAGCACCCGCACTGATTCCTGACCCATTCATTTTAATGGGTCTGTGTATATGAGCATTTTTTTTTCACGCATTAATTCTGCGTTGCGTGAAAAACTCTGCATGTTCTAAATTCTGCATTTTTCACGCAGCCCTGCCCCATAGAAATGAATTGGGCTTCAGTGAAAAACACATTGCATCCTCACCAAGTGCTGATGCAATGCATCATTGATGGTTGCTAAGAAATGTTCTTTGTAAACCTTCAGTTTTTTATCACACATGTTAAAAATGCATCAAAATGCATTGCACCTGTGCGGAAAAACAATGAACAACTGAACAAAATCGCAGACAAAACTGTCTGAACTTGCTTGCAAAATAGTGCAAGTTTGACTGAACACATCCTGACCTAATCCGTCACACTCATGTAAAAGAGGCCTTAGATGTGTGCTAAAGTAACCAGCAGGCTATTACAGCAGAGGAACCGCCTGCCTGAGTTCATCATATCCAGCATAGCCAGAAAGGGCCAGTACACAGCCAGACGTTATAGACAATGAACAATGCTTGCACTAGTTTTTGTCTGCAAGAATCCCAACACTTATGCTAGAAACCTGATGGATCTCTGCCACGTCCCATTATAGTTCAGGAACTGAATGACGGAGCCAGGGGCTCAGTAAATAAGTGCCACTCTGAGGAAAATAGAATGGAAGAGTCTAAGTGTATAGAGCTCAAAATATGGGAATGAGAGTAATATTACTGGGAAAATAACCTGTAAATTACATTGTGGGGAAAAAGTATGTTGACTCCACCACCATGTTTGTTGTCAGGTCTGGGGGTATGTAAAAAATGTAGTACACCATAAGAGAGAGTGGTGGAATAAGCAGTTTCAATTTCGGTAGGAGCCAGTAGGTTAAGAGAATTGGTAAGAAAGAAGTTGTGAATGTATGGGAATTTGTTTTGCACCGAAAATGGATTCCAGAATGCACAGTTAAAAGAGGGAAAAAAGGACACACAATTCATGTTTATGAGATTAGAAGGGTTTCTATGTGAGATGGGGAAGGGGTTGAAATTAGAAAAGTGTGGGCTGGGGTTAGGAGAGATGTCCCCTGAAATTAGAAGCAAAAGTATAAAGAGAAGGGGCAAAGGTTTTTTTGATTTGCAAGAGTGATTATTTTGCTTTATCCTGGGATATGAGTTGTTGAGATGATTCAGAAAAAAGTATATAAACTGTACATGGGGGAGGAAAGGACAGTGGGGTTGATGTGGAAAGAGTGAAATGGAGGTGTAACAGGGCAGTGAGTGTGAAGGAAAAGAACACATAATAAAATGGACAGAGATAAGATTAATGTAATGAATGAAAAGTATGAGAATCCATATGTGTATATTGCATAACATACCTATCCCCTGCCCTGTCTAACTGACGTGTTTAACTGTTAGACACTTGTAGACACTTTGAGTACGATGACCCGTGCCCAAACCCCACACCCATGCTTCCCTTATACTCAGTTTAAATTTATAGGACAATGTGTGCTTGGATCTATGGGTAACCAAGCTTGTTTAGTATAATTAACAACTTCACTACAATAATATAAGCAGAAATGACACCAGTTGTAAACTGATCAAGTCTTATACAAACAGTCTTATAGCAAAAATAGATCACAAATGAACTAAATGTGAAAACCCAGGTAATTTTGTATTTTGAGTGCTGTTTTTCCTTCAATAATACTATCTGTTGGGATGGAAAAGACCAACTCCACAATTTCTGAACTTATTAACACACCAAACTACTTGTTTCATCAATCTGTCTTTAACATAAAGTTACACATATTATTGCACATGTTGACAAGCGCAGAAAGCAATATAACACATGTCCCCCAATCCAGCTGAATTGTCAACATGAGCTCAGCATGTGGTCCATGAACAGCTGTTAGCAGGAGATGAAAATTGCAGCATCTGTATATTGTTCTACCAATAAGCTCAAACAAACAATGCAGTGAATTCAAGTATAATCAGTTTACAAAGAAAACTGCTTCTTAGGTACCTCAGTACAGTAAATGTCATTCGTCTTCATATGTCTATATTCCCTTAATGCTATAGTACCCCAGTATTACAGTCATTGTAAAAGCTAGGAGTTATGGAATTTCAGCCAGGACTTCTGCTCACTTTGATGGGCACAGGCGTAGTTTTCTAAAATGAGTAATATACCGTATGTGATATCACTTAATCTATGTATTTTGTAGAAAAATCCCCAACAAATCCACAGCAAAAATTCCACTGAGGAATTAAAGTAAAATCCACATAGGGAAACCGCTCTGTGTGTCCATGCTCTCACAGATCTCAGTTGCAGTAACTGCATAACACAGGGTTAAGCATGGCACAGAGCAGGTCTATTTTAGGTATTTAGCATTCCTTATTTGAAGGAGTTCTCCAGTTTCATAATGACACATTTTAATATGTACAATGTACCCCAAAAACTGTGTATTCTTGCCCAATATACCTGTCTTTCATGTCAGCAGTTTCCTTCTCCTTTTCTTAGCATCACTGCATTCTGCCAGGATGTTTTTGTGCAGAGCTTCCTGTTTTCATCAGTTTCCTTACTAACCAAACCCTGCATGTTATGCTCTCTAATGTCCGACAGGGCTTTCTCTGCCTGTCACAATGTTCTCTCTACATTAGTTAGTATGGCACCCATCTCCAAAGCATTCTGGGTTTGGTTAGAAAACTTAGCAGGAAACTAATAAAAACAGGAAGTTCTGCATGTAAACAACCTGCCAGGATTCAGTGAGGCTGCAAACAGGGAAAGGGGAAAAAAAAGTATATGGGGCAAATATATGCAGTGTTTGGGGTACTATGGCAGACAAAAATGTCAACATTAAAGTGAAGACCCCCTTTTAAAGCTCAAATCTTTTTTTACATTTTTGATGCAGCTTTGAGAACAAAAACTGTGGCTATATGGCAGAGGAAAGATAGCACTTTTTCTTTATACTTTTCCTTCTTTTAGGATCTATACTTTTGATTCAAAATTTGTATACTGTATGTGATCCCAGCCTACAGTGCTGCTCTGAAGATCTTGTGGTGTAAACTTCCATGACCAACATGGTGCTTACAACTATACTACAGATATACTTTCAGCAATGGTTATCAAAAGTGTGTCCCAGACAACTGACCTCTATATCTATATTTCTATTCTATATTTCAGTTAAAACCAGATAACACCACTTATCCCTTTTTTCTAATCTGTTTTTATTTTCTGATTGTAGATATGTTATACTATTTCCTGAACATGAATATACGGGCCGCCATCTTTCCTCAGCTGTTTTTAACATCATGTATATATTTGATTTACAACAGCCACATGGGTCATAGACACAATGGACAGGAGGGGACCTCATTGATTTCTAGATTTCTAGGGGAAGTTTGCTAGGCATATTCTGTGACCTGTGCAGAGGTCAGGAGGGAGTAAATAAGCTTTAATGATCACTTACTGTGAATGGTGATCTGTACAGACCAAATAAGTGGAGCTTATTATTAGGTTTAGTGCACAAACTGCAGGATATTATGGTTTTTGTTTAAATGTAGATATTGACATGGGATATTAAAAATAATGTCATCAAAAATTCTTTAAAAATATTTTGAACATAAAAACATGATTTAAACAATAGGTCATTTTCTGATTATGCATTTCCTTTAAGCGCAATGCTCTTCTGTGGGCATCTTTATCTAGGCATATTAAGAGAACAATAGAGCTGTCATCCTTAATTCTACATCTTACTATTATACCAATAGATACAATTTTTTCCTCCCATACCCAAACATTTTGGCGGCATAGGCATGCACTATGACCCGATGCTGCGCGACATCAGTTTCAGTGCAACACAGGCTGGAAGAACACCAGGGAGCAATGAGTGGCAGCGCCGTCCAGGGCAAGTGAGTTAAGTGTTTTTGGGCTCTGATCTGAGGATGGAGTCTGATCTGAGGCTGATTGGGATCTGATCTAGGGCTGATGGTATCTGATCTGAGGTCTGATGGAGTCTGATCTGAGGCTGATTTGGGTCTAATATGAGTCTCATAGGGGTCTGATGCGAGTCTCATAGGGGTCTGATCTGAGTCTCATAAGGGCATGATCTGAGGCTGATGGAAGTTGAGGGCTGGATCCGAGGCTGACAGAGGTTGAGGGTCTGATCTGAGGCTGATGGAGCTTGGGGGTCTGATCTGAGGCTGATGGAGCTTCCATGTCTGATAAGGGTCTGATTTGAGGCTATTGGAGCCTCAGGATCTGATGAGTGTCTGATCTGAAGTATGATGTACTGGGGGTCTGATTTTGGGGTCTTATCTGAGGTTTGATGAAGATATTAAAAAAATAAAAAACACATTGTAGCTAATGAGACTAATATATGTTATTAAATTAATAGCCCTGTCCTTTTAAATATGAATATTTAGCTCATGCCATAAAACTGTCAAATTTTGTCACCTATTGATCCAGTGTCAGATCAATGTGAATGATATTTTACCCACGGGACAAAGGAGCCATCTATTTATAATAATGGTTTCATTACTTTACCAGTTGAAGACAGGTAGGTAGTGAAGACTTTAGTGTTTCATGACCTTCTGTCATTAATCACTGTTAGATCTCCTCATAACATCTGATAAAATTTTATAGAAGGTGAAACTGATTTGATTTTGTTGTTTCAGCTAAATCCTTCAGCCAGCTCATTGCATTAACACAACCTTCTGCTTTTTTTACTTTGCAATCCTATAATTCTCTTGTTGCTTGCCTGGCAGGATTTACCAGACCTAAATTCTAAGCTCTGGACTGCAGCAGTTCTATAATTTTGTAATTGATGTTACAAAATCATAGGCTATGGGAAACACACACAACTATACTAATGCATATAATAACAATAATAATAATACTAAGTATTATCATCAGTCTCTGCATCCAGCCCTGTCATACAACGAAATTATTTCATCACAGTTATATTAGCAGTGACATTAAAGGGTGTTTGTAATCAATAAAATCAGTTTTAAACTGGCCATGATGCGAGGAAGGGCTCCTTCCCCATGTTATAATCATACCTTTATGTAACAGGATCACTGTTAAAATCTAGTGAAAAAAAAAAAAAAAAAACACAGTATAGTTATTAGCTGCTAATTGCAGCAAGGGTGGGCCTGAGCTGCTCAGTGCACTATAGCTCTTCTCTGACTCTTTCCCCTCCCAGCGCCTCCATCTCCTTGATTGACATGATGATTCTGCAGAAGCCTGTCCAAGTGAATCAAGCAGGAAAAGGAGGTTCTGGGAGGGGAAGGGCCAGAGATATGGTGGCATCGATGCACTTAATAGCTGACAAACCTATAGAATAAAAATGTTATTCATTGCAGCAACAATCCTAGTACATGAAGGTATGATTACAACATGAGGAGTGAGCCTTGCCTGGCTTTGTTGGTGACAGATTCCCTTTAAGCCGAGTAATAATAATGTAACATGTGTTGAAATAATGATACTATTAAAAAAGATAGCACTCCATATGAGGTTTTCTAACTGGAAAAATGTTCAGTGAATTCCTACCAAAAGCCAAAATGTTAGTTATAGTACTTCTAGTGGAGGGGGGAGTAGATGTGTCAAGGTAAACAGCCAAAATATCTCCAATATTGTGTCTCTCACAAGTATTCTGTTTTTCTTCTACAATGCATTATGTTAAAAAAAACTCTTATTCTAAAGACTTTTTGGTTTGATTTGAGTCCAGGAAGCTGAGATTTATACAACCATTTGCTGTCCTCTAAATTTTGAGAGCTTATATTGCTGTCCCTATGTCAGAAGGTCTTGCTGGTAAAGACTGAGAGGGTCATTTTTTCCCTTCAGAGGCACCACTCTTTAATTAAGAGATATAAATTCCATGTGCTTCTTAAATGTCAGGTTTTCACTGACAGGTAACACAACCCTCTAGTCAAAGCACCCTGCAAATAGTAATATCACATGAACCCTTTTTATTGTTTAAAGTAGGCTATCCCACAGAAAATATTCTACAGTTTTCAAACAAGCACCTTGATCAGAATACTTTTGTAATTGCATATAATTAAAAATTTAGCATAGCCCCTGATTTATTTAATAAAATGTATCTGTATAGCGCCACCTGCTGTTTGTTCTATTTCTCATTTCTTTGTCCTGCTCATTGAGCTGGCCGCACATGCTCAGTTTCATCCTTCAACTGCCTCCTGAGTTGTGATAGGGCGAGCATGGACACATCTCCTGTTATAAATCTAGCAGAGCAATGAATGGGGGGATCTCAGGATCCATATGAGGTACAGGGCTGGTTCTAGCTTTATTAGAAAGAGATTGTCACGTACTATATGATGCCTGATTTTCACATTAATCATGTAAAAATCAAGGTAAATTCACATAGCTTTTATGTGACTTCAAAGATGCATCAAATATTAATGGCAAATTTATCATTTGCTGTGTGTTTGGTGTCAGTTTTAAATCTGTCCTTGGTTTTTGTTTCTGCTCCAAATTTATGAAGTGGTGCTCAGTTCTATTAAATTAGGTATGTCAAACAAAGATAAGAAATGGTGGCACTGCCTCCAATCAGGCGATGCACCCGATCTCCCCTTTCAGACCAATGCTCGCGACACAGCAGTAGACAATCGTGTGTGGTGCTCAGCAGCAACAGCGTTAAGAGATAAAGTCCATTGCGATATTAAGAGAAATGGCAAAGAAAGGCTTGCGGCACTCACCGAGGTGAAGATATCAACATTCTTTATTCATCCTAGTAACAGGACACTTGTAACGGGGTGCATGGGCGGACAAATCGATTGCAGATGATAAGCGGCTACGGCCGTTTCGTGCGTGAAATCGCGCTTCGTCTGGCTGCTCACACGTCATTGCGCAAACCTGCGCGTCATATAAGCGGCGCTCTGTGGCCGTCATCATAAGCAACAGCTGAGCGCATGCACTGGTGACGTTAAAATCATAGATACTGAAGGGTACACACATATCGATTATTACAGCGCACTACATCGTGATAACATGGTGCTTGCATAATTACATATATCTATTAAATTAGGCACAATGTAGTTTACCCACTGTCAGTAAAACTACACTAGGAACGCTTGTGACATATCCAATTCGATAAATTTCCCCCTAAGTGCTTAGAAGCCTTTTCACAAACTCTCCCTGCCTTATCTAGATATGATCATCCTTATGGCTGCTATGTAGAAAAATATCATGGCCTCTTGACGACAATCAACGAAGCTGGAGATATTGATGTGCAACAGTGACAATGGAAAAGTCATAACATTACTGACACTTGGCAGCAAAATGTTGTTGACAACAAGCTAAAGCGCCTTTTACATGGGCCGACAATAGAACAGATTAGCGCTAACCAGCGTTACTGGCGATTATCTAGTGGTGTAAATGCATTGCCAACTACATGATGAACAAGTAATATGTTCCTTCATCGGGTAATTGAATCTTTTGTGCAACACAGAAGATCATCATTTCCCAGTGGCAGATTGTGCTCTGTAAACACGATCTGCTGCCGGGAAACAATGATTCTGTATGAAGTAGAGCAATGACATTAGCGATCGCTCCTCTCCATACTATTGGGGAGCTAAAGGAGATTGCTGAATGTAACTGCACCAGTCTCCTCCGCTAGCGATCATCAGATTGTCAGGAAGGAGGTTTCCTTCCGGACAATCTGTTAGATTATCATCCCGTGTAAAGGGACTATAAGAGACATAGCAAAGCTGCTTGACTAATGGGCTAGGATTATAGCATGGTGTGACTGCTAATAGAGTTTCACAAAATTAAGTTTTATATTTGCTTCATTATTTTTTTTAATAATACAGTGAACATTCTTCTTATATTAGGCATAGTGTTGAGTGAACAGTTCGAGAATAGTTCGGGTTCGTACTGAATTTTGGGGTGTTCTGGACACGGACCCGAACCCGAACATTTTCAAAAAAGTTCGGGTTCGGGTTCGTTATTCAGCGATTTCTTCCCACTTTCTGAAGGGCTGCACAGTAGCCAATCAGCTAGCGTTTTAATTCTTGCCCTAAGAGCCCATCACAGCCATGCCTACTAATGGCGGCCATTTTGTGACTTGTGGTGCACCAGAACAAGCTGCCACCAAGTCCATCAATCCATCAATACTAGTTTTTTTTTTTTTGCTATATCCTACATCAGGGGCTTGGCTGTGCTAATTGTCACCCCAAGAAACTCAGGATAGTAATTTCTATATTTTATTAAGAGGTTAAATACAATTGCCCAAATACCAATCCCCTAAATCTGGTGTTCCAGCTTTGGCTAGCCAAGTATAATAATGTCTGCTGTCTGGCAAAGGATAGATTATTTTCTGTGGTGAAATTCAATTGCCAAAATAGCAATCCCCTAAATCTGGTGTCCCAGCACTGGCTGGCAAACTATAATAGTGTCCGCCAAAACATATATTTTGTTCTGGGGTGAAATTCACTTGCCAAAATAGCAATCCCCTAAATCTGGTGTCCCAGCACTGGCTGGCAAACTATAACAGTGTCCACCAAAACATATATTTTGTCCCGTGGTGAAATTCAATTGCCAAATTAGCAATCCCCTAAATCTGGTGTCCCATCACTGGCTGGCAAACTATAATAGTGTCCGCCAAAACATATATTTTGTTCTGGGGTGAAATTCACTTGCCAAAATAGCAATCCCCTAAATCTGGTGTCCCAGCACTGGCTGGCAAACTATAACAGTGTCCACCAAAACATATATTTTGTCCCGTGGTGAAATTCAATTGCCAAAATAGCAATACCATAAATCTGGTGTCCCAGCACTGGCTGGCAAAATATAATAGTGTCCGCCAAAACATATATTTTGTTCTGGGGTGAAATTCACTTGCCAAAATAGCAATCCCCTGAATCTGGTGTCCTAGCTATTGCAGGCCAAGTGTTAATCTGTCCGTAAAAGGGTATATTTTGTTCTGAGGTGAAATTCAATTGCCAGAATAGCAATACCCTGAATCTGGTGTCCCAGCTGTTGCAGGCCAAGTGTTAATCTGTCCGCCAAAACATATATTTTGTTCTGGGGTGAAATTCACTTGCCAAAATAGCAATCCCCTGAATCTGGTGTCCTAGCTATTGCAGGCCAAGTGTTAATCTGTCCGTAAAAGGGTATATTTTGTTCTGAGGTGAAATTCAATTGCCAGAATAGCAATACCCTGAATCTGGTGTCCCAGCTGTTGCAGGCCAAGTGTTAATCTGTCCGTAAAAGGGTATATTTTGTTCTGGGGTAAACTTCAATTGCCAAAATAGCAATACCCTGAATCTGGTGTCCCAGCTGTTGCAGGCCAAGTGTTAATCTGTCCGTAGAAGGGTATATTTTGTTCTGGGATGAAATTCAATTTCCAAAATAGCAATACCATAAATCTGGTGTCCCAGCACTGGCTGGCAAAATATAATAGTGTCCGCCAAAACATATATTTTGTTCTGGGGTGAAATTCACTTGCCAAAATAGCAATCCCCTGAATCTGGTGTCCTAGCTATTGCAGGCCAAGTGTTAATCTGTCCGTAAAAGGGTATATTTTGTTCTGAGGTGAAATTCAATTGCCAGAATAGCAATACCCTGAATCTGGTGTCCCAGCTGTTGCAGGCCAAGTGTTAATCTGTCCGTAAAAGGGTATATTTTGTTCTGGGGTAAAATTCAATTGCCAAAATAGCAATACCCTGAATCTGGTGTCCCAGCTGTTGCAGGCCAAGTGTTAATCTGTCCGTAAAAGGGTATATTTTGTTCTGGGATGAAATTCAATTTCCAAAATAGCAATACCATAAATATGGTGTTCCAGCACTGGCTGGCAAACTGTAATAGTGTCCGCCAAAACATATATTTTGTTCTGGGGTGAAATTCACTTGCCAAAATAGCAATACCCTGAATCTGGTGTCCCAGCTGTTGCAGGCCAAGTGTTAATCTGTCCGTAAAAGGGTATATTTTGTTCTGGGGTGAAATTCAATTGCCAAAATAGCAATACCATAAATCAGTGGTTTCAGCTGTGGCTGGCAAAGTATAATAGTGTCTGCCAAAATATATATTTTGTTCTGGGGTGAAATTCACTTGCCAAAATAGCAATACCCTGAATCTGGTGTCCCAGCTGTTGCAGGCCAAGTGTTAATCTGTCCGTAAAAGGGTATATTTTGTTCTGGGATGAAATTTAATTGCCAAAATAGCAATACCATAAATCTGGTGTTCCAGCACTGGCTGGCAAACTATAATAGTGTCCGCCAAAACATATATTTTGTTCTGGGGTGAAATTCACTTGCCAAAATAGCAGGGGACACCAGATTCAGGGTATTGCTATTTTGCCAAGTGAATTTCACCCCAGCAATGGCTGGCAAAGTATAATAGTGTCCGCCAAAACATATATTTTGTTCTGAGGTGAAATTCAATTGCCAAAATAGCACTACCCTGAATCTGGTGTCCCAGCTGTTGCAGGCCAAGTGTTAATCTGTCCGTAAAAGGGTATATTTTGTTCTGGGGTGAAATTCAATTGCCAAAATAGCAATACCATAAATCAGAGGTTTCAGCTGTGGCTGGCAAAGTATAATAGTGTCCGCCAAAACATATATTTTGTTCTGGGGTGAAAGTCAATTGCCAAAAAAGCAATACCCTGAATCTGGTGTCCCAGCTGTTGCAGGCCAAGTGTTAATATGTCCGTAAAAGGGTATATAACACTCAAGGTGTATATACAAGTGCTGAGAGGGTCATCCTCATTAACTTCACACGCTACCGTGCATTTCCCATTGTATTTCTGTCTGTTAAAGGGTATATTACACAAAGTGTTAAAATACAATTGCTGAAGGCATAATCCTACATATTTTTTAAATTTTAAGTTTAAATTTGTCCATAAAAGGATACCTTTCATCCAGGGCCTAAATAATAGCCCTAAAAGAGATATTCCCCTAAACCAGTGGTTACTGCTTTGTCTGGATTAGTGTAATACGCTACATAAATAAATATGAATTTGAAATCAATACATTGGGCCAAATATTTTTTTTCTTTTGTGGTGCTTGGTGAACGGCAACAATGAGGAAAACATCTAGTAAGGGATGCGGACGCAGTCATGGTGGTGTTAGTGTACCCTCAGGTGCCTGGAGAGGACGTGGCCATTCTGCCACAGCCACACATCCTAGTGAACCAACTACCTCAGGTTTCAGTACCCGCCAGAATTTACAGCAATATTTGGTGGGGCCCAATGCCGTTCTAAGGATGGTAAGGCCTGAGCAGGTACAGGCGTTAGTCAATTGGGTGGCCGACAGTGGATCCAGCACGTTCACAACATTATCTCCCACCCAGTCTTCTGCAGAAAGCGCACAGGTGGCACCTGAAAACCAAGCCCATCAGTCTGTCACATCACCCCCATGCATATCAGGGAAACTGTCTGAGCCTCAAGTTATTCAGCAGTCTCTTATCCTGTTTGAAGACTCTGATGGCAGGGTTTCCCAAGGGAATCCACCTAGCCCTTCCCCAGTGGTGGAAGACATTGAATGCACTGATGCACAACCACTGATGTTTCCTGATGATGAGGACATGGGAATACCACCTAATCGGAGTCCGCACGTCTCTGATGATGACGAAACACAGGTGCCAACTGCTGCGTCTTTCAACAGTGTGCAGACCGAACAGTAGGTCAGGGAGGAAGATTGTGTGGAAGACGATGCAGGGGACGAGGAGGTCCTAGACCCCACATGGAATGAAGGTCGTGCCATTGACTTTCATAGTTCAGAGGAAGAGGCAGTGGTGAGACCGAGCCAACAGCGTAGCAAAAGAGAGAGCAGGGGGCAAAATCAGAACAGCCGCCGCCAAGAGAGTTCGCCTGCTACTGGCCACTGCCACCAGGGACCGAGCACCCCAAAGGCAGCTTCAAGGAGTTCCCTGGCATGGCACTTCTTTAAACAATGTGCTGACGACAAGACCCGAGTGGTTTGCATGCTGGGCCATCAGAGCCTGAAGCGAGGCATTAACGTTCTGAACCTTAGCACAACTTGCATGACCAGGCATCTAAATGCAAAGCATGAACTGCAGTGGAGTAAACAGTAGTGATGAGCGGCAGGGGCAATATTCGAATATGCAATATTTCTAAAAATCTAAAATTCGAAAATTCGCAAATTCGTAATCTACAGTCATTATTTTCTGATTGCGAAAATTCGCATACAAAATTTGCATACATTTGCATAACAATTTGCATAAAATGTAAAAGTTAGCTTTTAAATGCCAGTTTATGTGAATTGTTATGCAAATTTTTATGCAAATATATGCAAATCTTTTATGCGAATTTTCGCAATCAGAAAATAATGACATTATTTTCTTGCTTGCCAAAATTTGCATATAAAAAATTTGCATAAAAAATGAATATTCACAATTGCGAATATATTTTGCGATATTCTAAATTTTCGCGAATTCTCAAGGTGCCGATATTTGCTATTAAAATTCGCAATTCGAAAATTCGTCATCAACACTAGTAAACACCTTAAAAGCAAGGAACTCACTCTGGCTCCCCCTGCTCCCTCTTCTGCTGCTGCCTTGGCCTCTTCCTCCACCTCGGGAGGAACGTTGGCACCTGCTGCCCACCAAACAGAGAATGTGCCACTGACACCACCACCTGCGTCACCAAGCATCTCCACCATGTCACACGGCAGCGTTCAGCTCTCCATCTCACAAACCTTGGAGAGAAAGCGTAAATTCCCACCTAGCCACCCTCGAGCCCTGGGCCTGAATGCCAGCATTTCTAAACTACTGGCCTTTGAAATGCTGTCATTCAGGCTGGTGGACACAGACAGCTTCAAACAGCTGATGGCAATGGCTGTCCCACAGTATGTTGTTCCCAGCCGCCACTTCTTCTCCAAGACAGCAGTGCCTTCCCGGCACAACCAAGTATCCAATGACATCAAGTGTGCACTGTGCAATGCCATCTGTGGCAAAGTCCACCTAACCAGGCCATTCTGAAACTCATATGTTTGGGGGACAGGCCCCACACCGCGCAGGAGTTGTGGCGGGGTATTGAACAACTGACCAACGAGTGGTTACTGCCGGTGGGCCTCAAGCCCGGCCTGGTGGAGTGCGATATTGGGCAAAATCTCGTCGCAGCTCTGGGACTAGCCGGTTTGACGCACATCCCTTGCCTGGCACATGTGCTGAATTTGGTGGTGCAGAAGTTCATTCACAACTACCCCGACATGTCAGAGCTGCTGCAAAAAAATCCGGGCTGTCTGTGCGCGCTTCTGGCGTTCACATCCTGCCGCTGCTCGCCTGTCTGCGCTACAGCGGAACTTCGGCCTTCCCGCTCACCGCCTCATATGCGACGTGCCCACCAGGTGGAACTCCACCTTGCACATGCTGGAGAGACCGTGCGAGCAGCAGCAGGCCATAGTGGAGTTTCACTTGGGTCAAAGACATAAATTTATTTATCAGAAAATTAAAATGGCGCAAATTTTTCATCCTACGGGAACGTAATCAATGCTCAGAATTGGGCATCGAGGAGGGGGATCTGCCGGGGGTACGTCTCCTAGCGGGCCTCCTGGAGGAAGGGTCACGAGAGGTGGGCAAGGGCCCATTTACAGATCTGAGGGCCCCTTCTATGAAGAGCCCACCCGTAAGCGACTATTCACCTCTTGACGCATTCATTACTGTGGTGACCGATAAATTGAGATCCCTTCAGATCAATGGGAGAAAAGCGTCGAATATGCCCGAGGATGAATGGGTAGCCTTGGAAAATCTCCAGAGAGATAGCAGCATTGTCATCAAGCCCTCCGACAAGGGGGGCAATATAGTCGTTATGAATAATGACCAATATGTACAGATGTGCATGAAAATTTTGGATGACAAGGCTTGCTACAATAGACTGACTAGCGATCCTACTGAGAGGTTCATGATGGATCTTACACAGATCCTAAATTGTGGTAGATCTAAGGGCCTCATCAATAAGGCTGAGTTTGATTTTATGCTCCCCAGATTTCCAGTGTTACCATCTTTTTATTCCCTTCCAAAGATCCATAAAGGGACGTCCCCCCTGAAGGGCAGGCCCATAGTGTCGGGTATAGGCAGCATTACGGAAAAAATCAGTATCTATGTTGACCGAATCCTTAGGCCATTTGTGGTGAGCCTGCCTTCACACGTCCGGGACACCATGGACGTATTGAGGATATTAAATGATGTGCACTGTGAATCCGGGACGCTGCTGGCAAGCCTTGACGTCGAAGCTTTATACAGCTCGATTCCCCATCAAAAGGGCTGTGAGGCGGCCGCAGCGTTCCTGGCGGAAAGGGGGATACAATATCAACTGCACAATGATTTCGTTATTACGTTGTTGCAATTTATCCTCAGCCATAACATCTTCGCCTTTGACAGACGTATCTTCCACCAGCTCAGGGGAGTGGCGATGGGGAGCCCATGTGCCCCGACATTCGCCAACCTCTACCTGGGCTGGTGGGAGAAGGAAGTGGTCTTCGGCGATACCATGGAAAAATGGGCCTCATCCATTTTGATATGGATGAGGTTCATTGATGACGTGTTCATCTTATGGAAGGGCTCTAAGACTGAATTTGAGGAGTTTGTGAAGTGCCTCAATGTAAACAATTGGGGTCTCTTTTTCACTTGTGAAATAAGTGAGACCAAACTCACCTTCCTGGATTTGACGATTGCCCTTGACACACAGGGCGGGATAATAACAAATATGTTCCGCAAGCCGACAGCCACCAATTCCTTGCTCTGTTGGGACAGCGGTCATCCATACGCATTGAAGCGGGGGATCCCTAAGGGACAGTACCTTAGGGCGAGGAGAAACTGCTCCGAATGGAGTGATTTTAAACATGCCTCGGATGACCTCTTCACGAGATTTAAACAGAGGGGATACCCAAAAGCCCCATTGAGGGAAGCATACCACCATGCAGCTTCATGCAGTAGAGAGGACCTGCTGGTCCCGAAGGCGAGGACACCTGATGGGGGACCCTTTAGAATTATTGGGACCTTCGATGTGGCCCATAGGGAAGTGCGTAATGTACTACAAGAAGCATGGGGGATCCTCCGCGCGGACCCTGTGGTAGGTGAGCTGGTCGGAGACAGACCGCTCATTACCTACCGCAGGGGGGGCAATCTAGGCGACAGATTAGTGCACAGCACATTCTCCACCCCAGTTAGGGGGACTTGGCTCCCCGACAGACCATTGGGCATGTATAGATGTAGTGGTTGCGTTGCCTGTAAAGTGATCAAAAAGGGCAAAACCATAACAAGTACAACCACAGGTCGGAACTACACGATACGATCATTTATTAACTGTAGAACGGTGGGAGTAGTATACTTGGCCACATGCACCTGCCTTAAACAATATGTAGGCAAGACCAAGAGGGAGCTGCGTCGGAGGATAGGGGAACATTTACGGGACATTGCCAATGAAGATGATACCCCGCTGGCTCAACATGCTTCCGCGTGTCATCCCGGGATGAGAGACTGTATCAGTTTCCAAGGGATCGAACATGTGAGGTCTCCATCCAGAGGTGGTGATGTGGACAATCTGTTACTCAGAAAGGAGGCTGAATGGATGTTTCGACTCCAAACAGTAAAACCCACAGGATTAAATGATTCTATTTCGTTTGCCTGCTTCCTGTAGTGGATATTTGCTCTACATTTAGGGTTGATCCGGCTGGACCAGCTCGTTCAGCACAGTATAGCAATACATACAGGGCGAGGGTCTTTACAATAATCTCATGCTCTATCTGACATCTACATGTAAATAGCTATTTGATTTTTACCATCACATTTAATCCACATGCCTGCTTCCTGTAGTGGATATTTGCACTACATTTAGGGTTGATCCGGCTGGACCAATCGTTCAGCATAGTATAGCAATACATACAGGGCGAGGGTCTTTACAATAATCTCATGCTCTATCTGACATCTACATGTAAATAGCTATTTGATTTTTACCATCACATTTAATCCACATGCCTGCTTCCTGTAGTGGATATTTGCACTACATTTAGGGTTGATCCGGCTGGACCAATCGTTCAGCATAGTACAGCAATACATACAGGGCGAGGGTCTTCACTATGATCTTATGTTCAATCTGACATCCATATGTCAATAGCTATTTGCTGTTTACCATCACATTGAATCCCAGAAGCAGTGATCGCCAGCTTTGTTGTCCTTAACCGTTTCAAGCCTGTATGTCTGTTTGAGAACATTGCGATTTCCTAGCTAATAACGCGCCAGATAGGCGACAGATATAGACGACAAGAGTCATTCCTAGCCTTATCACCCCCAATGATCCTTTATTCCCACCACTCGCAAGCCAATCAATTACCTCGGGGCAGATCTGTATCCAGATCGGCATTTGCAATGGTCCCCGTGAAGGCTCCGCCTGGTGGGTGGGGCTACAGGCATTTAAACAGTAGAATCGCGCGGCCGCCTTACGGCCGCAACAGTGCCGGAGGCTTGTCTGTTTGCTCTCGTGCACGCCATCAGAGGCACGAGATATTGTATACATGCTCCTAGCTCTCTCCTTTAGCTCCTGATGACTGGCCCGTACAGGGCAAAGAAACGCGTCGAGCATTAAGCAGGGACAGTTATTTCCTACATTAGTTAGGAGCCAGAAATTAATAGTGTTTTATCTACTTGAGCCGCCTACAGGGGGTGTGTGGTTATGTGGGTTGAGATCTGCTGCATACAATCACATAGCGGCAGTTTTCGGTCACTCACGGTACACGTGATCACGGACCATTTACGGTCCTTCCCCCACACTGGGCAGCTGTATGTGAGATAGTGAGCCATATATTATCACAACTCTCTCACACAGTGCCATTTAGCAATTTTAATGCGGATAGCCCTTACTATATCCCCTTGAAATTCTAATAAAAATTTATTATTTTTCTCCTACAGCGCTATCTGCTTTTAGTTAACCCCATAGTGGAGTTTCAGCTGCAGCACGCACGTGTCAGTCGCACTGCGGAACAGCACCACTTCACCACCAATGATTGGGCCTCCATGCAAGACCTGTGTGCCCTGTTGTGCTGTTTCGAGTACTCCACCAACATGGCCAGTGGTGATGACACCTTTGTCATCTTTACAATACCACTTTACTGTCTCCTTGAGAAAACGCTTAGGGCGCTGATGGAAGAGGAGGTGGCCCAGGAGGAAGAGGATGAGGAAGTCTGTTAGAAGTGGCTCATAGGGAGGTTTTTTGCAACAGCAGAGGCCAGGTAAAAATGTGGCCAGCCAGGGCCCACTACTGGAGGACGAGGAGGATGAGGAGGAGGTGGAGGAGGATGAGGATGAAGCAGGTTCACAGCGGGGTGGCACCCGACACAGCTCAGGCCCATCAATGGTGCGTGGCTGGGGGGATACGGAGGACGATGATGATACGCCTCCCACAGAGGACAGATTGTCCTTACCTCTCGGGAGCCTGGCACACATGAGCGACTACATGCAGCAGTGTCTGCGCAACGACACCAGAGTTGCCCACATTTTAACGTGTGCGGACTAAAGGGTTGCCACCCTGCTGGATCCCCGGTACAAAGATAATGTGCCCACCTTACTTCCTGCACTGCAGCGTGATAGGAAGATGCACAAGTACAAGCGCGCGCTGGTAGACGCGCTCCTGAGAGCATTCCCAAATGTCACAGGGGAACAGGTGGAAGCCCAAGGCGAAGGCAGAGGAGGAGCAAGAGGTCGCAAATGCAGCTGTGTCACAGCCAGCTCCTCTAAGGGCAGGGTTAGCATGGCAGAAATGTGGAAAAGTTTTGTCTCCACGCCACAGCTAACTGCACCACCACCTGATACGGAACGTGTTAGCAGGAGGCAGCATTTAACTAACATGGTTGAACAGTACGTCTGCACACCCCTCCACGAACTGACTGATGGTTCGGCCCCATTCAACTTCTGGGTCTCCAAATTGTCCACGTGGCCAGAGTTATCATTTTATGCCTTGGAGGTGCTGGCCTGCCCGGCGGCCAGCGTTTTGTATGAACGTGTATTCAGCACGGCAGGGGGCATCATTACTGACAAACGCAGCCGCCTGTCCACAGCCAACGTGGACAAGCTGACGTTCATAAAAATGAACCAGGCATGGATCCCACAGGACCTGTCCCTCCCTTGTGCAGAATAGACATTTATAACTGCCTCACCCTCAACCATGTATTCTTGTACTCCGGGGCACTTCTTTATTGAATACTCATTTTTGTAACTTTACCATGATCTTGCGGTGCAACCCAAAGTTGAATTAACCTCTCCTCAATCTGTGCGCCAGGGCCTAAATAACTGAAAGTGGCCTTCTCCAGTGGTGGGTGATATGACGCATGATTCCTTGCTGTGGGACCTCTCTCCTCTGTCTGGGCGATGGGGCAGAAATACCTGAAAGTGGCCCTCTCCAGTGGTGGGTGATATGACGCATTATTCCTTGCTGTGGGACTTCTCTCCTCTGTCTGGGTGCTGGGCCTAAATAACTGAAAGTGGTCTTCTCCAGTGGTGGGTCATATGATGCCTTATTCCTTGCTGTGGGACCTCTCTCCTCTGTCTGGGTGCTGGGGCCGAAAAAACTGAAAATGGCCTTCTACAGTGATGGGTGATATGACGCATGATTCCTTGCTGTGGGACCTCTCTCCTCTGTCTGGGTGCTGGGCCTAAATAACTGAAAGTGGCCTTCTCCAGTGGTGGGTCATATGACGCCTTATTCCTTGCTGTGGGACCTCTGTCCTCTGTCTGGTCGATGGGGCAGAAAAAACTGAATGTGGCCTTCTCCAGTGGTGGGTGATACGATGCATGATTCCTTGCTGTGGGACCTCTCTCCTCTGTCTGGGTGCTGGGCCTAAATAACTGAAAGTGGCCATCTCCAGTGGTGGGTCATATGACGCCTTATTCCTTGCTGTGGGACCTCTCTCCTCTGTCTGGGTGCTGGGGCCGAAATAACTGAAAGTGGCCCTCTCCAGTGGTGGGTGATATGACGCATGATTCCTTGCTGTGGGACCTCTCTTCTCTGTCTGGGTGCTGGGGCCGAAATAACTGAAACTGGCCTTCTCCAGTGATGGGTGATATGACGCATGATTCCTTGCTGTGGGACCTCTCTCCTCTGTCTGGGTGCTGGGCCTTAATAACTGAAAGTGGCTTTCTCCAGTGGTGGGTCATATGACTCCTTATTCCTTGCTGTGGGACCTCTCTCCTCTGTCTGGGTGCTGGGGCCGAAATAACTGAAATTGGCCTTCTCCAGTGGTGGGTGATATAACGCCTTATTCCTTGCTGTGGGACCTCTCTCCTCTGTCTGGGTGCTAGGCCTAAATAACTGAAAGTGGCCTTCTCCAGTGGTGGGTCATATGACGCCTTATTCCTTGCTGTGGGACCTCTCTCCTCTGTCCGGGTGCTGGGGCCGAAATAACTGAAAGTGGCCCTCTCCAGTGGTGGGTGATATGACGCATGATTCCTTGCTGTGGGACCTCTCTCCTCTGTCTGGGTGCTGGGGCCGAAATAACTGAAAGTGGCCTTCTCCAGTGGTGGGTGATATGACGCATGATTCCTTGCTGTGGGACCTCTCTCCTTTGTCTGAGTGCTGGGCCTAAATAACTGAATGTGGCCTTCTCCAGTGGTGGGTCATATGACGCCTTATTCCTTGCTGTGGGATCTCTCTCCTCTGTCTGGGTGCTGGGGCCGAAATAACTGAAAGTGGCCTTCTCCAGTGGTGGGTCATATGCCGCATGATTCTCTGCTATGGGACCTCTCTCCAATTGATATTGGTTAATTTTTATTTATTTTATTTTATTTTAATTCATTTCCCTATCCACATTTTTTTTGCAGGGCATTTATCTACATTTTGCTGCCTTTTGCAGCCCTCTAGCCCTTTCCTGGACTATTTTAAAGCCTTTATTGTGCCTAAAAGTTCGGGTCCCCATTGACTTCAATGGGGTTCGGGTTCGGGATAAAGTTCGGGTCGAGTTCGGATCCCGAACCCGAACATTTTCGGGAAGTTCGGCCCAACTTCTCGTACCTGAACATCCAGGTTTTCGCTCATCTCTAGTTAGGCAGCATTTAATTTTAGTAATACATTTGCCATATATGCTGTTCTTTTTTCTTAATATACCAGAGATCAACATGTCATCTTTGAATGTGACTCTTGAGCATAATACAATAGGAAACCTTTGACATGGGACTGGGAGATTTATATTAACTGCACTCAATAATGGATTATTGGGCTTTCAATGGAGTCAAGTTCTCACTGGATTCCTATGAAAATTATAATACTTTAGGCAGTAAAATTAGTAAGAAGAAAGTGTACAAGGTTATTACATTTAATATTGGGTCAGAGAGCTAACCAGGGAGCATTGTAGTAAGTTTTGTTCATTTATAAGAACTTTTCTCTTAAACTGCACACAGAGATGAACCAAAAATCCAAACATTGGGGGTCAGCAGCATGACCAGTGGTGTCTTGATTGTTACATAAGGAATCCCTCACACATGAATTTGCATTAGCATTTTTTCCAATTAAAATAATGACATAAAAACTACTTATATTTTTCCCATACCACATGCATATTTTATGTGTTTGTAGTGACATTTTTTGCAAAACATACAGTGCCTTCCAAAAGAATTCACCTACATTGACTTTTTTTTGTGTTTTGTTAAATTACAGCCTTAAGTTTAATGTTTTGTTATTCTGAATTGTATGTGATGGATGAGAACACAATAGTCTAAGTTGGTGTGATTAAAATGAGAAAAATATATATATATAATACTATTGTTTAAAAATAGAAAACAGAAAATGAGCATGTGCGTACATATTCACCCCCTTTGTTAGGAAGGCTATAAAAAGCTCTACTGCAACCAGTTACCTTCAGAAGTTACATAATTAGTGACATGATGTCCACCTGTGTGCAATCTAAATGTCACATGATCTGTAATTACATATACATACCTTTTTGAAAGGCCCCAGGGCCTGCAACACCTAAGTAAGGGGCATCACCAAACAAACACTACCATGAAGACCAAGGAACTCTCCAAAGAAGTAAAGAACAATGTTATTGAGAAGTATAAGTAAGGGGTAGGTTAGAAAAAAAATATCAAAATCTTTCATGATTCCAGGACAACCATCAAATCTATCATAACCAAATGGAAAGAACATGGCACAACAGCAAACCTGACAAGAGACGGCTGCCCCCAATAGTCATGGACCGGGCAAGGAGGGCATTAATCAGAGAGGCAGCACAGAGAACTAAGGTAACCCTGGATGAGCTGCAGAGTTCCACAGCAGAGACTGGAGTATCGGTACATATGACAACAATAAGCTATACACTCCATAGAGTTGGGCTTTATGGCAGAGTGGCCAGAAGAAAGCAATTACTTTAAGCTAAAAACAAAAAGGCACGTTGTGAGTTTGTGAAAAGGCATATGGGAAACTCCCAAAATGTATAGTGGAAGGTGCTCTGATCTGATGAGACTAACATTTAACTTTTTGGCCATCAAAGAAAACGCTATGACTGGCGCTAACCCAACACATCACATCACATCACCCACAGAACACCATTCCCACAGGGAAACATGGTAGTGGCAGCATCATGCTGTTGGAATTTGTTTCAGCAGCCTGGACTGGGAAACTGGTCAAAGTTGAGGGAAAGATGGGTGGTGCTGAATACAGTAATATTCTTGAGCAAAACCTGTATAGTGATGATCGGCAGGTGCCATATTCGATTTCGACGAAATTTGCGAATATTCGAAAGAGTATTCGTTTCATATTCGTCGAAATCGAATATTTGTCATTATTCTAGTTATCGCGATTAATATGCAATTTAAATAATCGCGTATTGCGATTTTAACTTAGGCTACTTTCCTTTTGGTTTCATATCTAGAATTATAGAGAAGATGACGAATATGACGAATGTATTCGTCATATTCCTCAAAACGAAGATAACGAAGTATTTTCCATCTTCGTTTTAGCAACCTATTCGTCAACTTCGCTAATTCTACTAATCAAATAGGAAGGTTGACTATAGAGACAGCTGTGTTTAATTTGCTATGCGATTATATTACTTAGCTTTTTTTAATAGAATAATTATATTACTTGATAATTATTATAATTATTCTATTTATTAAAAAAAAAAATTATAAAATCGCATAGCGAATTAAACACAGCAGTCTCTATAGTCAACCCTCCTATTTGATTGCTAGAATTAGCGAAGTTGATGAATAGGTTGCTAAAACGAAGATGGAGAATACTTCTTTATCTTCGTTTTGAGGAATATGATGAATACATTTGTCATATTCGCTAATTCTACCAAGCCAAGAACGTCTCCATACTAAAATGTACTGTCAGATTTGAGAATTACGTTGAAATCGCAAAGCGATTAATATAACTTGAATTGATCGCATTGCGATTTCTACTTAGACCTGGTTTACTATGGTTAGCTTGGTAGAATTAGCGAATATGACGAATGTATTCGTCATATTCCTCAAAACAAAGATAACGAAGTATTCTCCATCTTCGTTTTAGCAACCATAGTAAACCATGTCTGTTGAAATCGCAATGCGATTAATTCAAGTTATATTAATCGCATTGTGATTACAACTTAGCACTGCTATCTTACATATTAGGCTAGAATTAACGAATATGGAATATAGCAGCAGTGCTAAGTAGAAATCGCAATGCGATTACTTCAAGTTATATTAATCGCATTGCGATTTCAACTTCGAACTGGGTTTATAATGGGTCAGCTTGGTAGAATTAATGAAGTTAACGAATATGGAATATATTATAGCAGTGCTAATTAAAATCGCAATGCGATTAATGTAACTTGGAGTAATCGCATTGCGATTTCTACTTAGCACTGCTGCTATATTCCATATTCGTTAATTCTAGCCTAATATGTAAGATAGCAGTGCACTGCTAAGTTGTAATCGCAATGCGTAAACGTAATTCTCAAATCCGACAGTACATTTTAGTATATGGAGACATTCTCATGGTGATGGGGACGCTCCATGAGCACGGAAGTCGGCAGAAGCGGCAACGGGCACTGACTGGAGCAGCCAGGAAGCCAGGAATCCTCAGGACAGGTAAGAACTACTTTTGGGAAGTGGGAAAGAAAAAAATATAACTAAAAAAAAAAAGACGAATATTCGAAATAGTGAATTTATAGCGCTATATTCAAAATATTCGTGAATTAGCAAAGTGCCAATATCCGCGATAAAAATTCGCTATTCGAATATTCGCGCTCAACACTAAACCTGTACCACTCTGTGCGTGATTTGAGGCTAGGACAGAGGTTCACCTTTGAGCAGAACAATGACCCCAAACATGGGAAACAAGTAAATATGTTGGAATGGCCTAGTCAAAGCCCAGATCTCAATCTAATAGAAAATCTGTGTTCAGACTTAAAGATTGCTGTTCATAAGCGCAAACCATTCAACTATAATGAGCTGGATCAGTTTTGCAAGGAGGAATGGGCAAAATTCCCAGTGGTAAGATGTGGCAAGCTCATAAAGACTCATCCAAAGTGACTTGGAGTTGTGATTACCACAAAATGTGGCTCTACAAAGTATTGACTTTAGGGGGGTCAATAGTTATGCACATTGACTTTTTCTGTTATTTTGTCCTATTTGTTGTTTGCTTCACAATAAAAAAAAAAAAAAAAAACATCTTCAAAGTTATGGGCATGTTCTGTAAATTAAATGATGCAAATCCTCAAACAATTCATGTTAATTCAAGGTTGTGAGGCACCAAAACAGGAAAAAAGTCAAGGTGGTGAATACTTTTGCAAGGCACTGTATGAGTGGGTGGGTAGTGTTTTTTGTTCAGGCATTGTCCCCTGTACAGAAAGGGATGAAAAATGCCTTAAAAATAATAAAAGCTTCAACATGCTACCACAACAGAAAAACACCCCCAATTGGAAAAAAGCTGCTAGTGAAAAAAGGTAATTGTATGCACTGCACTTCACATTTCCATAGACTTTAATTTTTAGCATTTTAGTGTCGCAGGTGCAAAAACTGCCACTACCACAGCAAAAGGTCTGAAAAATGCTCAAAAGAACTTTTCAGCCCAATATTGGTGTCTTTTTATGTTACACACAGGTCTCTGAACCTGGATGTTTTCACTCTATATTACCAAAACTACAATGCCTTGCAAAAGTATTCACCCCCCTTGACTTGGAATTAACATGGATTGTTTGAGTGATTTGCATCATTTAATTTGCAGAACATGCCCACAACTTTGAAGATGTTATTTTTTTTTTTATTGTGAAGCAAACAACAAATAGGAAAACATAATAGAAAAAGATAATGTGGATAACTATTCACCCCCCTAAAGTCAATACTTTGTAGAGCTACCTTTTGCGGTAATCACAGCTCCAAGTAGCTTTGGATGAGTCTTTATGAGCCACATCTTACCACTGAAATTTTTGTCCATTCCTCCTTCTAAAATTGCTCCAGCTCCTTCAAGTTGGATGGTTTGCGCTTGTGAACAGCAATCCTTAAGTCTGACCACAGATTTTCTATTGGATTGAGATCTAGGCTTTGACTAGGCAATTCCAACACATTTACATGTTTTCCCTTAAACCACTCAGGTGTTGCTTTATTAGTGTATTTGGGGTCATTGTCCTGCTGGAAGGTAAACCTCCATCCTAGCCTCAAATCACGCACAGAATGGTACAGGTTTTGTTCAAGAATATCCCTGTATTTAGCACCATCCATCTTTCTCTCAACTCTGACCAGTTTCCCAGTCCCAGCTGCTGAAACACATCCTCTCAGCATGATGCTGCCACCACCATGTTTCACTGTGGGAATGGTGTTCTTTGGGCGATGTAATGTGTTGGTTTTGCGCCAGACATAGCGTTTTCTTTGATGGCCAAAAAGTTAAATTTTAGTCTTATCAGACCATAGCACCATCCTCCATACATTTTGGGAGTCTCCCACATGCCTTCTTGCAAATTCACAATGTGCCTTTTTGTCTTTAGCTAAAAGTAATGGCTTTCTTCTGACCACTCTGCCTTAAAACCCAACTCTATGGAGCGTACAGCTTATTGTTGTCCTATGTACAGATACTCCAGTCTCTGCTGTGGAACTCTGCAGCTCCTCCAGGGTTACCTTAGGTCTCTGTGCTGCCTCTTTGATTAATGGCCTCCTTGCCTGGTCCGTGAGTTTTGGTGGGCGGTCGTCTCTTGGCAGGTTTGCTGTTGTGCCATGTTCTTTCCATTTGTTTATGATAGATTTGATCATGCTCCTGGGGATCATCAAACATTTGGATCTTTTTTTATAATCAAACCCCGACTTATACTTCTCAACAACATTGTCTCTTAGTTGCTTGGAGAGTGCCTTGCTCTTTATGGCAGTGTTTGGTTAGTGATGCCTCTTGCTTAGGTGTTGCAGCCTCTGGGACCTTTCAAAAAAGTTGTGTATATGTTATAACAGATCATGTGACACTTAGATTGCACACAGGTAGACATCATTTCACTAATTATGTGACCTCTGAAGGTAATTGGTTGCACCAGAGCTTTTTATGGGCTTTCTAACAAAAGGGTGAATACATACGCACATGCCAATTTTCTGTTTTCTATTTCTATTTACAATAGTTTTATTTATATATTTTTCTAATTTCACTTCACCAACTTGTGTTCTGATCTGTCACATATAATTCAGATTAACAAAACATTAAACTTGAGGCTATAATGTAAAAAAACATGAATAAAGTCAATGGAGGTGAATATTTTTGCAAGGCACTGTATATGTATGATGTCTATGTAATAAAGACCCACAATGTAGCTAAGTGAGAATTTTCCAAATAAATTCAACTTAAAAACATTAAAGAAGTTATTCCATAATCAATGTAAAAATGAAATTTAGAGAGCCTATAATACATTGCAAGCTTTTTCTAACAAATATAAAACCAGCCCTGTAACTCATATACATCCAGAAATCTCCCCATTCATTGCTGTGTTACATTCGCTTCAGGCAGGAATATCAGGGATATACTTTCACTGAGGGTTGTGTTCTTTAACTTCCACAGCTTATAGCATAAGATATGGGCAGTGACAGTTAACCCCTTCAGTACCGAGCCACTTTTCACCTTAAATCTCAGGCCGATTTTTTAAAATCTGACATGTGTCACTATATGTCGTAAGAACTTTGGAATGCTTTTACTCATTCAAGCCATTCTGAGAACGTTTTCTCGTGACACATTGAACTTCATGACAGTAATAAATTTGAGTTAATATATTTCACCTTTATTTATGAAAAAATCCCAAATTTACCAAAAATTATGAACAATTAGCAATTTTCTAAATTTCCATGTATCTGCTTTTAGAACAGAAAGTGACACCTCATCAAATATCTATTGCTTAACATTCCTTATATGTCTACTTTATGTTGGCATCATTTTGTATGTGTAATTTTATTTTCGTTAGGACATTAGAAGGCTTAGAAGTTTAGAAGCAATTTTTCAAATTTTCAACAAAATGTCCAAAGCCATTTTTTTTAGCACCAATTCAGTTATTAAGTGATTTTGAGGGGCTTACCTAAAGGAAACCACCCATAAATGATCCCATTTTAGAAACTACACCCTTCAAATTATTAAAAACTGATGTTACAAACTTTGTGAACCCTTGAGGTGTTCCACAAGAATTAACGTAAAATGGAGGTGAAATTTCAAAAGGTTACTTTTTTGGTAGATTTTAATTTATTTCTTGCAACACAACAAGGGTTAACAGCAAAATAAACCTCAATATATACTACTCTCATTCTGCAGTTTACAGAAATACCCCATTTGTGGCAGTAAACTGCTCTATGGGCACGTGGCAGTGGTCAGAAGGAAAGGATATGGATTTTGGAAGCTGATTTAGCTAGAATGGCATTTAGGCACCCTTTTGTATTTGAAGAGACCCTGACGTACCCCTACAGTGGAAACCCTCAAATAGTAACCTCATTTAGAAACTATACCACTTAAAGAATATATTAAGGGGGCTACTGAGCACTTTGGCCCCTACGGAATTTGGAAACACTTGGCTATAAAAATGAAAAGTTTTGTTTCTTCCAATAAAATGTTGCTTTAGCCCTAAATTTTTATTTTTCACAAAGGATAAGAGGAGTAAATGCACCCCATAGTTTGTTACCCATTTTCTCCTGAATATGGCAACACCCCATATGTGGTGGTGAACTGCTATGGGGCACATGGCAATACTCAGAATGGTAGGAGCGCCATATGGCTTTTATAGCACAGATTTTGATACATAGGATAATGGGTGCCATAAATTTTTCTTTTTTAAGTGATTTTCTTATGTGGGGGATAATTTTTGTGGGATAAGGTAACAGTTAGATTGGTACCATTTTGGGGTACATAAGACTTTTTGATCTCTTGGTATTAAACTTTTTGTGAGGCAAATTGAAAAAAAAGGCTGCTTTGGCATAGTTTTTATTTTATTTTTTAAAGCATTCACCTGAGGGGGCATATAATGTGCTATTTTAATAGAGAAGGTTGTTACTGATGTGGGGATACCTAATATGTCTATCATTTTAAATTTTTGTTAGGTTTTCCACAGTGAAATCATTTTTGAACAGAATGAATTCCTGTTTTTGGGTAGCCATATTCTGAGATCCATAGTTTTTTTTATTTTTTGGCCGATTGTCTTAGGTAGGGTATCTTTTTTGAGATGACAACACTATTTTGGGGTGCATATGACTTTTTGATCGCTTGCTATTACACTTTTTGTGATGTAAGGTGACAAAAAAATGTTTTTTTGGCACAGTTTTTATTTTATTTTTTATGGAATTCTCCTGAGGGGTTAGGTCATATGATATTTTTATAGAGCAGGTCATTGCAGAAATGGCAATAACTAATATGTATACTTTTTTATTTATTTAAGTTTTACACAATAATATCATTTTTGAAACAAAAACAAAAAAATCATGTTTTAGTATCTCTGTAGTCTGAGAGCCATAGTTTATTTTTTATTTTTTGAGCGATTGTCTTAGATAGGGCTCATTTTTTGTGGAATGAGGTGATGGTTAGATTGGTACTATTTTGTGGGGCATATGCCTTTTTGATTGCTTGATGTTGCACTTTTAGTGATGAAAGGTGTCAAAAATCCTTGGGGCTGGGTCTCACAGGTTGTCATGGAAGGCAGCCACAATGCCTAAGGAAGGCATCAGGCTGCCTTCCCTGCCTTCGGGTCGCCGTCACAGCAGCGCGGGGACCCGATAAACACCTGCATCCGCCAGGATCTCGCATGTGCCACGGTCAGCGCTGACTGCGGACGTTCAAGGGTTAATGCACGGGCATCGGTGTTTTCACCGATGCCGGGGCATACAGCAGTGGTCCGGCTATCAGTGACTGCTGGACCTCTGCTGCTGATCGGGCGGACGCAGCTCCTGCACCCGCCTGATCAGCCCGTCGTACATGTACGGTGCTGGTATTTGTGTCCCGCATTTCTGCGCCTTACATGTACGGCGCTGGTATCCTATGGGTTAGAGAATTGAACTGAGTATGTACGTCCACCTGAGTGAGGTGGACAGAGAAATGAGAAAAATATCAAACAGCAGGTTGCACTATACAGACACATTTTCTAATAACTTGTTAGTTATATAAACATGGCTTAGTTGCAGGTCAGTTCCATTCAAGTGTATCCAATGGACGGTGTTGTGCTTGGTAAGCTGTGAGAAGGTGAGCGGACTCCTCACATCACTACTTAGCGGGGGAGTAGGACTTCCACCAATATGATATTGATGACCTATCTTGAGAATGGTTCATCAATATCAGAGTCTTGGAAAAACATTTTAACTTGGGGTTTGAGCAGTTTGGATGTGTATTTATTAAAAAATAAAATATAGAAAATTAATATGAGATGGAGAAGTGAAAATGTCAATATTTGAAGATGACTAATAATATATAAGCTACTTAAGAACAGATTAAAAGGGTTTTCTTATTGTTTAGTGAACTATAACGATATAAAACGAACCAAACTAAGGCCTCTTGCACACGAACGTATTTTTTTCTCAGTGTTTTTCGGTCAGTTTTTATCGGATCCGTGGTTCCGTTTTTTGTTTCCGTTGTGTTTCCGTTTTGGTTCCATTTTTCCGTTCCGTTTTTCCGTATGGCATATAGAGTATACAATAATAACACAGAAAAAATTGGGCTGGTCTTAAAGTTTTCAATAGATGGTTCCGCAAAAAACGGAACGGATACGGAAGACATACGGATGCACTTCCGTATGCTTTCCGTTTTTTTTGCGGACCCATTGACTTGAATGGAGCCACTGAACGTGATTTGCGGACAAGAATAGGACATGGTCTATATTTAAACGGAACAGAAAAAACGGAAAAACGGAAACGGAAGGCATACGGAGACACTTCAGTATTTTTTGCAGACCCATTGAAGTGAATGGTTCAGTATACTGTCAGTATACTGAACTGAAAAAACTGCCAGTATCCGCAAAGTACGGTCCGCAAAATACTGTTGTGTGCAAGGGGCCTAAAGGACCTATTATACTGCACAATGTTCTGGCAGCAAAAGAGCCAATGGATGAACACATCCATCGGTGCTCGTTTGAACTGGACTGACTACACAGGTCCGTGCACATTAAATGTGGGACTAACAATGGCACCACGGGCATTCCACCCTCATTCTTTGCTATTTATTTTCTGCAGGACATTCCTGATTACACAGGTCAGTTCAAATTGAATGTTGGAGGAAAAATTACTACCACGATGATTCCTCCCTCATTCTGTGCTATTTATTATAGGCAGCTCATCCTTGATTACACAGGAAGAAATGCTGCCGATAATCGGGCATCTGTCATTCTTTTTTTTTTTTTTTTTTCAAATTTCTTTTTATTATTTTATAATAAAGAAACAGTTTCGATACAGTATGATAATACACAGGTGCACATTATAGCACAGATTAACAGCACAAAGAAGGAGAACAACAAGAGGTCATCTATTGGGCAGCAAGAGAATAACATAGCATTACGATGGGTCGTGAGCATGAGAGCCCAGGCAGCAGATCTCCTCATAATACACAATACAGAATAAAATATGTAAACGATAAAAAAGGGGGGGGGGAAGAGACAGACACGAAAGGAGGGGAGGGCATCTGTCATTCTGACGAATGATGCCAATCAGCTGGCGAATTAGCACTTGCTCATTCATCTGCTGATCGGCTGATCGATCATATGGGCCAGTTATTGCGAAGAAGCGTTCATAGATTTTTAGGGACACAACATTTTACTCAGAAACTGGAATGTGAGAATTAAAATATATTGCACTCATATAACTAAATGATAACTTTGATTACTGTTTGGCTTGGACTCATTGCAATATAAAACAAATCTTAAAAGACTTTAATTAAAAATATAACAATCAAATGCTTTTTATTCTAAAGATGCATTACTT
Organism: Bufotes viridis; assembly: GCA_033119425.1. Lineage (NCBI taxonomy): Eukaryota > Metazoa > Chordata > Amphibia > Anura > Bufonidae > Bufotes > Bufotes viridis. Next base: position 382,067,314 of record CM065591.1, read on the forward strand.
TTTACAGGCAGAACCAATATCTTTAAATCATGATATGGAAAAGACGAGTAAAATGGGAATGGCATTATAAAAATCATTTTTACACCTTTGTCATCATGCTCTATGGTACATCTGGTTCCTTTTAAATGTGAATGTGCAATTTATGTTGGTTAAATCATAACAAAACATGTGGCCAAGGTGTAATATTAATAACACAATGTTAACATTAAACATAATAGCAATTTCACCCAATAATGATTTTTCTGTTGTCATCACCCTTAAAGGAATTTTCAGATTATGTAAAGTTATCCCCGATCTACAGGGATGGCCCATAGGTGTAGAAGCACTTTCAGAGTAGATCACTAGTGGCATGCTTAAAGTGATCTTCCAGTAGTGGAAAGTTATCCAGTATCTACAGGATATAGGAAAGCTATTAGATCGGTGTTAATCCTTCAACTGGGAACCTTAACAGATAAGGAGAACGGGGACCCTGTACCCTATAGAGCCCCCCAAAATAAATGAAGTAGCCAGTTGGTCACTTTATTTCTATGGCACCTCCAGAGGTAGCTCAGCACTTAACTAGGCTATCTCTGGAACTCCAATAGAATATAATGGATCGGCTGTGTGCATGCATGACTGGCTGATCTGTTCATTTTGGGGGGCTCCACAGAGTACAGGGTCCCTATTCTCCTGATTAGTGGGGATCCCAGTGGTCTCCATACCAATTTAATACTTTTCCCCTATCCTGTGGATATTGGATAACTTTACACAACTGTAAGATCACTTTAAGCATGCAACTCGTCTATACATCCAGACAGTAACAGTCCTGTTCTTGTGTGCGGCACAAATACCACCATCTGTAAGCCTGTCTGCATACAGGATTACAATAAATATATAGTTGGGGTGGACCTTGAAGACCAAATACTGCAGCCCTATAGCACAGTCAGGAAATCCCGCATTTGGTATAGGAAACTTGCTGCCCACCTTATGCAAGTAGCCCTGTTTAATTATTTTGTCATGTTCCAAAAAGCAGGGAACCAAGGAACATATCTTAACTTTCAAGAACAAATCATAAAAAATGTGATATTTTGAGAGCAGCGCGAGGATAGCAGGAGAATAGTGTTATCTACTTATGCCAGCAGAATTATCCCATGGCAACATTTCCCATCAGAGGTGCCCCCTACTGTGAAAAGAAGCAGAGCCCAAAAGAGATATAGGGTCTGTTACAAGAATGGGATAGGGCGGGATACCATATATCAATGTGACACCTGTCCAGATAAGCCTGGACTTTGCATTAAGCAGTGTTTCCGCATATACTATACTTCCCTAGATTATTAATTTAATCAAGTTACATTTTTTTACTTCTTTTATGCACCTTTGGCCATTTTTAATTTATTTTGCAATCCACAGTTTTTTTAACACTCCACATTTCATTATATTATTAGCCAATTTTAATTTAGAAAATTAGACAAACTCTAAAATGTAAAAATACATTCCCATTATACCCCTAGTTGAATACCGTAAAATAATAAAATTCTCACTACACTCCTAGATGAATACTTTAGGGGGTGTAGTTTCCAAAATGGGGTCACATTTTGGGGTACTTCAGGGTAACTTCAAATGCGACACAGACCTTGAAAATGATTCCAGTGAAATCTGCCCTCCAAAAGCCATATGGTGCTCTTTCTGTTCTAAGCTCTGCCGTTCGCCCATGCAGCAGTCGACAACCACATATGGGGCATTGCCGGATTCAGGAGAAAATGGGTAACACAATTTTTGGTGACATTCTCCTGTTACCACTTCTGACAATGAAAAACTTGTGCTTAAAGTAACATTTTTCAGTAAAATATGTAATTTTTCTTGTTTTAAAGCCAATGGTTTCTAAATTCTATGAAAAGCATATTGGGCCAAAGTGCTCACTTCATCCCTTGAAAAATTCCTTGGGAGGTGTAGTTTCCAAAATGTGGTCACCTTTTGGGGGTTTCCACTGGGGTGTATCTCAGGGTACCTTTAAATTCGACACAGCGCCTGAAAATTATTCCAGTGAAATCTGCCTTTCAAAAGCCATATTGTGCTCCATCTGTTCAAAGCTCTGCCGTACGCCCATACAGCATTCGACAACCACATATGGGGTGTTACTGTAAACTGCAGAATCAGGGTAATAGATATTGAGTTCAGTTCAGCTGTTAACCCTTGCTGTGTTACAGGAAAAAAATTTGATTAAGATGGAAAATCTGTGAAAAAAGAGAAATTTTGAAATTTCATTTCCATTTTACTTAAATTCTTGTGGAGTAGCTAAAGGGTTAACAAAGTTTGTAACATCAGTTACAAATACCTTAAGGGGTGTTGTTTTTAAAATAGGGCCATTTTTTGGTGGTTTCTACTATGTAAGGCCCACAAAGTGACTTCATAACTGAACTGGTCCTTAAAAAAGTGTATCTTAGAAATTTTCTTTAAAAATATAAAAATTGCTTCTAAAATTCTAAGGCCCCTTGCAGACGAGCATGTCAGATTCAGTCCGGATGGGTTCCGGGCGGGTTCAGGGAAACCCGCGCGACTTCGCACGCAATATGTCTGTGATTGCGTTACATTGTTCCATTTTTTCCACACGAGTGAAAAGCATTTTAATGTGTTTTCCACGTGCATGATAAAAAACTGAATATTGGTACCCAGACCCGAACCCGCACTTCTTCACTAAAGTTCGGATTTGGGTTTGGTGTTCTGTAGATTTTATTATTTTCCATTATAACATGGTTATAAGGGAAAATAATAGCTTTCTTTAATACAGAATGCTAAGTAAAATGTCATTAATGGATAAAAAATCTTTAAAAAATTACAGCAAGTGGATGAGGTGAGTAATTTTTTTATCATGTTTTAACCATCAATGGACATTTTACTATAGCATTCTGCATTAAAGAATGCTATTTTTTTCCATTATAACCATGTTATAATGGAAAATAATAAAACCTCCAGAACACCGAACCCAAACCCGAACTTCAGTGACTCTTCTGAGACCATGACTATGAATAACCATGACTCTTCTGAAACCATGACTATTAGTAACCATGACTCTTCTCATACAACCGTGACTCGTTCCAGGCCCATGCTGTGAAGGTCATGCTGCTGGTTCTCAAATAGTATATAATAGTAGCTCATGAAAGATGGTCTACTGAAATTAGCATGTCTATCACTGCTTTATGCTGCCCTTAGTGAGGGCAGCAAAAACTTGATGACCATTTCCCTTTAATGTGATTGATGATGATCTGTGTACATATATTTAAAATTTATTTTTTTCATTACATAAGAACTTTCTCAGTTGAATATATTAGTGAAATAAAATAATAAACACCTTGCTCCTAACTTGTGAATGTGTAATCTATGCTAATTGTAGGTGAATTATACATTTCCTGACACGTGATTGCTGAATTATATGCTGCCTGAACTTGACGTGATATTTAATGTATGTAACTATGAAAGTGACACCCTTAAAAGCAGTTATTATTTCATGAAAGTTTTTGCCTGGAAAATTTAGTAATCTGTTTCTCTAGATACAAGGCTGAGGGATAATACACTACAATGCAATAGAAACCATTAGAACATTTACTTTTATCACTTGATTAATTGATACCGTGTATATGATTTTATTCACACAACAGAAACAGCTTATCTGCATTTTGGTCAGTGTTGATTGCTCTGTAGGTAGTAATGCTCCTCGATTAACAGAACTGTCGTCTGCTGTTACTGTTACGGATCATTCTGTATTCCGGAAAAAAAAGTTGAGCAATGAAGATTAATTGAAGCAACAGCTGCTATATTTTGCTTTGTACACTGCAACCAAATGTAATCATTTTTTTTTAGAGTTTTTTTTAAAGTTCATTAAATGTGTCTTTCTTAGTAATTAGAGATTAGCGAATTTCATGTTATGAAATTCGTTCACATTTCATTTGGTGGTAAAAGCAGAATTGCGTTATGGATTCCGTTACCACGGACCATAAGGCAATTCTATGATGGAATGCATAATGGAATGCCTTTAAAGTCATTCTGTTATTCATTCCATCGTTTCCATTATGCAGGAGAGGACTGAGTTATATACCTAATTTATGTGCATTATGATGCCTGTCCATTGGTAGTGATCCACAGAAATAATGGGGACGTTTATAAATTATATACACCAGCTTTCTGCCTTTCCATATTTTTTGCCCCATAAGACACACTTTTTTCCCCCCTAAAATGGGGGGAAAGCGCTAGCACGTCTTATGGGTTGAATACAGGGCAAAATAATATAAAATATGTGGTGCATTGCACGGTACATCGCAGGTTGCGCTGCATAGAAACAGCAGCCTGCGATGTACAGACATCCGTGTATCTGGAGAGGGAGAGACCGGCGGCCGCAGCGCGGACTTGTTTTATCGGGACGGCCGCTGGGTGGTAGGGTGAGGTGGAGTGGCTGGTACAGGGTGAAAGAGAACGGCTGGCCCAGTATGGTGGAGGTTGGCAGGGATCGGTCATGTGAGCATGGGAGCAGACAGACTAGGGATGTAGCAAGCTTTCCTACCACACATGCCTGCTCTGCCTCCGTGAGATACCAGACTGGCATCCTGCTTAGTGCAGGAGCGCACAACGTCAATGGTTACTATGACGCCTTGCTCTACCAGCTGCCGCCACAGTACAGTAGTATGCTCATTTAGATTGTACGAGTTTATTACTGTACAGTGGCGGCAGCAGGAATCGCATGAGGTAGTACTGTACAGAGGCAGCAGCAGATAGTGCACGGTGTCATATTCATGGTGTGAGTCATGGTTATTCATCTCCCTTGCAGTACTGGAGCATGCTGCACGTTTCAGCCTGTAAGCACTATAAAAGTATGGAATGCAGACAGACTAGGGGCGGAGCAGGCTTTTCTGCCACACATGCCTGCTCCGCCTCCATGAGATACCGGTCTGGCATCCTGCTTAGTGCTGGAGTGCAAGGCGTCATTGGTTGCTATGACGCTGTGCGCTTCCTGCTGCTGCCGCAGTACAGTAATACACTCGTATAGATCATACAAGTGTACCACTGTACAGCAGCGGCAGCAGAAAGCGCACGGCTTCATAGCACCCAATGACGCCGTGCGCTCCCGCACTAAGCAGTATGCCAGTCTGATATCTCACAGACCCTGTTCCGCTGATAAGAGGCTGGGGGCTGATAAGTGGTATGGGGTCTTATAGGAGCATGGGATCTTATAGATGGCATGGGGCTGATGATAGGAGGCATGGGGGCTGATATGAGGTCTGAATGGGGGTCTTATTTAGATTGGGGCTCTTATTTGAGGTCTATTTGGGGGTCATTCACATTGGGGTCTAAGCTGAGGTCTTATTGTGGTCTTTGTAACATTGGGGGTCTGATTGGGGCTGTCAGCTGAGTTCTAATTAACATAATAAAAAAATATATTTGCTTATTGTCCTTCTCTAAAACCTAGGTGTGTCTTATGGGCCAGTGCGTCTTATAGGGCGAAAAATATAGTACATCTGTCACAGATTGCAGTGCAAATAACCTAATAATCTGCGACTTTTTCCCGCTCTTACTAGGTCTAAAAAGAAGTGGTGTTTGCAGGGAAAGGGGATGGTCATTTATCATTTTCTACGCCTGTGTTAGGCATATAAAATGGCCTAAATTTAAAGAGGACCTTTCATCAGGCTAAAAAATGTGTACTAAGTGTGCTGACATGTAGAGCGGCACCCAGGGATCTCCCTGCACTTACTATTATCCCTTGGCGCCGCTCCGTTCGCTCGGTATAGGCTCCGGTATCTTCTGGGACTTGGTTATACTAGGCGGAGCCTAGAACACTTGGTTATAGTAGGTGTATCTCAGGCTGTAGCGCTGGCCAATCGCAGCGCACAGCTCATATCCTAGGAGTTTTTTTTCTCCCAGGCTTATGAGCTGAGCGCTGCGATTGTGCAGGGAGATCCCTGAGCGCCGCTCTACATGTCAGCACACTTAGTACACATTTTTTAGCCTGATGAAAGGTCCTCTTTAAGCTAGCTGGGATGCTGGCTTACATTTAGACCAGCGATGGATGTGCTGAAGTTATATAGAGGCCAGCACCTCTTCATAACTTTGGCTGATCCACCGCCAGTGCACAGGGTTATTAAGACAGGTCTTAATAAAGAGTCAAAAAGCTCTGGATGAAAAGCTGTATCAGTTCCTCTCAAGCATGGCATACTGGAGTTCAGAAGTTAAAGGGGTTGGCCACTTTCCTACATATTGCTCCTCCATTAGACAAACATTTCAGCAGTGTAAGTACCTGTATATTTTTCAAAGTACAATTCTTGCACAGATCGGTCTTCTGTTCTTGCTCCCCTGAACTTAAAAATACCACTGGACAAGGTTACAGCATAGAAAAAAAATCTAATACTGTGCATGCACCGATATATATTGTCCTGGACACATAAAGGAGGACAATACAGCAAACTAGGTAAATTCTATTGCTCATTAGAGATGTCGCAAACATAAAATTTTCTGTTCGCGAACGGCGAACAAGAACTTCCGCAAATGTTCGCGAACGGGTGAACCAGGCGAACCGCCATAGACTTTAATAGACAGGCAAATTTAAAAACCCACAGGGAATCTTTCTGGCCACAATAGTGATGGAAAAGTTATTTCAAGGGGACTAACACCTGGACTGTGGCATGCCAGAGGGGGATCCATGGCAAAACTCCCATGGAAAATTATGTAGCTGACGCAGAGTCGGGTTTTAATCCAAAAAGGGCATAAATTACCTAACATTCCTAAATTGTTTGGAATAACGTGCTTTAAAACATCCAGTGTGTGTATACGATCAGATATGATGTTGTATCGATCTGGTAGTGTAAGGGTTACGCCCGCTTCATTGTGACAAACCAAACTCTGACAGACCAAACTCTCCGTTTAACGCACCGCAAACAACCGCCATTTGCACAACCGCAAACTCCCCATTTGCACAAGTTTGGATACCAAGCTAGCCAAGTCCCGTTCCTTGTCCTCACTGACGTCATTGAAGGTCTTTTCCTCCACCCAGTCACGTACAACACCAAGGGTCCCCGAAAGGTGACAACAAACCCCCTGGGACGCCTGCTGTGGCTGGTCTTCCACCTCCTCAAAGCCACCTTCCTCCTCTGACTCCTCTTCTTCAGACTCCTCTCTCTGCGTTGCCGCAGGTCCAGCAATTGACGACGACAAGGCTGCTTCTGGTGGTGATGCTGACCACAACTCTTCCTCTTCATGCTCATCTACGACCTGATCCAGCACTCTTCGCAGGGCACGAACCAGAAAAAACGCATGTGGGATGAGGTTGATGATGTTGCCTTGCTTTTGACTGACCAGGTTTGTCACCTCCGCAAAAGGACGCATGAGCCTACAGCCATTGTCCATGAGCGTTCAGTAACGCGGCCAAAAAATACCCAGCTCCACAGAGGCTGTCCTCTTTTTTTAAATAAAAAAAATCTGTTTTTACCAGTTTAATCTCTGTTTTGTCCCCTATCAGGGGCCGTTGTATGGAATGAATTTTAGAAACCGGGAGATGGAAAAAGATCGTTGGTCGGTCCTCTTTCTTCCAATTCGGGGCACTGCTCATGTGCCGTACAATATACTGTGCCACCCTATATGAGTGGTGTGTTAAGTAGTACTATTCCTATCAGCTTAATCCCTGTTACGTCCCCCGTCAGGGGACGTGTATAGAATAAATTTTAGGAATCGGGGGATGGAAAAAGATGATTGGCTCTTACTTCCAATTTGGGGCACTGCGTGTGCGCCGCTCGCTGTACTGTGCCACCGATACAAATAGTGTGAACAACTATTCTTACCATTTTAATCTTTGTTACGTCCCCTATCGGGGGATGTGTATTGAATTGAATCCTAGCATGGAGAGATAGAGAAAAAAGCTTGCTCTGTCCGCTTGCTTCTAATTTTGGGCACTTGCAATGGAATTTGCCACCAATGCAACTCGTGTTAACTAAGTACTATTCCTATCAGTTTAATCTCTGTTTTGTCCCTTATCAGGGCCTGGGACGGTGTAGTGAATAGATTTTTGGAACCGGGAGATGGAAAAAGACTCATGCTTGGTCCGCTTCATTTTAATTTTAGGTCACTGCGCGTGCGCCGTGCATTGAACTTTGACACCCTATATGAGTGGTGGGCAGTGGGCACAGTACAGTCTGTGGGCCTGACACACACTGGCAGGCAACTGCAATTATATTAAAGGGTAAATATGAAATGATTTTTTTTATCTGCAAGGTACTGTGCCACCCTATATAAGTGGTGGGCAGTGGGCACAGTACAGTCTGTGGGCTTGACACACAATGGCAGGCAACTGCAATTATATTACAGGGTAAAAATTTAATTACTTTTTTATCTGCAAGGTACTGTGCCACCCAATATGAGTGGTGGGCACTGGCAGTGGGCACAGTACAGTCTGTGGGCCTGACACACACTGGCAGGCAACTGCAATTATATTAAAGGGTAAAAATTAAATGACTTTTTTATCTGCAAGGTACTGTGCCACCCTATATTAGTGGTGTGCACACAGTACAGTCTGTGGGCCTGCGGCCTCTCACACACGGGCAAGCAACTGGAATATATAAATAGAAAAAATAAATAAAAGCAGACTGATGTACCAGCCCTGAAAAGGGCTTTTTGGGCTGCTGTCAGGACGCTGTCCTTAGTCCTCTTTCACACTACCGTTGTGAGGATCCGGCGTGCACTTCCGTCGCCGGAAATGCCCACCGGATGCATCACTCACAACGCCACACACCTGAAAGCATTTGAAGACTGATGAGCCTTCAAAATGCTTTCAGTGTTACCATGGCAGACAGGACGCTACTAAAGTCCTGGCCTGCCATTGAAAAGTATTGGGGAGCCAGAGGAGAAGCTACTTACCGTCCGTGCGGCTCCTGGGGCGCTCCACAATGACGTCACAGCGCCCCTACGTCGCATGGATCACATGATCGCATGGATCACATGATCCATGCGACGTAGGGGAGTTGTGACGTCATTGTGGAGCGCCCTGGGAGCCGTACGGACGGTAAGTAGCTTCTCCCCTGGCTCCCCACTACTTTTCCATGGCAGCCAGGACTTTAGTAGCGTCCTGGCTGCCATGGTTACCATTCAGAAAACTAAACGTAGGATCCGGCGATGCGCCAAAATGACGTTTAGCTTAAGGCCGGATCCGGATTAATGCTTTTCAATGGGCATTAATCCGGATCCGTCCTTGCGGCATGCCTTCAGGATTTTTGGCCGGAGGAAAATCCGCAGCATGCTGTGGATTTTGCTACAGCCAAAAAACGTGTCAGTACTGAAGTGAAGACATCCTGATACATCCTGAACAGATTTCTCTCCATTCAGGATGCATTGGTATAATCCTGATCATTATCTTTCCATCTTAGAGCCCCGAGGACGGAACTCTAGGATGGAAAGGAACAACGCAAGTGTGAAAGAGCCCTTACAACAGATGAGTCTTTGAGGACTGGAGCGGACACAGAACACTGGCCTAGCTAACACTTTGCCTATTAATTTATCAGCAGCAGCACTCTCACTGCTCTAACTAACACTGCAGCTTCAGAATAAATCTAAGATGGATGCTGTCCTTGCTTTTTGATAGAAGGTGGGAGGGTCTGGGAGGGAGGGTATGCTGATTGGCTGGAATGTGTCTGCTGACTGTGACTCTCATTCAATATAATCCGCGGCACTCCAATGCAGTGAATATCTTGTAGTTTATTGGTTCCAAAAAGATAAAAAATTACAGCGACGTTTCGACAAAAATAGTCTTTTTCAAGCTCAAAAAGACTATTTTTGTCGAAACGTCGCTGTAATTTTTTATCTTTTTGGAACCAATAAACTACAAGATATTCACTGCATTGGAGTGCCGCGGTTTATATTGAATGAGAGTCTGGATTTGCTGAGGACTACAGGTTCAGTCCTAACACTGCCTGGCACCACCACCGGAACTATCGACTACTTTGAATGGTGCTCCCTACAAGCAAATTTCGTGTCTGCTGACTGTGAGGTACAGGGTCAAAGTTTGCTCAATGATGACTTATAGGGGGCGGACCGAACATTGCATATGTTCGTCTGCCGCGGCGAACGAGAACATGCGATGTTTGCCGAGAACTGTTCACCGGTGAATAGTTCGGGACATATTGCTCATGTCCTGTTCCTTGGATTCAAAGCATGTGCAAAAGAGGCAGAGGGATATAAGCGCAAATGAAGTCATGGATGGAAAGTTGACTGTCAGGTGACTGACTCCTCTCCCAACGCATGGCATTTCTTGGATGCACAGATGCACATGGTCATGGGAAATCTGAGTACGGTACGTTTGGAGCAACAAGTAGAAAAGACCAAAGTGCCCCAGAATGAAATGTTAGAAAACATACAGGTATGTAAACTTTTTAAGGGGTCTTGCTTCCCGATGCTGGCTCCCTGCTCCTTTTTTCTCTGCCTCAATTGCTCCACTGCTCTCTCAGGATGCCAACTTTCACTTCACTGCAGCCAATCGCTGGCAGCAGTGGTGACCTGCTCCCCTTGTATTATGTGACCATTTGACATGACTCAATGGGAGCAGCCCCCCCCCCCTCCCCCCGAAAGTGCACAACCTCTGAAGATATAGATATACTGGATGAATAAACTTCTCTTTCTTTGAGATTTACTTGGTGGTGCTACAATGTGGATGATACATATAAAGGCACATATTACACAGCAATCAGTCATAAATTTAAAGCCACTAAAAGGAGGAGTGAAGAACATTCATTACCCCATTACAATGACTGTCAATCTGTCAATGGGTGAGATATACAGTAGTTAATCAACCTCAGCAAAATATTTTCACACTAGTTTAATGTATAAGATACTGACTGAAAATTATTGACACATGATACATCATACAAATTAGCAACAAAAGTTAAAACAATAATTAAAACAATAAAGCTAAAAATGCATAGGCATAAAAAACACCGAGGAGGACCTGTATATCAGGCAGAAAGTATGGTCTGGTGAGTGACCCGTGTGTACGGGCACACTGACTGCCTGAGATATGGATCCAACAAGAGGCTATCTAAAGCCGACTGACTCCACTTTAAATATCTATTTTTATGTAGAGTCCGTGTTCATATCTGATTTGTTTGATCCAGACCATAAACGATGATGTTCTTCCAGTATGGAAATTATAAGAGTCTAATTTCGTTTATAGGCTCTCCATAAAAGCCAATATCGGTTCTCATTCTGTACAATCCTCTATTTGCAAAGAAATGTTGTTACTTACATCCCTGGCCGACACTTCATATAGAAAGCCGATGATCGGACGGTAGTTCGGAGCCGTGAGGTAGGCGGTATGTTCTCAGCATTCACCGCCGTAGTGATCACGCTCTCACTCTCCAATCCTCGCGTTAGTTGATGTGAGAGTTCATACGAGGATTCGTCCGTTGGCTGAATCACGTCTAGGTCAGGGAGGAAATTTTTGGTTCAATGATCCAATATTTCGCTTTTTCTCCTTGGATCCTAATACTTGCATGGCCATGCTCGAGTATTGGAGAATTAGTCACAGGTATGTGGTCCAGCCCAATTTTCAGTCAGTATCTTATACATTAAACTAGTGTGAAAATATTTTGCTAAGGTTGATTAACCAGGTGTGAGTGTGCCCGCCTTCCCCCAAGTGTCGCTAGAATATACTTTACCTTCAGGGAAGTGGTGTACCCTGACTTGGGCTGGAGCACCCAATCCATAGAACCATTCAGAGTGAGCCACCACCCTTTCTCTTTTTCCATATACAGTAGTAGGTAGCAAGTTTTTTGATGTGCATGAGGAACAAATGTTAGACCATCTGGTTCAATCTCACAGAAGAGCTCCTGTATTAGAGACTGCTGAAAAAGTTAGTACTAGTGGAGTATCTGCAGTGCTGTCAGAGCACCCTTGCTAGTCCATAACTGCTGCTGAAAGTGCCTATATTTGGGACATTGGTGCCAAAACTGTACCATACAGCAATAGAAGAAGGTGACCTGATCTAGGAAAATGTCTTCTTTTATAACTGGGTGTGCGCATTTATGATTCACTTACCTGGAGATGTTCTGGGAAGAAGGCAAGCCAGCAGAGGTAATAAGATGCTTTGGGCAATGTTCTGCTGGGAAACCTTGGGTCCTGCGTTCATGGTGATGTTTTCTTTGTCACTTATCGCCTACGTAAACATTTTTGAAGACTAGATACACTTCTTCATAGCAGTCGTATTTGCTAGTGGCAGTGCCCTCTTTCTGCATTATAATGTGCCATACCTCACTCCAAATATAGTTCAGGAATGGTGTAGGGCAGGACAAAGAGTTCAGGGTGACTTAGCCTCCAAATTTCAAATCTGTTGGATGTGATGGAAGTCCAAAAATGGAAGGCTTCAATCTGTAACTTCTAGGATATGGAATAAATCTTTTGCTAATATCTTGGTACAGGTTCTTCAGAGATCTTGTGGAGCTCATGTTTCAATGTGCCAAAGCTGTCTAAGTGGCAAAAGGGGGGCCACATAGGATTACGCTGGTGGTTTTATTGATGTGTCTGATTGGTACACTCTCCCTTATACTGCATCAACACAGAACAAAATAGTTTTGGTATCAACTGCTGATCCACATTTTGCAGTAACTTGCAAACTAGTAAGTGGTGTAAAAGTCACTATTCGTACTTTTCTAAATGTTATCTAATTTAGAAAAATGTAATTTCTTCCTGTTATTGACAGAATGGTGTTTGACTTATACAGCTGGAAAGATTTCTCCTTGTACATTTAGGGCACAATTAGCTTAATTAAAATGATCTCATATCCTTAATTTACTTGTGCCCTTCAAATGCTTTCTTTGACTTCATAGTGCATTAAGACATTGTTAAATTAAGTAAAATATTTTGTCACTTTATTTGGAGCCGGAACATAATCACCAACACGGTAGCACAATATGACAATTGATGTATTTTGACCTTCAAATATAGCATTTATATTTGTATGTACATTAACTGTTTCCATAAGAGAGATTAAAGGGAATGGATCATCAGAAAATTACCTATTGTTTAAATCAAGTTTTTATGTTAAAGGGGTTTTCCACCCTAAGTATCAAAAATCCAAAGTGCCCTAGACAATAGCCAAAACTATGAAGCATTTATATCATGTGACATGTACTGGCTAGATATCATTTTCTAACCTGTTCACCATGACATGCCTCCCTGGAGGAGCTCCTCAGACAGGCTGTGTGGGAGGAGCTGCGGCAGTGAAAGTAAAAATCCCAGCATGCATTGCAGCAAGCATGTTCAGAGGAGCAGTCACATGACATCCCCGCCCACCTGTGTTTCCATAGAGACAAGAGCCTTTCAGATAATATAAATAACTCAGTCATCAGTGAATAACTGCTGTACAGACATAGCAATAGGAAGTACGGATGAAGTAGAGTTAAAACACATGCTTTATGAGACATGTCTAAACTAAATGCATTAAGCAAACACCTTCATTTGCTTTTCAATGGCTTTTGTTTCAAGATAACACAATGAGTTAAGAAATTTGAGTTAAGAGTTTGTGTGTTAACCCTGCTACATATGTTGGCCCCAGTCCCAGCAGCACACAGGGATATGATGCTAATGTATCATACATATGTTACTGGGGTGGAAGGAGGGTGTAGGGCCTATTAGCATTGAATTGAATAGAGGGGGAGATTTATCATGTCCCTTGTTTTTGAAAAGTGGCTATGTTTGAGATTTTTTTAACTGTGCCTTTAAAAAAAAAAAAAAGGAGTGACAATGGCAGTGAGGGGGTTTGACCAGGTGCCCCAACAAACTTATATTAATTTTTACCAGTTTTCTAACTCAAATGAAGCCAGAAATCCATGGCAGCTCCGAACTGGCATGGATTTCTGCTTAGGTGCATGGACTGCCATAGGAGGGGGGCTTTTGAGTAGGGGGACAGATCTTTTTGGACTAGATCTCTGATGAATACATTTGTACAAATCGATCTGCTCACATAGAGAGGAGCATCCTGTCTTTTGTCACACGACTAAGGCTACTTTCACACTAGCGTTAGCAGGGTCTAGCAGGCCGCTCCCTGCCGGATCCGTGCTAACGCTAGCCCACGAATGCTGTCAGAAGACCGCTCCGGCCCCATTCACATTCACTGATGCCCAGCACGCTGCGTTTTTTGTCCGGCCACCTCTAAGCATGTTTGTCGGGCTATGGCTGCATCTTCGACCTGTCCTCATTAAAGTGGATGGGTCTGGAGTGGACTTCTGGCGGCACTCGTGGGCTACTGTTAGCACCGATCATTGTATACAGTGTACAGGGGGTCACGGATCTCTATATGCAGTGGTGGGGGTCACATATCACCATATACAGAGTGCAGGAAAGAGAGGGCACACAATTATAGATGGTGAGACCAGTGACTGCTGCTGATATCATTGACCTCAGCCATACTAACAGCTCACAAGGGGTTAAAGCTCCTGAACTGTTGGTCTTTCTGTAATATCATGTTGGTGATAAGAACACAGAGCAGAGGAGCCATAAATAGGACAGTCACTGGGACTCCTCACAGTTTGTGGTCCACAGCGTTACCCTAGCTCTGCTGCATACTCACATGTTGCCAGGATCCTCTCAGTTGAAGGGGAAGAGCCTGCACTCAGATCAGCCATCAAAGCTTTCCCTCAGTCTCCCTTCCTCCTTCAAAATTTTCTTTATTTTAGCTTTTAAAAAGTGTCCCTGCTAAGCCCCTGCCAGCCCTGCACAACCAGGAGTGTCAGTCACAGAAGAAAAGTACCTCTGATACAAGCAGGGTGCTTCTAGGACCCAGACAGAAGCACACTCCTTCAGGCATGGACGAGGTAGCTCCTCCATGGCAGGTGCAGGGATGGATAAGACAGGACAGGAGGGGGCGTGGCTGCCAATTGGAAGGAAACCAGAAAGATCTGCTTAAGAAGATATATTAGTAAGTGTAATATCTTCCTACTTTCTATATAGTTTTAATAAATGCTAACAGAGTGGCCAACCACTTTAAGCATATTTTTTTTCAGCGTTTTTTTTCTTACATTGTTCATGTTCCTATCTACTTTATATTTTATAAGAAAATTCTATGGTCCTGCGGTTTTCACCCTGCTCTCTAAATATGTAACTATTTCCTGTTCTTTGAAAACAGCCACTTGGGCCATAGACACAATAGCTACATTAACTTCTATGAGAAATGTTTCTAGGCATTCTCTGTGACCTGTGCATAGGTCATGAGGGAGAAAATAAGCTGTGGCAATCCACATATTGTGTCTTATAAATAGAAAGGTGATATCTGTCATTGTATTTCTGTGATGATAATGGGATGACTACTGAAAAGTTACCTGTTAAAGAACAGGAAGTGAAACCTGCTCTTAGGCCTAGTAGCCAGTGCAAAGCCTGCACAATTTTATTATTTAAAAAAAAAAATAGTGACGTGGAAAATTAAAACAAAAATCACCAACAATTTAGAAAAAAATTGGATTTAAACAATAGGTAATTTCCTGACAACACATTCTCTTTGTTGCAGTTTGTTGCAGTTTGGGAATTTGAGTTAAATGAACCACTGTTTAATTGTTTATTAACCCAAATTTGCCCCAATAACATACAACTTGACATTGCACATTTTGGGTTGACTGTGTAGGTGAATCCCAAAATAATGGCAGGAATTTCGTTAGACAGATAAATAAAAGTTGTGAAGATTGCAGCAGCTTGATTATATCTTCTCACTATGCTGGGATAAACAGGCGATGATTAGATAATCTCAAGTGACACTGGCATTGACATCTGGCACCAATAAATATACCTTTGCTAAATCAAGTGTTTCCATCATGTATTAGGTTGCACGACCAAAATGAAATTATGAACATTGCATATTTGTATCTTACTCTCTAGTAAAGATTACCTAGAATCATTGTCTAGAGATTACCCATATAGTTTTTAAAGGAGACCTAAACTTTTGCTGTAATCACAACAGCGCATCAGCACTTCTCATATTGTTTTGCAGCTTGAGGTTAGATCTGCTCTGCTCGGTTTTTCCAAGGAGTATGGATCCCATATGATTTCCATGGATCTGTACTAAAGAACACAAGTGGTTGGTGGTAGTAATATGGATAGGGAATGTTTTTAGGGGATTTTCTGTGCCTACTCATCCATTTTGAAGGCACTCTCAACCATTTTGGGTAATAAGCCATCACGTAAATCTGTACATGCTGATTGTCTTCCTTGGGGCAAATGGGATCTTCCAACAAGACAATGTGAAGTGAAATGGCTAAAAATGTCCAACAAATAGTTGGAGGAGCATGACCAAGACTTCCAAGTACTACCCTGGCCCCCTAATTCCCCAGACTTGAACCCAATTGAACTTCTGTGGGACCACCTCAATCATCATGTTTGTTCTATGGATTCTCCCCTATGCATCTTCCAGCAGCTCTGGGATGCACTGCAGTCAGCATGGCTCCTGATTCCTCTGATTAACTACCAGGACATTACTGAGTAACTCCACTTCCAGCACATCTAGCTGCTGTCTGCACTGAGCAAACAGTTACTCTGGATATTAACTGATGTTCATAATAATGTGACTTGACTATGTATAAGGACACTATGAGAGTGACCTCTTTTAAATGGGTACCTATTGTAATATTAAAAATAAAGTACTGCATAGCAACCAATGCTACTACAACAAAGCACCTGTGGGGAATAGTATAGCCCAACATCTCTGCTGCCATGCTTAGCTTCTTGGATTGCAATCTATACAATATTGCAGTTAGAAAAGCCATTATGACTATGCACAATACATATGTATAAAAATAGCACCTGCTAATATGCATTCTGTACAAGTACAATAACAAACCAATGCCAGATAAACATCTACAGGACGTTTAAAGGTTCCTTTGGAACATCTTCCCTGCTTTAATTTTATGATAAATTGCACTAACCCATAACTTGAAGTTAGCAAATAGAATAAATATTAAAATCTTGAGGACAAATAACATTAAAGGATATGCATACTATTTAACTCAGAGCCCTACACCTTCCAGGCTTATCATATTCCCTCATAACAGAGATTTTGATTGTATCAGTCATTTCTAAAAATGTGCTATCATTGAAATGAGATGAAATGTGATTCCAAATTTATTTTAACATCTGTGATCAACTATATTACTGTGATGCAAGTGGCTTAAAAGGAGTTTCTACCAGAGAAAAATGTAAAAATGCGTTTCTGAGCCAAAGCGGGCTCCTTCGTCAGGGAGTATGGTGCCTTCCTTTGCTCCTAATAATAATCTGTCGGACTACTAGATGGTTATTCAGGGCAGCGGACCATCTAGTAGTCCGACATAGATTATGTTGTCATAGAAACATGAAGCTATTAATAGCAGGAGCAAAGGAAGGCACCATACTCCCTGACGAAGGAGCCCGCTTTGGCTCAGAAACGCATTGGAGGAAAGAAGTCCCTTCCAGGCCTCCGTACAGCTGTGACGTCACAGAGTTTCAAGGTTTCCAAGTAACATCTCTGCTCCCTCGCGTGTGCACGCGCCGCCGGCCGGGGCGCCGCCACGCTAAAAGGTAGAGCCACGGACTGCTATCTCCAATTGACAAGCAAGGACAGACTCCATCTGAGGATAAACTTCATCTAGGACGCTAGGTAACAACAGTCAATGCATTACTGTATGTGATTTAGTATACTGCGCACAGATTTAACCAGTTGTGGCCATCTCCGAGATTGACTACTTAAGCCTATCAATAGCCTGAGACCCCAATACTAATATACGCATCAGCGCGTTTGCCTTAGCCGCACACTTACTAGTGAGAGGCTTTTTTTCCCTGCATTACCTTGACTTTCTGGTTAGGACAGCAAAGCAGTACAGGCAAATCAGCGGCGACCATTGATCTAGTTAAACCAGGCAGATTCAATATTGGCATATATACGGGAGCGCGGATGTATAAATTGATTTAAATTACATAATCCTAAATTATGCTCTACATTTATTATGTATTTTAGACACCTTTTGCGTCTTGTCTGATACATGGGTATGGATTGGCGGAGAGCATAAGGATTCCCATTAAATGTAAACTTTAGGCAAGAATTATAAATATATAAAATAGAATCTAAATTTTCAATATTCTTCATAGTGTAAATGTTAAGGCACCAGTACAATGACAACTTTGTTGCAAAGTAATTTGTCACAAAGCAAATTTATTTGTAAAATTTGGTGAAGCAGCCAAATCAAAGTTTTGAAAACGTCACTCAACACTACCCACAGGCTTTAAACCTGCTCATTGTATATGTGAAAAGAAGCCTTGAAAAATATGGTTTTCATAAGTGACTGGAAATCAGGTTATTATGAAGTTTTTTTAATAATTAATTTAAAATGAACTTGCTTTTTCCAAGCTGTCCAATATATAGTAGAACTTTATATTGAGTGTGATATTAAATCATTTTGTTTTATAGGGAACCTCTCATCAGGTTTTAGGGTATTAAACACACTGGATGGGATGATAGAACTTCATGAAAGGGTTGTCCCATTACAATAACTTATCCACTATACACAGGGTAGGGGATAAGTGTACTCTCAATAAACAAGAGTCCAATGGCTGGAGTACCTTCCAGTGCAAGAATTGGGGGAGTGGCCCCCTGTTTGAATGGAGCAGCAGACATGCATGTGTGTCTGTCAATTCATTCAACTGTATGAGACTGTTAGAAATTGCTTTGCATAAGTGCTTGGCTGTATTCAGCAACCCTATAGCATTAAATGGAGCATTAGCACATATGTGTGTCCACTGCATACATAAGTTGTTGTAATGGAACAACTCCTTTAGCAGCATTGCAACTATGCTCCTGGTACTTACCGTTGATTTATTTTTGTTTGGAAAGATTAATAGTCATGTCATGTATTATAATGTATTAAAATGGGGATTGCAGTCAGCACAACCCAATATGCAGGTGCACTTTGCTATGGTGAAATACACATACAAACGTAAAAACAAAGGTGCAATGGCACACTGCAGCTAGAGCTCCGTCCTGCCACTATGCTGGATGTTAGAAGAGGCATTCGTTTATATTTTGGCCAAATCATGTAAGCCACCCACCACGTCACGGTTGCCTCTATGAGTGGTCCCTAACATTAATTCTTACCTTTTATGGGCCATATCAGCCACACAAAATCCAGGGAGTGCAGGTGCAGCATGCATGCCAGATACACTCTGCTTATAACCCCGTCTGGTGCCATACAGCGTTCCTCAGATCAAGGGATGCAAATACCAAAATGCATGCTGAGCCCACTAGTACTTCTCCTGGCTGATATGGCCCATAAAAGGTAAGAATTAATGTTAGGGACCACTCATAGAGGCAACCGTGACGTGGTGGGTGGCTTACATAATTTGGCCAAAATATAAACTAATGCCTCTTCTAACATCCAGCATAGTGGCAGGACGGAGCTCTAGCTGCAGTGTGCCATTGCACCTTTGTTTTTACGTATGTATTATAATGTGATAACTGGAATCAGGTGAGAGGTACAGAAGGTTCGCAGAGTCACAGAGTCATACAACACATTTGGAAAGTCTTAAAACTCTTTTACTTTTTTCACATTTTGTTAAGTTGTGGCCTTCGTCTAAAAAAATATATATATTTTGTTTTCCATCATTCTGTACTCAGTGCCCCATAATGACAAAGTGAAGATGTTCAAGATCTTAGCAAATTTTCTGAAAAGGAAAAACAAAAATCTTGCATTGACATAAGTATTCAGACCCTCTTAGCAGTGCTTTATTGAGGCAGCTTCGGTTGGTTTTATTTAGTTATGATGCCACAAATTGTGCAAACCTAGAGACATGACTTGAAACCAATTGAACATCTTTGGAGAGACCTGAAAATTGCTGTCGACAGATGGCCTCCATCTGACGAGACAGAGCTGGAGAGGATCTGCGGAGAAAAGTGTCAGAAAATCCCCAAATCCAGAAGTAAAACCTTGTGACATCATACCCAGACATGATCCTATCACAGGTACTTAACTTCCTTTTTTTTCATTTTGTTGTTATTGGGTATTAAGTGCAGCTTGATGGGGATTTTTTTTTTTTTTAAGCAAAAGGCCGCAACATAAAATATGAAAAAAAGTGAAATGGCCTGAAGACCTACCAAATGTATTGCATTTTATGCATTTATACTGATCAATAGTTGACATATCCCTTGCCAGAATTTCAGAGCTGCTGCTCTTGACATCAGCAGCAAAGGGGATCTCAATCAGTGAGGAGTTGACATACTTACATAGATAAATATGTAACTCTGCAAGCCTTCTGCATTTCCCAGATGACTCAAAGGAATTGCATTGACATACACCATGTGCTAAGGCAGTACCTGAGGCCTGGGGGTATCTGCAATTCTTATAATATTGTAAATACTGTAGTTATATATTATATCATATTATATTATATTATATTATATTATACTGTGTTTTTGAATGTTTGGCCACAACTGCCAGTAAGTATGTGAATGACAATGATTGGAGAGGAACAGGGCTAACAACCCTCTTCCTCCCCTCTTGGAATGAGCGGACAAGGCCTGCTACCTGCCAGAAGGAGGAGTTTGAGAGCAATCTTGGAAAGGAGACAAAGCACACTACAGAGCTCCTGCTCCTAAGAATAATTCTGCGGAGAGAACAACCAATATTTTTTTCTCAAGTAAACCTTTGAGAAGTCAGACAGCAGAGTGACCAGCTAACACCTGCATTAAAGTCACTGCTGTTTAGGGACTATGGCTAAGACACCTATCACCAAGACTGCTACTATATTGGTACAATACAAATGCTAAATTGCAGCCATCCAACCTGCCTCCATATTCCTTACTGGTGCCAGACAATTGCACTTTGAAATAGACAGATTGCTGTTATTGAATGTATCTGAAGTTACACTTTGCACTTAGTAAAAATGACTGTTATTCCGGCCTCATTCTTCAACACTACATTTAGGCCTCTTGCACACAACAGCATTTTGCAGACCGTATACTGGCAGTTTTTTCAGTTCAGTATACTCACAGTATACTGAACCATTCACTTCAATGGGTCTGCGAAAAATACTGAAGTGTCTCCATATGCCTTCTGTTTCCGTTTTTCCATTTTTTCGGTTCTGTTTAAATATGGAACATGTCCTAATCTTGTCCACAAATCACGTTCAGTGGCTCCATTCAAGTCAATGGGTCCGCAAAAAAAACGGAAAGCATACGGAAAGGCATCCATATGACTTTCATATCCATTCCATTTTTGCTGAACAATCTATTGAAAATCTTAAGACCAGCCCAATTTTAATTATGGAATTGCTGTACACTGTATGTGCCTTACAGAAAAACGGAA
Organism: Bufotes viridis; assembly: GCA_033119425.1. Taxonomy (NCBI): domain Eukaryota; kingdom Metazoa; phylum Chordata; class Amphibia; order Anura; family Bufonidae; genus Bufotes; species Bufotes viridis. The sequence continues at coordinate 382,088,628 of CM065591.1, forward strand.
CGGAAAAACGAAACCAAAACGGAAACACAACGGAAACAAAAAACAGAAAAATGGATCCGTTATAAACCTACCGCAAAACACTGAAAAAGCCATACGGTCGTGTGCAAGAGGCCTTACACTGCACCGATCCCCAGGGAACAATGGCCCGAGAGAGTATAACGTGACACAACACTTCACTAGGGCCACTACCACTCCCATCCTTTATACTAGCACCTCTGGAGCTCACTACACTGAGATTAAACTTATTTTTCTAAACAAATTGAAATCACAGAAAAGAAACAGGGTCATGGTAGCAATGCTGTTAAACAATGTTATCATCCCATCAAGTCTGTTTCATACTTAAAACCCTGATGACAGGTTCCTTTTAAGAAAATGCATTTAGCTGCTTAGTAAGTGAAACCAGCAGCACAAGCAGAGAATAAAAGCAGATGCAAATCTGCAGATGAAAGTCGACTGTCATTTGCGTTAGTGTGCAAATGTGTACAAACTTTGACAACAGGTTACATCAGAAAACATGTTTGGCTCCACTTAATAAGCTGTTGTTTTCTTTCCTTCTGACAATGCTGCTATAAAATATCCCTTTGCTGTTTTTTACCCCATCAGTCACAGGCAGGTAGTCATTAGTGTAACAGAAGGGTGAAGAGAAACAGCAAAGTAAGAGGAAGAGCGAGGGAGAATAAAAGCAAATGCCAGCATTATGCCTTACCTGTTTTCCATAACATTAGCAGCATGCAATATTTCCTGTTATAATTGAAACATTTTCATTTGCCCAATTATTGTTATCAAAGGAATTGTGTTCTTGAATAAAAAGGAAACCAAGTTTTATGGCAGTTTTTTCATTTCCTGTCTAACAATGAAGTGCTTCAATCAGTTCTAAAATCCCACATGGTACAGAGAAAGGTTACTGGAACAGTAATACTTGCGCTATATTGTGTCCTTTATATGACAAAGTATACCATGCATTAGTACATTCAATTCTCCATTGCATAATTTATCTTTTTTCTTTTATATCATCCTCATTACATTGTGACAATTCTCCTCCTTAACGCTATGTGATTGCATCAAATTCAGATTAATTTTTACCATTACTGGAATAATTTTCTATTTAAGTATACTCATATCCTCAATTTATAGCCAACTTACTTCTAAGATGATGACAGTGACCTCATTTTTTTATATTTAGAAATCATTACCATTTCCTATCCAATTTAAATGAGGATGCATTGCAGAGTTCCATAGACTTGTTTGATCTTGTTAGCCTTCGTAAAGTATTTTGGGACTGGAATATGATAATGGACAATTTATTTGGTATCTGTTTGCTTCGAAATCTCACAGTCTTCATAATTTGTAATGTATGCTCAGAGTTATTTATCCCCGGAGAATTTTGCCAGCAATCACACTATTCTAAAAAATGACAGACCAGCCTGCTAGTCCAAACACTACTGCTACTGCGATATTAATTGTGTGAGAGCACAGTGTGACAGAAAACACAATTTACATATAAGCAGCTGATGCAAAAAAAAACAAAACTGCTTTTTCAGAAACTGGCTATAGAAATGTTATTGATAGTAAAAAAAAATCAAAAAAATTGAAAACCACTAGTCACTTCTTATTCCCGTGTAAGAGCTCTATGTTCTTCAAATCTCCAATGTTGGCTAGCCTAGTGACAACCATTATCAGCATCACTGAATTAAACAAAGAGAATTTTTCATAACCGTTCTACATAACCAAGTTATCTGAAACAAGAATAGCCATTAAAGTGTTTTTTTTTTTGTTTTGTTTGTTTTTTTGTGACTTATCCTCAGGAGAGTTATCAATGCCAGATCAGTGGAGTACCACTCTCAGTACCACTGTCTATCAACAATTTGAATGGGCTGCACAACTCATACAAGTACTACAACCTCATCTATTTTATGATGAAAGCTGCAATATAAAAGCAGACATGTTGAGTGAGCTGACAGGTACTCCTTAAAAGGATTGTTTGGCTATATTGACATGATGAATTTTGAAAATCCGCCTTCAAAATTAAGTGTGGAAAACACCATGTTTTTCTTAGAATGTTTTTTTCACTAGTTTTTTGCGCATTTTTATGTGTTTTGGATGTTTTATCACACTTTTTTTAACCATTGGGTGTTTAAATTAATTAAAAAAGCCTGCCTGTTCAGCACAGTTCTGTGGCAAAGAAAAAATGTACAGAAAATGCACAAAAAGCATGTGGACACACACATAGCTGATTTTTATTCTTTCCATTCATTTTAATAAAATATTCAGTGCAGATTTTACCCGCAAGACAGAGCATGCTTCTTCTGTTTTTCACATGGAAAAAAGCAAGTGCTGTGTCCCACTGAAATGAACAGGAGACTGTTTGAGGGATTTTTTGAGCTGTTTTTAAGGCGAAAATGCTCCAAAATTGGCACAAAAAACTGTGTGAACTGACTCTTAAGGCGTAGAAAAGTGTATTTGAAAACAACAAGTTCTTCAAGAGTTGTGTGGTTTCTTTCAGCTTACCCCAATCAGTAAATTGGGACTGAGTTGCAATACCAAGCACAACCCATGGACAAGAGGGGCACTTCTAGGAAAAATAAAAAAGGATCCTCTTTTCTAATCCTGGACAGCCTCATGACATTTAAAATAAATTGTCATAAAAAAATTCCTTAGAGTAGCTTTGTCTGAACTCTAATTAATGTTGACATTGCTTTATGGGGCCACTAACATCAATTTTTATCACATATTAACAAGCTATATGTGAATTTTCTATGCCCTTTTTAACAAAAAATGCATGGCAGATTTCTGAATGTAGTTTTTGAAGTCACTCCATGTATTCTACTTCCTGTCCTGGTTCTTTAACTTCCTCTTTTGTTTGGACTTTTAATGTCAAACAGCCTTGATTTACTTGATGGACTCGAAGGGTAGGGGTAAGTAACTCAGGGCATCACAAATTATACTATTAAAGAAAATGCGACACAAAAATGTTATCTGGCAGTAAAAACCAGATAGCGACACATATACTTTTTTTAACTAATCTGTTTTTATGTTCTGATCACAGATTTTTTATGTATTTTTTTATTGGACATGATTATGGGACGGCTATCTTGCCGGAGACGTTTTTAACAGCATTTAGAAAGCATTAAGAAAGTTGTTGTTACTGCAACCTCGTGGTCCATAGCTACAATGGTCAGGAGGGGACCTCATTGGCTTATATCGGAGAGTTATCTAGGCATGCTCTGTGACCAGTGAAAAGGAACAAGGAAAGAACAGATAAGCTCTGACAGTCACCTATTGTGAATGATAGAGCCTGCCTTATCTATACATAGTGGTGATATCACTACAGGCAGGAATAGAATAACAGATAACTGCAGTAAAGTGATCTATAAAGACCAAGAAGTGGTGCCTATTATTAGGCTTAGTGGTCAGTGTGAAAACTGCAGGAGTTTATGGGTTTTGTTTAAATATAGCTATTGAAATGGAAAATTAAAAATAAAGTAATCAGAAATTATTTATAAATATCCTAAACATAAAAATGTTATTTAACCCCTTGAGGACATAGGACATATGGGTACGCTCTAATGTCCGAGTCCTTAAGGACACAGGGCGTACCCATACGTCCTAAATTAAATCTCGTATAAAAAAAATAAAAAATCGCTAGAAACATGGTTCCTGCTGCGATCGTGCAGCAGGAACCATGTTGATATGCCGAGGGGGGTCCTGTGACCCCCCCGTATCAGCGATCGCTGCAAACCGCAGGTCAATTCAGACCTGCGGTTTGCAGCGCTTTGCGATGTATCTGATCCCCGCGGTCTATGACCGTGGGGATCAGATACTTTGAAATGCCGGTAAATGTTTTTTTTTCATTCCTATAACCTCCCCCCCTGTGCCCTCATTGTGATGGGTGGTGCGGGGAGGGGGGAGGCTTGTGGGTGGTGCGGGAGGCGGTGCGGCAGGCGGTAGGGGGGGGCGGCGGGCGGGCGCACGATCCTCTGCCCGCCCCTCCGCTCATTTTCAGGATGGCCGAGTGTGACAAGCAGAGTGTCAGCACATTGCTGACACTCTGCTTGTACGGGCTGACATTCGTGCAGGCACGGATGTCACCCTATTACCCCTTCCATGCCGCAGTCCGTAGGGACCGTTGTATGGAAGTGGTTAAGAGGGAGGGAGCTGCTGTGGGGGGCTGCTGTGCCTGGTGCAGCCCCCCTAGCTCCAATCCCCAGCTTCCCTCCCTCCCCATCCTCCGCTGCTCTGTTATAGCAGCGGAGTAAGGTAACCATGGCAACAGGACGCCTTCAAAGGCGTCCTGCTTGCCATGGTAACAGAAGTCTGATCAGACTTTTGCTAGAGGCAAAAGTCTGATCAGACTAAGTGTCAAGTAAAAAATACAGTACAGTACATTATATAATGTACTGTACTGTATTATACAGACACCAGATCCACTGGATCCACTGGATCTTCAACAACCAAGTGGGTCTGGGTCCAAAAAAAAAATAAAAAATGTGAAAAAAGGTAAAAACAAAAAAAAAACATTTATCACTAATAAAAAAGGAAAAAATACACTACACATGTTTTATATCACTGCGTCCGTAACAACCTGATCTATAAAATGGGTTTGTTACTTTTCCCGTATGGTGAACGTCATTAAAAAAATAAAAATAAAATATGATAAAATTGAAATTTTGCCCACCTCACTTCCCAAAAAAGTTAATAAAAGTGATCAAAAAAGTTGTATCTACACCCAAATGGTACTAATCAAACCCTCACCTCGTCCCGCAAAAATTTTACCTTACCTAAGAAAATCGCCCAAAAAATAAAAAAATTATGGCTCTTAGGCTATGAAGGCACTAAAACATGATTTTTTTTGTTTCAAAAATTATATGATTGTGTAAAACCTAAATAAATAAATAAAAAGTAGACATATTATATATTGCTGCATCCGTAAGAACCTCAACTATAAAAATAACACATGAACTAACCCCTCAGGTGGACACCACAAAAAAAAAAAAAATACTGTAAAAAGCTGTTTTTTGTCACCTGACATCACAAAAAGTGTAACAGCAAGCGATCAAAAAGTCATATGCACCCGAAAATAGTGCCATTAAAATCGTCATCTCATCCTGCAAAAAATGAGCCCCTACCTAAGACAATTGGACAAAAACTATTAAAAACTGACTCTCAGACTATGGAGATACTAAAATAGTTTTTTGCTTGTTTAACAAAGGATATTATAGTGTAAAACCTAAATAAATTAAAAAGAGTAGACATATTATGTATTGCCACGTCCGTAAGAATCTGCTCTAGAAAAATAACACATGACCTAACCCTTCAGATGAACACAGTCACAAAAATAAAATAAATACGGTCCCAAAACAGCTATTTTTTCCAAATTTTCCATTTTAATCATTTTTTTCCAGTAACAAAGCAAGGGTTAACAGTCAAACAAAACTATATTTATAGCCCTGATTCTTTAGTTTACAGAAATACCTCATATGTGGTTGTAAACTGCTTTATGGACAAATGGCAGGGCGCAGAAGGAAAAGAACGCCATATGGTTTTTGGAAGGCAGATTTTGACAGACTGGTTTTTTGACACTATGTCACATTTGAAGCTCCTCTGATGCACCCCTAGAGTAAAAACTCCATAAAAGTGACCCCCATATTAGAAACTACACCCCTCAAGGTATTCAAAACTGATTTTACAAACTTTATTAACCCTTTAGATGTTCCTCAAGAGTTTATGGCAAATGGAGATGAAATTTCAGAATTTCTATTCTTTTATTACCTTGTTTCACAAAAATGTATTATAGAGCAACCAAAAATCATACGTACCCTAAAAATAATACCATCAAAACTGCCACCTTATCCAGTAGTTTCCAAAATGGGGTCACTTTTTTGGAGTTTCTGCTCTAGGGGTGCATCAGGGGGGCTTCAAATGGGCCATGGTGTAAATAAACCAGTCCATGAAAATTTGCCTTCCAAAAACCATGTTCCCTTCCTTCTGTGCCCTGCCGTTTGGTGATACAGCAGTTTACGACCACATATGGGGTGTTTCTGCAAACAATAGAATCAGGGCTATAAATATTGGGTTATGTTTGGCTGTTAACCGTTGCTTTGTTCCTGGAAAAAATGGATTCAAATGGAAAATTTGCCAAAAAAAAATCGAAATTCTGAAATTTTATGTCCATTTGCCATGAACTCTTGTGGAACACCTAAAGGGTTAACAACGTTTGTAAAATCAGTTTTGAATACCTTGAGGGGTGTAGTTTCTAGAATGGGGTATTTTTGGCTGGTTTCTTTTATGTAAGCCTCACAAAGCGACTTCAGACCTGAACTGGTCCTTAAAAATTGGGTTTTTGAAATTTTCTGAAAATTTTCAAGATTTGCTTCTGAACTTCAAAGCCTTGTAAATTTCCCAAAAAATAAAATGGCATTCCCAAAATGATCCAAACATGAAGTAGACATTTGGGGATATACAGGAGACTAACCTAGAACTTTCCACTGTAGCAGAACTTCAGCTGTGTTTTGGTGTGCTCAGAACAGCAGAACTTCAGATGAACTTTCCACTGTAGCAGAACTTCAGCTGTGTTTTTGGTGTGCTCAGAACAGCAGAACTTCAGCTGAACTTTCCCATGTAGCAGAACTTCAGCTGTGTTTTGGTGTGCTCAGAACAGCAGAACTTCAGCTGAACTTTCCACTGTAGCAGAACTTCAGCTGTATTTTGGTGTGCTCAGAACAGCAGAACTTTTGCTGAACTTTCCACTGTAGCAGAACTTCAGCTGTGTTTTGGTCTGCTCAGAACAGGTAAGGAATTTGTTAGACTGGTGTTGCTATTGTCTGATTGCTAATGAGCATAGGGCCATTAAGGTGTTAATTGTGTTGTTGTAGGAGGGGCTTTTGTAGGAGTGTGTGTATATATAGCCACATAATATTAGCTTGCCTAATTCTAGCTTGCAGCATTCTCAAAGTGCAGCATTTCTAAGTGCACTAGAGATATTCAAGAGACACTCAGGAGGTAATCTGGAGGTGAGTACAATCTAATAAGTTTTGTTTAACATATTTTCTTGCATTAAAATGGCAGACCTGATTCAGTGCAGGAATTGTTGTGCTTGCATTTCATGTTTCACTCTTCGCAGGTTTGGATGCTGTCTGATCTGCAGACAGTTCTCCATAATGCAGCAGGAAATTGCATTTTTGAAATCTGAGATTTGTAAGACAAACTCAGGATTGGCATGTTGCAATGCCACTGCCACAAAGGCCCCCCAGAAATGGAAGATGGGTTACTGTAGGTTCTGGTAGACTTAGAGCTGTTGATAGAAGACATGTCCCACAGTCGGTGGCTCTCTGTAATTCATTTGCAGCACTTTCAGAATGCAAGAGCAATATGGAGGATGGCTTGGGCACAGTGGGTGAGGAACAATCATCTCCTATGTCTAAGGTATGCAAGACTACTGACAAAGACAAAAAGGATATAGTGAGTACTAATAGTAAGCAACTATTGGTGGGCGATTCTATCATAAGAGGTGTGAAGTTTGAAGAAGAGGGTTCTGTGAGATGTCTCCCTGGTGCTAATGCTAGCAGGGACAGACGGCGTATCCTTAACATTATTAAGCAAGCAAAAATGGAAAAGGAGGTGGATGTTATTGTCCATCTTGGGACAAATGATCTGGCTTGCAATGAAGTTTCAAAGGTGAAGCAAGCTTTTCACACACTTGGTAATGATATACGGGAGATTGCATCGACTGTCTCATTCTCTGCAGTTCTGCCTGTACATAACCATCAGCATGACAAGCAGCTGCGTATTAAGGAATTCAATGTATGGCTTGGTGAATGGTGTTTGAACCAGGGATTTGGCTTTGTGGCTCATGTTGGCTCTAGCTGGAATGGAAAAGAACTGTACAAGAAAGATGGTTTGCATCTTTCTCCCAAGGGAACGAATGTCCTCAGTGAACAGTTCAAAGTTTTTGCTAAGGAACATTTAAACTAGGAAAGGGGGGCACAAAAGAGACAATCCATCAGTTCGGCTGCCCCCCGAAAAAACAATGCCAGAAGATGCCAGGAGCTGATAAGATAAGAAACGACAAGCTGAGAGTCTTGTCTACAAATGCTCGCAGTTTAGGGAATAAGATCAACGAACTTGAGTCTGTAATGGCATCTGAGAATATAGATTTAGTGGCTGTTACTGAGACATGGTTCAATGAGAGTAATGACTGGGATATAACAATACCTGGGTTCTCTCTATATAGGAAAGACAAAGAAGGCAAGAAAGGGGGTGGAGTGGCCCTATATGTAAAAGATAGCATAAAATCTAATCTAATACAAGTCAGCGAAACCAATTTAGAGTCAGTTTGGGTTACGTTGCAGCTTGGTAATCATAAGGTAACTCGTGTAGGTGTCATATACAGACCACCAAGCCAAGTCAAAGAATTGGATGATCTACTAGTTGAGGAAATGGCTAAAATGACATTGAAAGGGGAAGTTGTCATAATGGGAGACTTTAATCTTCTTGATATAAACTGGAAAACCAAAATAGCTAGTTCTGCCAGGAGTACAGACATTCTAAATTCCCTACTGGGATTATCTCTACAGCAAGTAGTTGAGGAGCCAACCCGGAAGGAGGCCATTTTAGATTTGGTATTCACAAATGGCAATTTGATATCTGATATTACTGTAGGGGAAAGCTTAGGATCCAGTGATCACCAGTCAGTGTGGTTTACTATGAGTACAGTGACTGAGTCACTCCAAACAAAAACAAAAGTTTTAGATTTTCGGAAAACAGACTTTTCTAAAATGAGATCAGTGGTATACGAGTCCCTATCAGACTGGAACAATTTCAATGGAGTCCAAGAGAAATTGAACTACTTAAAAGTGGCACTATTGAAGGCAACAGAAAAGTGCATTAGGCTCGTCAGTAAAAGCAAAAAAAGGAAGAGACCACTGTGGTACTCAGCAGAAGTGGCCAAAATTATTGAAAACAAAAAGATGGCATTTAGTAAGTATAAAAACACCCAAAACGAGGATGACCGGGAAATCTATAAGATGGGGCAGAGAGAGGCCAAGCAAGTTATAAGAGCTTCTAAAGCTCAGGCAGAAGAGAAATTAGCTCAGTCAGTGAAAAAAGGTGATAAGATATTCTTCAGATACATAAATGAAAAAAGGAAATTAAATAAAGGAATTACCAAATTAAAAACAAAAGAAGGAAGGTATATGGAAGAGGATAAAGAACTAGCTGACTGCCTTAATGAATACTTCTGTTCAGTTTTTACAAAGGAAAATGAAGGAGAAGGACCTCAGTTAGGGAGGAAGACTGATGAATCCTTTGATGCATGTGTCTTTACAGAGGAAGAGGTTCTAAGTCGGCTGTCTAAAATTAATACAAATAAATCACAGGGGCATGATGGGATACACCCAAAGCTATTAAAAGAGCTTAGAGGTGTACTAGCAGAACCATTAACAGATTTATTTAACCAATCACTGGTAACAGGTGTAATCCCAGAAGATTGGAAATTAGCAAACATTGTGACAATTCACAAGAAAGGTAGTAGAGAGGAATCGGTCAACTATAGGCCGGTAAGCCTGACATCAATAGTGGGGAAATTAATGGAAACCATACTCAAGGAGAGGATTGTGGAACATCTAAAAACCCATGGGTTGATTGATAAAAAAGAGCATGGGTTTACTTCAGGGAGATCATGTCAAACTAATCTTATTGACTTTTTTGATTGGGTGACTCAAATAATAGATGGCGGAGGTGCAGTAGACATCGCCTATCTGGACTTTAGTAAGGCTTTTGATACTGTCCCACATAGAAGGCTTATCAATAAACTGTAGTCTTTGAGCTTGGGCTCACATATTGTTGAATGGATTAGGCAGTGGCTGAAGGACAGAAAACAGAGGGTTGTAGTCAATGGGGTATATTTACACCATGGTATTGTTACCAGTGGGGTACCTCAGGGATCTGTTCTGGGACCCATATTGTTTAATATCTTTATCAGCGAAATTGCAGAAGGCCTCAATGGTAAGGTGTGTCTTTTTGCTGATGACACAAAGATTTGTAACAGGGTTGATGTTCCTGGAGGGATAAACCAAATGGAAAAGGATTTGGGAAAACTAGAGGAATGGTCAAAAATCTGGCAACTAAAATTTAATGTTAATAAGTGCAAGATAATGCACCTGGGGCGTAAAAACCCAAGAGCACAATATAAAATCAGTGATACAGTCCTAACCTCAGTGTCTGAGGAAATGGATTTAGGGGTCATTATATCAGATGACCTAAAGGTGGGCAGACAATGTCATAGAGCAGCAGGTAATGCCAGCAGAATGCTTGGGTATATAGGGAGAGGCATTAACAGTAGAAAGAGGGAGGTGCTCATGCCGCTCTACAGAACACTAGTGAGACCTCATTTAGAGTATTGTGTGCAGTACTGGAGACCATATCTGCAGAAGGATATTGAAACTTTGGAGAGAGTTCAGAGAAGAGCTACTAAACTAGTACATGGATTGCAGGACAAAACTTACCAGGAAAGGTTAAAGGACCTTAACATGTATAGCTTGGAAGTAAGAAGAGACAGAGGGGATATGATAGAAACTTTTAAATACATAAAGGGAATCATCACGGTAAAAGAGGAGAGAATATTTAAAAGAAGAAAAACTGCTACAAGAGGACATAGTTTTAAATTAGAGGGGCAAAGGTTTAAAAGTAACATCAGGAAGAATTACTTTACTGAGAGAGTAGTGGACGCATGGAATAGCCTTCCTGTAGAAGTGGTAGCTGCAAATACAGTGAAGGAGTTTAAGCATGCATGGGATAGGCATAAGGCCATCCTTCATATAAGATAGGGTCAGGGGCTATTCATAGTATTCAGTATATTGGGCAGACTAGATGGGCCAAATGGTTCTTATTTGCCGACACATTCTATGTTTCTATGTATTTTAGAAGTGGATAAATTAAAACTTGAAAATTTGCAAATTTTTCAAAATTTTTGGTAAATTTTGTATTTTTTTATAACTTTTTTGACAAAATGTTACCAGTATCATGAAGTACAATATGTGACGAAAAAACAATCTCAGAATGGCCTGGATAAGTAAAAGTGTTTTAAAGTTATCATCACATAAAGTGACACTGGTCAGATTTTCAAAAAAATGGCCTGGTCCTTAAGGTGAAATAGGGCCATGTCCTTAAGGGGTTAAACAATAGGTCATTTTCTGATGACACATTCCCTTTAAGCGCATCTTTATCTAGCCATATCACAATAACAATAGAGCTGTTATCTTATAGTCTACAGCTTACTATTATACCAACAGATAACATATTTGCCTCATAGCAATAGTAACATGGCACTGGCATCCTTATCTATATTGGAGTACTCTATATTGAAGTATTGGAAATATTCTTTCTTTGTGCTGACTGCTACAGAAGGAGAATATTTCTTACTTAATTTCCAATGCCATAGTACTGCTTAAATGAAGAGAAAAACAGCCAAAATATTTTAAAAATGTTTCTATGAAAAATGATTAAAAAAAATACCTGTTCTAATTGAAGTGTCCCATTAACATTGTTGGGTAAAACAATAACAGTAGCATAGAGTTGAATAAAATAAGTAACATGCTACTCATCTAAGGTTTGCAGTGAAGCAGAATAGCCATTCAAACTAGGTTGAAATATGAGACAATACAAAGAATAATGAAATAATTCATGGTGGTGTAGTTCCTTTCTAAGTGCTTCTCTAGGCCTCTATTTGTTTTCCACTTACTGCTTTTGTATAAAAGTTGTCATTTTAGTTGTTAATGGTAGAGTTAATCTCACAAGTTCCAACCAAAAGACCCATTAAGCATCAATTCAGTTGTCATAGTCTGGTTTCCTCGACTTGCCCTGTAATTTTCCCCATTTCTTAACATTAAAACCTCATTCTGCAGCATCTGCAGCAGTTCGACCTTCAAAATTCTATCACATTGTATGCTAGACATTTGCTAGCAATCACAACTGTGAATTCCTAATAGTCATAACCGAGCTTTGATCAAAAGCGAAAAAAAAGTATAGACGATCAACAATACGAATAGAATTATTACTTCTTTTAGATGTGGTTCAAAAGAGAAGCTTTTAGTGAAAAACTGACAGTAATTACCCATCATAGAAATGAATGGGGCTATGACTAAAGGAGTCCTACTTCCACTGATCTGTTTTCTTGACTCTAAAATCAGATGTAATTTTTAAAAAGGAATGAAAAAAGAATCACCTCTTTCGCTCAAGTCTACAGTACTTGGAAATGTAAAGTTGCTTCCCGATGCTTACGCTTGCAGTAATTAGAGGAGGTGAGGGACATATTCCAGCAATATTTGAAAGGCTTGCATTCCTTCACATTATTCAACATCCAAAAAAAGAATATTGGCTTTCTTTTCATTACAAGCACATGCCAGCTTGACAGTCAGCGCTGACATTGTCATTGGTAACAGCAAATATAACGGACAGCACCAAACCTTGCTGTCTCCTTCCTTTCATTAATTAGCTGTTTGGAAGGACCTTATTCACCCCATGAACAAACTTATCAGCAAGAGTATCAGCCTTTACCTTTCCACTTGACAGCTGTGCTACAAATGTTCTTTGGTATATACAGCGTAAACACACAGATGTCACTGCGTAGCTGACGTGTAGAAAATGTGGAGGAAAAAACATTAAAAAGATCTACCTAAAACTAGGTTGAACTCATAATCAGAATCAATATCAGATAAAAGAAAGAAGTGCGTACGTAGAAAAAGAATTTTCAAGTCTAGTAAGTAATTTAGGTAGACAACTGGTGAACACTTGCACTGGTGATTAATGCAGAACCAGGGATTTGCTTATGGATTTAATGTACAAATATTCGTGATTTTGTCTAGATTTTCTGCATGTCCATAGATGTTAATTGGAAAGCATGCCAAGAAGTCCCACATGTGAGCAAGCTGTAGAGTGGTGTGGTCATGAATTATTCAAAAAAAAAAAAAAAAAGCCAAGAAGATGTAATGACTTCAGAGACAGACTTCAAGAAAGATCAGAAAGGGGGAAAAAAATATCTGAAGTTTCAAGCTTAGAATATTGTTTGAATGGAGTTGTATATAGTGAAGGGAGAAATGTACAGACGTGTACAGGGTTAGAGCACACTATCAGATGTCAACCTATATTACTGAATCAAAGAGGCTTCTCTCGCTGGCTTATTGAAACTCATTTTTTCCTTGTCACGTTTAAGATCATTTGCTGCCGCAGTTCTAGTAATTTATAGAGTACAAAGAAGTGATGGAAAAGTTCACTAGCTGTGAGGCATCTCATTTACATTAGGCAAATATAGCATTTGTCCCTCACTGACTCAGTCTTAGATGGTGTAATGAAGGGATCATGTCAGTCATACAGCTCTTATCGTCAGGGGGTCTAAGACTGGTTATTGAAATAATTAAAGGTTGTGTTCCGGAAGGGTTATATCTTTTACTATCTTTACAAGGAAATAATTTAATAGATATTTTGTTTTTAGTGCTATGATAAAATATAATATGTACTCATGACAAATTTATTTTCCTCTGTCAATCAGCTCAAGCAGTGGGCATCAGCATCTGGTCTGACCATGGAAGTGTATCATTTTAAGCAGAGCAGAAGGCTGGAGAGGATAAGATGGAAATGACCCAGATGTGATGCACATAGTCTTTACTGAAATATGCCAGTACAAGCCAGTATAAGGGTATAGACTGAAATTGGGGTGAACACAGTTTTCTTGAAGGAGAGGTATGACATTTATTACAACACTACCAGGTGAAAATAGTAGCTGAATCTTCTCTGATACAAGGGTATATTCTTGCCTTAGTTGGTACAGCCTCTCTCCAGTCCGGCATTGCTGCTGAGTAGAGGTGAGCTAATCAATTCTTGAAATAGAGAGACAGAGTTCCACTATGGTACTCAGAATAACATAACTCAGACTTTCTAAGACATTCACTAGCTAACATGAGCCCTTCCTTGTTGGCAGGAAAGGTAGCTCCTTTTAAAAATTAGTTACTCCGCCCATGTGAGAAAATCCCCACACATATGCATCCTCACGCTCTTCTAGGCACTGCTAATGTATCACTCCCAATCAATATGGCTCCTGGGGCTGTGCATCTTTGTTGCCTCATCATACCAGACACCTTCCAGCCCCAGGGCCGGTTCTAGGTGAAATGGGGCCCGGGGGCGAAAAACAATAAGGGGCCCCCCCCCTCAGTGTCACGCCATCAATCACCCCCTTCGCGTCACATAATTTCTCCCCGCCCCCTCCATTGCCGCATACTCCCCTCCCCCGAATGGCACATTTCTCCCTGTATGGGCCAGTGGCAGCAGCACATCTCTCCCCCCAACCCCATGGCTCATTTCTCCAGCACATCTGCACATCTCCTCCCCCCCCCCAGCTCCCATCACTACAGAAATACAGCCCCACTTACCTCTTCCATCCAGTGACGTCTCCTGTGATGTAGATGTTCTCTTTCCTCATCTTCTCCTTTCAGACCTTCAGACCAGACCGTCAGGTTTCGTCTCTGCAGTTTGACAACAAAATAAATCTCAGTTACTACTTTTCCATCATCCTCCCATATTCTGGACAAATTATCCTACTACCCCCATATAAAATACATCAGTAATGTCCCCATAGTGCCCCCGGAGTCTCCTCTCTCCCCCATCATGTCCCCCCCCAATCATGTGCAGGCTCCTTTTCCCACCCATCCCCCTTCCCCAAAATTATTTGCAGGCTCCTTTCCCCAGCCCCCAAATCATGTGCAGGCTCCTGCCCCCCTCCCCCAAAATCATGTGCAGGCTCCTTCCCCCCAAAATCATGTGCAGGCTCCTTCCCCCCAAATCATGTTTAGGCTCCTACCCCCCCAAAAAATCATGTGCAGGCTCCTTCCACTCCCTCCTCCCCCAAAATCATGTGCAGGCTCCTTCCCCCCCAAAATCATGTGCAGGCTCCTTCCCCCCCCAAAATCATGTGCAGGCTCCTTCTCCCAACCCCCCACCAAAATCATGTGCAGGCTCCTTCTCCCAACCCCCACCAAAATCATGTGCAGGCTCCTTCCCCTCCCCCAAAAAAATCATGTCCAGGCTCCTTCCACTCCCCCCAAAATCATGTCCAGGCTCCTTCCACTCCCCCAAAATCATGTGCAGGCTCCTTCCACTCCCTCCCCCAAAATCATGTGCAGGCTCCTTTCCCTTTCCCCTCCCTACTTACCTCCTTGCAGCGCTGGATGCAGGCCTCTTCCGGCCTGTGTCCCGTTCTATCCTTCTGCTCAGGCGGCGCGATGACGTCATCGCGCCGCCTGAACCGCTCTGATAGGCTGTCGGCACGAGGCCGGCAGCCTATCAGAGGAGCAGGGAGGGAGACGCCTCTCCCTCCCCTGCCGCACTGCACAGCGATCTGTATCGCTGTCCAGAGGACGGCGATACAGATCGCTATGGAGATGAACGCTTCCACAGTGGAAGCGTTCATCTCCTGTCACTGCCGCCGGTGCTGCCACAATATCGGGGGGGGGCAATTGCCCCGTTGCCCCCCTGGATCCGCCACTGCTTGGGGGCCCCTAAGGACTCGGGGGCCCGGGGGCAATTGCCCCCCTTGCCTCTATGGAAGCGCCGGCCCTGTCCAGCCCAGTCTCTATGCCCAGAAAAGCCACCAAAACCAGAATAACAGGAACATAAAACAGCTATGTAAACACACACCAAAATTGCAGTGTCTTGTGTTCTGTGGCAAACTTGGAAAACATGCTAGAAACACAGTTCTTATGCGGCAGCTACAATATTCTCATCAGAAATCTGCCTTTGCTATAATTAAACAAGCAATTAACATAATTTTTGGGTCTGGTCACTAGCTGTATAGTGATGATGACATAGTACTTGCGTGGTGACCTCTTTAGTTCCAGACTCCCAACTGTAGCACCTGTACAGAATTTATTGACCCTGTTAGACAGTACCAAGTTGGTAGTGTCCAACTGTGTAGTGACTGCTATTGTAATAGTTGCTTTTGGTTGAGGGCTTTATAGTGATTGCCTTATTTGAAGTTATAAAAGAGACAGGAATGGCTTTTCGCCCTGCCTCTTGTGGGTTGGTTGTATTCTTCTAGATCAACACTGCAGGATTAATGGTTGAAAAACACAATGTTATGTGTTTCTTATTGATACTAGGATACTATGTAGCTGGTACTGTTAGATGTACTTGAAAATAGAAGAGGCAAGTCATTGCTTGGATCTAAGAGGATGAGTTTGCCTTATGTTAAAAAGGATGTGTCATGATGCCTGACATATCTGTTTTGCTAAATTACTTTATTCCCAATGCAAAAATAATTCTGGAACATTTTTTCATATATTTCTTTGTTGTTCAGTTCCTCAATAATTGCTTCTAGAAATATTCTAATAAATTGCCAACCAGGTGTTGCCAGTTTGGGGTGTGTCTATGCACAATTTGACACTGGCCAATCTGTGCTGCCAGTGTGAGGAACACATCCCCCACTGGTAATACCCAGTTGGCAATGTATTTAGAAACTATATGTAGCAATAACTAAAGAGAGGAACAACATAAACGTTATATAAAAAAATATGCTCTATAATTGTTGTTGCATGGGAACAAGTCCTCAGACATGTCAGGAACTATGACAGGTAGAGATATGCAAATTTCCAAAAATTAGATTCGGGTCAAACTCGGCAGAATCGATCATATCATTTGATTTGGGACTGAATAAATTTGACCCATATCACACATTCCCTAACTGCCTAGAAAACTCTCTTCCTCGGTTTCTGGAATTTTAGAATCAATTTGGTGACAAGTCCTTCTCAAGGCTGCAATAAAGGAATGCTTTCAATGTCCAAATCTACTTTGGCTAAGTGTTTTTTTTTTTTTTTTTTTGTAAAAAATTATTAGAGAGTTATTATTTTATCATAATGCAAAGTTAATATAAAATTAAAAAGCAATTAACCATTGAATTACATAATACAAAATGCAAGTATATTTTTCAATGTTTATCTCCATTATTATTATGCTTAATTTTGTGTATAAAACATTTGTCATGGTTTATATGTCTTTATTACAGTATTCTTGTCTATAGAACACTGGACAGACATATTTAGATGGCTACACTCAGAAATTATGTTTTCTCCTCTCTAAACTTTTATCTTATTCAGTTATCGGCTTCAACCTGATTGATGGAATCCTCGTCGATAAGCTAGCAGTGACTTCAAGCAGTGACATTTTAGTTTATTTACACACATTACTCATATTACTCTACAGAGAACTGTACATTTTCTTTATGAATATTGTATGTGTCTAGATAATCTAATACTCCAAATCTAGCTCTATCTCAGTCACAATAAATATATAAGCCAATATGAATCAGCCAGCTCAGGGTATATCTACAACTAAAGTGCTATTGTTTAAAAGGGAATCAGTAAATCAGGTTTTTAATATGATTTTTTTTTTTTACTTGTCTTCATTATAATGTGACTATTAGTTTATTCACATAAAAATGTACAGTTTTCTCTGTTGTCTATTGCCAATTTGTCAGATTTGCTCTATATAGAGGCTAAGAATAAGGCAGAATACATATACATATAGATAAGAGCCTAGTCGGGGGGGGGGGGGACTGTATTAAATGTAAAAACCTATGAAATTTCTCTGTCAATTGTCATTTTTTTTTCAGCTGACATAAAATATGTGAACACTTTTGGACTGATTATATAGGAAGTACAGGAAAGAAGTGTGTCTCCAATATGGTGGCCCCCTGGGAATGCTTTATAAATAATTCCACTGGGCGTTTGCTGCTTTGAGAGTGCTACAAACAATATGACAGTATTCTTACTTCCAAAAATCCAGAAACACTTGTGGGTGGTAAAAAGCGCCATTGTGAAAAGAAAATCACATGGGTTTCACTATGATCGTACAAAGTAGATAGATAGATAGATAGATAGATAGATAGATAGATAGATAGCGTTATAAAGATGTGCAAATTGATTCTACCAAATCTGAATTTGTTCCGAATTACCCAATTTTTGTGATTCATTTTGGGAAAATATGTGGAGAGAGAGAGGTAATTGGAAGTCTTGGTGATGCTTCTCCAGTCAATATCACAGTGGTGCCATTTGTCCACTCACAGTACACTTTCAGCACAGCAGCATGCAAACAATTCACAAACCATGCAGTTTCAAAAATTCTGCCACCATTGTCCTGAAAGTCAATATCATCCCTTTTTAAAGCTCTGATAAATTGCCCGTTTTACCCAGAAAAGCAACAAGGGATATGTGTGCAGAACTGCAGACAGCATGTGACACACATTACAGTATATACCCACCAAGCCAGCTCACAACACATGACTTCCTTCATTATGAACGCTCTGCCGATCTTGAAAGTACAGATGCAGCCAAGCCAAATTTGATGATTAATGAATTATGTAAAGAAGGGTAAGAAAAAGATAACTACTGTAACTTATCAATGGATTTCAATGGCTTTTGTCCTGAGATAACCAAGGCAACACTGTGACGTGTTATCAGAGTAAATTTTAGCTCGGTTATTTCTGTAGGTGGTCATAATAACTTTTTGTGATTTGTATCGGGCAAATATGAGCAGAGAGACAAGGGTACTTCACAGTCTTGGTCAAGCTCTTTCAGCCCCAGTTGGTTACTGTGAAAATATATGCAAATTATCAAGTCAAATATCATCTGGCATTTGAAATATCTTTTTGTCAGGAAAATTAATTTGCATATTAGTTTTTTGGAAAAGATATTCAAATGAGCTTTTTTGACAAAATGGTAAGGGAGAGTTCATTTGTGCGTTGGAGGCTCAGTTCAAGGCCTCCATCGCAGACTTCATCAAAAAGACAGGATGAAACAGTCCTGTATGCAAGATTTTATCATACGGTGAAAAAACAGGATTCCGAACTGAAATTGAACAGACTCTATTGTAGGTAGTGGAGTCTGTCTAGCTCTGTTTGGGTCAGTTATGTATCCTATCTGGTACTTATGTTTTGTTTCTGTTGTTCTGCTTCTATAATAAAGCAGAACAACAGAAGAAGTGGTGGTGTGAACAAAGCTGATGTTTGATATGATAATTTGCATTATTTTTTTCAAGAAACCAAGAAGAGTGTTGGCTAGCCTACAATAGTTATCATGTATAGTAACTGGTTTTCATAATAGAAATTATCCACCCAGAGGTCCCCCCAAGCCCTCTCAACTAAAAAGCTAATTCTGTTTGATAAAGGACTTTGGTTCTGAAAGAGCTAGTTGCATATGTGAGACTGGCTTAGCTATTCTCCAAGTTATGCCCCATAAGTCTGTTTAAAAGGCTAAGCAATGACTGGATGGCTATATTACATATGTAGATGTGAAGCACTTTTTTTTTTTTTTTTTTTTTATCCATTTGGGCAGAAAGCTGATTTGCAAGGTTTTTACAAGCAGATCTCTCTCTTGATTTGCCCAAAACAAATTGCAAGAAATTCAGGATAAATTCCAAATTGATTTAGAAATGTTTTGCTAATTTCTAGTATGAATATTTATACATATCTCCTTGTACTTCATAGATTTTTTTTTGTTTGTTTTTATCCACTAAGTTTTTGGTGGTAGCCTCAAATTGTTTAATCAGTGCATCTCTTCTGATAATAACCTCAAACTGTAAAATCAGAGTCTCTTTATAAGAGTTATTTTAGCTATTTTTGTGCTTTTGTCCCCCATAAAGATTCACTTCAATGAAGCTGAGCTGCGCCTATGCCATGACATCACTGACTTAGGGTAAGCAGTGAGAAGGTCGTTCCGTTTACAGTAGTGCTGGAGCCTTCTCAAAACAGCTGATTGGTGGGGTCCCAGGTGTCAGACCCCCCACCGATCAGATGCTGGGGTCATCAGTTACAAACAGTTGGATAACCCCTATCATAAAGCATTGTTGTACTGTGTACTATTTTTCAAGGCTTTCTTTCCGTTGTTTACTCGATATCACCAGACCATATAGTATTTTACTGGTCTCTGCTTGGTTCCTGTTGGAGTTTTTCGCTATAGAAGTATGGCATCTCTGTTTTGAATTGATGAGATCTGGCAGGATGCATCAGGGGCGTAGCTATAGGGTGTGCAAAGGTAGCAATTGCTACCAGGTCCAGGAGCATGAGGGGGCCCAAATAACCTTGTGCCACATAAGAAGACACCATTATTATATAAAGTGCATGCTGGTCCGGTTACACCTCTGGCTGGAGGGAAGGGGGTAGGTCAAGAATTTGGCATGGTGGGGTGGGGGGTGCCATTTCAATTTTGGCCTCAGACAGCACAAAGCCTATATGCACCCCAGCCCCTGTCCACAAAGCACTGAGGGAAGGGGGGCCCAAGCTCAACTCTTGCAGCAAGGCCCATGAGCATTTAGCTATGTCCCTGGGATGCAGTATCTCTGCTATACAGTTTGAGATACTAGTTAGGATTGATTTTTTAAGTTTTAACCTCTATGCTAAATGGGGCATAATGAGACAAGGTATTTAAAAGTAAATTATGTAGTTCTAAATTAAATTTAAAAAAAAATTATATTATGAATTTTAGATGTCATTTGTTGTCACTAATGCTACAGATTTGTTTATGTAGGATATGATAAAACAATACAGAAAATATAATTAATTATGGAAGAGAAACATAACCATTTTGTTTTCTTCTTTTAATGCATTTGCTTCTGAGTTTTGTAGTTTGCATTCACTTGTGGCTTGAGTTATGATTTTGAATTATCTGTATTTTCTTAGACTTGGGTGGATAAACATCTCTTTGTTAATTGTCTTCCCTTGCAATACATTATGGTAGATGTACTTTCTTTCTCCAGCTCTCTTTATCAAACATGTTCGTGACAAGGCTCCCACACTTCCAGAGGTTTATATGGCAATCAAAGAGCTGTACGGAGAGCAAGACTGATATACTTAAATATCTAGCAGCACAATATATTACACAAACTACAATTAAGAACTTACACATTTCAAGTTGTGCTCTATTTCCTTTGCTATTAATTAATTCACCTACAGATTCATGATTAATCAAAAATGAGATAATGAATACATTTAGTTACAATTTCATAGCAATTCTGTCTAATTGAGCAAACAAAGGGACACATTTATAACAAAAACCGAAGCATGGTCAAAACAGCAGAGGGCATAACAGAGAAGAACATGAAATTTTTGTCAGATAACTTCTTTTTGAAATAGAGCATTTCTAGTAGTTAGAGTTTATTATAGAGTTGACAAAAAACAATTTCAGAATAATTTGCACAAGTTTTCACTTCCAAGACCTTTATTGAAGACATTGGTCTATATCAACAAAGTGACTTTTTTCTCTTATTGATACTCAAGATTAAACTTACTTTACTTAATGTTCATTACAAAGTGAAGAACCAAACAGATGCACAAATAATCTGGACTATCACAAGCCTACTCTGAAAGAAGTGCATTCATTTTCTTTATCAATCCAATCCAGAGAGCCTAACAAAGGTCAAGGACCAGTAATTCTTCCGTAGCCGAATTTTAAGCAGGCCATTCACATTCGATAATTGTTGGTCAAACCAGACCATCTAACCAACCATCTAATGGTTATGAGGGCCTTACAAATTTCACAGATAGCAGATGTCAAGGGAAATAAAGGTAGGGCAGTTAGATTTAATTTGCCTGATTATTTTTCCCAAGAGGAGATACAGAGGCAGCCTAGCTAAACTTGATGGTTAACGCGTTAAGTAAAAAATGGCAAAAAGGTTAACTAATTATTTCAATGTATTTCAATAGCTTTTATTTTGTCACAAAATGGCACGAGATAACATTGTGACATGTGTTATCAGAGTAAATTTTTGCTTGGCTACATCTTTAAGCTGCTACCAGAAGAGTTTGTAAGCAGCATTCCCCTCTGTCCCCATTTACAACACATACACCAAAGCAAGCAAGTATAAGTAAGGGAAGAATCAGGAGAGACATGTAGCTGTTCAGCTAACAGATACAGTTGTGTTCAAAATTATTCAACCCCCACTGAAATTGAGTGTTTTGGCCAGTTTGACATTGATTTTGATCATTTCAGTCATCTTGTTTACAATTAAATCAAAGAGGCACTTGTAAGTCAGACAATTATAACATAACATTTATAATGAAATAACCACAAATGTCTTTTCTGTGCTCACATCATTATCAGTTTTATTCAACCCCCAAGTGACATTCAATCTTAGTACTTAGTACAACATCCTTTTCCAGTTATAACAGCTTTTAAACGTGAAGCATAGCTTCACACAAGTGTCTTGCAGCGATCTACGGGTATCTTCGCCCATTCTTCATGGGCAAAAGCCTCCAGTTCAGTCACATTCTTAGGCTTGCGCGCTGCAACTGCTTTCTTTAAGTCCCACCAGAGGTTCTCAATCGGATTTAAGTCTGGTGACTGCGATGGCCACTTCAAAGTGTTCCAGCCTTTAATCTGCAACCATGCTCTAGTGGACTTGGAGGTATGATTGCGATCATTGTCTTGTTAAAAGGTCCAACGTCTCCCAAGTCTCAGGTTTGTGACGGACTGCATAACATTTTCATCCAATATCTCCTGGTACTGAAGAGAATTCATGGTACCTTGCACACGCTGAAGCTTCCCTGTACCTATAGAAGCAAAACAGCCCCAAAGCATGATTGACCCCCCACCATGCTTCACAGTAGGCAAGGTGTTCTTTTCTTCATAGGCCTTGTTCTTCCTCCTCCAAACATAGCGTTGATCCATGGGCCCAAACAGTTCTAATTTTGTTTCGTCAGTCCACAGAACACTATCCCAAAACTTTTGTGGTTTGTCCACATGACTTTTGGCATACTGCAGTCGACTCTTCTTATTTTTTGGAGACAGCAAGTGGGTGCGCCTGGGAGTTCTGGCATGGATGCCTTCATTACGCAGTGTGCACCTTATTGTCTGAGCTGAAACTTCAGTACCCGCATCTGACAAATCTTTTTTCAGTTCCTCAGCAGTCACACGGGGACTTTTCTCCACTTTGCGCTTCAGGTAGCGCACAACAGTCGAAGTCAGCATCTTCTTTCTGCCACGACCAGGTAGCGTTTCAACAGAGCCCTTTGCCTTGAATTTGCGAATAATGCTTCCTATGGTGTCTCTTGGTATGTTTAACATCTTTGCAATCTTCTTATAGCCATTGCCCTTCCTGTGAAGATAAATCACCTCTTCAGTTGTCTTCCTGGACCATTCTCTTGACTTCACCATGTTTGTAAACACACCAGTAAATGTCTAGAAGGAGCTGAGTATCACAGTCATTTTAAATCTGCCTAATTGGTGCTTATTATGATTGATTGCTGCTCCTTGACATCCACAGGTGTTTTCAATACCCGATCGAAAACACTTGAATGAACCTCTGTTCTTAAGAGTGGTAGTCTTTAAGGGGTTGAATAATTGTGTCAATGAAGAAATCACCAACAAAAAAAAAACATTTAATACTGTATTTCAAAAACAATTGATGTCATTTTAGTTGCATTTGGTTCTTTAAAAAGTACAATTACAAATGTACACTAAATTCCCTAAAACCCTTTACAGCATTGGGGGTTGAATAATTTTGAACACAACTGTATGTTATGTGTATGTCCAGCCTTAGAGAGCTATCCTATGCCCTAAAATTTGTTAAGGGGGTTATCTGCCCTTGTTGCATGTGCACTTTGCAGCTGAAGCCATCTATGTTGGTCCCATGTTCATGTGTGCCTGCATTGCAGAAAAAAATTATGTTTTCACATATGCAAATTAGACTCTAAGAACAATGGGGACATTGCCGTAACTACTAGAGGCTTAGTTATTTGTGAAGCTGTCGTGCCCTCTCCACTTTGACTGATTGTAGGAGAAGCCAGGACTAGATGTGATCATGTTTACACTGTCTGGCCCTGTCAATGAAACTGCAGTGGGCACAGCTGTTGCAGAGATAGCTGAACTTCTAGGATAGGTGTTGGCAACCTGCAGCACACATGCCAGAGGTGGCACACAAACCACATTTTTCAGTCTTGTTGCAATATGTCACTTTCCCCTCCACTGTGCTGTATCTTAATGAAAAAAAAAACCTTCAGATGCATCTGATAGGCCCTGTCCCTCACACTTTCTGCCCTGTCCTGCACAGATGAATGATAGCAGAGTGTGGGACTCTGATATGCTGCTGTCTGTTACCTCGCTGTTCCTGCTGAGATACTCCTTATCAGGACTACAACATAAAGGTATGTGAATGGACCGAGAATGGGGAGAACATGTGGAGCTTGGGGACTTAGAAGAATGAGCTCTTTGACTAGTTTGGAGGGCAGGGGATGGAGAGATGGGAGAACAAGCACTATGATTAGTTTGCAGGTGGGGGAAGGATTGCTTAATTAATTCACATGCCAGAGCAGTTCCCTCAATAAATTATAACCCCCAATACAAATCCAAATAAAATTAATATCCAAGACAGATCCAAAAATCTATTTTGACCTCTGACCAGACCCCAAAATTGATTTAAATGCCTCTCCTCCCCTCTACACTCCAGGTCATGCCGAAATCATATCGAGCACTGTGACTAATTCAAGGGTGGGGGAGAGGATGGTGAACTTGGGAAAATGGGGGAACAAGCATAGTGACTAGTTTTGGGGTGGAGGAGGATGATTACATGGGGGAACGTGTGACTAGTTTGGGAGTGGATAGTAAACCTGCATGTAATTGCTGTGGGAAAGATGAGGAGCCAATTCCCTGACTACTTTGGTGTGTGTGTGTGGGATAGTGAGCCTGCATTTGATTGATGGGGAATGAAGGTGAGCCTATGGTGAGCCTGCATGTGATTCTTGGGGGGAATAAAGTGGGGGGAGGATGGTGAGCCTGAACATAATTTCTGAGGTGGTTAGGGGCTGTTGATGATGGAGTGCCAGCTTTCTGACTACTTTTGGGGATTGGGGGAGTGGTGAGCCAGAAAATTATTGCTGGTGGTATGGAGAACTCTTTGACTACTTTGAGGGTGTGGTGGGGATGGTAAGTATGAATGTGATTAGTCTGCGTGTGGGGGATGAGATATGGATGTGATTGGTGCACGAGGGTGAGCTCTGATTTTTATTATTGTGGGGTTTACTAGTATATGGGGCACCAGTTCATGATGTATGATGGACAGTGGTGGGGGAGGGCAGCACTCAGTTAAAATGATGCACCTTCAATAAGGGTACATTCACATGACTGTAAGTATAGGTCTGCATCCATTCCCCAATTTTGTGGAACAGATCTGGACTAGTGTTGATCGAGCACCAACATGCTCGGGTGCTCGAGTAGAACACATCGAGATGCTTGGGTCCTCTACCGACCACCTGAGCAGAATGAAAGTCAATGGGAGAACTAGAGCATTAAATCAGGCACCCCCTGCTCTGAAGAGGAGAGGGTGTCTGGTTCACATAAAAAGGTCAGAAATTGATGGAAACACCACTGAAATGGTTCGGGAACAGCATGGGGAGGATTTCTGGATGCATCTTGGACTCTCAGGTCGCAGCAGGGAATGATGTTGTCCAAATAGTACGCCAATTGTACAGACTGACAATAATACGCACCAAACTGAAGATAAAATTGCTTTTAGATGAAAATTTATTAGGAAACATTCTTTCATGTATATTTACTTGTATATAAAGTGCAAGTGCTGCCAAAAATCACAAGAAAGAGGCACACCGATACAACCTGTATATCACATAAAGGAGGGCCTCATTCACATTGTGGTACAATTGTTCAGGTAGTGGGACTCCTACACCCGTAAAGCCTATACACTAAGTGAAAGGGTTGCCAAAAATTACCAGGAACTGGCACTTCAATACACCATTTATTACTCATAAAAGAGGGGCATCATACACACCCTTGAAAAATTATGATTGATGGCCTGCTGCTGACCCTCAAAAACATTAGGAACAAGGGCCTGCTGGTGACCCTCTAAAAGGGGCGAGGGCCTGCTGCTAATCTCACCATCTAAAACATTAAGGGTGAGGGTCTGCTGCTGAGCTGACCATCTAAAACATTAGGGGAGAGTGCCTGCTGCTGATCTGACCATCTAAAATATTATGGGCGAGGTCCTGCTGCTGAGTTGACCATCTAAAACATTAGGGGAAAGGGCCTGCTGCTGAGCTAACCATCTAAAACATTAGGGGCGAGTGCCTGCTGCTGATCTGACCATGGAATAAATTATGGGCAAGGGCTTGCTGCTGAGCTTACCATCTAAAGCATTAGGTGTGAGGGTCTGCTGCTAAGCTGACCATGGAAAAAATTATGGGTGAAGGCCTGCTGCTAAGCTAACCATCTAAAACATTAGGGGTGAGGGTTTGCTGCTGAGCTGACTCTCTAAAACATTAGGGGCAAGTGCCTGCTGCTGAGCTGACCATCTAAAACATTAGGAGTTAGGGCTTGCTGCTGATCTGACCATGGAAAAAATTATGGGCGAGAGTCTGCTGCTGAACTGACCATCTAAAAAATTATGGTTGAGGGTCTGCTGCTGAGTTGACTCTGTAAAACATTAGGGGCGAGTACCTGCTGCTGATCTGACCATGGAAAAAATTATGTGCGACGGGCTGCTGCTGAGCTGACCATCTAAAACATTAGGAGCGAGGGCAGTCTAATAAGCATGTTGATATGATGGAGGAGGACAAGAAAAGGAAGATTGAACCATATACCCTTTTTTTGTGGTGGAAGGGGTGCATGGGAATACAGTATGTTCAATACACCATAAAAGCCACTTTCAAAGTGCCTCTATGTTCAGCCGCTTTCCTCTGGTTAAATGGAATATATGCTTGCAAGTATATCACAAGTACAGTAGCGCAGTTTTTTTAAGTGTATGCTCAAATAAATTACAGTCAATGTCACAGATATTTGGGATGCGGAAACGTTATACAGAAGTAGCGCAGGAAATGTCACTGTCCGCAGCATCTATGGAAAAAGTACACTGGATGTCACAGATATTTTTAGGATGCGCAAACGTTATACAGGAGATGTAGAGCAGGTAATGTCACTGTCCTCAGCGGACCCCATCTACAGAAAAAGTACACTGGATGTCACAGATATTTTTAGGCTGCGCACACGTTACAGGGAGATGTAGCGCAGATAATGTCACTGTCTGCAGCGGCCAAACAATTGTACGCTATTTAGCGCGGGTTGCCTACACTATCTGTCCACTATCAGTCCCTTTTACAGCACAGCTCTCCCTGACTAAGACTGAGCTGAACCACGTGTCATCGGGTGCTTTATAGCACCCGATGATGCGTTCTGGCCAGCCAATCACTGTAATGTCAGTAACCAACATGGCTGCGGCATTACAGTGAAGGGCAGTAATTATTTGCACATTTATTAGCTGCATTGCAGCCAACAAACGTGCGGGAAGGAAACTCGAGCATCGCGCTCGAGCATACACGGTATTCGGTCCAGATTAGTGTTGAGCGAGCATACTCGGCCGAACACCATCTAAAATAGAACATGTTCTATTTTTTTTGTGGTGAGGACGAATCACGGACGCATTCAAGTTGAATGGGTCTGGATCCCTCCCGGCCACCGCAAGGACGTTGCCGTGCATTGGGGACCACAATTTGTGGTCCCCAATGCACAGAACGGCCGCACAACGGCCGTGTGCATGAGTCCAACATATTAAACAGCAGCCCTAATAAATCTAAGCCTACATGCACACAAACGTTTGTGTTTTGCGGTCAGCAAATTGCGGATCCACCCAAAAAAAATAGATGACGTCCGTATGGCGTCCTATTTTTTCCAGATCCATTGTAACAATGCCTATCCTTGTCCGCAAAACGGACAAGAATAGGATATGTTCTAGTTTTTTTGCCCGGCCATGGAACGGATGCAGACAGCACACGGAGTGCTGTCCACATGTTTTGCGGCCCCATTAAGGTGAATGAGTCTGCACCCGAGCTGCAAGAAAAGCTGCTCGGATGCGGAACCAAACAACGTTCATGTGTATGTAAGCTAACTCAAAGAGTATATATAACCCTTTTGCATTTGTGTGGTTGTCATATGTACATTTAAAATGTTTATAGTTTTGGAAGAAAACAATAAAGGTTTCCATCACATAACTGCAAGCTTCGATCTTGAAAGCCATAATAAACTGATACGGAAAGCATATTTGAAAATTGAATATGTTTGAATATGTGATGTGGTAGATAACACCAAGGGTCATATAACTGATGTGCTCTGAGGACCCTAACATTTTATTTCCACTGGAAAATATAGAAATTAAATAGTTTACTTAACCGCTTCCCGACCGCCTAACGCAGGAATGCGTCCTGCGGGCGGCCGGGTTATTCCTTGTTGATACATCTACGCGTCATCTCGCGAGACGCGAGACTTCCTGTGAACGCGCACATGCATGTGTTCACAACGGCGTGCAGCAGTGAAGTTATACTACAGCCTGCCAGTGATGATCATTCGCTGGCAGGCTGTAGATGTAAAATAAATTGCATCAAATAGGTATATCAGATGCTGTTTTGTTAACAGCGTCTGATATACCTGCTACCTGGTCCTCTGGTGGTCCCCCCATTTACTTGGATCAACCACCAGAGGATACAGGCAGCTCTGTAAGTAGCACCACTCACCACACATACACTACACCCCCCGTCACTTATTAACCCCTTATTAACCCCTGATCACCCCATATAGACTCACTGATCACCCCCCTGTCATTGATCACCCCCCTGTAAGGCTCCATTCAGACGTCCATATGTGTTTTGCGGATCCACGGATCCAAAACACGGACACCGGCAATGTGGTTTCCGCATTTTTCCGATCTGCACATTGCCAGAACTATATAGAAAATGCCTTTTCTTGGACAAGAATAGGACATCTTCTATATTTTTGCGGAACGGAAGTGCGGATCCGCAATTCCGGATCCGAGCGGGACAAAGTCTGTCCCCATAGAAATGAATGGGTCCGCAATTCCGTTCCGCAAAATGCGGAACAGAATTGCGGACGTGTGAATGGGGCCTAAGGGTCCCTTATCACCGCCAGTTAGTTAGCTACTTGTTAGGTAGTCACTGATTAGTTGCTGATTAGCGTCATCACTGTCGCTAATTAGCACTAGTACTATATAGTATCTGTAAGTGATCAAGACTGATCAGATCTATATCAGTACATTACGGTCACCTTAGGCTCTACAAAAAACGCAGTGTTCGCCCTATCAGGCCTGATCTTGTGCGCACACTTGCGTTCAGTCCGCCCCACCGCATTGACAGAATTTTTTTTTTCTGATCACTGCAAAAACACTGTAAAATTGCTGCGGCGCTATAAAGATCACTTTTGAGCTTTTTGGATCTTTATTAGCGATCGTAGCTTTACTTCGCAAGCACTCCTATGTCCTTTCCCCTCTTTTTTTTTTTTGCACATTTTTTTGCAGAGATTTTTTCATCCACATTGATCGATGCGAATGAAGAAATCTGTGCCGTTCATTGTTTTTTCAGCCCAGTGGCTGAACGGAAAAAAAAATCTCATTACCCATATGCTCAATATAAGGAGAATAGCAGAAACTCCTAATGTAATGATGTACATGTAATGATTGCGGAGACCCTCAAATGCCAGGGCAGTCCAAACACCTCACATGTGACCCCATTTTGGAAAGAAGACACCACAAGGTATTCGCTGAGGGGCATATTGAGTCCATGAAAGATTGAAATTTTTGTCACATGTTAGCGGAAAGGGAGACTTTGTGAGAAAAAAAAATGGCAATTTGTGATAAAAAATAAAATTTTACATGAACTCACCTTACCCCTCACGGAATACCTTGGGGTGTCTTCTTTCTAAAATGGGGTCACTTGTGGGGTATTTATACTGCCCTGGCATTTTAGGGGCCCTAAAGAGTGAGTAATTTGGAGTCCTAAAGGTACTCATTGGAATTTGGGCCCCTTTGCGCATCTTGGCTCTAAAAAATTGTCACTCATGTGGTATCGCCGTAGTCAGGAGAAGTAGGGCAATGTGTTTTGAGGTGTATTTTTACATATACCCATACTGTGTGTGAGAAATATCTCTGTAAATGACAACTTTTTAAAAAAATTTATACAAACTTGTCAATTTACAGAGATATTTCTCTCACCCAGCATGGGTATATGTAAAAATACACCCCAAAACACATTGCCCTACTTCTTCTGAGTACGGTGATACCACATGTGTAATACTTTTTTTCAGCCTAGGTGCGTAAAGGGGCCGAAAGTCCAACGAGTACCTTTAGGCTTTATAAGGTTGCTCACAATTTAGCCCCGCCCAAAATGCCAGAACAGTAAACACACCCCACATATGACCCCATTTCGGAAAGTAGACACCCCAATGTATTCACTGAGGGGCATAGTGAGTCTGTGGGAGATTTTTTATTTTTTTTGCCAGAAGTTAGCAGAAATTGAAACTTTAAAAGTCATTTTCCGCTAACTTGTGAAAAAAAATGAAATGATACATGAACTCACCATGCCCCTCCGCGAATACTTTGGGGTGTCTTCTTTCTAAAATGGTGTCATTTGGGGGGTATTTATACTATCCTGTCATTCTAGCACCTGAAGAAACATGACAGGTGCTCAGAAAGTCAGAGCTGCTTCAAAATGCAGAAATTCACTTTTTTGTACCATAGTTTGTAAACGCTATAACTTTTACGCAAACCAATAAATATACACTTATTGGATTTTTTTTTAAATCAAAGACATGTAGCACAATAAATTCTTACACAAACTTGTATAGAAATGTAATTATATTTGAACAATTTTACCAGAAAAAGTTAAAATACACTATTTTTTGAGAAAATTGCGGTCTTTTTTGATTAATATCAGAAAAATGAAAAATCTCAGCAGCAATCAAATACCACCAAAAGAAAGCTGTATTTTTGAGAAGAAAAGGAGGTAAAATTATTTTCGGTGGTAAGTTGTATGACCAAGCAATAAACCGTGAAAGTAGTGTAGTGCAGAATTGTAAAAAGTGGTCTGGTCATTAAGGGGGTTTAACCTAGGGGGGCTGAAGTGGTTAAAGTGTAACTAAAGGAAAACAGTGGTATGTGAAGAAACTAAAGATTGCTTTTTGGATAACGCTGCTGCAGCAGTAACATATGCTAAAATTGATTTTTTGACGAAAACATGATAGTTAATAAATATTTATTATTACTAATTTTTTATTTATTTTCATTTTTTTCCAAAGGGAAAATTAAGAATATTAAAAGTAAGATCATAAAACTAAAAGTTCTGACATCTTTAACAGTAGTTTTCATTGCACTTATCACAGTGCTCTTAGAGTACCTTCCCTCTAGCAGATGCCATGCTCCCTCCCCTGCTAAAGATTTATCTCATCTGTCCTTCACTAGCCCTCATTGCATATATCATATATCAACATCTGTTGATTGCCTACCGAGTGGAAAAATTATCTTTACAATTCATCTTCAATATCTATGAAAGGGATAAAAGCTTTGCATTTAGAAATATAGCTTATCTAAATAGAAAGTAATGGTATATTAACAAACGTTTATTAATGTTTATAGTCGTATATAATGAAAATTGTTTAGGGAGTTGAATCATTTTGTACAGTGTCATGGACAGTTAGACCTCTTGTCTATAATATTATTAAAAAAGGTTATTAGATTTGTATGTGTACCCTAGAACTTGATTTACTGTAGCAACTTGTGTGATTAAGTGAGTAGGCCAAGCATTTCTCTCAACCTTATTTATTCCCAGATATCAAGTAAACTTATGCCTAATAAACATATAAACATGCAAGTGTATAAATATATATATATATATATATATATATATACGAAGGAAGAGACTGCGGCACCGCCTGATAGTGATATAAAGTGGATCCTTTATTCACCCATGTGCATGCGACGTTTCGATCCTCTCAATGGGATCCTTATCAAGCAATAAGTTACACGTGAGTCAACATATATATAGGCAATCAAATAATTTGCATACATGATTGTAAAAGTGATAAAAACACATAAAAAAGTGTACAAAGCATCGTGACATGATTCAATACCTAATTATAAAAGTGACAAAAGTGAAGGGATTAAACTAGTATCCTTAGAGTGCATAGTGTCCATTAAAAACGTAAGAAATTGATAATGATATTCAAATAATATACAAATGACGTCATGGCTGGAGGCGGGGATGGGTGATGTGTAATGAAAAACCTCGAGGAACTCGAAGATGGCGAATGCCATATCGGAGCGGCGTATCAAAAAGCGAGGTGCGCATGTCTTCTTACGGGTGGTCACGTGAATAGTCACATGACTCATCTTAGCAACAGTAGTCGACCCAAGCGAGCATGTAGGTCGAGATGAAAGGTCCTTGCAGCCCTCGGATCTTCAGAGAGGGAGAGACGTCACAACTCAGCGACGCTATCCCATACTGTCTGCAGAGAGGACGACATCTGTCCGAGGAGTAGCCCTGGATGACATCATCCACCCCGCAACTGTCCTCAACGGGCATCGGACATAGGAGATAAGTAATTAAAACCGTATGACAGCGCCCAAATGAATATAATCGCCAGCTCCTTTTCAAAAGAATAAAATGTAGCAACCCATCCAGCCATGTTATCTATAAAAAAGAAGACAAAGAAAAATCAAAAACCAAATACAAACATATACATGAGTGACAAGACAAGATATGGCATCATGTGTAGATCCAGGGTCTGTACAGACCCTGGATCTACACATGATGCCATATCTTGCCTTGTCACTCATGTATATGTCCATTGGCACAATAAGGGAGCCATATTGCCCCTACAAGCCTCACATCCCTTTTTTGTTTAAAATAATGGTGCAGAGGCTCATCCACACAGACAAGCTTCTTTGCTTGTGTACACAATGAAGAGAATGAGGTGCCCATATATTGGGGAGGGACTAAATGTTTAGACCCACCAATCAAACATTGATGGCAGGCTGGCAGCACTTAAGGATAAAACATACATTTTTAACCCGCTAGCTAGCTAGCCTTTTATGTCTACTATTGTACATATTTTCATAATGATGGTATTTCACAGTTTAAAAGATTGCTGCATCGGCCATCTTGTCGACTTCCTATTGAAAGATTGGTAGGGGATACTGATATGTAAGCTATGGTCCTGATATGTTTTAGTTACATCATACACTCTGCTTCCTGTGACATGCCAATCTCTTAACCTGTAGATTTAAACCCAAACAAGACACAGCCCTCAACAAAAGGGTGGTTGCATACAGCCATTATAGACACAGACAGCTTTTACAGTTGTGACTAAAATAATAGATGGCAGAGGTGCAGTCAGGGCCGGGCCGACACAGAGGCTGAGGAGGCTCCAGCCTCAGGGCGCTCAAGCCTCAGGGCGCAGGCCACTCTCACCAAGTCCCTGCTGCTGCCGTGTAGCTGTATTAGCAGCAGAGCATCCATTTCTGCGCTCTGCTGCTGTAACAGCCGGTCCTGCGCCCCCTAGTGGTGTTCTTCCTCCCTCCCTCAGTCTAGTGCAGTGTGCTGCAGCTCCGTACCTTCCCCAGCCCCTGACTTCCTGCCTGTGTGTGCACCAGAGATTCACAACCCCCTCCCCCAGCACAGAGAGAAGAGCAGCGTCGGGACAGAGAAGGAGGAGGAGGAGGAATACTCTGCATCCTGCCTCTCCCTCCAAGTCAACAGAGACTGTATGTGCAGAAAATGTAAGGGGTTAAAGGGAATGGAATGGCAGTAATGTAATGTGCATATTGTGTGTTTTTATGTATGTGTGTCATATGTATGTCTGTATATATGTATGTGTGTCATATGTATGTCAGTATATATGTATGTATGTATGTATGTGTGTCATATGTATGTCAGTATGTGTGTGTGTGTCATATGTATGTCAGTATGTATGTGTGTGTCATATGTATGTCAGTATGTATGTGTGTGTCATATGTATGTCAGTATGTATGTGTGTGTCATATGTATGTGTGTGTCATATGTATGTCAGTATGTGTGTGTGTGTCATATGTATGTCAGTATGTATGTGTGTGTCATATGTATGTCAGTATGTGTGTGTGTCATATGTATGTCAGTATGTATGTGTATCATATGTATGTCAGTATATATGTATGTGTGTCATATGTATGTCAGTATGTATGTGTGTGTCATATGTATGTCAGTATGTATGTGTGTGTCATATGTATGTCAGTATGTATGTGTGTGTCATATGTATGTCAGTATGTATGTGTGTCATATGTATGTCAGTATATATGTGTGTCATTTGTATGTCAGTATATATGTTTGTGTCATTTGTATGTCAGTATATATGTGTGTGTTATTTGTATGTCAGTATATATGTGTGTGTCATATGTATGTCAGTATATATGTGTGTGTCATATGTATGTCAGTATATATGTGTGTGTCATATGTATGTCAGTATATATGTGTGTGTCATATGTATGTCAGTATGTATGTGTGTGTCATATGTATGTCAGTATGTATGTGTGTGTCATATGTATGTCAGTATATATGTGTGTGTCTCATATGTATGTCAGTATATATGTGTCTGTGTCATATGTATGTCTGTATATATGTGTGTGTCCTATGTATATATGTGTGTCATTTGTATGTCAGTATGTATGTGTGTGTCATATGTATGTCTGTATATATGTGTGCGTCATATGTATATATGTGTGTCATATGTATGTCAGTATATATGTGTGTGTCAAATGTATGTCAGTATAGATTATCTAACCCAGTCCCCCTTCCCCCATCTACCCCACCAGACATTTAGATGTTATTTATTCCTGCTATTCTAATGCTCTGATCAGTAGATGGCTCAAGTCAAGCCCTCACCCCCCCAGCCATTTAGATATGTATGTTATCAATCATCCCCCACCCCCGCCTTCCTTGTAATTTGCTGGCCCCCAATATCCATTGTGAGTCACAATCCATAACAGTGTCATCCACAGATCCCCCATAACAATGCGTCATCCAGAGATCCCCCATAACAGTGTGTCATCCACAGATCCCCCATAACAGTGTGTCATCCACAGATCCCCATAACAGTGTCATCCACGGATCCCCCATAACAGTGGGTCATCCACAGATCTCCCATAACAGTGTCATCCACAGATCCCCCATAACAGTGTGTCATCCACAGATTCCCCATAACAGTGTCATCCACAGATCCCCCATAAGTGTGTCATCCACAGATCCCCCATAACATTGTCATCCACAGATCCCCCATAACAGTGTGTCATCCACAGATCTCCCATAACATTGTCATCCACAGATCCCCCATAACACTGTCATCCACAGATCCCCATAACATTGTGCAATCCACAGATCCCCCATAACAGTGCAATCCACAGACCCCCATAACATTGTGCTATCCACAGATCCTCCAAAACAGTGCCATCCATAGATCCCCCATAACACTGTCATCCATAGATCCCCCATAACACTGTCATCCATAGATCTCCCATAACAGTGTCGTCCACAGATCCCCCATAAGTGTGTCATCCACAGATCCCCATAGCATTGTCATCCACAGATCCTTCATATCAGTGTCATCCACAGATCCCCATAACAGTGCGTCATCCATAGATCCCCCATAACAGTGTCATCCACAGATTACCCCATAACAGTGTCATCCACAGATTACCCCATAACAGTGTCATCCATAGATCCCCCATAACAGTGTCATCCACAGATCCTCCATAACAGTGACATCCACAGCGCCCCCATAACAGTGTCATCCATAGATCCCCCCATAACAGTTTCATCCATAGATCCCCCATAACAATGTCATTCACAGATCCCCCATAACATTGTACTATCCACAGATCCTCCATAACAATGTCATCCACAGATCCCCCATAACAGTGTCATCCATAGATCCCCCCATAACACTGTCATCCATAGATCCCCCATAACACTGTCATCCATAGATCTCCCATAACAGTGTCGTCCACAGATCCCCCATAAGTGTGTCATCCACAGATCCCCATAGCATTGTCATCCACAGATCCCCCATAACAGTGTCATCCACAGATTACCCCATAACAGTGTCATCCATAGATCCGCCCCATAACAGTGTCATCCACAGTGCGTCATTAATTGATACATTATACTGTGCATATTTATGTGTGATTACAACAGTATTTAGTAAAGACTCCACAAGTTGGGGGGGGGCGCACTTGGGCAGCTCAGCCTCTGTTGGTGGTGGACCTTGTCCCAGCCCTGGGTGCAGTAGACATCGCTTATCTGGACTTTAGTAAGGCTTTTGATGTCCCACATAGAAGGCTTATCAATAAACTGCAGTCTTTAAGCTTGAGCTCACATATTGGTGAATGGATTAGGCAGTGGCTGAAGGACAGAAAACAGAGGGTTGTAGTCAATGGAGTATATTCAGACCATGGTATTGTTACCAGTGGGGTACCTCAGGGATCTGTTCTGGGACCCATATTGTTTAATATATTTATCAGCGAAATTGCAGAAAGCCTCAATGGTAAGGTGTGTCTTTTTGCTGATGACACAAAGATTTGTAACAGGGTTGATGTTCCTAGAGGGATACACCAAATGGAAAAGGATTTAGGAAAACTAGAGGAATGGTCAAAAATCTGGCAACTAAAATTTAATGTTGATAAGTGCAAGATAATGCACCTGGGGCGTAAAAACCCAAGAGCAGAATATAAAATCAGTGATACAATACTAACCTCAGTATCTGAGGAAAGGGATTTAGGGGTCATTATATCAGACGACCTAAAGGTGGGCAGACAATGTCATAGAGCAGCAGGAAATGCCAGCAGAATGCTTGGGTGTTTAGGGAGAGGCATTAACAGTAGAAAGAGGGAGGTGCTCGTGCCGCTCTACACAGCACTAGTGAGACCTCATTTGGAGTATTGTGTGCAGTACTGGAGACCATATCTGCAGAAGGATATTGAAACTTTGGAGAGAGTTCAGAGAAGAGCTACTAAACTAGTACATGGATTGCAGGACAAAACTTACCAGGAAAGGTTAAAGGACCTTAACATGTATAGCTTGGAAGTAAGAAGAGACAGAGGGGATATGATAGAAACTTTTAAATACATAAAGGGAATCATCACGGTAAAAGAGGAGAGAATATTTAAAAGAAGAAAAACTGCTACAAGAGGACATAGTTTTCAATTAGAGGGGCAAAGGTTTAAAAGTAATATCAGGAAGAATTACTTTACTGAGAGAATAGTGGACGCATGGAATAGCCTTCCTGCAGAAGTGGTAGCTGCAAATACAGTGAAGGAGTTTAGGAAATGCATGGGATAGGCATAAGGCCATCCTTCATATAAGATAGGGCCTGGGGCTATTCATAGTATTCAGCATATTGGGCAGACTAGATGGGCCAAATGGTTCTTATCTGCCGACACATTCTATGTTTCTATGTTTCTATGTTTCTATGTGTTCAAAATTATTCAACCCCCAATGCTGTAAAGGGTTTTAGGGAATTTAGTGTACATTTGTAATTGTGTTCAGAATGAAATCTTACAAGGACTTGTTAAAGAACCAAATGCAACTAAAATGACATCAATTGTTTTTGTAATACAGTATTAAATGTTTTTTTTGTGATTTCTTCATTGACACAATTATTCAACCCCTTAAAGACTACCACTTTTAAGAACAGAGGTTCATTCAAGTGTTTTCGATCAGGTATTGAAAACACGTGTGGATGTCAAGGAGCAGCAATCAAGCATAATAAGCACCAATTAGGCAGATTTAAAATGACTGTGATACTCAGCTCCTTCTAGACATTTACTGGTGTGTTTACAAACATGGTGAAGTCAAGAGAATGGTCCAGGAAGACAACTGAAGAGGTGATTTATCTTCACAGGAAGGGCAATGGCTATAAGAAGATTGCAAAGATGTTAAACATACCAAGAGACACCATAGGAAGCATCATTCGCAAATTCAAGGCAAAGGGCACTGTTGAAACACTACCTGGTCATGGCAGAAAGAAAATGCTGACTTTGACTGCTGTGCGCTACCTGAAGCGCAAAGTGGAGAAAAGTCCCCGTGTGACTGCTGAGGAACAGAAAAAAGATTTTTCAGATGCAGGTACTGAAGTTTCAGCTCAGACAATAAGGCGCACACTGCGTAATAAAGGCCGCCATGCCAGAACTCCCAGGCGCACCCACTTGCTGTCTCCAAAGAATAAGAAGAGTCGACTGCAGTATGCCAAAAGTCATGTGGACAAACCACAAAAGTTTTGGGATAGTGTTCTGTGGACTGATGAAACAAAATTAGAACTGTTTGGGCCCATGGATCAATGCTATGTTTGGAGGAGGAAGAACAAGGCCTATGAAGAAAAGAACACCTTGCCTACTGTGAAGCATGGTGGGGGGTCAATCATTCTTTGGGGCTGTTTTGCTTCTACAGGTACAGGGAAGCTTCAGCATGTGCAAGGTACCATGAATTCTCTTCCGTACTAGGAGATATTGGATGAAAATGTTATGCAGTCCGTCACAAACCTGAGGCTTGGGAGACGTTGGATCTTTCAGGACAATGATCACAAGCATACCTCCAAGTCCACTAGAGCATGGTTGCAGATTAAAGGCTGGAACATTTTGAAGTGGCCATCGCAGTCACCAGACTTAAATCCGATTGAGAACCTCTGGTGGGACTTAAAGAAAGCAGTTGCAGCACGCAAGCCCAAGAATGTGACTGAACTGGAGGCTTTTGCCCATGAAGAATGGGCGAAGATACCCGTAGATCGCTGCAAGACACTTGTGTCAAGCTATGCTTCACGTTTAAAATCTGTTATAACTGGAAAAGGATGTTGTACTAAGTAGTAAGATTGAATGTCACTTGGGGGTTGAATAAAACTGATAATGATGTGAGCACAGAAAAGACATTTGTGGTTATTTCATTTTAAATGTTATGTTATATTTGTCTGACTTACAAGTGCCTCTTTGATTTAATTGTAAACAAGATGACTGAAATGATCAAACTCAATGTCAAACTGGCCAAAACACTCAATTTCAGTGGGGGTTGAATAATTTTGAACACAACTGTAAACTAGTGCCAACCCTACTAGGAGACACTAATAAAGGAACTCAGTTTACTATGAACTGTAGATTTTTTATGCAATCATGCATCACACAGAATGGAGAATATGGAAACATGAGCTGAATGCAATTCATGTGGTGGCATATGGTTATTCGTTTGCAAAATATGAATCAACATAAACAGTTGTTAGTGTAGACAGTCATCATACTTGAATCAGATACTTCCTTAACTGCTTAGTTAAGCTTCTATAGTGCATAAAGGGTGTTTTTACAATATCATAACACAATACTGTGAAATACTTGGTATGAAGAAGACATGAAAGTCAACCTAGCAAGTTTTGTTCAGACAGTAAGTCAGCGGGTAACGTTTAGAGATTTCAGCTTTGGAACCCACAGAATTTCAAATGCAGCTCACTTATTGAAGCAATGTGAAGCAAAGTGGGATTTTGTGTTTGCTAGTAAAATATTTACTTCGTCCATGGCAATTCCTTGCTGAGAAAGTTGTAGGGGAGTTGTGTCTTCATAGTAATATACTTTTTCAATTCTATGCAGCACCTGCAAAGCCCCCCCCCCCCCCCTCTCTGCTCTAGAAGGTCCTTGCTCCAGTGCAAAATTACCTATTCTTGGAGACAATAATGGTGGTTTTCTATAGGTTTCAAATAATTCTGATCTTTTTCTGTAATATTGGTAAAACAGACAGAGTTCTATTCTAGGAATTTGCACTGCCCAGTGTTTGAACTAACCTTGAATTGCCACTATTGCAAATCAGAAAATAGAAGCACTAGCTTCTCCAAGTATGTAATACTTTATAGTTCTTTTAATTCTGAACGTTATAAATAATGACAGTAAATCCCTACAGAACATTGAAATATGACAAGTAAAATTGCATTGCTTCAATTTCAAAAGGTCTCTGTTAAATTTACCAACAAGGGATGTGCTATCACAGGGCAGCAGACGCAGATCTGTAAAATCCAACAAAGTAGTTTGCTACTGGAGTTTTTAATGAGGCCAGTCACCTAGTCCTGTAAAACAATTAATTTCTACAGCACCTTGCAGCACGTGTTTCAGCAAAGATGAATGTTCCTTTCTCCCCTCTGATTTCCCAGTTCTTCATATTCATGTAAGGACAAATTGTCACAATGTAGGACTGCATGCCCATTTATCCCTGTTTTGCACTAATGAGGCCATTCTGTGTTTTTCCCTGTGGAAATGACAGCCAAATGGGAATGTAGGATTGTGCAAAAGCATCTGAAACACCTGCAAATATAAATGTATGTTCATGCTGTCTTCTATATGCTAGATGGCCAATGAAAAGAGGGACACAATTTAAGAAAAACATATACTTTAAATACACTGGAAACACTGGTTGTTCCTACAATAATATGAATATCTATCTAAGTATCTATCTGTCTGTCTGTCAATCTATTTTACTTTAAATTTCTATAGAAACTGAACATTGAGATTTTCTCTTCAATTATGTTTTCAGCCAAGCTTAGTTTTATTATTCTTGTGCTATTGGTTTCCATCAGGGTTTTCAGCATTTTTGATAGGTAGTCCAATTCTTGCTAATAAAGACAGTGGCAACCTGATGGACTTGAAATCAACAGGATTTGTCATTGTATCATTGAAAACATATCAGGAATAGCTGCCAGGACTTAAAAGTCTGCTTTTCCAGACACCAAAATGACAAATCTCCCCTACCTTTCCTCATGGCTGGACATGCCCTGATATATATGATATATAGCCAGCTTTTCAAAACAACATGATTTCAAGATATTGTGCCATGAGATAGTAACTTTCATGTGAATTACAATTAACAGATTTGCTAGGATTTGCAATATTCTATTAAATTGGTTTCATAATAAATTGTAATTCTTAATCAAATTAAAGGTAAGAGTGGACACATTTGTATTTAGTCAAATGTGTTGCTGGGAAAAAGTCAAGTAATAAAACCTGTGGGTGAGACCAATTGGTACTGCTTGTTCCCGAGCCACACCCATCCACAGTGGCGGATTTTAAAATTGTGCGTTTGCCACAAATGGGTGTAACTGACTGCATGTGGCCAGCCACACT
Source organism: Bufotes viridis (assembly GCA_033119425.1). Lineage (NCBI taxonomy): Eukaryota > Metazoa > Chordata > Amphibia > Anura > Bufonidae > Bufotes > Bufotes viridis. Next base: position 382,129,623 of record CM065591.1, read on the forward strand.
GTCTGGTCTTACTCTAATACTTGGCAAGATTGGTTGTCACTGAGATTTCTTTGCATAATTTAAAAACACTTAAGGAATTAAGGTGGCTTTCTTTAGATGTCAAACAGTTGGGCCTACAGTTATTCTTCCCGACCTCCCTACAAAAACCCGTATGCTCGAGTATGCCTAGCAGGCATGGGTTCTTGATGAGGAGATGTAAATATGCCACTGTCAGATACTTCTATCATCAGCTTATCTCCTTTATAAACTAAGGTCATCTAGCAATTCTGCTGTATGTATCAGTCAAACATCTAATACACATAGGGCCGGATTAAAGTGAGAGTACCTGGGGCTCCCATCCTGCGGCTGCCAACACTTCATAGTGGTGAGGTCTCCACCAGATCTGCAGGTTCAGAAGGGGCATCCAAACCTGTAGATCTGGATATTGCAGTGAAGGCTCAACTAAGAATCAAATAGAAGTGTACGGGTGTTGTATGCATAATCGGCTCACTTCTACTGCTGTACCAAGTGGAATGAAGAGAGCCAAGATCTGGCCTTGGACAACTGTAATTATTCCTATTATAGAGAAATAATGACTGCGACTGGTAGGTGTCAGCACTACACAACAATACTGCCTCCTACTGGCACTGACGTTTCACAGGAGCAGAGCCCTTTGGGATGTCCTGCAAGAAAGAAGAGAGGAGGGGATGTTTGCAGCATCCCTCCAACACTCTCTACAACCAAAATTGCTTTCATGAGGCCCTCCTTCATGCTTCTTATTTTGTGAGTGACTGTAAGAAGGAGGTCAGTGTTCACCTGAAGCTTCTGGCTATATGTGCTACTGTATGTTACCCTTTTGGAACAGTGTCCAGGTCCCTAACTGCCCCACTTATTAGAGACAGTTTAAGAGGGCAAATTGCCAGTGATGCTGCTAAAAGTTATAGGGGTGCTGCAGTGCACCAGTGTAAAAAGAGATATCATGGGGGTCTAAACTGAACTTTTGCACCAGGGTCCAAAAGCCATTAGCTCCTTTATCTATTCTCCAAGCATTAGTGCTCCAATATAAATAATTTTGCTTGTGGTAAACATGTATTATTTTGCAGTATTAACTGGTACATTTGTACCATCTGTAGTGTAACATTTGTCAATAATGTTTGCAAAACAGATGTGGTAATCTAGTTTGTCTTGGTGTGCTTTTGGTTATCTATGTTGTGTGCATGTACAGTATGTTTATAGGTTATGAAAATATATGTGTGATGTAGGCATTTCCCCTCATTCAATGGGCATAGCCCCTGGAGTGCTTACTCTCTCCATAGCTACATGCTGCAGGCCTTCTCTGTCTTCTTTTGTAAGCTTGCTCCCTTATGGCTTTTCATGGCTCTTACAGGGCCAGCCCTCATACTAGCTAATTTGTCCACCACTAATGGCAGCACTTCGTGGGGTATACAGAGTAGCTTCCCCTATGGGAAGGTACCTGAGCAAAAGGCTCCTAGCTTGTCTAGTTCTGAAAAGGTGCACTATTGTATGTTCTTACCTCCTATGACCTCTGGCTGCTTATGACATTGACCTTCTGCCAGCTGTCCTAAAGTCTGCCTTACCAACATATTGAACCTGTTCTACCTGTCCTAAACTATTGACTCTTTACAATATAGCACAAAATCTGACCTCAACTTGTCCTCTGACTACATTTTTGCCTGTCCCTTTGGTGCCATGCAGTGGTGGTTCTTGATGACATGGGTCAGCAGACTCTGAAGGGAGACTACTCTTAGCCTATTAGCCCTTCTAGAAAAGTCTAGATCCCCATATAGAGGTGAAAGGATGAAAAACAGGGGTCCACCATGAGAACACCCTCAGTGGTAGTCCCAAGGCAAATTCATTCTCTTTCTCATTAACGTCCAAGCAACCAAAATATATATCTTACCAGAGAAAAGTGTCTTGCTCTCCTGTTATCAGCTGGTTCCTCTCTCTTTCTGAAATTGTTGCTGATCCATCGAGACACAGATCAGCTCAGTAAAAGTATTAAATTACATGGCAAAAGAAGTCTATGGAGAGGGGATGGGGAGGAGTGATAGAGAAAAAACTATGAGAAAGACTGTTCCAGCTAAACAGAGAGTTTTATCTCCATCCATGTGCTTTATATTCATTCATAGAGGTCAGTACTTTTCTTTTTTGTCCTCTATGATCCTGGGACTTCTGAGTGAGGGAGAGAAAACTATGAAGCAGATTATACTCTACTTTCTGTCTCCAGGGTATGTAAGCTATTCACCACCTGCCAGCTCTGAAAGAACTGCAAATAAAGATCATACAGAAAAAGCATACAGAGGAGTAAGGCCTAATTCTCACGTCCGTAGTATGTTTTGCAGAAACACGGAAACACGGATCCGCATTTTGCAGACCGCACATTGCTGGCACTATATAGAGAATGCCTTTTCTTGTCAGCAATTGCGGACAAGAATAGGACATGTTCTATTTTTTTGCCGAAACGCGGATGTGGAAACACAGATGCGGAAATGCGGATGTGGACATCACATAGTGTGCTGTCCACATCCATTCCTGTCCCTTTGAAATGAATGGGTCTGCAACCCTTCCGCAAAATTGCGGATGGGATGCGGATCCATTTTTCGGACGTGTGAATTAGGCCTAAACTGCCAAAATGCAGGAGACAAGTCACATAATGGCTAGAAATAGCGTTATTCCTCATTTTCACATACTGTACTATGGATTTATGCAAACGTTGATTAAAGGTTACATGCACTTTTTTATTTTTATTTTTCAGTCAGGGAGGTATGGGAGAGGAATGCCTCAATTACCCCATTGCACATTACTCTGATAAGTGTACTCTTCTATGAGCATCTTTATCTAGGGCTATCTAGAGAACAATAGTGCTTTCATATTGTCATCAAATTCAACACCCACTGTATATTACACTAGCAGATAGCATCTTCCCCTCACAGCAGCAGTAAACTCATAATGTATTATTTATTTATATAGGAGGTGTTATTCATTTGTGCTGATAGCTAGTGCCACTTTAATATCTGATTGCAAGCACTCTATCAGGGTGTGTATTCACACAGGTATTCAGTCAGCTATAATGCTGCAGACATAGGACATCACAACTGGACATTATACTCTCAGCAGTTAGTATTATATCATTTATTTATCCTCCTCTGTTGCCTTTTTATTTATGCAATTTTATGACAATACTTTTTATCTTCAAAACTATTCATCATGTTATTTTAAAATATAGTCAAATAAATGTGAATAATGCACAGAAAATATCCATTTAAATCAAAGGCAAATTCTTGACAATATGCAGCATCACGGGAGGAGTTTTTTTTTAAAACTTGATCTCTTAATCTTCATAGTAGTGGAGAAATAAAAACGTTGAAGTGTGCTGAAATGACTTTTATTTTGTAGGCAGAGAGCCCATGCTATTTCATTTCATTACCAGTGGAAACTGAGCAGCCTAAGATCTGCAAGTACTTCAGGCAATGCTAAAAGATGATAAGCATTTCATCATGGTGCTAAACGCATTACATTTCTTGCTATAAATTGTATCAGCAACATTTCCTTGCTACTATGAATGCTCTTTTGCCATGAGTTCTTTGTATTTCTATTGTATATAGGAGTACTTCACCAAAGTAGGGGCAGATTTATATACCCGCTACAGTTATTTATTGGAAAAATCCAAATATCTTACAAGAAATGAAAACATCTTGTGAGGAATACTGCTTTTATATATAGACTAGTACAGCAAAGTGTGGGAACATTTCACCTCCTTGTGCTAGACCTATGAACTACATGTTTATTGAGCACACAATATAGGGCATGTTGAGAATATATTTGCAGCATCCAATTTTTACAGTCCTGTTGCCTATGTAATAATATCAAATTTTAATGGCATTCATCTTTACAACACTGCAGGAAAGAGGGGTGCACAAAACACAGTATGAATAGTTGATTTACTGACATCTAGTGGCTAAAATGAAGATTGCAATATCTGTGAAACACATTTTGGATACATAGAAATGTAAAACCATCCAATTTTGTAAAAAAGAAAAGATAAAATATGACAACTTGATATGTTTAAGTGTAACACATGACACACGGAGTCTCTTAACAAAGATGTGTTTAATTTGTAGAATTACAGTAGTTATAAATCAGTAATATTGAATAAATGACTTTGTGAACATCTGTAGTTATTAAGGGAACTGTGTGAATAAATGCTTGCTGTTTCACAGACTGCTACTTATTTGCATATAACACACTTGTATAACATGTCAAACAGTGTAAATTAACCCCTTGCTTTTCCTTATTAATGGAAAGGCAAAAATGATTGTGTATTTCCAAATGTCCTTCACAGGCATCCCATTTTCACAGTTAATATAATTTTGCACTGAACTTTGCTCAACAACTTCTTATGAGAATTGGGTTATTCTTGATGAATGGTTGCAGATAAGCTTTTGTAATGACGGGAGGAGAAAAAAAAGCTGGCAGGTCTTTATCATACTGTTTTGTATGATTGAAGCAACATCTGCTATGGAGTTTAATCCTTCTCTCTGTTTCTCAGTGTGCAGGTCTATTTCTCTAGTAAGTTATTACTTGAAATGCCACCCCTTGGTTTTTCCGTCTGTTATCCTTGTAGTAGCCATCTGCAGGAATCACGCACACATATACTCACATTACCACTTATATATTGACATATTGAAAGAAGTATAAGTATACAGATTTTTCTAAGATGGGTTAAACTATAATTATTTTTCATTGCCACTTCTAAGCACATGCTATTCACTGTATGCAATGTAACTTTGAATTGTTTTCTAAAAAGCTCTCTTCTTTCACATAAACACACACAGAATATATTTATTCCTCTTCAAGTATCTGTAGACAATGATTATTATTATTATTATTATTATTATTATTATTATTTTTTTTTTTTTTTTTTGTAGAAGCGTTCCATGGCCATAGGCTGATCACAGGTTACTTAGCTAATGGAACACCCAAGGTCAGTTTCATCTACAGAGAATTGTTGCAGTGTTAAATTACCCTGCAGCACCACCAAAGGAGAAATTGTGCATTACATGATTGGCATAGAAATAAATGGGCTTGCTATGGTATGCAAGTGTGTGCTGAGGGCTCTAGAAAATGAGATGGCCCCTGATCTGACTAACATACAGGAGGAGCAACTTTTAAGAGTAACTACTCATTCATAACATTTTTGATATGTCATAATGATAAGTAAGAAGTTATTTTTTTTCATTGGTGGTGGTCTCGGTGCTGTGACTCCACTAATCACAACCACGAGGGAATGATTCACTCAGCTGAATTCTATCGCCTTTACTGGTGATCATCTTGTCCTCAGAGATAAGGGATGACACTGCTAACTACTGTTACTCAAGGAGGCCCAAGCAGAGCATGCCACAGTTGATAAGCACAGCTTAGGGCTTAACCCCTTTGTTTCACTTATTAGTGGGGGAGCCTTCACCTAGAGCCAAAACTCCTGACATATCATTACGACATGTCAAACGTTTTATGAAACAGTAGTTACTTTTCTATGTCACATTCACATACTATGGCAAAATTTGTAATGAATCCACAGCAAAATCTGCATGTGTTACATATTGATCTAAACAAATTTTAGTTGAAAAGTCCACTAAATAGCAGCAGCACAGTTCCGCAGGAATAGGTCAGCTTCCTATGGATATAGTTCACAAAATAGGGGATGGAACGAGCGCTTGCAAACGATCCTAGTTCTTGTATAACGGTGTTGTCCACATCTACGTGTTAATACAGCATCCACCTCCGCGTCACAAGTCTGAGCATCCTAATATCCTCACACTTCACAGATCGGTTCCTTCAATAAGCACCGGGTCTAGCCTGCAGCCGTCTGAGGCCGCAGGCGAAACCCGGGTGCTTATTGAAGGAACCGATCTGTGAAGTGTGAGGATATTAGGACTTTCAGACTTGTGACGCGGAGGTGGATGCTGTATTAACACGTAGATGTGGACAACACCGTTATACAAGAACTAGGATCGTTTGCAAGCGCTCGTTCCATCCCCTACATATTGATTTGTTGCGGATCTTGCACTGGAAATGCATGTCTGATCATGAGCATAAATTGGGACACTGGATTTTAAATCCACACTGCTGATCAATTTACACTATATATTTTTTATTCAACGTGTGGATTAGGTAGCTTATATCTCATCCACTTAGCCGCTACTGTAAAACACAGTGGATTTGCTGCACCCAAATATGCAGGTATGCAATGTGTGGATATACCCTAACTCAAAACTCTGTAATAGTGCATTTGAACATTATTTTAAAGCAGCTAAACTGTTTACCTATATTCCAACATTGGAGACCACAAGCTATCGACACCATGTAATGCAGATCAATAAGGATCACTGTTCCTTCTTCTCCAAGTTAATAATTATGATGTATCTGTATTCAAGTGTTGATATCTCACCCACTATGAATCTCCTTAACACAGCTAAATCATCTCATAATGGTACTGGAAATGTTATACAATCTAATAGAGTATTGTATTTGGCCATAAGTGTCCTCTTACTTACAATACATCGTCTAGCTGAGACCCCTTAAGTAATAACATGAAGAATATGACTCATTTACATACCATGAACTCCACATGTAACAGTTTCATATACAGTTGATTAATTAGCCCTTGCAATAAACCTTAGTTCAATTCATTCCTTCTGAGACCAGCATTATAGAAAAGGTCAACAGTCAATTACAGTATGTAGCAAGGCAATTTACACCATGTTTACCGAGGCCTTGGTAGTCGATGGTGTGATGAGCAACATTATCAAGAAGGTATCCTCTTGAAAGTCACCCTTCGATGTAAATATATTTGCTTTGTTCTCTTGGATTTATGCTATCGCTGACAAGCGTCTGACATTTAATAAAACTTTTAATATTAGTAGAATGGCTTAAAGAAACAAAACTGACATATTGAAATGGAAGAGAAGATGGATAGAAAGTCACCCGGTTTCCTTACCTATGTTTATTTACTCCTCTCATGACTTTTCCATCAAGGCCACAGAGATTTATTTCGCTCTGCTGAAGACAATGTGTGTTTTATTAAGAAGAGACAAGTGATACAGGATGTCAGGCATGGATTATGGAGAAAGCCACTTTGCAGTTTACCAGTCATATAAAAATTGTGTACACAAATCAACGCTACAAGGTAGAGGTCCCAGCAGCAGGATGTATATCCTCAAATCCTAGCGTTCTTATAGAAGCAACTCTTCCTCTAAGCATATGTCTTGTTTTATTGCTCTAATAATAATAAAAAAAATAGAAGACAAACCACCAATGTGCCATATGTAACTCAGAGAAAAGTTTGAAGAAGCTAAGTGATATTGCTTAAGAAAAAGTTGATACATTCTATATAAATGTATAAATATATTTCATTTTAATCTTCTGTCATTCCCCATCATACATGTTATTATGCATTTTTTTTCTTTCCGCCCTAGGGTTGCAATATTTTTACAAGGAATTATAGGCAGTGTTAATCCCTCCAAAATATTGTGACAATCCTGGGTGATGCACACTGGGGATGTTTCATAGCACAAAATAGGAAGTAAATTAGGCTTGTCAAAGCATGGAAGAGCTTGTTAGCAGTGTCAGGAACATTCACAGCTAAAATACCAACTAATGTTAAAGTTAAAATTAAATAATCCTCATAGGACTTAAAGGAAAAGAGCCTTTCTGCAAGTGCAAAGAGATGTTATTGTTAACCTCTTCCAGTCCAGTTCCCAAGACTCAAGTCTTTTTTTAAGTGAGTTTTTATTAAATATATATATATATATATATATATATATATATATATATATATATATATTCCATAATGTACCTAAATATGGTATCCCCAATTGTATTTTATTTTTTTTTAAACTGGAGACTTCTCCACCAGAGTATTTTCATGTTCTCTCCATGGTTACCCTATACAGGACAGCGTAATAATATTGACAGAGCCCTATCAACACTCATTATAAGGCAGACTTCACATCAGGCTTGGGAAGTACATTTTGCATATTTGTCGGGAAAGCTCCCAAAATATAGGTTAAATGTGTCTATAGGTTTATTGTACAAAGACAGAGGCCAAAAGAGTGTACTTTTAGCTTCAGTATACATAACTGTACCTCAAGAAATGGTATATAATAGCATAGTAGACAGTTCTATTCCCTACAAAAGTATCTAGTAAAAAAAAATATCAGTTAAACATTCATTTTTTACATTGGCTGCCATCCATTTCACATACTGTACATGCTACAGTAGATATATTAAATGTATACATTTTTGACAAATGTACTGGTGCAGCGTTGATTCCCTAAACCAACTGTTGCAGGGCATTCTTCACCCTATGCCCTCCACAAGGAGGCATACACTTTGTAGCAGTGAATCCTCAGGTTACATTCACCTGGGGTAGTCTTGGATTGACAGCAGTGAGGCAGCAATAGGTCAGTTACAAGCAGAGGTCAGCAACAGGAGTTCAGCAGCAGTGCCAGGGACAAAGGAAATAATAAAGCAACCTGTGGTAAGAGCTGCGGAACAACAGGTGTCAACAATCCAAGGGCAAAGTGTGTAACAAAGTATTTAGCAAGCTGGAGTCAAAGCTGTGGAACCACAGGTTTCAGCTATATCAGCAGTAAAGAAATTTGCAGGTCAGAGAGAAGTCTAGGGGTCGGCAACAATAAGGCAATCCAGAAAGAGCTGAGATCGGCAGAGAGAGGCTAGCATCTGCAGACCAGGCTGTGATTTTTAATCTGCCTCCTATGGCATTTTCAGATGCTGACTGCCTTAGGCTACTTTCACACTAGTGTTTTAGTTTTCCGGTATTGGTATCCGTCATAGGGGCTCAATACCGGAAAAAAATGCTTCCATTTTGTCCCCATTCATTGTCAATAGGGACAAAACATAACTGAACAGAATGGAATGCTCCAAAATGCATTCCGTTCCGTTTAGTTGCGTTCCCATACCGGAGAGCAAACCGCAGCATATTGTAGTTTGCTTTCCATCCTGGGATGCGGAGTCAATCGGGACGGATCCGTTTTCTCTGCCACAATCTGCCACAATAGAAAACGGATCCATTCTCAATTGACTTTCAATACAGTTAATGCAGATGGTTGTATTATCAGTAACAGAAGCGATTTTGCGAAACCTTGCCGGATCCAGTAAAAACGCTAATATGAAAGTAGCCTTATAACCTTCTGCTGTAGAGCGGGGGAGCAGAACTGCAGTCTGGTGCAAGTAGGAGTAGTAGAGTAGCCATCCCAGGCAGAAGGATAATGGTCTACCTTCTACACGAGCTGATTTACAGGTAACCATTTGCCTACTGTTGGGCAGAGGGTAGAGTTGCAGTAACATGCAGCAATTATCCCTGAGTGATTACTACTGTGATCGCTTGTCCCCATATAGATTCATGGTTTCTAGGCAGCAGATCCATGTTGTTACAGAACAATATCCTGCCCAGATATGATGATTTTATGTGCTAGCCAGAAGATAGGATCATACGATGAATGCACATTTGCTTGTCCATCAGCTGTTGGAACATTCACACTGGACAATTATTGGGAATGTGCATTTCTAGGAATGATCAACTCTGATAATTGTCCAGATGATTGGCCAGTGTAAGACGACCTTACGTAACATTGGTCTGGTTAAACATGAGAAAAGAGGATCTAATCCAGAAGCTTAACCTGTCACCTACCTGATAGATCCAGATACTAGATCGGCATATCCTGCAATGGGCATGGTGTTGGCCTACTTTTGATCTTTAGTATGTAGTCCCATCTGCTGAAGCTTGTTACCTGAAAACTGACTCTCCTTTTCCTTTGTAGGAGTCTTACTTTACAGTTTTACTTTTACCATGCTCATACATAGAAATAACTCTGACTTTGGTTTTGGAGTACAGTAAATATGGTTTCTTGTGATTTTAAAATACATCTCACATTGCTTTAACTGACAGCAGTGAGTGATGTGTTCTCCTTGGAATTAATGATGTTCTTTAAATTATCTTATATATAGTGTTATATGTGTCAGTCTGCTTTATGATTACACTGTGGTTTTCCTCTGTCAATCACAAGGCAAAAACCATTTTAATTGGATGCATAAAGAAAGTTCTGTGACATGTGGCAAGTGAGGAATTTAAATCCAAGAGTTACTTATTACTTATGCAATAACATAGGTTAAGTCAGAAAAACATATCTGAAATAATGCAAATAACGTACTAACTTTAAGTTATATCTGAAAGTAAGTTTAAAGTTGTGCTGATATTGGTTAAGTCACAACATATCCAATGTATAATTGGCACAATTTTATCTCATGACATTTAATATTTTCATGATTAGTACATTCAAATATTGGTCTTGAAAATAAATTTGTAATTTCCTAAAAAATAAAAATGATCAAATGAGCCTTTGTGATGCCAGTGATTGGTAAGATACCTGGACATTCTTGGATCATTTAGGTAATGGCAGCCAAAATCAGATCAATGTTAACAGTGATTGTACTGGAATCAGCAGCAGTGGTTTACTAAAATAATTGAGTATATTTTGCTTGTACAGTGGGCTACATTCACAGGACTGAACTTCTGAAATCCGTCTGATCTATATATGTTAGTATGTAACTTAAAAAACAGGTATGAAATAGCATAGTAGACTATGCTGTTCAAATCCAATAGGATACAGTAAAAAAAACAAAAAAAAAAAACTGCATTTTCTTTACATTGGGGCCATGTGGATGTCATTTTATGCCACTGTATAGCATCCATCACAGACACATGTGCAATGTATATTTCCCAGGCCTACACTTTCAAGGGATGCCATAAACAAAGCGTAAGGATTTATTTGAAATATTCCTACAACTGCATGAACTTGAAACCTTGACTGCAATGCAGATTGAAGCAAATGGAGCATACCCTGAAAACTGCATCATTTTCGGTAGGCTCATTACAATATTAAATTTCAAAAGTGGCCATGGAAGCTTGAAAGCCAGTATGCATAAATTTGCCATTAGGTTAGATCTCATGGCAAAGCAAGGATTGCCCCAAGGAGGAGTAAATTTGCAGCAAAACACAAGATTGATTGTGATTTGTTTCCTCGTAGGACAATACTGGAGTTACATTGAGGTTTTCCTGTGACCTGTTACGTTTATATGGAGCCCAAGCCTTATATTGTGAGGTCCTATAAATGTCATAGAAAGCACTTACATCTTATCTGTCTATATCCATAGGACTATCTAAGCACACAAAAACATTTCAATGACAAATTCAGCTCTTCAAGCTTTATGGAACTAACTTTTTTCCCATATATACGTACTGTATCTATATTTTTAAATTATAATCTGTTTACAGATAGATAATTTTGTATTTTAGTCTATCTGTCTCATAGTGATGTACACACATTAAGTAAAGAGTGGCAAGCAAAAGATACCTAACTTTTCAATGGATTTCAATGACTTTTGTCACATGATGACCGAAATAACACTGTGACGTGTTATCAGAGTCGAGTTTAGCTTTTCTACATCTGTACCTGTCTATACAGGTGTCTGTTGTGACTATGAATTTGTATGTAAAGAAGACTTGTCATTACATAATACAGTGCAATCTCCAAGCAGCTGATTGACGTGTGTACAGGGCATTCGAAAACTCTTTAGAATGATTCACTTTTTTTATATAGTTATGCGACCTTTTGGTAAAAAAGAAAAAAGAAATAAATTGCATTTTCCCCAATCAATCTGCACTAAATACACCATGCTGAGAAAATATTAAGATAATTTTAGAAATGTTTGCACTGTATTAAAAAGGAAAAACTAAAATTCAGACCCTTTGCTCTGACATCTGAAATTTAGCTTTGGGACCTCCTATTTCTCTTGGCCATCTTTGAGAGCTTTCTACACCTTGATTGGAGTCCACCTTTTGTAAATTCACTTGATTGGACATGATTTGGAAACACACACACTTGCCTATATATGGTCTCCCAGCTGACAATGCATATCAGAGGAAAAACCGAGTCATGAGGAGAACTGTCTGTAGAACCCAGAGACATTATGATATAAAAGCACAGATCTGTAGAAGGTTACAAAAAATGTCTGCTACACTGAAAGTATCAAGGGCACTGTGGCCTCCAGAATACTTAAAAAGAAGATGTTTGGAACAATTAGGACTCTTCCTGGAGTGGGCTGCCCCACCAAGATAAGTAATTAGGGGAGAAGGACTTTTTTAAAAGAGGTAACCAAGAACACAATGAGCACTGTTGTTGAGCTCAAAAGATCATGCATGTAGTTGGGAGAAACTTTCAGAAGGTTAACCATTTACTGCAGCACTCCACCAAGTTGGGCTTTATGGCTGCAGCCAGAAAGAAGCCACTGCTCAGTAAAATATACATTTGCCAAAAAGCACATGATGACATCTGTCGCACAATGTTTTGTCTCAATAACTTTTATAATGATAGGCTATGGTGTCGCACTGGATGTTTTTTTCTGCGACTGTCGCATGGTAGTCGCAACATGTCACATGTCACAATGCAACACCACAGACTATCATTATAAAAATTGTTGTGCGACATTGGTGGGACATCAATGTCGTGCTGCACATGTATCATAGCATTTGTGCACTATGTGTTGTGTGACTTGTTGCCGCACGACATGTCATTGTGTAGCCCAAGCCTAAAGCTGACCTACAGCAGTTAAGAAAAATGGCTAGGTTGATATGGAAACCTGGGGCAAAACTGTATGTATGTGGAGACTAAGGGCCTGCGAGCTTCTATTGGCTGATAAGAGACATGTGACCGTGTGTATGGCATTTGGCATATGAAGAGAAAGACTTGCAAGCTTGTATTGGCTAATGCAGGTAATTTTTTAGGAATATCTCAGGAATGGTATGTCCTAGAAAGTTTCCCGGACAACTGATGTAACTGTGTTTCAAATTTGGTGAAGAACGGTCCAGTCGTTTGGACGCGCATAAAGAACAGAAAGACAGACGTCGGGACAGACAGAAACTCATTGTGTATGGCATGTTACCTCCACAGTATTCTTTCCCAGATAGTAAGTGATATTTGTACCAAGTTTAGTAGAAATTGATCAATGGGTTTTTGAGTTACAGAGTAATATGTGTGTAGCAAAAACAGTTGGAGCATACAAACTCCATGCAGCTGCATAGAGTCGTAAGAATAGATGCTGTAGAATTGTTATTACATGGGGGAAACAAGCAGTTCCTAAAATAGACATGGCAGGAGAGGTGACAAGTCCTCTTTAAATGATCATTTATTGGAGCTACATGTCTATAGCCCGCACCTCCTTTCACTATCCTCATCATATTCCATGTACACCCAAGTCACTTGCCACATTAAAGGGGTTGTCTGCTTTTTACTATTGATGAACCTATCCTCAGGATAAGTCATCAATATCAGATTGACGGGGTCTGACTCCTGGCATCGCCGCCGATCAGCTGTTTGAAGAGAAAGCAGTGCTTATTTAAGTGATGCCTTCTCTACTCTGTTTACTTGCTTGCCGCAGCAATTGCAGTGGTACTGAAGAGGCACCACTGTCAATATGTTTACACTAGCAGATAGCATCTTCCCCTCACAGAAGCAGTAAACTGACAATAGATTACCAATCTATATCCACTTGCCGCCACGCTAACGCCGATGGGCGTCAGCGCGGCGGCTCTCTCAGGTCTCACTGCCGCCTATCGGCGTCATCTCGTGAGACCCGAGATTTCACATGAACGCGCGCGCGTCGTGCGCGCGCGTTCATGTGATCGGAGCCGGGACAACTGAAACTACAGCCTGCCAGCGCTGATCATGCACTGGCAGGCTGTAGATGCGGAAAAAAACGCATTTAAATCGCATATCAGACGCTGTTTTTTAAACAGCGTCTGATATGCCTGCTATCTGCTCGTCTGGTGGTCCCTTTGTTTGGGACCACCAGAGGAAACATAGGAAAAGTGCACCAATCACTACACACACCCACCCCCACCCCCATCACTGATTAACCCCTGATCACCCATGTCACCCCCTGATCACCCCCTGTCACCCCCCTGTCACTAATCACCCCCTACAGGCTCATTCAGACGTCCGTATGTGTTTTATGGATCCATGGATCTGCGGATCCATGGATCTGCGGATCCGCAAAATACGGACACCGGCAATGCGCTTTCCGCATTTTGCAGATCCGCACAGAACTATATAGAAAATGCTTTTTCTTGTCCGCAATTGCGGACAAGAATAGGACATGTTCTATATTTTTGCGGAACGGAAGTGCAGACTCGGAGCGCGGATCCGTAATTCGGATCCGAGCGGGACAAAGTCTGTCCCCATAGAAATGAATGGGTCCGCAATTCCGTTCCGCAAACAGAATTTCGGACGTGTGAATGGGGCATAAGGGTCCCGTTATCACCGCCAGTTAGTTAGCTACTTGTTAGTTACCTAGCGCCCACCGCACCGCAATCACTGATTTTGGCAGAGATTTTTTCATCCACATTGACCGATGCGAATGAAAAAATCTGTGCCGTTCATTTTTTTTTTTTTTTCAGCGCAGCGGCTGAACGGAAAAAAAAAATCTCATTACCCGTGTGCTCAATATAAGGAGAATCGCAGAAACTCCTAATGCTGGCCATACGTGTAATGATTGCGGACACCCTCAAATGCCAGGACAGTACAAACACCTCACATGTGACCCCATTTTAGAAAGAAGACACCCCAAGGTATTCCGTGAGGGGTATGGCGAGTTCATGTAAAATTTTATTTTTTGTCACAAGTTAGTGGAATATGAGACTTTGTAAAAAAAAAAAATATATATATATATATATATATATATATATATATATATCAATTTCCGCTAACTTGTGTCAATTTTTTTTTTTTCTGTGAACTCGCCATGCCCCTCACGGATTACCTTGGGGTGTCTTCTTTCCACAATGGGGTCACATGTGGGGTATTTATACTGTCCTGGCATTTTAGGGGTCCTAAAGCGTGAGAATCCAAATACGTAAAAATGCCCTGTGAAATCCTAAAGGTACTCATTGGTTTAGGGCCCTTTCGCATCTTGGCTGCAAAAAGTGTCACACATGTGGTATCGCCGTACTCAGGAGAAGTAGGGCAATGTGTTTTGGGGTGTATTTTTACATATACCCATGCTGCGTGTAAGAAATATCTCTGTAAATGACAACTTTTAAAAATTTTTATTCAAAGTTGGCAATTTACAGAGATATTTCTCTCACCCAGTATGGGTATATGTAAAAATACACCCCAAAACACATCGCCCTACTTCTCCTGAGTACGGCGATACCACATGAGTGACACTTTTTGCAGCCAAGATGCCAAAGGGCCCAAATTCCAATGAGTACCTTTAGGAGGGCATTTTTACGCATTTTCTTCTCACGCTTTAGGGCCCTAAAATGCCAGGGCAGTATAAATACCTCACATGTGACCCCATTTTGGAAAGAAGACACCCCAAGGTATTCGCTGAGGGGCATAGTGAGTCCATGAAAAATTAAACTTTTTGTCAAAAGTTAGCGGAAAGGGAGACTTTGTGAGAAAAAAACAATAATAAATCAATTTCCACTAACTTGTGCCAAAAATTTTTTTTCTATGAACTCGCCATGCCCCTCATGGAATACCTTGGGGTGTCTTCTTTCCAAAATGGGGTCACATGTGGGGTATTTATACTGCCCTGGCATTTTAGGGGCCCTAAAGCGTGAGAAGCAAAATGCGTAAAAATGCCCTCCTAAAAGGTACTCATGGATTTAGGCTCTTTGCATCTTGGCTGCAAAAGTGTCACACATGTGGTATCGCCGTACTCAGGAGAAGTAGGGCAATGTGTTTTGGGGTGTATTTACATATACCCATGCTGGGTAGAGAAATATCTCTGTAAACTGACAACTTTGTATAAAAATTTTATTCAAAGTTGGCAATTTACAGAGATATTTCTCTCACCCAGTATGGGTATATGTAAAAATACACCCCAAAACACATCGCCCTACTTCTCCTGAGTACGGCGATACCACATGAGTGACACTTTTTGCAGCCAAGATGCGCAAAGGGGCCCAAATTCCAATGAGTACCTTTAGGAGGGCATTTTTACGCATTTTCTTCTCACGCTTTAGGCCCCTAAATGCCAGGGCAGTATAAATCCCACATGTGACCCCATTTTGGAAAGAAGACACCCCAAGGTATTCGTGAGGGGCATAGTGAGTCCATGAAGAATTAAACTTTTTGTCAAAAGTTAGCGGAAAGGGAGACTTTATGTGAGAAATACAATACAAAATCTTATTTCCACTAACTTGTGCCAAAAATTTTTTTCTATGAACTCGCCATGCCCCTCATGGAATACCTTGAGGTGTCTTCTTTCAAAATGGGGTCACATGTGGGTATTTATACTGCCCTGGCATTTTAGGGGCCCTAAAGCATGAGAAGAAAAATGCGTAAAAATGCCCTCCTAAAAGGAACTCATGGAATTTGGGCCTTTAGCATCTTGGCTGCAAAAGTGTCACTCATGGTATCGCCGTACTCAGAGAAGTAGGGCAATGGTTTTGGGGTGTATTTTACATATACCCATGTTGGGTGAGAGAAATATCTCTGTAAACTGACAACTTTGTATAAAAATTTATAAAAGTTGTCAGTTTACAGCGATATTTCTCACACACAGTATGGGTATATGTAAAAATACACCCCAAAACACATTGCCCTACTTCTCCTGAGTACGGCGATACCACATGAGTGACACTTTTTGCAGCCAAGATGCGCAAAGGGCCCTAAAACCAATGAGTACCTTTAGGATTTCACAGGGCATTTTTACGCATTTGGATTCTCACGCTTTAGGTTCCCTAAAATGCCAGGTGAGTATAAATTCCCCACATGTGACCCCATTTTGGAAAGAAGACACCCCAAGGTATTCCGTGAGGGGAATGGCGAGTTCACAGAATTTTTTTTTTTGGCACAAGTTAGCGGAAATTGATATATTTTTATTTTTTTTATTTTGTTTTTTACAAAGTCTTATATTCCACTAACTTGTGACAAAAAATAAAATTTTAGATGAACTCACCATACCCCTCACGGAATACCTTGGGGTGTCTTCTTTCTAAAATGGGGTCACTTGTGGGGTATTTATACTGTCCTGGCATTTTAGGGGCCCCTAAAGCGTGAGAAGAAGTCTGGAATCCAAATGCGTAAAAATGCCCTGTGAAATCCTAAAGGTACTCATTGGAATTAGGGCCCCTTTGCGCACCCAGGCTGCAAAAAAGTGTCACACATGTGGTATCGCCGTACTCAGGAGAAGTGGGGCAATGAGTTTTGGGGTGTATTTTTATATATACCCCTGCTGGGTGTGAGAAATATCTCTGTAAACGACAATTTTTAATTTTTTTTATACAAAGTTGTCAGTTTACAGAGATATTTCTCTCACCCAACATAGGTATATGTAAAAATACACCCCAAAACACATTGCCCTACTTCTCCTGAGTACGGCGATACCACATGAGTGCCACTTTTTTGCAGTCTGGGTCCGCAAAGGGGCCCTAAAACCAATGAGTACCTTTAGCTTTTACATGGCTGCTCACAATTTAGCCCCGCCCAAAATGCCAGAACAGTACAAACACCCCACAAATGACCCCATTTCGGAAAGTAGATACCCCAAGGTATCCACTGAGGGGCATAATGAGCCCGTATGAGATTTTTTTTTTTTTTGCCAGAAGTTAGCAGAAATGGAAACTTTATTATTATTTTTTTCCTCAGAAAGTGTCATTTTCCGCTAACTTGTGAAAAAAAATGAAATGATACATGAACTCACCATGCCCCCCTCCGAATACTTTGGGGTGTCTTCTTTCTAAAATGGTGTCATTTGGGGGGTATTTATACTATCCTGGCATTCTAGCACCTGAAGAAACATGACAGGCGCTCAGAAAGTCAGAGCTGCTTCAAAATGCCGAAATTCACTTTTTGCACCATAGTTTGTAAACGCTATAACTTTTACCCAAACCAATAAATATACACTTATTGGACTTTTTTTTATCAAAGACATGTAGAACAATACATTTAGAGAAAAAAAATTATATAGAAATGTAGTTTTTTAAAAAAAAATTTACAACAGAAAGTGAAAAATGTCATTTTTTTGCAAAAATGTCGTTAAATTTTTATTAATAGCAAAAAAAGTAAAAATGTCAGCAACAATGAAATACCACCAAATGAAAGCTCTATTAGTGAGAAGAAAAGGAGGTAAAATTCATTTGGGTGGTAAGTTGCATAACGGAGCAATAAACGGTGAAAGTAGTGTAGTGCGGATTTGTAAAAAAGGGCCTGGTCACTAGGGGGGTATAAACCTGTGGTCTTCAAGTGGATATAGGAGTTTTATCTCTCTGTGCTGACTGCTAGAGGAGGACAATATTTTCTATTTCTTCTTCAATTGTGTAATCAGGGGTGTAGCTATAAGGGGTGCAGAGGTAGCAGTCGCTACCGGGCCCAGGAGCCTGAGGGGGCCCAAAGACCCTTGTGCTATATAAGAGGACACCATTACTATATAAAGTGCATGCTAGTTTAGTTACACCTCTGGCTGGAAGGAAAGGGTTTGGTCAAGAATTTGGCATGGAGGGGGGAGTGCCAATTCATTTTTTTATCTCAAGCAGCATGAAGGTTATGTGCTTCCCTGCCCCTGGCCACAAAGCCCTATGGGACTGGGGGCCCAAGCTGAACTCTTGCACTGGGGCCCATAAGCCTTTAGCTACACCCCTGTGTTTAATACTGCTGAAATGAAAATGAAAAAACAAGCTGAGTTTCAATACATACCTCTTCTGACTGAAGGCTTCCTTTAAAGGATTTTCTGAGAATATGCATTGATGGCCTATGAAAATCTCTTTACTATGGTGCACAATATGTTGGTGCTATAAATGCAATTGGAAATAAACAGATTATGGCCTATCAATGTGTTAAGTGTAGGGTCAGTAGTATCTATGTAAAATCTTTTTGGAGCGCTGTAGAACCTTAGGGGTACGAACACACAGGAGTTGTGATGCTGCCATGCTGAATGGGGGTCTCCTGATGCCTGTGTGGGTCTTGAGAAAGCAGTAGATGGATGAAGAGATGGTTTTACATGAGTATGGCTATCTTCAGTGTAGTTTACGGCGGCAGTTAAAGTCTCAACTGTTTCAGCAACACACTTAAACTACAATTGAGAGAGTTGTAAGAATGTATGATCCCTTTCATTCTGGAGGGCAACAGTGGAGAAGGGGACCCTGATTCTCCTCATAGGGGGAAATCCTAGAGTCAGAACTGGCACTTAGCAGACATTTTCGCCAAATACTTGCACTGCTCCAAAGTGAGAATGTGGCCCTCAGATCAGAGAAGTTTGTAAAAGCTGGCCAAATTTACATGTGTATGGGAGTGTTTAATTTTTCCCCTAATGGCTGATTTTGGGAAAAGAAGCATTAGGATGTTGGATTTCAACATGCCCAATCTTTTTGTTCATAGTTGAGATACGCCACCACCAATGTTTATATGGCATCAGCTTAAAGAGTCTAGCCAGTCGCAAGACATCCTTGCTTTGCCGAGCCCAGTGTTCCTGTATATGGGCAAGTCTAGTGTATTACCTGTTGGCCAAATGAACATTCATCTGACAGCTATCTTATATGTATAGCTAGCATAGCTGTTTTCTGAGCAATGGATTGACAGCTATCTTTCTGAGTCTTTAATACACATGCTTGCTCAGCTTGGTATACATACATATGTTCAAAATAAGGACAGATGAATGTCTGGCAACAATCTATCTCCCCGTAAACAAAAGGATCAGGTGTGTTTAAATCGAAATGGTCAATCATTTAAAGGAGAGCTCCCAAACATACAGATGGTGGCCCAGTCCTGTTAAAATAGGCAGGTTCAGTTGACATTCTTCCAGTGGCAGATTGGCCATAGACCCTACAGGGAAAGTTCCCAGTGGGCCGATGCCCAGGGGGCCCACTTCAGCCCTCAGATCTTAATGATCCAATGCTTAACGGCTACAGGTGCCCTCCTGAACAGTTATGTGATACAGTTAAATACTGTGGTTGGGGCGGCAGTATTTTGTGCTGCCCTGTGGTATTTGGTTATGGTAGGGCGTTATTCTGTCCTACACTATGATATTGCAGGCCCTGCCCACTTCTGTTGTCCCTGCCTACTTGTTTTGTTCCATCTTCTGTCAATTTGGACCCACCTACAACATGGGGCCACTTTTAGTTTTTTTCTAGGGCCACTTTAGGTTTCCAGTCCTCCCCAGCATTAGCTCCCTAATGTGTATAGCATGCTTTTGATGGATTTTCACATAGGAAAACATGCCAATAGTTATATAGAACTTCACCAGAGGACTTCCTTTCCACACATAGTTAACAATGGAAACATTTAGGCTTATTAACAACAGCCATGGCATTTCTTCAGGTTGTGTTTTATTGCAGAATCGGTAAATGTTTACAACTGTTCTAACAACTTTCTGGAGCTTCATAACCTGCAAGAAATAAACCAGGACATTCAGCCTGAGCAATGTGATTAATAAAAATGTACACATGTCTTTAAATTATTAGCACTTCTTTGTATAAATCTTTAAATGCATCATATAAATCCAAACCTCACAAGGTCATCTAAGGTGAAGGAAAGGCAGAGGAATATGTTTAATATTTCATTTCTTATGTCGGAAGAAAGAACTTTCCAGAAAAGAAGAAACACGGAAGAAGTGAAATAAAAACAAACACTTAAAGATAACACTGGGGACATTTCTCATCCCCCAGTCCACACTAGAATGTGTTTTTATCTTTACTGCTCACATGTGAGAAAAGTGTCCATAACTCACAAGTAGCAATGTGTACATGAGTTGTAAAGGCTGTCCCCTCAGGAGAAAAGCATGCCGAATAAATTCTCGTCCACACGTAGCTGTGTTTTTTTTTTATGATAGAACTCTGGATGACTGAATAAAAAAAAAGAAAAAAAAAATCCTTAATGCAACATTTGGTCTTCACGGTTCATTTCTTCTTCTATATCACTTGATTTTCGGACTGGATTCACATCAGTGTAGGATGTACCTTGCAGCCCATTTGGTGCATCACTCTATTCACTCTAATTAGTTATTCTGCCAGTAGCATTATCACACTCAGACACACAGATATTTCAATTTATCATAAATGGCATAACAATACAAAACAAAAGTATTAGGTCTGCACATTACTTTCACAATAGGAGATTGCATAAAAAACACCGACACTTCGGGTGGCTCCTCCATTTTTTTCTTTCATTTCTTACCACCTCTTCAATCGGTATACCAACCAACACCAAGTGTATATTTGTCTTTTACATACAATTTTTCATTTACATTGTATGTAAAAGACAAGCATAATTTTAAAGAAAAAGATAAATATGAAGGATAAAAGTTTTTAGAGAAATGTGAAGGGTTAAGTCCTGTGGTTTTATGATGTTGCTATAAAACCCGCCCTTATTAATGCAAGGAAGACCCAGACGAAGCACGAGCGAAACCCGGGTTAGGCAGCAATTTTAACATATATGTGGAAAGAGATAAAATTGTGAGTACAATAAAACATTTTGAGCACTTTTTTACACGGGTCCGCTCTATGTTGTTTTCCTCTTTAAAGGAAAGATACTGTTGGTTATCTGTGTACTGTGGAGGAAAGAAACACACTTGGTGTTGGTTGGTATACAGATTGAAGAGGTGGTGAGGACTGAAAAAAAATCAGGTGGCGATGCCACCCGAAGAGTAGTAGTTTTTATGCAATCTCCTATTTTGAAAGTAAAGTGCGGACCTAATACTTTTGTTTTATATTGCTGGGACTATAGGAAGTTTGAACTTCCTGTTTTTAAGACTGCTGCTAATAGAGAGGCTCATAAGGATAACACAAATTTAAACATATATAATCATAAATGACATGTCTTATCTTTGCTGAGCAGAGAGTCACCAGCAGAGATATGGATCTTCGCTGATTCTATACCGTCTAAACTGCTAGGTGAAGTTTTTAGTACAATCATTTTTCCACTTTTAAATGCGGATTTTGGTTTAGCCACAAAGAATGTTCATTGATTATGTAACAACTACTGCACACTTTTCTAATACATGTTGTGGTCAGTTAATGGGAACCTTCATTGTTTGGATCCAAAGAATGAAAATTGTCCTGGTATGGTGATCATCACACAGGTGAATGACTCTGTATATGGCTGATTTCAATGGTTCGGGAAGAAAACAAAGTGGAAAATCTGCACTTTATCTTCTGGTATTCCACAGAAGCAAAATCCACACAAAATCCACACCAAATGTGGAATTCAATTATTATGGAATTCATAGCAATGCAATGCAAGATATCTACAGTGAAAACCTGCAACATAAGAGTCAGTGCAGCTGGCGGCACCTAGCCAAGCCACTCCTACTCATTGTCAGCCAATGGCAGCACCATTTTACAGTAAAATCATATGGCTGTTGGCTGCCACTGGTGGGCATGACTTGGCTGCATACTGTTAGCTATGATGGTGAGCCGGACCCTAAAATGATATACTGCAGATTAAAAGTCTGCATATGTGTGTGCATCCATTGCAGAAATAAACTGCAGTGTGTGGATGTGATTTATCATAGTCTCATTTACTTTTCTGCTACTGTTATTATGCTGCAGACGTTTTCACACTCAATTAGAAATATCCACAGCATATACACCCCATGTAGCTGTACACTCATGGGAAAAATGTTGCATGCAACCTTGCATTGGCAAGTGTTTTGCAATGGTCTGAAGTAGTGATGAGTGAAATTTTCAAAAATTCAATTTGGCTACTTCACCAAACTTCAACAAGAAATGTTATCCATTGCAAATTATTTCATTACAAATCACATTCCACTGTATGGAATGGTGGCAATTATGGGGGAAGGCAATTGCACTGCCCCCATCATTTAACCCCTCAGATGTCACGTTCATCTGAGAGTCACATTTGCTGATCACGGCATCTGAGAGTCACATTTAGCTTATCAGGTGAATAATAAAGGGTTAAAATAAATAAATAAAAATGCATACTTCATCCATTTGATCATGGAGAGACTGTTGCTATTATCTACATTGACGACAATTCTCGCACACGCAGACGTGATGACATCACTACGCTGGGCGGGTACAAGGATGTCATCACTGTCTCTCCATCACTGTCTCTCTATCAAATGGGTGAGGTATGTTTGTTTTTTTTTTTTTTACTGCCATTTCAGAAAAAATTGATTTGTTACCATGAAGAGTTAAGAAATTTGGATTTGTGACAAATCAAATTTTTCCTGAAATTTGTATTGAATTTCACTTTCTTAACTTTGAATCACTCAACACTAGTCTCAAAGTTGTTTTGAACATTTATTTTTCCCATAGGGAAACATTGAAGTTGCCTGTTAATAAAGCAGCAATTTAAAGTGGTTATCCCATGAATAATGTACGAAATGAAAATCAGACATCATACAGTACATGACAATACCTTTCTAACAAAGCTAGAACCAGCCCTGTACCTCACATGAAAATAGAGATCTCCCCATTCATTGCTAGATTTATATCAAGCTGACAGCTGAAGCGGAGAGTCTTTTCCACTGGAACTAAGAGGACGTGTCCGTGCTCTCCCTATCACAGCTCAGGAGGCAGTTGAAAGAGGAAACTGAGCATGTGCGTTCTCGTTGAGCAGGTCAAAGAAATAAGAAACTAAGTGACGCTATAAAGATACGTTTTACTGAATAACTCAGTAGCTATACAACATTTTTAATTACCTGCAATTATAAAAGTATTCAGATCCAAGTGCTGGTTTGAAAACTGTGGAATATTTTTTGTGTGACAACCCCTTTAACACGGCCAACTCTGCTTCCCTGTGATTATCACATGGCAAGGACAGAGTGTTGTTTTCTGGATTGAACAACAATCTTTATTAATCAATGACTAATAAATTGATAAATGCACAAAACATATTAAAAACTCAAGAACTTTACAGCAAACAATGAATAAGCAGTTGCAGAACCAGGTTGCAGTTTTTAGAACAGTTCGTAGCAGGTAACAGTTGGATTCCAACTTTTACTGGTCCTGACGTTATCATGTAAATAGCTGGCAGTGTAGGGCATACTGAAGGCATGTGAGAACGCTTACTATTTTTCCTATGCACTGCTCTGTTCCTCTGATATTTCCCTCGTTCCGGTTTCCCGTCTGGTATTTAAATTTATACCATAGGTACAGGGAGGAGGAGACGGCCCTGTTTCTTAAGAAGCGTCTCCTCCTCCCTGGCTGTGAGCGAGGGAGAAGGTGAATTTTTTTTCAACCCTGGCTGTGACTCACTCCTGGTATGAATTTACATACCATGTGGGAAACCAAAACTGGGGACACAGTGGGGGAACAGAGGAGCGTATAAGGAAAATAGTAAGCAATCTCAGTATGCCTTACATGTAGGGGCGTAACTACCATAGCGGCAGACCATGCGATTGCTATGGGGCCCAGAGCAAGAGGGGGCCCAGTCTTAGTTGGGATTATCTCTTCTACTGGGGGTTAAAACTTAATCAGGACTCTACCCTCTAAAGGAACAACTTTTAGCAAATGACGCAGTGGAAAAATGGCCCAAGGGTCATTGAAAATGGTTTAGGCTGAAACCCTTCTGTCCTGTGTGGGGGGCCTGGTTTGATCCTTGCTATGGGGCCCTTACTTCTCTATTTACGCCACTGCCTACACTGTCAGCTATTTACATCATAATGTCAGGACAGGTGAAAGGCCCTCTTTAAAGCCTGATTTATAGAGAGTTGAATAATTGGACAGAGCTGAATAAGTAGAGCTTGGCTATGTCAATACTTAGGCTGTAGTGATTGGACAAAATGGTAAAATCATTGCCAAAAAATCAAGCAGAATACATCCTACAGTACCTTAAATGGTCTTGACTAATTAGGTCTTTACTAAGTATTAAAAAATTTAATTTGGCTGCTTCACAATATTTTTACAAAAAAATCTGCTTCATGATTAATTGCTTTGTCACAAAGTACATTTTTTTGTAAGTAGTGGGTGCCCTTCAGATAGTGCGTTCATAAATGATTGGGGTATCTGATATAAAGAAGAGTGTCAAAATATAAAGAAGAGTGTCAAAATAAAATAAAAAAAATTATTATACCTGATCCATTCACTCACGACGACCCAGCTGCCGCCGTCTTGCTTAAAGGTCTGGAGTGAAATCTCACGTGGCCCAAAATATCGCCATTACGCATGGTGATGTCATCCGTCATTAGGATATTTATGCAATTAGACAGCACTCCAACTGGTTGATGTGAAACTTAGTGAATTTTATTCAGCCAGACATGATGGTGCATAACATTATAGTTATGGCAACATTTTGGGCTAAAGGGAAAGCCCTTCATCAGGCCAAGTTGTGACCATGAGCAGGGGAAGTAAGGCACTGAAGTAATGGATGGTGAGGGATCACATGTCATTGTGCACATGATTTCGGCTGAGATTTTCATGCAAGATTGCAGTGGCCGGCCTGTCGCGAGCAAATGGATCAGGTAAGTATTATTTTTTTTGTTTTTTACACTATTTCAGTTTAAATCGATTCACTACAACAAAGCATGGGGAAATTCAGTTTGACGGCAAAACAAATTTATCCTTCATGGACTTCGATTTGCTCATCACTTTTCGTCTTTTTCTCGAGCTTTTTGCAAGACACTCTCTCTCTCTCTCTATCTCTTGATGATTAGTGTTTTGCGCGAATATTCGAATAGCGAATTTTTATCGCGAATATCAGCACTTCGCTAAGTCGCGAATATTTCGAATATAGCGCTATAAATTCGCTATTTTGAATATTCGTTTTTTTTTTTTGGTTTTTTGTTAGTTATATTTTTTTCTTTCCCACTTCCCAAAAGTAGTTCTTACCTGTCCTGAGGATTCCTGGCTTACTGGCTGCTCCAGTCAGTGCCCGTTGCCCCTTCTGCCGACTTCCGTGCTCATGGAGCGTCCCCATCACCATGGGAACGTCTCCATATACTAAAATGTACTGTCGGATTTGAGAATTACGTTGAAATCGCAATGCGATTAATTCAAGTTATATTAATCGCATTGCGATTACAACTTAGAAGTGCACTGCTATCTTACATATTAGGCTAGAATTAACGAATATGGAATATAGCAGCAGTGCTAAGTAGAAATCGCAATGCGATTACTCCAAGTTACATTAATCGCATTGCGATTTCAATTAGCACTGCTATAATATATTCCATATTCGTTAACGTCGTTAATTCTAGCAAGCTGACCCATTATTAACCCAGCTCGAAGTTGAAATCACAATGCGATTAATATAACTTGAAGTAATCGCATTGCGATTTCTACTTAGCACTGCTGCTATATTCCATATTCGTTAATTCTAGCCTAATATGTAAGATAGCAGTGCAAAGTTGTAATCGCAATGCAATTAATATAACTTGAATTAGTCGCATTGCGATTTCAACAGACATGGTTTACTATGGTTTCTAAAACGAAGATGGAGAATACTTTGTTATCTTCGTTTTGAGGAATATGACGAATACATTCGTCATATTCGCTAATTCTACCACGCCAACCATAGTAAACCAGGTCTAAGTAGAAATCGCAATGTGATTAATTCAAGTTATATTAATCGCATTACGATTTCAACGTAATTCTCAAATCCGACAGTACATTTTAGTATGGAGACATTTTAGTAGTGGATCATCAATAGTGATGAGCAGCAGGTGCCATATTCGATTTCGATGAAATTCGTGAATATTCGAAAGAATATTTGTTTCATATTCGTCGAAATCGAATATTTGTCATTATTCTAGTTATCGCGATTAATATGCGATTTAAATAATATCTAGAATTATAGAGAAGATGACGAATATGACGAATGTATTCTTCATATTCCTCAAAACGAAGATAACAAAGTATTCTCCATCTTCGTTTTAGCAACCTATTCGTCAACTTCGCTAATTCTAGCAATTAAATAGGAGGGTTGACTATAAAGACAGCTGTGTTTAATTCGCTATGCGATTATATAAGTTATTATTTTAATAAATAGAATAATTATAATAATTATCAAGTAATATACTTATTCTATTAAAAAAAGCTAAGTAATATAATCTCATAGCGAATTAAACACAGCTGTCTCTATAGTCAACCTTCCTATTTGATTGCTAGAATTAGCGAAGTTGACGAATAGGTTGCTAAAACGAAGATGGAGAAAACTTTGTTATCTTCGTTTTGAGGAATATGACGAATACATTCGTCATATTCGTCATCTTCACTATAATTCTAGATATTATTTAAATCGCATATTAATCGCGATAACTAGAATAATGACAAATATTCGATTTCGACGAATATGAAACAAATATTCTTTCGAATATTTGCGAATTTCATCGAAATCGAATATGGCACCTGCTGCTCATCACTATTGATGATCCACTACTAAACTAACATTCATTCTGAATTCTCTGCTTATAAGAACAAAGCAGACTATAAGCTCAAATTAAAGTTTAAATTACTTCTGCCCATAAAGGTCAATGGAGAGGAAGACAAAAAGGTTGGAGCAGCTAATAGTTAGTGTTATATCTCACCAAAAGTGGTTTATTCACATCAATACAACTCAGTACATTTCTATAATGTCCTATATGGTGCTTTTGAGTGATAGTATTTGAGAGTGAGTGATTATGAGTTAGTGAGAGTTAGGGAGCAGAATCCTCTATTTTCACTATTTCTAAGCCCATAAAAGATGCCCAAAAGGAATTTGTACTTTACATACTGTAGAATTGACAGAAACGTTTAGGGTTCAAGAAAATGTTGAATGTTAATGTAAGATACAATTGTAAATATGACATCAGACACAATGGTGTATACATTTAAGGTTTAAGATGTTCTTCAATTTTGTGCAGTGTATAGACTATGCTAAATAGGTGGCTAACTGAGCTACATTTTATTCATTCATCATGTACAAATATACGCAGGAAAATAAGATTTTTTAGCCAAACATGCTATTGACTTGAATTACTCTGCAAAGCATCTTGCAACAACTTTTCTTGGAAAACACAAGACTTTCCTGATTCTCTTTACTGTTCCCAAATCGCATGGCAGCCTGCGTTCTGATACTTTGTTAAGGTAAAGATAATAGGAGAGAAAGCTCATTTAAAATGCATGAGCCCATATTGTCTTCGAGCACAGAACACACAGAGTCATGTTTTTTACGCCGTAGACAGCTAAAAAGATCAAAATTGTCAAACATTTCCTAAAGTGCTGAGACAGAAAAACAGGGTCTGTCTTCCCTTTTCCACTATGTCGCTGGTTTAAATCAACCTTAACCTTAAATAACCAGCTATGAAAAATATTTTCACTAAGGTATTACTTCTTGGTATAACTGAGATTCTCATCACTATACTTAAAGGGGTTATCCGAGATATATTAAGTTAATCCAAACTTCTTTATCGATATATATAAAACATTTTTGGAATTGACTTACTTTAAAAATAATGCACCGTTTACATTCTGCAGAATGTTGTCATTTGTGCACTGACGTCACCCTGCTTGATTCTCCGTCTTCATTCAGCACGGCTCTGGTAAGGATCGTGCATGCGCGATCCTTACCAGAGCAGTGCTGACCGATTCCACAGCGTTCAGGCTTTGGAAGCCCGCCCCTTCTGCCTCTCTGTCTTCATTCAGCACGTCTCTGGTAAGGATCGCGCATGCGCAATCCTTACCAGAGTCGCGCTAATAGAGCAGAGACCAAGAAGGGCGGGCTTCCAAAGCCTGAACGCTGTGGAATCAGTCAGCACGGCTCTGGTAAGGATCGCGCATGCGCGATCCTTACCAGAGCCGTGCTGAATGAAGACGGAGAATCAAGCAGGGTGACGTCAGTGCACAAATGACAACATTCTGCAGAATGTAAATGGTGCATTATTTTTAAAGTAAGTCAATTACAAAAATGTTTTACATATATCGATAAAGAAGTTTGGATTAACTTAATATATCTCGGATAACCCCTTTAAAGTAAGATAAGCCACCTTCTATATCAACTTTGCCTACTAGATAAACTACCTTCTGTCATTTTATGTACAATATATTGATTTTATGTTAAAGTTCTGCATATGTCACCCATACACCACCATTTTTTGTGGTGATGGATTGTTTAACAAATATAAATAAATTAATTCAGCCATCAATTAATTATTGAGCCCAATAGGCAGCAGGTAGTAATATTAAATAACTTAGGGTACTTTCACACTTGCAGTAAACTTTTCCGGCATTGAGTTCCATCCTAGGGGCTCAATACCTGAAAACAAACTGATCAGTTTTATCCTCATGTATTCTGAATGTAGAGAAATCTGTTCAGTATGCTTCAGAATGTCTCCAGTTCAGTCACTGTACGGTTTTTGGATGGAGAAAATACTGCAGCATGCTGCCAAAATTCCGAACACATGCCGGGATGCAGGATCCGGCATTCATTTCCATTGAAATGTATTAGTGCCAGATCCGGCATTAAAATTACCGCATTGACAGATGCGGTCTTCTGGTCTGCGCAGAAAAACGAATCAGGTATTGGAATGCATTTTTAAGACTGATCAGGAACCTGTTTAGGTATTTTAATGCATTTGTCAGACTGATCAGGATCCTAATCAGTCTAAGGCTACATGCACACGACAGTGAAAAATGGACGTGTGACGGCCGTCTAAGTAACGGCCGTCACACGGTCATTTTTAGCACCAGTGAAAGTCTATGGGGCTATTCACATGTCCACAACGTTCTTTTAATGGCCAGTGAATAGCGTCCGTCCAAAAATAGGACATGTCCTATTTTTGGCCGTTTCCATGGCCGTGCGGACCCCATTGGAACCATTTTTATTGGAACTCTGGCCGATTGACAGGAGTGCACCCGTCTAATGGCCGTTAAAAATGGGTACACAGGTTAAAGAAAATGTCCCCCATGGTTTTAAATATTGCTCCCATAGTGCCCCACAGCCAAAAACAAAACAAAAAACTCACCTCATCCACTTGCTTGTGGTGCAGCAGTCTCTTCTCTCTACATTAAGCAGGACCTGCCGAAGGACCTGCAATGTGCGTGGTGAGGTAACCACGTGGCAGCACGCAGTGACGTCATCGTGCATATCACAGGTCATGTTCAGTGAAGATTGAAGAGACTGCTGCAGTGCCAGCAAGTGGATAAGGTGAGTGTTGTCAACAAAACAAAAACAGCGGTTGGCCATTATGGGGGCATTATTTTAACCATGGGGGAATTTTTTTTTAAAATGGGGGCATTATTTAAGGTGGGGACCTACATTGGGGGCATTAGTAAAGATGGGGACAGTAAAAAAAATTCCTACACTATGGGGGGCATTATTAAAGCTGGGGGCACTATAAAAATATTATTTACACTGTCGGAGACATTATTTTAGCTGGGGCCAAAACAGGGTGCATTATTGAAGCTGGGGACGCAAAAAAAAAAAAATTCCTACCCTATGGGGGAAATTATTTTAGATGGGGGCCTACATGGGGGCATTATTAAAGCTGGTGGCAGCAAAAAAATGAAATAAAAAATTCCTACACTATGGGCGACATTATTTTAGCTGGGGGCCTACCATCCTGTGGGTGTTCTCAGAAAGGTGGGTCTAAAAATAACTGCCAATCAAATTAATCCATTTTTCATGTCCGTTTTTAATGGACATGAAAAACTGATGCAAAACGGACATCAAAAACGGACACACATACAGAAAATGTATGCACACACTGATGAAAAATGGCCATGAAAAACTGACAATGTCCGTTTTTAACGGATGTTTTTTTTTTTCACTGTCGTGTGCATGTAGCCTAAGGGTACTTTTGCATATTTCTTTTCCGGCATAGAGTTCTGTCATAGGGGCTCTATACCGGAAAAGAATTGATCAGTTTTATCCCCATGCATTCTGAATGGTGCATCAGGATGCATCAGGATGTCTTCAGTTCAGTCTTTTGGACACTTCAGGACGGAGATAATACTGCAGCATGCTGCGGTATTATCTCAGTCCAAAATTCCGAAACACTTGCCGGAATGCCAGATCCGGCATTTTTTGCCTTTGAAATGTATTAGTGGCAGGCATTCAAAATAGCGCAATGCTGGATCCGTCCTTCCGGTTTGCGCATGCGCAGACCGGTAAAAATGTGAAAAAAATATATGTTCAGTTACCGGATCCATCTGCAACTGCTTTCCGTTTGCATGCAGGTTGCCGCATCCGGCAGGCAGTTCCGGCGAAGGAACTGCTTGCCGAATCATTTTGCCACAAATGAGAAAGTACCCAAAAATTACATGTGTATGCAAACAGTTTGTCGGATCAGGCAGACAGTTCAGGCAACGGAACTGCCTGACGGAATCAAATAACGCAAGTGTTAAAGTACCCTTAAAGGATTTGTCCTGAGGTGGGAGTGATTTTAGAAATCGGGCTCAAAGTGAGAAAAATCAAAATCAAATACTTTCCATCATCTTTTTCCTCGTTGATGCCTTTCTCTTGATTATTCAGTCCCAGCAAATCTCTGCTTTCTGATCTGCTCTCAACATGCAGGAAATTCTTGGAGAGTGCTGTTCAGCCATTCACTGGCTGAGTTGGGTTACCACTAATGCCAGTGGCTGGCTGGCTAAACAGACATATCTATGAACTTCTCATTTGTAAAGATGGGACCAGAAAGTAAAGACCAGCGAAGACCTTGTAATCAAAACTAGAGATAAGCGAATTTCTCAAAAATTTGATTCAGTTGGTAGCCGAATTTTCTGAAACAATTCTATTCAATCAGAATTAATTTGTTGCAAATTACATTAAAAAACAACTGTTACCTGGATGCAGAGAGTCTGTATAATTGTGTAGATAACTGTGCCTTGCAGCAACATGGTAGTGAAACAATACTGTGAGTCAGTATGACACGCAGATGACAGGCTTCACACTGCACACTTCACTTCTTTGGGCAGTTACGGGGCCAAAACTGACAAATAAGTCAAGTTTGAACTCAGCCTTACACTTCGATGTTAGCATCAAGTATAAAGAACCATGCAGAGGCCAAAGATCCTACTATAGCGTGAAAGTGCACACCTCAAGGCGAGTTCTTCTTGGGGTAACTATGCTGAACTACTGGCCGGGCAGGACAGCTTATCCAGGGCAAACCTTGCCAGTTGCAGCCACAAATGCAGTTTAGCTGCCCAGTAGTCCAGCGGATCTCCAATGACGGCTGGTAGGGTGCACTCCAAGTATTCCACCACCTGCTGGTTCAGGTTCTGATCTATATCTAGCTGCTGGTGCATAGTTTCTTCACTATGCGGTGGTAGAAAGATGCATATAAGCAAATCTAGACTCAGGCTGCTGCTTATGGAGCTGGTACTGCTCCTGACCCCTCCCCCCCCCAGCAGCCATGGCAAAGGAATGTGAGCACAGAGGACCCAGACCTCCGAGAGGATGGACGATTGCGCAGATAGGCAGCGGCCAACTGACTACATAGGATGTCTCTATAGTAGTTTAGTTTGTCCTCCCTCTCAATGGGTGTAAAAAAGGCCCGGTAGCGAGGGTCTAACATGGTGGAGAGCCAGTAGTCATCCCTCTGCCGAATGGTGACAATTCGGCTGTCACTACACAAGCCAGCATGCATCAGGCCAATTGCGCAAGTGACTCGGAGGGACTCCCTGCCTTAATCTCCACTGCAGACTGCCATGGTGTGTCTGGGTCATCTGCCTCGTCTTCCTCATCTCCCTCTTGCTCCTCCGGCTGCTCCTCTTCTCCTTTCATCTGTGTAAGAAAAACACCCATTTCACTACACATTGCTTGTGCTCCGATGTCCTCCTCCTCCTCCAGTTCACCCCCCCCCCCTCACAGGGCTCGTGTGGCTATGAGATGTCGGTGCCATGTCTCCAGTCCTCTGAGCAGCCAGATTTACCAGCATCTTTTACAGGTTATGAATCAGTGGTTGTTCATCCTGTAGTCCTGGCAACTGACAAATAAAGTGACCTCCTCAAAGGGCATGAGCAAATGGCAGGTGTCACGCATGAGCTGCCACTGGCTAACAACGAAGTTGCACAGGGAAGTACCTCTGTCGCCATTATCATCAAGAAATCATTTATGGCCGGTCTCTGTTCGTACAGTCGGTCCAACATATGGAGGAAGCAATTCCAACGGGTGGAAATGTTGCATATCAGCCTATGTTGGGGGACACCGTTCTGCCGCTGTATCTCAAGGAGGGTGTGCTTGGCAGTGTACTAGTGTCTGAAGTACATGCAAAGTTTCCATATTGGAGCCACGGTTCTCTCAGGCCACTTCATGGTAATGCTACATATGTTTACACAGGGCCGTGGTGCCAATATTGGCACCCTGGCCATGATTCACCTTCTGCCCACAGATTCAACAAATAGCCATGTTCACTTCCCTTGGTGGCTTAACAAAAAACTGCCCCCAATATTCCACACTGACTGACTGCTACCACCACTGCCTCCATAAACCCCTGCACCACTACTTTCCGGGCAGGTAGGCTCCTGCAAAGTGGGTGGTCTACCCTGGGCACGTTTGGCTCCTGACCTCCCACTGCTGCCACCCTGCTGACTCCTGGCCACTCTACTGACTTGCTGGCTCCACCACTGCCTCACACGCAAGCTGCCACCCTCTTCTCCCAATGATGATGAAGCCCCTAAATCACCCGGCTCCCAATTGCGATCATCTTCATCAAGTACTGTCTGCGCGTCTCTGATATCCTCCTCAATGGTCTCTGAGCCAGCAGCCTACCCGCTCTCAAAACCAGCACCCATGCCCCTCTACTCATCACTACTTGCCCGCCTACCGAAGAAAGCGGCGGATATCTCCTCCAGGTCTTGATTGGGCAGTAGCTACTGACTGTCCTCTAGTAGCTCGTCCTCGCTGTATAGTGATGCTGAGCCCACAGCATATAGTACTTCTCTGGCTGAGGTAACAGAAAAGGACAGATGCAGTTTGAGGACAGGTGAGGGCACAGGGCCTGCTTCTGGGCCATGCCAACTAACGATTGTGTCTGACGAACCCACCGACTCTTGGCTGGGAAGTCTGATGTCACTTGCGACAAAGTCGAAGATCGAGTCAACCATTCAAGCACATGTGAGTTGCTGGTCAAGACACGACCCCTAGCTGACACTGGGAGCTGAGGCCTCTAGAAGCGACCCCTGCTGCCACGCGCTCTTAACCTGCTGTGACCTGTGCCTGCACCAGAAACATTGGACATTTTACTTAGCATTCTGCATTAAAGAATGCTATTATTTTCCATTATAACCATGTTATAATGGAAAATAATAAAGTAAATGGACTTTAATGGGGTCCCGGGGCTCATCCCTATCATCTCCTTAGCAACCATCCATGAAAATTGCATTGCATCTGCACTTGCTTGCGGATGCAATGCGATTCACTTCTATGGGGCCTGCGTTGCGTGAAAAAGGCAGAATATAGAACATGCTGTGATTTTTACGCAACGCACAAGTGATGCGTGGAAAAACAACGCTCATGTACACAGCCCCATTGAAATGAATGCGTCAGGATTCAGTGCGGGTGCAATGCGTGCACATCAGGCATTGCACCCGCTCAGAAAACTCTTCTGTGTGAAATGGGCTTAACAGTCACTGAGCTTTTCTTCTCTATATAGTTAGCATTCTTTCTTGGCTTCCTAGTCTAAATTAAGTCACTTTCATGTCTCTTCAGGCATATCCTAAGGATTCACTGTTTGGGTCTGTAAGTTGGGACCACCACACTGTTCACTATTATTCAAATGTTCACTAAGGGTCTCCATTTACTGGCCTACATGATGATAATAATAATAAATTATGGACAAATTAGTTATATTTGCTAACTTCTATGTACAGTCAAACATTTCTGCATGCAAGAAATGTGTGCAAGTCTTTGAGATGCAAGCACTCCATGTAAACATTGTATTATATACATTGAAGTTTGACACTTTGAATGTGTAGCCTGCATATAAAACTGACTACTTCTGCCACCTATCCTGATCTCTCTTTGTACCAAATCATCCATGCAATCATAATGAACAGTAGACTAGAACTCTCTTGCATTCAAATCTCCCATGGGCACCACAGCATGACAATATGTTTGACTTTGAATCTCAAATCATAACTATTTTCTCTTAAGTTCATGTCAGTGTAGTGTCATGTATGAATACTATTTCTATTGTGTGACAAAACAGCAAGCCCTGGAGATCTGTGTCAGCTATATAAGCTTAAAGGGAAATTCTGAAATAATTGACACTGAAACTAAATTATGCAAAACAAATCTGTTTTAGTTCAACTGGGGAGCATTTTTTTGTAATTTTGTAAATGTTAAGTTGTGGGTATAGGAAGAAGAAAAGATAGGAAGAAGTGTAGAAAAGTTACCATTATTATCAGAACTAAATAATTATTTTTACTAGCGGCATTGTGGCTAATATTATTATGGCTGTGTTCACACATGCTGTGCTATTTTGTTTGGAAAAAAACAGACAGTAAAATGGTCCCTGTTCTAGTCAATGGGAACTTTTAAACGTATGGTGGTACATCATGTAACAGATCCAGCATAGCTGTTTTTTAATTGTCCTGCTCCTATGTAAATACACCATAATGCTTTAAATGCTTTAGGACTCTTTCACACAACCGTATGGCTTTTTCAGTGTTTTGCGGGCCGTTTTTATCGGATCCGTTTTTCCGTTTTTTGTTTCTGTTGCGTTTCCACTTCAGTTCCGTTTTTCAGTTCATTTTTTTCATATGGCATATAGAGTATGCAGTAATTACATAGAAAACATTGGGCTGGGTTTAAAATTTTCAATAGATAGTTCCGGAAAAAAAATGAAAAGGAAGATATACGGATGCATTTCCGTTTGCGTTCCATTTTTTTTTTGCGGACCCATTGACTTGAATGGAGCCACGGATCATGATTTGCGGGCTATAATAGGACATGTTCTATCTTTGCATGGAACGGAAAAGCGGAAATACAGAAACAGAATGCACATGGAAACACTTTCTTTTTTTTTGAAAAACCATTGAAATGAATGGTTCTATATACGGACCGCATTACTGAACGCCAAAAAATGGTCCGTACACTCGCAAAAAAATGTTTGTGTGAAAAAGGCCTTAGTCTTTAAAAAGGATAGATTTGGGGTATATAATTAAGCATTTTGTGAAGGTCATTAGCACTCGAACTTGTTAGGAATCTTTCACACGGGCGTCACGTTTGACGCCCAGATCAGAGGTGAGTGCATTGCGGGAAAATGCTCGATTTTTCCGCAGCGAGTGCAAAGCGTTTTATTGCGTTTTGCACGTGCGTGGGAAAAATCGTCATGTTTGGTACCCAGACCCGAACACGGATTTCATCACTGAAGTCTGGTTTCGGGTTGAGTATATAGTTATAAGGGAAAATAATAGCATTCTCAATACAGAATGCTTAGCAAAATGTGGATGGAGGGGTTAAAAATAAAAAAAAAATTACTCACCTTATCTACTTGATCGCGTAGTTGCAATCTCTTCTTCATTCATTAGCTGTCGGCTAAGGGACCTGTGATGACGTCACTGAGCTCATCACATGGTCGGCAATTTCGCGATCAAGTGGCTAAGGTGAGTTCATTTTTTTTATTTTTAACCCCTTAATCCACATTTTACTAAGCATTCTGTATTGAGAATGCTATTATTTTCCCTTATAACCATGTTATAAGGGAAAATAATAAAGATCGGGTCCAGTTTCTTAGCAACGATGCGGGAAAATCACACTGCATCTGCACTTGCTTGCGGATGCTTGCGATTTTCCCGCAGCCCCACTCACTTCTATGGGGCCTGCGTTGCGTGATAAACGCACAATATAGGGCATGCTGCAATTTTTACGCAACGCAGAAGTGATGAGTGAAAATCACCGCTCATGTGCACAGCCCCATAGAAATGAATGGGTCTGGATTCAGTGCGGGTGCAATGCGTTCCCGTCACGCATTGCACCCACGTGGAAATCACGCCCGTGTGAAAGGGGCCTCAGGCAGCTCATAGGAGATCTGTTAGTGGTCTCCAATCATTTTAGGTGGACAGATGTCCTCCCTTAACTAACCATTTTCTGAGAATTAATAATGACTTAAAATGTCACATTTTCTGGCCCAATAAATTATGCAGTGACAAAAACGTCAAAAATGTATCAAAATAAATCGTTTTGATTCAGCCAAACCCTTCACATTATGGA
Source organism: Bufotes viridis (assembly GCA_033119425.1). Classification (NCBI taxonomy): domain Eukaryota; kingdom Metazoa; phylum Chordata; class Amphibia; order Anura; family Bufonidae; genus Bufotes; species Bufotes viridis. The sequence continues at coordinate 382,166,798 of CM065591.1, forward strand.
CTGATAAAACAACATATTAGTAGAGCAGATTAGCAGGAACCGCAAGCATATCTGTATTTATACCCCTTTCTCTGGTGCACAGAATGTTTGTATCTTTTCTTCACAGGGAAAACATATATTAAATGTTATTCTGTTTTCATACTTCTGAATATCATGAATAATTACTTACATTCTTAAAAATAAAGTCATTTTTTCAGGAAATTTATACTAATGTGTAAGATGAGGCGACATGCACAGAGAGAGACAAAGTAAGCGGCAGAGATAATAACAGTATAGTTTATTCTTTCAGTCCCAAGGGGGAAACTTACTGTATCTTTCTGCTTTATTTGTGACAATACCCAGGAATGCCTGTATTAGTCTGACAATTTCTAGTATTTATATTTTTTTAAATTTTAGATATTAGAGGTGGTTTAGAACAAAGCCCCGTAAAAATATCCTGATTTAGTATGAAATTTTCTGTGTCTTAAAGGTAATGTTATCAGAAAATGAGTACTTTGTTCAATTATCAAGTTTTAAAGTGCACCGGTACTTAAAAAACTAAAAATAAAACAGGACAAAAAAAAACATTTGATATATCATGCAACATATCAAATATTTTGATCAATGGGGATTTGTTTGCTGAAACCATAGCAATTACTAAAATAAGAAGATGGAGATGCTGAAGGAGGTGGATTCAAGATGAGCTCATGGACTTTCTATTAAACCTGTCTTCAGCATCGAGGTGAGACAGCACTCAATGTAAGCGTTTCTTTCTCTGAGTTTTAGCAATCAGTGGGGATCTCAGCATTCTGACTCCCACCAATCAAGCATTATGCCAGTGTTATCCAATACATTCCAGAACTGTAAGGGTTACATAGCATCATAAATCAATATAATGCTATGTGACCCCCGGCAGCACTAGGAGTTCAGGCCGGGAGCTGCGATGCGGACTCGCCGCGTGACCAACGCTCATCTGCACGGGCCCTAAGTGTCCTGCCTGTCGATCTTGCAGCATGTGGGCAATTCTTTACCTGCGGGGAAAGCCCCCCACAGATGAAGAAACCCTGGTGATGAGACAAATCAATTTGTTAGAATCAATTTACTCACCTCTATTATGAATCTGCGTCTTGTTTTAGTTGGTAAAAAAAAATAACTCTCTTTATAGAGAAGCCCTGAGGAAAACAAGAAAACAAGAATTTCCCAGATATTTCCATACCTGAAATGATACTGTTTCTTTTGGCTTTTTATCTAATAATATACTAATTAAATTTCCTAGGCCTTTTTAGAGCAACAGTCCATGAATGCATTTTGTAATATAATGTCAAATCTGAAGTTGTCAAGGAGAGATCATTCAAGCCCTTTCCCACCACCTGTAGGTGACCTATCTTCTTCTATGTAGAAAAGCTTTAATAGATTTTCAGCTTCAGCCTGGTACTAAGTAAGGGTAAACATATTTGAGTACAGCCTGTACATCTGCAGAGAGTCCCTATAACATTACACTGTCAAGTTCTGTCTGGTATAGTAACAGATAAAATGAAAATGACAGTAGTGCCAGATCTGATATAAGAGTAGCCCAAACGTAACCTTTTGACCGTCAGGTTTCTATCATTTTGCTGGGCAAAAAAGCACAACATGCCACCTCAAGGGGGTTCCCTGAGATTAATAGCCTCTTTTAATATGGTCAGGCATTAATTTAAAGAAAAAAAATAAAAATCTTACTGGTGCTCGAGTTTCAGTGTCAAGCACCCTTCTCTTCTTCTTCTCATTGTCGCTGGATCAGAAGTATGAGTGTTGTCTACATGCATGACACCTCTAATGGCCATTCAACAACCTCAGAGATGATATTTGCAGCTGCAGCACATGACCAATACCACCACCAATGCCATTGATTGGCTGGCAGTGGTGATATGCCTGTAAATGGCATGTCTCACACACTTCTAGTCCAGTAGAGACTGGAAGTGGAGGAGAATGGAGGTTTCTGCTGGAATTGGAGCACTGATGATAGGTAAGTCTTTTTTTTTTGTAATCTGTCTAGCCATATTAAAAGGGGTTACCAGTCCTGGAAAACCTCTTTTTTCTTCCTACCGTCTACTAGATTGTGTTATATGGACTGTGTTTTTGTGATGTGCCAGAGAAACTGATCCAGCAGTGAAGAATTTGTAAGGCTACTTTCACACTAACATTTTTACTGGATCCGGCAGGGCTCAGCAAAAATGCTTCTGTTACTGATAATACAACCATCTGCATCCGTTATGAACGGATCCGGTTGTATTATCTTTAACATTACCAAGACGGATCTGTCATGAACTCTATTAAAAGTCAATGGCGGACGGATCCATTTTCTATTGTGTCAAATAGTGTCAGAGTGCCCGTCTTGCTCCGCATCCCATAACGGGAAAAAAAACGCAGCATGCTGCGGTTTGCTCTCCGGTATGAGAACGCAATCAAACAGAACAGAATGCATTTTGGAGCATTCTGTTCAGTTACGTTTTGTCCCCATTGACAATGAATAGGGTCAAAACGGAAGCATTTTTTTAATGATATTGAGACCCTATGATGGATCTCAATACCGGAAAATAAAAAACGCTAGTGTGAAAGTAGCCTTAGAAAACCAATAGAGAGAAGAGCTTTATGTTAAGCATCTCACTACTGACAAATTCCTGGAGTAAAAGAAGTGTGACATGGAGATAATGCATTCCTGTAGCTACAATATGGAATGTATGAAATACTTTAACAGTGAATAAGTTTTTATAATTTATATATAGACACTAGCAGAAGGACCGGCTTAGCACGGGTATATTTCATCTATTTCGTTTCATGTTTCCGTGTGTTATAAAAAGATATCAACAGTATCCCCCCATAACAGTGACCTCTACAGTGCACCACCCCACTGTCTGCTGAGCTGTGTATCTAATCCTGTCCTGGGTGATACCATCTGCTGAGCTGTGTATCTAATCTTATGTTGTGTGATACTGTCTGCTGAACTGTGTATCTAATCCTAGCCTGTGTGATACTATATGCTGAGCTGTGTATCTAATCTTATGTTGTATGATACTGTCTGCTAAACTGTGTATCTAATCCTATCCTGTGTGATACTGTCTGCTGAGAGTGTATCTAATATTCTATCCTGTGTGATACTGTCTGCTGAGCTGTGTATCTAATCCTATCCTGTGTGATACTATCTGCTGAGCTGTGTATCTAATCTTATGTTGTGTGATACTGTCTGCTGAGCTGTGTATCTAATCCTATCCTCTGTGATACTGTCTGTTGAGCTGTGTATCTAATCATATCCTGTCTGCTGAGCTGTGTACCTAGTAGTTGATTTTTAACTTTATTCTTTCAATCCCTGTTGGCTGAGTGGGAGGGGGCATGGCCTAACTGGATTGGGGCGTGTCCTTTTGAACATCTCAATCTAAGACAGCAGCACTGTCCTCTCTGAGTGTGAGCTGCAAAGAGAAAGTCACTGTCCCTCCCACCTCTACAGCTGACAGAAGAAGATTTTTAACTTCATTTTGTCAATACTCATTGGCTGCAGAGGGGGAGGGGTGTGTCCTAAGCGTATAGGGGGTGTGGCTTAGCGGACCTAAAAGTTGATTTTGAACTTTATTTTTTCAATCCCTGTTTGCTTAGTGTGAGGGGGTGTGAATTAACAGGATTGGGGCGTGTCCTTTTAAACAGCTCTCCCTAAGACAAAAGCACTGTTCTGTCTGAATGTGAGCTGCAGGGAGAAAATCACCATCCCTCCCACCTCAGGAGGGGAGGGGGCATGGCCTAACTGAATCAGAGGTGTGGCTTATCTGGACCTGGGGGTGGTGTTTTAAGGGTGACTTGAATGGCCACCCTACTTTCCCCCTGAACTGAACTGTGACCTCCATAGCACTCCGCTCCCTTAACAGTGTCATCCACAGCGCCCTGCCCCTTTAAAGATAACCTGCAGCAGTGAAGAGAAATGGCCGAGTTGTTATGGAAACCTCAGGAAATAAGGTACTAAGTGCTATAAGGCCATGGCTTTACTTCTACAGTGATTATCCAGGTGACAGATTTCCTTTAAACGTCATCTAGAGCAGTGAGGAAACATGGTGGGGTTGTTATGGTTACCTGGAGTAAAACTGTGTGTGTGGAGACGAACTGCCAGCGAGCAGTAAATGGCAGTTAGGATTTAAGTGAAAGGCTTGCTGGCTTGTATTAGCTATAATGCAGTCCATTTTTTGGGAATATCTCAGGAACGGTAAGTCCTAGAGAGCTAAGACCTGGTCTAAAACCTTCCCGGACACCTGATGTACCCGTGTGCCAAATTTGGTGAAGATCGGTCCAGTCGTTTGGTCGCGCATAAAAAACGTCTAGACGTCTAGACAGACAGAAATAAATTTTTATATATATAAGAGATACAGGCAATATGTCTGAGAAAAATCAATCTTCATTGGAGTGTTCTTTTATACATTGTAATTGCATGAATGAAAGCGTGCCAGTCGATGTATTTTTAATTGTTAGGGAGGAATATTATAAAAACATGATGTTCAGCATATCATCAATACCTTGGGATTCAGAGCATTCTCATACATAGAAGTGTATTTATCATTATATTTTTATTTTGGAAATCAGTAGTGTGTGTGACTATATAAATCTTGGTCATGTATCTCATGAGGACAAAGTGACATCTTTCACGTCCCCCAGAAGCCCATAATTCTCCTTTTCTGGCATAGTTGCTGTGGGCATCACTGTCATACTTAGTTTTAATATTTTTATAATCAAGGGCCATTAACAGGTATTTTATAATTCTTTCCCCCACTGACTAAACCTAAGCAACAGCATGTACGGATATAACTGAGCCAAAGATGTACATACATTTGCATTATATTCTATAGTGTCCCTATTATATTTCTGTTGGGCGACTATGGCTTCATGTTTGGCATGCTTCATTATCTTATTGCTTAGAGCTCCATAGGAACATAAGTACTAAGGATGAGGAGAGGAAGTTAGAGAGCCCATTATGCTACTCAGTGTTTCTCTGCAATGTATATGCGTGGTCTGGAGGGGGGTACTCTTTTGCCTTACAGAGAGCGCCTGCTATGTGTAGAACGCATGCAGAGAATTGCAGGCCAGGCAATGCCCCTCTGGAGAAATTAGCTTTCCTAAGATTATCTGATGCCAGCAAATGTAAAATGTGCAAATTTTCATATATTTTCCCCAGAAACCCAGAGGAGCAGTAACTGGGTTAACATACTCCTCATGCATACTTGGCACCCTCCATAAGAAAAAAATAGTATCCCAACCAAGGCCTCTCAGACAGCTAAACAAAGCATCTTTGCTCAGCTCTGTTTAAGGAAAGTTACCTAGGAACAGCTGGGTTCCTGGTATGGGACAGTTTTCCTTTCTATTTGGAAAGGAGCTAGCTTGCTTTTTTCACAGAAGCATTATGTGGATAGCAAATCTTCAAAGGTTTGCTCATCTCTAATAAGTACCATATTCAGTTTCTCTGCTAGACTGAACAGGTATGGATCCGGTCTACTCTTCTTTATGTAAGCTCTTAGGGGTCATGCTTGAGTTTTCTTAGCAACCTAATTGTGATGGATCCTTTCATTAATTTGTGATTGATCTAAGGTCTTCATATTTTTTTTTTTTTCTACCATTAAGGTCAGGGCATTGTGGATTGGCCTCAGGAGAATTGATAAGTGTTCATTTGGCTAAGATCACTTGCAGAGCAGAAAACTTATTGGAAAAAAAATACTTGTGCACTCAGCCCTACTAGAGTGAAAAATACTGTATGTGCCTTGGAGAAAAAAAAAAGTAACAAGCTGTTTCAATGTATAAACTATAATGTAAAGCAAACATATTTACTCAGTGTGTATAACTACATTGGATTAATTCAATAAATATAATAAAATGACTGCCATAGACAGACCTGGCACAGTTGGGCTTCTTAAAACTTATTTAAATTGAATATGTCTTTTCAATTAAGTTTTCACTCAAGCCTGATTCACACACCAGTGTTTCACGGAGGTGTGCTGTACATGTTCTCCACGGACAGCCCACGTCCCCATTCATTTTAATGTGCGTATTCAGACATCATTGTTTTAGCACGGTCCATGGGTCTGTGTTTTCAGCACGGATGCATGCTCTATTTTGTCCATGTTGATGGATCCATCACATCTATTAAAGTCTATGGGTCCGTGAAAACAACGGATGCAACATGGGTGCCGTCCTCGTTGCATTCATGTTTCACAAATCATTAAAGGGTATTTTACGCAGGGAGTGATTATTGGAAATTAACATTCAATTGAGCTTTATTTCCTTTACAAACAGCATATTTTCAGTTTACAGAAGGGGATGCAGCCAACAAACAATCATTGTTATGTCTTCATAAATGATTCATTCAATGACAAATAAACAAATTGCATGACATGTTAACACTGAGCAATTATTGGGAACATTCATAGGAATGATTGCACGGGTGGTAATAATTTAATGTAAATGGCCCTATATTTTAACCACGTTTCTTTCAATATGTAGGCAACAGGTTGTGCATTATTTAAATTGTCCAATTCATACAACTCATCATGATATACATTATTTGTGCTTTAACATAGGATTTCAAGTAAAAATGCCTGGATCACAGTGCCCAGGCAATATTGATTTAAAGTGTTGAGGGGGTTTTCCAGGTCATCAATATCCATTTGGCGAGGGTCCAACACCCCGCATTCCCACTGATCAGATGTTCCCTGCAGACCCTGCTAGAACTTGCATTTTGAAAAGAACAGAAAGAAAAGATTCCTTTTAAATGAATGGGAGCTGAGTTGCAGTTTTCTGGCTTGGCCACTACACCCTGGAGTGCTGTGCTTTCTCTTCTATTCAAAATCTAGTTCTGGCACCAGAGGTTGCAGGGAACAGTTGATTGATGGAGATGTGGGGTGTAGATCCTCACCAATTGGGTGTTATTTCTACCATTACTTGGCAAAATGTATATATAACCAACTATATCAAAAAGTTAGAAGAAGAATTGTGGAATGAAAATGCATAGGAAGTGGAAGAAAAAAGTATAAGAAAAAAATATCATCAATTAAGGGGATTTCACTTTTAGTTGCTTAGCTCTTTATGACACTCGCCATGTTCTAGTTTTGATAGTTGTCACACTATGTTAATAATGAGATAAAGTTAGAGCCCTGGGACACAAATCTCTAAATTCAATGGGTCAATTGTAGTCCAGGCATCCACCTTGGAAAAGATAAGTGGAACTGACAGTATACAATATGGAACAGTGCTATTCCAGCATTGCTGATTTGTTCTAATAATTAGGGGGTGACACATCAGATGGCCACCGACTCACTGGACATTGGTGGCAAATACTCATGGCATGGCACTACTGTCAATGAAAAGGGACCTTAAAGAGGTTGTCCCACACATTTAAAGCTCCCCAAGTAAAAAAAAATAAAAATAATAATAATAATAATTTAATATGAGTGAATCAATTGTAAGCTAATCATTATGACTCAAATTTCATAAAAATTTGAGTTGCATTCAAATGCAAATTTTTGGTGATTTTGGTCAACTTTTGAGAAGATATCAAGAGAGAGATTGAGAGAGATATAGAAAATAATAATAATAATAATAATAATAATAATAATAATAATGATACAATATGAGAGACTAGTAATAAGAGACCTCAGAGGGTCATATATAAATTTGCATGTCAATTGGAGCACTTTTGAATTGGGCAGAATCACTTTGGACCTGAATCAAATAGGTCGACTGATTCAGCCGAATCAATTCTGAATAGAATTTTGAGTGATCCACTCATCTCTATAAAAGATTGTATACTCAGTCAATACCCCAACTTTTCCAGTACTGCCACTCCAATCTTCCCCTCTGGCCTGTGTTTATATGGCTTCAGAGATGTAGACATGTACCCCATCTTATTGCATTGGCCAATCCCTTGCTATACACCACCAAGGTCAGCAATTGGCTGCATTAGTGATGTTTGGTTTACAACATATCATTGCTACAGTCAAATACACAAATACTGGCCTGGAGGACTGGAGAATCTGCATTAAAAACAACCAGATTAACTGATGAGCATAGGATATTATTTGTGATATTTAGTGGCTTTGGGGAGTTTTAAAAAAACAAAAAAAAACTTTAAAGCAGGTTGAAAATGTATTTGTACACTTATTGGTGATAGGGGAGAAAGCCAGTGAAAAGGCTTTCATGTATTTACATTGGGTCGCTTCTATGTACTCGTAGACACACACTACGTACATACATTCTGTTACATATGGCTGTAAAAACAATCTTTCATATTTCATTTCCACACAGTGTGCACTAACGTATAAGTACTTTTCTCAAATATGTAAAACTCTTGGAAGTACTAGCTTCAGATTCAACCCTGGCCAATTCACAGTGACTATTCAAATGCCAGACTATCTTGCCAGGGCCATGATGAAGTAAGATGATCAATTTATAGAAGTATATCCTGCTGCAGAAGGATTCAAATCTCCTGCTCAAGCATAGCTGTGCCTAATGTGAGAAAACAAAAAGGGCAATTTGTAATTTGAGTCAGTGAAAAGCCATATAAATGCATACAATATTTACCGACAAACACACACTGTTACTAAGTCTTTTCTTGCTCTGTGAATGACTTTTTGGCACTCTTCATTTCTGGCTGTAATGCAAACTATAGATGACACATCTTGAAACACATCATGGGAATGCTGTTAACATTCCCTGCATGAAAAGAAAAGTCACATTATAGTGAGCAAAAAATATACATTAATGTTATGGTTTTACCCTTAAAAATGAAACAGAATTAAAGGAAATCTAAAGTCTTCTGTGCTGGAGTTCTATGTTAAAGGGGTTCTCCAAGATTTTGATATTGCTGATGTATCCTCAGAATAGGTCAACAATATCAAATTATTGAGGACCAATCAGCTGTATGAAAAGGCCACAGTGCTTTGTGAGTGCTTAGTCGTTTTTCTAGGCCAGTGATGTCACATTCATCGGTCTCATGGCCCAGGCACCACTCAGTACCATTTAAGTGAATGGCAATGAGCGGCAATAGCAGGCACAGCCACTATAAAATGCACTATATGTGCTTTGTAAGGCTGGGTTCGCATTAGTGTCCCTAATTTTGTTACAACAGAATTCAAGGACAGAATGCAAAACGGAACCCTTTAGGTGGCATTCCGTCCTATGTATTGTGTTGCTCCGTACTAATACTTTTCTATGAGCACAAATAACGGTTCCGTTTTGTTCCATTATTGTTCCATTAACGGTTCTCTGGGAATTAAGAAAATGAAAATACTTAAAAATTAGTTTATAATAAATATCTTCTAAAATGCCTTTTATTATTTATAATGGGGAGCAGTCATCCGGGGAAACCAAATGGCCACTCTCCCATCAGTCCACGCAAAACCTGTTCTGATCACACATGAGGACAAGTTACTTTACAACACTGATCTAAAGAGCTGCCTCATCCTCCTCCTCTCGACTTGTTAGGGATTATGATCCTGAATACAGATGATAAGAACTTCAGCTGAAACTCTGGGGAATTTAGTTCATGAGGAGACATAAAGTACAGAGAGGACGGACAGGACAGGCTGTGGTAATATTGGGCTGTGGTAATAGAGACTGTAAACAAGTGCTGCTGCTCGATTGTCACACCTCACCCTCCTCTCATGTCTCCTCATCATCTCCATTCCCACAGAAATTCACCTGTATTCAGGATCATGATTCCTAACAAGCAGAGCAGAGAGGAAGATGAAGCAGCACTATGGCTCATTGTGGTGAAGTACCGTGTCCTCCTGTGTGATTAGGACAGGTTTAGTGTGTACTGATAGGATGGCAACCATTTTATTTCTCCTAATAATTGCTCCCTAGACAAAACAAGCAATTCTAAGTATTGAAAGGTATTTGTGAATATATTTATTGTATATAAGTATTTTTTATTTTAATTTTATTCCTAGAGAACCCCTTTCGGTGACATAAAGCACGTTTAACTTAGTTCTATGTGCAGAAAATAGTGCAATTATATGCTACCTAATAAAATGAAATGTCTCCTCTACTCCAGTGTTGCCTTGAGGAGGGGGCTAGAAGCAACTGGTGAATGGCATGTATGTTCACTCTCTTTATTAAAGAGACTGTACATATGTCTAATTTTATATGCCAGTCTGTTGGAATGATTCAGTCATACCAACAGTACATTTCGGTTTGACATAACACAGTAACCCTGTATATTAGTATGTTGTCCAAGGCAGAGAGGCAGGTTGGTGTCTCCTTTACACCAAGCACCCAGGTCACCTAGTTATCTCACCATGAACTTTATTAAAATTTTACAGTTATCAGGTATTTGAGCAGGATATAGTAATTTGGCTCATGGGATTTTATGAAAGAATGAACACATTGAAAATAAACCTCATAATATGCATTATCATCAACACATTTCAGAAAATCAACCACCAGAGGTGTGCATATTCAGGGAGAGGGGTAAAATTTTCTTGTCTATTGGGGCTCACAGACAAATGCCACATGGCAGATGTGGGACCCTGTGGGACCCTTGGATGAACACATATTTATGAAACTATTACATTGTATGTTCCCTCACATTTGATAGATTAGGGGCAATCCAATGCATTCATTTCTATTTCTGACATTTATTATGTTAAAAGATTGCATCTGAGTGGTGAGGCGAAGCTAGAGGAGGCCTCTATGAAAGAAGGTGTCAAACTCTGAACATCACTCCTTTCTACAATGCTCAGCAAGCTTATCAGTTGTTAAAGAGGTTATTCTATGAATAATGTAAAAAATGAAAATAGCACATCATTTAGTTAATGATGTTCTCATTCTAACAACATACAGTACATGACAATACCTTTCTAACAAAGCTAGAACCAGCCCTATACCTCACATGGATCCATAGATCTCCCCATTCATTGCTCTGCTAAATTTATATCAAGCTGGCAGCTCAAGGGGAGTGTCTTTTCTGCTACAGCTAAGGGGGCGTGTCTCAGCTCGCCATATCACAGCTCAGGATGAAGGATGAAACTGACCATGTGCGGCCTTCTCAGTGAGCAGGTCAAAGAAATAAGAAAAAAACAAACAGCAGGTGGGGCTATACAGATACATTTTATTGAGTATCTCACTGGAAATGCTAAATTTTTTATTAAATACAATTACAAAAGGATTCAGATCCAGGTGCTGGTTTAAAAACTGTAGAATATTTTTCGTGGGAGAACCCCTTTAAGGGTAACATCAACTTTTTTTTTTGGTTGGGTTTGTCTTCATTATAGGCATTTAGTTATGATGAAAGCTTTTTCTCCACGGGTTCTGATCTCTTTAGGGTTAAATGTTTTGTGGAATCTAATTGAAGTGAAATAAACTTGTGAACATATTTATGGTCACTCTACAGTATAATGGTCACTTTTAGAGATAAGTGAATTTCGTAAAATTAGAATTGCGTTTTCCGTTACCACGGATCATAACGCAATTCTATGACGAAATGCATAACGGAATCCTCTCCATAGACCTCTCAATAGACTTCTATTATGATGGAATGAATAATGGAATGCCTCTAAAGGCATTCCGTTATGCATTCCGTCATAGAATTGCGTTATGGTCCGTGGTAGTGGAATCCATAACACAATTCTGCTTTTATCACCAAACGAAGCGTGAATGAATTTCATCTCTAGTCACTTTAAATTTAAAATCATCAGTGCATTGTTACATTTCTTCTTCCCTAGTGCATAATACCCTAGTAATGCATCTTAATTCTTAAACAGTGTGAACATTGTAAACCACATTGTTCATGTCATGTGCAGTCTTTACATTTTATGGGTGGATGCACTTTCTCTGCTTTTAGGCTTTTAAGAGGTTCAGCACTAAATATCTCACATCTGAATTTTATCTATGTGGCTTTATAAAATGAACTGTACTTTGTAGCTGTTAATGTCGTATAATAACTTACTTTTCCATGCATACCCAATGCACATGTAAATAGATAAGGTCATTTATACACTTTGGCCATGCATTTAATTAGTGGTTGCAGTGTAATTATACAATCTTGTCATAAAAAACTGGAGATGGCCTCAAACTCTATAATCAGCGTTTTTTCATTATAATATTTTTATCTGTTACTGTGCTTGCGTTTCATAAATCAAATTCCCCCCATTTTGTTATCCACTAAGTGTGTGGTGGTAGCCTTGAACTGGTCAATCAGTGCTTTTTCATACTAAGGTTTTCCCTTTTTAGTAGACTCAAGCTTTTCCATCAGTGCTTTTTCTTAATAACATTGTATATTTATTGCTGTGCTTGTGTCCCAGCACAATGCTTCTCCCCGCATAATGCTTTCCAAAAGGAAATAAACCAATGTATCTCATATCTGAAACCTGGCTTTTTGTGGCTAACTACAATTTAACAGAGCAGAGCAAAAAAATTTGCTTGGCTGCCTGAGAGGCCTTTAAGGGGGTATTCTATGTACTTCTACTTAAATATAATTAAATTACCAAATAAAGTTATAGAATAAATATATGCTACTTTTCCTATTCTATTTAAGATGCAACTATGCAATTTTTCTGATCTGCAAAATTTCTGGTTCCATTGTAGCAAATTAAATAATGTTTGGTGGCCCGTAGCGACCAGCCTACAGTTTTGCCTGCTGGGAATGGTATGTGTTTATGTGAATATTACAAAATGTCAGTGCTGCTCACAACTTTTTTTTTTTGCATTTATACTTTTTGGTTTCATCATAACTATTATTTACTAAGATGATTGAACAATATTAATGCAGTGCACTTCAGAGATCTATAATGTAGGTCTATAGAAACCCATAATTAAGGGGTTTTCCCATCTCAGACAATAGGGGCAAATAGCTAGGATATGCCCCCATTGTCTGATAGGTGCAGGTCCCACCGTACCTACACTGAGAACGGAGACCCAAAAGTTATGGAGGGTGCACTGGGCATGCGCAGCTGCCCTTCATTTATTTCTATGTGGCTTAATTTCTAGGGCCTTTGAAAGCGTGGTGAGCTCCCATTCAGTACTATGGAGAGAGCGATTGGTGGTGGCCGGACCCGGTGAAACCCAGGGTCCTCCGGCCATCACCTTCCCTGCTAGGTTATCGGTGTAGGTGCGGGTCCCAAAGATGGGGCCCGACCTATCAGACAATGGGGGCATATCTTAGCGATATTCCCCCTTTGTCTCAGATGCAAGTGCAGACAAGAATAGGCAGTTCTATGGGGGTGCCCGCCCTGGTTTATTGCGGATCCATGTATGATAAAAAATTGATCCTACTGTTTATGTTCATAGTAATTCCAGCCTTTTGTAAAAAGACCATTTAATGAAGACTTTCAGGTGATTTCCGAATTAGATTCTTAAATAAAAAGATATTTTTATGGCAAGAGTACATACAGTACATTTGGCTGTCAAGTAAAATGAGTAACATGATATTCCTGCAGAACTTAGTAGGAGTTTATAACCTCTTAGTTTAAGCTTGCTGTTGACAATCGTTTTTGGACGAGGGCCACATGGGCTCTAAGTCTAGCCCTTCAGGAAGGTGATTATATGAATTAGATGATATGAGTTGTAGTGGTTTAAGTACTGCATTTCTCTTTCCTAGGTTTCTTCTTCAACAATTTCCAACTGTTATTCTCAAACAGATGCTGTTTCCCTTCAGCACATCACTTTATAGTATGTAGTGAGCTCTGGGTGAATTCACTTTAAAGGTTTAACTTATATTTATATATTTCATTTTTCTCCTTTTGGCAGAGTTATTAACATCTACATTTTCTTACAGCTTTAGAGCTTTGTGTTGTTCTATTCCCCTACTTTACCCTTGAATAGTTATGAATAAATTAACAACTTGTCAAATGATTGTATCCCCACACAAGTACAGTCAGTTCTGATTGGACAGTGTCAAAATGCAGTGACACTCCCAACTACTAACACCCAGTTCTAAATTTATTCATAAATGTTTCTTGGGCATAGCAGAGAAAGGGCACAATGGAGAGATGTATGAACAAATTCTCCGCAGATGGGAAAATAAAGAGGGTTCACTATTCACCAGAAAGCGGAGTGCTGCCTTATTTTTGGATCTATATATATATATATATATATATATATATATATATATATATATTTATAAAATCCATATGCAAATGAGCAGTTAAGTGCACTGAGGGTAGACCGAAGCCACACTATGCACCCTTGCTCCCCTACTGTCCACTGCCAGAACCTCCCTTTTCATCAATATTAACATGTACAGGCAATGTGACTATACAGGAACCTGGCCCTGTTAAGATTATTAAAGGGAAACTGGCACCAGTCTTATGTTGTCTTATCTGAGCGTACCGTAAACTGGTAACAGATACCCTGATCAGAATTTTGTGTTAATTACTTGAACTGACCCAGTTCTTTTGCTAAAATCAGTATTGAGCATCTCCAACATGAGCTGAGACATGCTGTCTGCTCTATGTAGTGTACATATTTGGGAGTCCTGATATTCAACAGTTACAGGACCTCTTCTAGTACTTTCACCACTGAATAATAGTTCTCTTCTACAGAAATTATTGATGAGGAAGGAGAGAGCAGATAGCTCATAAATATGAGGACCCCCATGGACTCCTTCTGGAGCTTGTGCTGGAGCTGCTCAATGATCATTGAAGCAAAATGGTTTGGTAAATTTTTTAGTGACCCATTGTTTGCCGAGAGTCTCCATCACCCGTTTATGCTCAGATAGGACAGCATTAGACTGGTGTCATTCATATGTCCACTCACAATACACTTTCAACACAGCAGCATGAGAAAAGTTCACAAACTGAACAGTTCCAGAAATATTGCCAACCTTGGCCCAAAAGCCAATAATCATCCCTTATTGCAACTCTGATAAATCACCCTTTTACCCATGACAGCAATGAGGGACATGTGTGTAGACAGCATATCACACACCTTACATACCCACTAAGCCTGCTCTCGACACGTGACTTCCTTCATGACTTACTCCCTGCTGATGTTGAAAGTAGGAAGTGGTCATAATGATGTGCCTTGACTTTGTATGAAGACCATGAGCCACATTAGCAGATCTAAAAAGTCTAAATTGCTTCCACAAGCCCACATGTACAGATGTATGACCTTTACCCTATGCTCTAGACACTTTATAAAAAATGGTTTGGCTTACAGGGAGGGAGAGGGCCATCCATGGCCTGACATATTTACTATATTCATGCCAGACATTATGGCACATGTAGGGCAAAAAGTTCAGCTAAATTTATTAAGAGGCATGATTATAAAATGCCAGTCTTAATAAATTACCGGTATACTATAGGTTACCACAAGTATTTTACAGATAGATGACAATATACTGTAGCTATAAAACTAGACTACACGCCCATTTGTAGTCTGTAAACACTGGAAACACATTGCTTTGTAAACAGAAAATGGTTACCTTAATAAATGGACATTATTCACACATATTCCCTAGATCGGCTTACCTGATCTATGGTACAGTGACTTTTTGATACTCTGGAAAAAACTAGCAAGTGATTCTACCTATCGAATTTAAGGCACGGAACTCACAGAATAAAGTCATACTTCACTACATGCACAGTGCACATTAAAAGGGTTTTACAGGATTTTTTTTCCTGATGACCTATCCTCTGGATAGATCATAAGTATCTGATCAGTGGGGTCTGACACCTGGGACCAAGGCCAATCAATTGTTTCGAGAAGGCAGATGTGTCACTGCTGCCTTCTCGCAGTTCACCAAGCAAAGTGACGTACATTGCTGTGTTTAATATTCCACTCAGCCCTTTCAGTTGAATGGGACTAATCTGCTCCAAGGCCATGTGACACATGAACGTGTTGTCATTCAGCCTATAAAAGCCGGAGAGAAGGCCGCGGTGTTCACATAAGCGACGCTGCCTTCTTAAACAGCTGATTAGCAGGGGTCCTGGGTGTCCAAATGATAGGTCATCAGTAAGAAAACCTCAGAAAAAAGAAAAAAAAACTTTAAGTAACATATGCAAGACAAAGAGCACATGAAGACTCAAGCCTTCTCGTGACTGAAGCGTAACAGTACAGAAGTTTTATTGGTATGAGATATATGCACGCTAACTCCAAGCATAGAACACATACTGCACCTGTGCTCTCACCGACTGCATTCTATCGAAATATTTTGTTTGCCATATTTTTATGTTTCAGATGTCATGAATGAAGTATATGCTGCACTACTCCTCAGTGAGACGGTCCTAAGACATTTTAATCCAGATCTGTTCTTTGAGTTTTGTGCAAGACTTGATTTATTTGTAACTTAGCAAATGATTCCCTTGTGTTATTACTTTGCCTCTAATATTTGTGCCTTGAGAACTTCAACTAGAGCAGTGTTCTCTACTTTACTTTATTTCTGGGTCATAGCAAGTATGTCATTGTCTTAAAATAAGGGAAATAAAGAATGCAGGCCATTTTTCATCTAAAACATTCATCATTTACAAGGCTCCAGTAATGATTTAGTGTACAGAACGTTTTTCAGAAAACATCTGCCCTCTGCTAACACTTCGCTTTACAAAGTGCAGCAGCACAAGTTAATGCATTAATTGTGTCACAGCTTGACAATGCTAAGACAAAAAGAAGGTTATTTTTTCTAATTGTATTTCAGCATTTACTGTCAGACCTACATTATATGAAGCTTAAAGTAGTTTCTACATGTAAGTAGGTGATAGCAGCATATTACTAGGATAGTCTGTTCATTGGGGGTCCAACCACTGGAAACGCATGGTGCTGGATTGATAAAAGACCCCATTAGTGCATCAATCTGGTGTAAAGTAGAACTGGCTTAGTTGTCCATAGCAAACAATCAGATTCCACCTTTCATTTTTGACAGTTTCTTTGGATGACCCCATAAGCCTTTGGAGCACAGTTGCTCTTTCTGAGTTGTCGAATAGCTGTGTAGAAAATGTCAAAATATTGTAGTTGAGGGCCTGCAGGTGAGCTGACACTCTCAAATATTGTAGGTGAGGGCCTGCAGGTGAGCTGACCCTCTCAAATATTCTAGGTGAGGGCCTGCAGGTGAGCTGACTCTCTAAAATAATGTAGGTGAGGGCCTGCAGGTGAGCTTACCCTCCCTGAAGAGGGGCATGAGGAGATCTTGTGCACTGATTCCCAAACTCTTTAGCATCCACAGTCAGAAGAAGATGACTGTGGGGAATGACAATTAGTGTTTCATGAGGTGGATGATACAGTTGTCAATAAGTGAGGGTCTTGTTAGGTCAATAACACATGACCAGAGTGAGGAAGTGGAAGAGGGGGTGGTGGACGATGACATCATAGACCCAACCTGGGAAGGTGGCAAGCGAAGCGAAGACAGCAGTACAGATAGTGAGGGATCCACATCACCGCAACAGGCTGGAAGAGGCTGTGGGAGGGCAAAAGGAAGAAGGCGGGCTTAAAAATTGCTGGCCCTGGAAATGTTGCCATTTAGGCCTGTGGACAAAGAGGCTTTCCTCAGCCTTATGGAGGTGGATGTCCCTCGTTACTCAATCCCCAACCGACACTATTTTTCTCAGGGTGCCGTCCCCGCATTACACCAGAAATTGTGTCCTATAACATCACCCGTGCCCTGACCAACGCAGTTCTTGGGAAGGTCCACTTAAGGACTGACACAAGGACAAGTGCTTTTGGCGAGGGAACATACATTTCCGTGATGGCACACTGGGTGAACCTTGTGGAGGCCGGTAGCTAGCCGTACCCTGGGATGGCACAGGTGCTACCAACGCCAAGAATTGCGGGCCCTTATTTCATTAGGATTTTTATCACCACCTACATTAGTTGCAGCAAACCCCCCTACTCCTACTCCATTTTCACCTCTGAATTCTCATCTTGTCAGCCATCAGTCAGTAGCTAGAAGCAGTGTAGCAAGGCAGTTGAGAAGCGGCAACAGGCCGTGCTGAAACTCATTTGCTTTGGTGACAAACAGCACACCGACGCAGAGCTGTGGCAGGGTATAAGGGACCAGACTGAGCTGTGGCTCTCGCCACTTAACCTACAACCAGGCAAGGTTGGTTGTTGTGTCTGATAATGGCAGTACCTTGTTGGCAGCTTTGGAGCTTGGCAAGCTCACACACATGGCAATCATACAGCATATATGTCCCATGCACAACAAACATCCCAAACTTATACATTAATATAGCTAAAAGCATAACACACGAGAATGGAGGGAAACCAATGGCATGGCCTGTTAATTAACCTTATAAATACCCAAATAACCCTAACATATTTTACAACCATAAACCATAATAACAATAATAATACCAACAATAATACAACCACAAACCATAATAATAATAGAACATTTTTATTTATAGCTGACAACGCTGGCGGAAGAGTACGTAGTTCCTTGTGCAACCCAGGAAGGGAGATGAGGGGAACACACAGCAGTTCCAACAGAGGCAGGACAACACTCTCCAAGGCCTGCAACAGTTTCATGACACGCCCACCAGCACCCTCACCCTGATGCGCGGCCTAGTGTCACAAGGCTGGTAAAAATTTTGGAAGATGGTGAAGAAAAATAGGCCCCAAAAAATAATAAACGATACAATAAACAAATTAAACGCATCGAGCGTCTGTAGGAAACCCTTGGATAGATAATATGTAAGGGACACCATGGACCTGCTGGGGAGACTGGATGGCGTAACTATTAAACAACAGGCTATTTTGGGGAGCATTGATGTTGAGGCGTTGTACTTATCCATCCCACATGTGGCTGGTCTGAGAGCAGTCAGGTACTACCTAAGTATGAGAGGATGTCAATATGCAGCACACAATTACTTTATCATCAGAATCCTTGAGTATATGATTACCCACAACTTTTTCTTCTTTGGTACAAAGCTTTACCACCAGCTCAGGGGCACAGTAATGGGCTGTTCATGTGCGCTGGCCTATGCTAATTTTCTCCTGGGCTGGTGGGAAGCAACCAATGTATTTACAGATGTAACGTTGTCAAATACCGGACCCATAACAATGTGGGCCCGTTATATTGACGACGTGTTTGTCATTTGGAATGATACCGAACTTTCCTTTTCCAACTTTGTGAGAAATCTAAACAATAATGACATTGGCCTGAGGTTCACATTCGAGTATAGCATGGACACCCTTCCCTTTCTGGATATATCTATTTCCAAAAAGGGGACGGATGAATTGTCAACGACAATCTTTCGGGAACTGACCTCTACCAACTCCGTCCTCCATTGGAGGAGCAGCCACCCCACCTCTCTTAACAGATGTATTCCATGTGGACAATACCTACGCTTAAAGCGCAACTTCTCTGAAAGGACGGAGTTCAAGAGACAAGCTGATGACCTTAGGGCTAGGTTCCGTAACAGAGGATACCTGGATGATGTAATCTGGGAGGCTTTCCATAGAGCCGCTGCGACAGCTTGCTCTACCCTACTAGTACCAAAAGAGAAACCTGTTGAAGATAAAAAAAAATCTGGTTAATTGCCACATTTGATGGCTGTGTTGACTGCACAAGGGGGATCCTCAGGAATTACTGGCCCATCCTTCAAATGGATCCAGATATCAAGGATGTGATACACGAATAACCACAGATAACATTTATCAATAGCCTGAGGGATACCCTTGTCCACAGCCATTTCACACCCGTCCCCCTACAGGGAACATGGTTGGATCGTAGACCGACCGGGTGCTTCAGATGTAGTGGCTGCATAGCCTGTATCATGATACAAACAGGTAAAACATTCTACAGCTCCAATCTAAAATGTACATTCCCTATTAAGGACTATTAGCTGTAGGACTCAAGGTGTTATCTATAAAATCACCCGTGAATGTGGTACAGAATATATAGGAAAAACTAGGCGAGAACTCCGTTGACATCTTGGTGAACACCTTGGTGACATCGAAAACAGAAGGGACACGGTAGTGTTCAGACATATCCACGAATGTCACCAAGGGAATCCAAGATGTTTGAAGGCCATGGGAATTGAAAAGGTGGGATGCCCACCCTATGGGCATTATTGGAATTTGCAATACAGACACTGTTTGCAGATGTAGTACAGTATTTGTCACAGAAAGCCACACATTAAGGACACTAGATTAGACCCAGATTACTTGAATTTGCGCTAAATAAACAGTTTTCGGATGGAGTACAGTATATGCCACAGAAAACCACACACTATAGAGACTAAATTAGGCCCGGATAATTTAAATTTGTGCTCAAGAAACAGTTTTCAGATGGAGTACTGTATATGTCACAGAAAGCCACACACTATGGACACTAGATTAGTCTCAGATTATTTACATTTATGCTAAGGAAATAGTTTTCGAGTGCAGTACTGTATATGTCACGGATGTGTATTAAACGCACACACTATAGACAATAAATGTGGCGCTGATTATTTGAATTTAAGTAAAAAGACACAGTCTACGGGTGATGTACAGTATATGTCACTAATAGGTATTAAAGAAAAATATCTTGCTCCTGTCAAACACACACACATTAGTCTTTAAAGTAGTTTGGGGTCTTTGAAATGCTTTTGGTAGTAAAAACAGCAAATTTCTCTCCCTGCACTATCTGTCCCTTCCTCAGCATGATTAATTTAGCGCTGGTAAAAATATATTGCTGCTCTCAAACACACACACAGTAGTCCTTAAAAGGACTTTTGGGTCTTTGAACAGCTTTCTTAGAATAAGAACTGTGAATTTCACTCCCTACACTGTCTTTCCCTTCCTATGCTCTGCTCTCCCTGACTATGACTGATCGGTATTCGGCCAAGTACCGCCATGTGCCGAGCATAGCGATGCTCGAGCCGAACCGGTATTCGGCCGAGCATGCTCGCTCATCACTAAAAAACATAGCTTCTTTATTCTACCTCAGCACCACACCTTTCACTTCAATAAAGCTGATCTGCAATATATGCACAACACAGGAACAGGAGTGGCACTGTGGAAGAAATCATGTTTTTTAAAATTCCAGGACAATCCATTTATGGCAGACATGTTCAACCTGCGGCCCTCCACCTGTTGTAAAACTACAACTTCCAGAATTCCCTGCTGTAGGCTGTTCAGGCATGCTGGGAGTTGTAGTTCTGCGACAGCTGGAGGGCCGCAAGTTGAGCATGTCTGATTTAAGGACTCCAATCTCTGACAGCAATTGACAAAGCAACCACTGGGTGACCACAGATATACACATATATTGTGACACAATATCACAAAAAAAACTGGTTATCTTGTGACACATATGCAGTATGAGATCATGTCTAGCGAAGAGGAAAGGTTGTAAAGGACACATCTGTATGCCATCACTATAAACCATCACTGGAATTAAATCTCTAAATGTATCACTATCTAACATCACAAGGTAACTTCACCATTTGCATAATATGACATTCCTAAATGCTGTCACTATCACAACACAATATTTCCTCACAAAATGCCATCTCTAAGACATCACTGTTATGTCATCCCTCAGATGACATCACTATATATAGTATGATCCCTTGCTGCTGTGGGAAAACCCTTTTTCCTATTTTTACAATAGTATGTACTGGAATTTTCTTTCTAAAATCCTTATTTTGTAAGTTATAGCTAAGCCATAGCTTTAAATAAAGATATTCTAATATGCTTAGCATAATTCTTGGAATATGGGGAAAAGTAATTTCAAAGTATACATAATTTAAAATGAATACTTTTTTTTAATGAAGATTAATAGCTGTGCTTGATTTAAAGCATGAGGAGCACATTGCCCTTAAGCAAATAATGTTGGTTTACGAATGCACACATTTTAATTTAAACTAAATATTGAATTCTCTTGATTTTATGTTTGCTTGTTTTCCTTGGGATATAAATGAGCAATAGGCTCACCTTAGTACTTTTCTTCCCAGGGTTCATTCCAATTAAATTTGAAAATGCTAACTATGACTTGTATGCATCCTGTGAAAAAAAGCTATTTATTGAAAACCATGAGCACTGTAGTACAAGTGTCACTGGGTGTGTTATTGTGGCAGCATTTGGCTGATTAAAAGCAATGCGTGATTAATAAAGTTATATATAAATATATTTACAATAAAAAAGAAGTACAGAGAATAGTAATAGGATAGGCCCTTTTGATGTTTTATGGCTTACCATTTTCAGGTTTCTTTTAGCATACTCATTTTGATGATGTATGGTGTATATTCGACCTAGAAATGAGCAAACCTTTCAAGATTTGTTTTGTTTCAGGTTTGTCAAAGTTTTCAAAAAATCTGGTTCAGACTCAAATCAATTCTACCCAAACCAATGAGAGAGATAGACTTATCAAACCTGATGTACCATGATGAGAAAGTGTACCACCCAGACAACTATATATATATATATATATATATATATATATATTGTCGAGAAGCAACAGAGAAGCATACTGTGTGCTTTCCTGATAATTTTCATGCCGGACATTGTGTATGTATGCATTATAAAAAAAGCAAATGACCGCAATGAAATTTGATGTTTTTACCTCTTCGCATTTCACCTGCCATATTTTTATTTTTCTTCATTGATGTGGCTGTATAATTTATAAGGCTTTGTTTTATGTGGGAGAGATTGTATTTTTCTTATGTGCTGTTTTAAGATCAATATAAATTACACTATAATTAATATTTTATTTTGTTTATCTGTTTTACTTACTATAATGTTTTTTTAAAGGGCACAAGTATAGAAAAATACAGTTTTTGGCATTTTTTTGAAGTACTTTTATACTGTTCACATTTCACACTATATAACCTGTTAAAATACTTCTTAAAGCGATTGTCCCCCCACAACCATTTATCCCCTATCCCCTCCCACAATTTTAGACCTGGTGTGAGGGGAGAGAAGTCGCAGATACCGGCTCAACTAACCCTTGTGCCGCCATCTGCGTCTGGAATACACCTAATACAGGCGTATTTCAGGATAATAAATCCCCCCACTGTATCTTAAATACAAGACTAGCACTAGTGTTTAAAAAAAATAATCTAATCGGCAGATGTCATTTGTGTAGCATGAGTAGTAGTGACTTCTAAGGATCAGAGGATCTGCAATTGACATCAATAAGTTATGATACTGTGCAGCTACAATTTTACAAGATATTCCCATAGAAATTTGTCCTGGAGTCACATAATTACACATGCTGGCACATGCACACTTATTTAATTCCAAGTGCTTTATTAATGTGTTCTTGAATTAAGCTAAATATGGTCAGGGTCAGGATTTGCTGATGATACAGTTAAGAGGGACTTTGATATTGACACCTATTCATCCGGGTCAATACCACAGAATAATGATGGATTCCTCTTGAGACATTAAAATAATTACACACAAGAACTCTCATAGAAATTGCATACAATAATATAATGTTTTATAATATTATAGAGAATCAATCTATATATTTTCACAATTCACAACCTTATTGATTTATACATCAAATATACTAGTATATGGGATATATTTATAGATATACAAAGGTTATCACAGTAGCTCTGCTCAGCATGTGAATTAGGGCAAATCAGAGGCATAAAAGGGATGATTGAAAACTACAGTTACAACACAGTGTCCTCCCAATAATTCATTTTAAAATGACTCCAATACTTTTGTATACATAAATGAAGTTTAAAACTATTTGAATGCTTCAGCTAAGATGACCACACAGAAAGTACTAGTACATTCACCCTTAGATATTTAAAATAATACCAAACATCACAGTGGTTTTCTTCAGTGGATGCAATGCTTCATTTTTCCTACAGCCCTGCTAATGGGAAAATGAGGCTCACTTTCTCTGTGATGAGCTCATCATTGGGGATCTGTTATATGGTAATTTAATGGTTATAGCTACCAGGGTAGAAGGCATAGCAGGTGCTATGGGGCCCACCATAAGGTACAATTAGTCTATGGTAGGTAAGGCGTAGAAAATGTAATTAGCCCGCATTTTAAATTTTATTATAGAACCCCATGGCTATCTTTGTTGTGTGCATTATCCCTTTTTTACTGCATTACTTTTTGCATTGTGCCTGTGCATCACCATCTAATTCTGATAATATGTTGTCATACTTTTATTATTCCATCATGTCACAGTGTACAATTACTGACCTTTCTTGTACATTATCCCTGTACTGTGATGGTTTGCATTGGAATTAATTTGCATATTTTCTCTATATTTTAACTTTACTATGTCCAGTAACCCATTATTTTGGCATCACTACATGCATTGTCCTTGTATGATAACCTCACTATGCACATGTCCCTGTACTTTGACATCACAATGCTAATTACCACTTTATTGTGACATCACACTCAGCATTATTCATGTACTTATAACCCTTTACTGTGACATCACTGAACTCATTATCCTTGGATTATGACTTCACAGTAGAGATAAGTAAATTGATTCTAACAATTTAAAATTTGTCCTGAGTTTCTCCAAAAATACCTTTTCATTTGGCCAAATCACACACAGTGAGAGAGAGGGTTCCACATATAATACAGCACTAGAAATAAGTAGTGTTGGGCGTGAATATTCGAGTCGCGAATATTTATTGTGAATATCGCAACTTTGAGAATTTGCGAATATTTAGAATATAGTGCTATATATTTGTAATTTTGAATATTCAAAATTTTTTTTTTTCATCACTAACCTCCCTCTTGCTTGTGGGGCCAATGAGAAGGCTGTATTGTCTTTGTCTGAGCTTAGCAACATCCCAAGCAACCAATAGAAAAGTTGCCTACCCCTTACTATATAAGAACCTCCCCAGCAGCCATTTTCTTTAGTGTAATAGAGTTCTGAGAGAGACAGCAGTGTGATTGCTGTGCTCTGTGCTTTGCTGTATAATTAGACAGTTAACTTAGATATATAATTCAGATAGTCAGTGTAGGGTACATTGTTTTATAGTGTAGCTGATAGGTTGTGATAGGAGTGCAGGGTGTTAGGTGCTGTCCATACATACATAGTGCTGTGATGTCACCCAGTTGCACGTATTGCACAAAAATATTTGCATCATTAATTGCCGATTTTTGCAATCGCGAATATATATTGGAGCACTCTACTGGCATATATAAAGCTATTGTAATGTTCTGCCATGCCAACCATTATCTTGAGTCTCAGTAAATATACCTTATGTGAAAGAGCACCCCAAATGTACCCCAAGGCCACTCACCAAACCAGAGCAATTTTCTCTTGAGGCACCCAGCACTTTTGTCCTTTTGGAAGGGGATCTGGGTTGCATTTCTCATTCAGATAAGACTAATACTGGGACACCCAGTACTAGTATCCTTTTGGAAGGAGAAATGGGTTGTACATCTAATTTCTAGTAATGTTTTCTAGGACTCTAGAACCTTTACAGAAAAAAATATGAGCTGTAGGAAAATGTGAGCTGAATTTATTTGGGCCTGAACTCTGGAAAAGTTTACCAAGTTGGACATGAAACAAATTTGACTTTACTGTGTTTATTTTGTCTGCAGTCTGACATTACTGTGAGTATTATTATACATGCACTACAAATTATCTACAAAATATCTTTAATGAGACAGGGCTGTATTTATTAATAGTGAAATTACTGTGCAGATTATCTCTGTATTGTGACATCACAGTGTTCATTAATTCTTAAGCCTGTATTACAACCTGCCGATTTTTCGGCAGATGATCGCTAACGAGAGTTCATATGAATGTTCTTTAACGATCATCCTGCAGTGTAATACTGCCGCGACTGCCTGATGAACAAGCAAATGCTTGTTCATCGGGCAATTATGATTTTTAA
The DNA here is from genome assembly GCA_033119425.1 of Bufotes viridis. NCBI lineage: Eukaryota > Metazoa > Chordata > Amphibia > Anura > Bufonidae > Bufotes > Bufotes viridis. Next base: position 382,192,531 of record CM065591.1, read on the forward strand.
GCAAGCTTAAAAATCATTGTTTGCCAGCGGCAGATCATGCTGTCTAATTACGATCTGCCATCGGCAAACCACTAGACAGCATGAGGACAAGAGATGGCATAGCGATCGCTCCTCCCCATGCTCTGGAGGTGATCGCTGCATGTAATAGCAGAGGTCTCCTCTGCTAGCGAGCAGGTGATTGCTGGGAGGGAACGCTTCACTCCCAACCATGGTTTGCTCAGTACAGGCTTTATTCATTGTGGCATTGATGTGTTTACTTTCTTTGTACTGTAACTTCACTCTCTGCATTATCCTTTTATTATGATACTGCTGTGTTCATTATCACTGCACTGTGACATCACCAAAGTAATTATAATAGTTTCATGTTCTGAAGGTGGTTATGCTGGAAATTTTCCGATATGTCCCTTAACTGGTCATTAACTCGTTTCTATTCATAAGTGCCAGCCCATCTTATTTCCTATTAATGTTCCTGTTTCAACAACACCTAGGGTTAGACTACTGAATATGTAAAAAACTGACCCTTTCACTTAATAAAGGTTTATATATATATATATATATATATATATATATATATATACATATATATATGCCCTTTTCACTATGGAGACTTATATACATGAGTGTTCCGAATTTCTAAAATTAGTCTTATACCCAAAAAAATATGAAAAAAAAACCATACATAATCCCCTCTACCTTGCAAGTGAAGGTGGACACCTCTTAAACACCTCTAACAACTTTATTTTATAGCGTATATAGAATTCCTGCTTTTCAGGCTCACAGCTGAAATAGCTGCTTGCAAAAGAGTAATATTTTTTGAAAATTCCTTATTTTACAAAGAGTTAATGTAGAGGAACCTGCAATAATGTCTCTGCAGATGCAGAGAAGTTATTAATGTACCTGACTTATTTAGGGGAAAGTGTTACAGCTATGTTTCTCTTAATTTTCCATGGAAAGTGATAGAAGTATTAGTTACTACATAGAAGACGGTAGTAAAGCAGCATAAATGTAAAATCTGATGAAAATGTGCATTCATGTTTTTATATCGCACAGTTCTCCCAGATAAAATGTAGAGAACGCAGTAATTTTAGCTCAGCAGAAATGTGTAAATATATGAGTTACCATTTGATTACAGATCATAAGATAATATATTCCATCTTCTGCAGTGATAACGTTAAACATTTCAAATATGAAATATGAGTGTCTCTTTATCGCACTGCAGTTCACACAATTCTTCCCGTTAGTATATTAAAAGTAAAGCTTGTACATCGTAAGGTGTGATAATCATGTTCAGCAGGCAAGCGGAGCAGAATTTTACTTTCTGCATAATCACTAGTACAAAAACTGCAAATAATGGGCCTTTTATCTGCTATTGCATGCTGATTTATAAAACACAGAAATGCTCTATTTACCTGGAGTTAGCAATGAAAGTAGATTTTGGTTTGGCTTGTTACTAAATAGGCAATTAGGACAAATTGCATTTATTACAAATTAGGCATAAAATGATGTGTAATACAGAAAACAGAGGCAGATCTTTACATTTCTATTTATTATTTCTCCAAAATAGTACCATGTCCAATAGTAGTCTCATTTAGCAAACAGGGCCTCAGGTATCATATGTTTTACAGAAAAAGTTTCCTTATGCCAAACCAACCACAGCTTATTTTCCATTTTCAAGACGCTAGTGACAAAATGGTTGTGACCCCTTTTCTGTTTGATTTGATACACAGGATCTCATTGTGATTTTTACATACATGCTTATAATATAGACTACAATATCTAACAAGTAGGGTTGAGTGAATCGGGTTCAGATTGCTGTATTGCCCAATTATTTTAACTACTTCAATAACAATATTGGCTCCATCCTACTATGAAATGTATGGCCTCCACAGAGGTTTTTTCAAAGTTTCAGCAAACATCGTCAGACTTTCTCTCGCCTCTGTCACATGTCACTTTGTTTATTTGCATAAATTAATGTATCAAAATACAAAGTTTTGAGCTTCGAATTGAAATGTCATAGAAGTGAGACAAAGTACCGTATTTTTCGCTTTATTAGACGCACCTGTTGATAGGACGCACCTAGGTTTTAGAGGTGAGAAATAATAAAAAAAAATTTTTTATACCAAATGGTGTGCTTTGGTGGGTTTTGAACCAATGGGGATCTAGGGATGACACACTGTTATGGGAGATCTTCAGATGCACCGTTATGTTATTTGACTATAAACCCACTAATCAATAAGAATACATCAAGTCCCTGCAGTACATAAATACATTCTTAAGGATGAGAGGGATTATAGTCACATTTAATATAAACTCTGTCCAGGCACTGTACTGTAAGTGTTTATAAGTGTTATTTTAAATATGAATATAAACCCCCTCATCGATAGGAATGCAACCAAGTTCTGTAGTACAGGGATGTATTCTTAAGGATAATGAGGGGTTATAGTCACATTTAATATAAACACAGATCATTTACAGTACAGTCTGCAATGTGCCGGCCATGATGATTTTTGCACATTTGCTTTATAAGTGCGTCTTATAAAGCGAAAAATACGGAAAGTCTTGAGATATTTGCTGAAACTTCGGGAAGACTTCCACGGAGGCCATACATTTTACAGGAGTTATTATTCTTAATGTAGTTTATAAAAGAATCGGGTTTAGATACAGCAATCCAAACCCGATTTGCTCAACCCTAATAACAGTCATACAGAATACGTACGTACAAATAGCTGTAAGTGTTTACATTTTAGGTGCACTGTGCCTATTGCACTTGTATTGGCCCTATTTAGCAGGCACATTTGTAGGTATTGCAATATCAATATTTTAGAGTCAGTGCTTTTTAAAGAGGGATTCCGGTTTTGCAATTTTTAGTTAATTCACAGGAAACAACACATACTATCATTTACTAATTATTGTTTATCTGTAATGCCCCCTTTTCTTGAACTCCATTGTGGCCACTTGATATTTTCTGCTGTGTTGGTTCCCTATCTTGATGACATTACATCAATGCCTGAGGCATGGCAAGACTTGTAAGGCTCTGCCCTGTAGACACAACCTCATCTATGGTTTTGGCTCAGAGAGCAGAGTTCTAATCATTTTCCTGGACCCTGCCCTGTAGACTTGATGTAAGCAATGATGTGTCTTAGTTTTTTGTTTTTTTTTTCCCCACCAGGGCATTATGCAGGCTTAGATCTGTGATGTTAAATCTGGGAGAGGCAGATACCTGATGCTACAGAAACTTCCTTTGAGTCTTGTGCCAGAATCTAAATACAGGGTCACACATCACAATTACACTGTAGGAGCCAAAATGCACCCAGGACTCCATCATCTTATTTATATGTAGTAATGTTGAATTTCATTTTTCTTTCTTATGAAACCAGAAACCTGTTTTAAGGCTGGCCATACATATTACATAGTGGTTACACAAAAGTAGAGTTGAGCGAACACCTGGATGTTCGGGTTTGAGAAGTTCGTCCGAACTTCCCTAAAATGTTCGGGTTCCGGATCCGAACTCGACCCGAACTTCACGCCGAACCCCATTGAAGTCAATGAGGACCCGAACTTTTGGGCACTAAAAAGGCTGTAAAATTGCCCCGGAAAGGGCTAGGGGGCTGCAAAATGTGGGTAAATCCCCTGCAAACAAATGTGGATATGGAAATAACTTAAATAAAATAAAATAAATAAAAATTAACCAATATCAATTGGCAACTTGGAGGAGGTGGAATAGGAGGTTGGGGTGGCATCAGATGGGAATGCTATGGGAGTTGAAGTTCTCATCACAGCCAAAAAGGATTTATGTCTGCCTGCAGTGCCACAGGCCTCATTCACAGACTCAGGGCCATGGCACCCGCAAAGAGGAGAGCGGTCCCGTAACAGCAACACAGGCCTCAGGTCAACCTGCAATGGAACAGGCCATTATCATTTATGTAGGCCCCTGACACTCAGACAGAGGAGAGGTCATTTGACAGTAAAAAGAGTTTAATGTATCTCACCCAGGCAGCAAACAATTAAACGAAATATAGGCCCCTGACGCCCAGACAATGGGGCGGTCATTAGACAGTAAAAAGAGTTTGATATCTCCCACCAAGACAACAAATGATTAAACGACATATAGGCCCCTGACACCCAGACAATGGGCGGTCATTAGACAGTAAAAAGTGTTGAATGTCTGCCACCAAGACAGCAAGCAAGTACGTGAAATTTTGGCGCGTGACACCCAGACAATGGGGCGGTCATGACAGTAAAAAGAGTTTAATATCTCCCACCAAGACAACAAATGATTAAATGACATATAGACCCCTGACTCCCAGACAATGGGGCGGTCATTAGACAGTAAAAAGTGTTAAATGTCTGCCACCAAGACAGCAAGCAAATACGTGAAATTTAGGCCCCTGACACCCAGACAATGGGGCAGTCATGACAGTAAAAAGAGTTTAATATCTCCCACCAAGACAACAAATGATTAAACGACATATATGCCCCTGACAGCCAGACAATGGGGCGGTCATTAGACAGCAAAAAGAGTTAAATGTCCGCCACCAAGACAGCAAGCAAGTACGTGAAAGTTAGGTCCCTGACACCCAGACAGAGGAGAGAGGCCCCAAAGCAGAGAATCAGGCTTCATGTCACCCACCAATGGAGAAGGGCACTTTCAGATAATTAGGCCCCTGGCACCCAAATGGAGGAGAGGTTCATTCAACTTTGGGTTGCCCCGCAAAATAATGGTAAAATTAAAAAAAGAGGATTCAATAAAGAAGTGCCCTGGAGTACAAGAATATATGGTTAAGGGGAGGTAGTTATAAATGTCTATTCTGCACAAGAGATGGACAGGTCCTGTGGGATCCATGCCTGGCTCATTTTTATAAACGTCAGCTTGTCCACGTTGGCTGTGGACAGGCGGCTGCGTTTGTCAGTAATGACGCAACCTGCCGTTCTGAATACACGTTCAGACAAAACGCTGTCAACCAGGCAGGCCAGCACCTCCAATGCATAAAAGGCTAGCTCTGGCCACGTGGACAATTTGGAGACCCAGAAGTTGAATGGGGCCGAACCATCAATCAGTAAGTGGAGGGGTGTGCACACGTACTGTTCCACCATGTTAGTGAAATGCTGCCTCCTGCTAACACGTTCCGTATCAGGTGGTGATGCAGTTAGCTGTGGACAGGGCACACAGGTCTCGCATGAAGGCCCAGTCATTTGTTGTGAAGTGGTGCTGTTCCGCAGTGCGACTGACCCATGCGTGCTGCAGCTGAAACTACATTGTGGCCTGCTGCTGCTCGCACAGTCTCTCCAGCATGAGCAAGGTGGACAGCATTTCAAAGGCCAGTAGTTTAGAAATGCTGGCATTCAGGACCAGGGCTCGAGGGTTGCTAGGTGGGAATTTACACTTTCTCTCCATTGTTTGTGAGATGGAGAGCTGAACACTACCGTGTGAGATGGTGGAGATGCTTGGTGACGGAAGTGGTGGTGTTGGTGGCACATCCTCTGTTTGGTGGGCGGCAGGTGCCAACATTCCTCCCGAGGAGGCAGCATGAACTACTCCGCTGTAGTTCATGCTTTGCATGTAGATGCCTGGTCATGCAGGTTGTGCTAAGGTTCAGAACGTTAATGCCTCGCTTTAGGCTCTGATGGCACAGCGTGCAAACCACTCGGGCCTTGTCGTCAGCACATTGTTTGAAGAAGTGCCATGCCAGGGAACTCCTTGAAGCTGCCTTTGGGGTAATCGGTCCCTGGTGGTGGTGGCCAGTAGCAGGTGAACTCTCTTGGCGGCGGCTGTTCTGCTTTTGCCCCCTGCTTCCTCTTTTGGTACACTGTTGGCTCGGTCTCACCACTGCCTCTTCCTCTGAACTATAAAAGTCAGTGGCACGACCTTCATTCCATGTGGGGTCTAGGACCTCATCGTCCCCTGCATCGTCTTCCTCCCTGACCTACTGATCGGTCTGTACACTGCAAAAAGACGCAGCAGTTGGCACTTCTGTTTCGTCATAATCAGAGACGTGCAGACTCCGATGAGGTGGTATTCCCATGTCCTCATCATCAGGAAACATAAGTGGTTGTGTGTCAGTGCATTCTATGTCTTCGACCACTGGGGAAGGGCTAGGGGGATTCCCTTGGGAAACCCTGCCAGCAGAGTCTTCAAACAGCATAAGAGACTGCTGCATAACTGGAGGCTCGGACAGTTTCCCTGATATGGATGGGGGTGATGTGACAGACTGATGGGCTTGGTTTTCAGGCGCCACCTGTGCGCTTTCTGCAGAAGACTGGGTGGGAGATAATGTTGAAAGCGTGCTGGATCCACTGTCGACCACCCAATTCACTAGCGCCTGTACTTGCTCAGACCTTACCATCCTTAAGACGGCATTGGGCCCCACCAAATATCGCTGTAAATTCTTGCGGGCACTGGAACCTGAGGTAGTTGGTTCAGTAGGACGTGTCGCTGTGGCTGAACGGCCACGTACTCTCCCAGCACCAGAGGGTCCACTAACAACACCACGACCCTGTCCGCGTCCCTTACTAGATGTTTTCCTCATTGTTACCGTTCACCACAATAAGAAAAAAATTATTAGGCCTAATGTATTGAATTCAAATTCAGGCCTTTTTTTACAGGCACCTAACACTATCTGACTATCTATTTATGTACCTTATTACACTAATCCAGGCACAGCAGTAACCACAGATTTAGGGGAATATCAAATGTAGGCCTAGTATTTAGACCCTAGATGAAAAGTATCCATTTACGGACAGATCTACATTTGGAGATGCACAGTAGCGTGTGAAAAAATATATAGGATTATGCTTTTTTAGCACTTGAATTTTAACACTTTGTGTAATATACCCTTTAACGGAAAGAAATACACTTAGAGATGCAAAACAGTGTGTACAAATGTAGAGGATTATGCTGTATTTTTACACTTACTGTAATATACCCTTTAACGGAAAGAAATACACTTGGAGATGCACGCTGAATGTAATACCCTTTTACGGATAGATTTACACTTGACCTGCAACAGCTGGAACACCAGATTTTGGGTATTGCTATTTTGGAAATTGAATTTCACTCCAGAACAAAATATATCCTTTGACAGATGCTATTAAACTACTTGTCCAGCCACAGCTGGAACACCAGATTGACAGTATTTCTAATTTTGCAACTGAATTTCACCCAATAAAATAATATATCCTGTCACGGACACTATGAAACTTGTCCAGTCACAGCTGGCATACCAGATTTACGGTATTTCTATTTATGCAACTGAATTTCACCACAGAAAATAATATATCCTTTGACGGACGCTATGAAACTTGTCCAGTCACAGCTGGAACACCAGATTTACGGTATTTCTATTTTTGCAACTGAATTTTACCCCAGAAAACAACATATCCTTTGCCGGACACTATTAAACTTGGCACTTGGCCAGCCACTGCTGAAAACAATGATTTACGGTATTGCTATTTTGGCAATTGAATTTCACACCAGAACAAAATATATCCTTTGCCGGACACTATTAAACTTGGCCAGCTACAGCTGAAACCACTGATTTACGGTATTGCTATTTTGGCTATTGAATTTCACCCCAGAACAAAATATATCCTTTGCCGGACACTATTAAACTTGGCAAGCCACTGCTGGGACACCAGATTTAGGGGATTGCTATTTTGGCAAATGAATTTCACCCCAGAACAAAATATATTCTTTGACGGACACTATTATACTTGCCCAGCCACAGCTGAAACCACTGATTTATGGTACTTCTATTTTGGCAATTTAATTTCACCCCAGAAAAAAATATATCCTTTGCCGTACACTATTAAACCTGGCTAGCCACTGCTGGGACACCAGATTTAGGGGATTGCTATTTTGGCAATTGAATTTCACCCCAGAACAAAATCTGTCCTTTGACGGACACTATTCAACTTGGCCAGCCATAGCTGAAACCACTGATTTACGGTATTGCTATTTTGGCAATTGAATTTCACCACAGAAAAAAATCTATCCTTTGCCAGACAGCAGACAGTATTACACTTAGCTAGTCACAGCTGGAACACCAGATTTAGGGGATTGCTATTTTGTCAATTCAATTTAACCCCTCAATAAAATTGAGAAATTTCTATCCTGAGTTTCTAGGGTTAACAATAAGCACAGCCAAGCCCCTGATGTAGTATATAGCAAAAAAAAGAAACTAGTATTGATGGACTTAGTGGCAGCTTGTGCTGGTGCACCACAAGACACAAAATGGCCGCCAATTACCCCAGAAAAAAGTGACAGAAAAACGCTCTGTGCAGCATAAAAACCAGTGAGCAATTAACTAGCAGAAGTTAAATGATTCACAGCTGTAGATCGATGACTTCATTAGGTGTTTTTGCTGAGTTTTCCCTGCCTAATTTCGCCCTCACAGAAGCTGCATCCTATCCCTACACTAATCAGAGCAGAGTGACGTGCGGCGCTACGTGACTCCAGCTTAAATAGAGGCTGGGTCACATGCTTCACTTGGCCAATCACAGCCATGCCATTAGTAGGCATGGCTATGATGGCTTCTTAGGGCAAGAAGTAAAACGCTAGCTGATTGGCTGCTGTGCAGCCCTTCAGAAAGTGGGAAGAAAATGCCGAACAACGGACCCGAACCTTTTTAAAAATGTTCGGGTCCGGGTCCGAGTCCCGAACTCCCCAAAATTCGGTACGAACCCGAACTATACAGTTCGATTTCGCTCAACTCTACACAAAAGCTACCCATATGCTTGAAAGTGTTCTGGATTGGAAGAGAGGAGTAAATTACTGCCAGATAATTATCAGTGCAATCCTTTTCTCACCTTGATATCAGCAATTGGAATATAATCATAAGGCTATTACTTACACATGAACTGGTCAGTCAGCCCTGCTGCAATTGTGTGTGTTGTGCTTAATTCCCATAATTCTATGAGTAAATCTATATTTTTATGATTAAATCTAAATAATAACAAAAAAAAAAAAAAAAAAATATATATATATATATATATATATATCATTTGCCGTTCAGCGGTGCAGTTATATGTTCTAAAGTCCTTTTTTGCGTGTATTAGTGGCAAAAAATATATATATTTGCTGTTCAGTGGTGCAGCTATATTTTCTAAAGCCTTTTGTGGCATGTATAAGTGGAAAAAAGTAAGGGTTTATTGTTTGCCTTTTAGGGGTGCAGTTAAATTTTCTAATGTCCTTAGTCGGAAAAAAAAGGGCTTATTAGCCATTGTGTGATGAAGTGAGAAAATTATAGACTTTTTTGGGGTGTTTCAATTTCCTTTTTATTTATTTATTTAAGTACCAGGCCCACACAGGGGAGTGGCAGAGGCCTAAATGCTTCTGGTGCAGGCACAGGTCACAGCAGAGTAAAAAGGGGGGGGGGGTGGCAGCAGGAGTTGCAGCGAGAGGCCTGAGCTCCCGATGTCGTCTAGTGGCCGTGTCTTGACCAGTAACCCAGCGGTTCTTGAGTAGTTGACTCGGTCATCCACTTCATCCAAAGTGACATAAGACACTCTGAGCAAAGAGTCGGTGGGTTCGTCAGACACAACCCTTAGTTGGCATGGCCCAGGAGCAAGCCCTATGCCCTCACCTGTGCTCAACCTGCCTCTGTCCTTTACTGTTCCCTCAGCCAGAGAAGTATTATATGCTGTGGGCTCAACTCCACTATACAGCGAGGACGAGCTACTAGTGGACAGTCAGTAGCTACTGGCCAGCCAAGATGTCGTAGATATCCACTGCTTCCTCCAGTAGGTGGGCACGTAGTGATAAGGAGAGTGGCGTGGGAGCTGGTGTTGTGAGCGTTCAGGCTCCTGATCCAGAGACCATTGAGGAGGATATCAGTGACATACAGACAGTACTTGATGATGATGATGTAACTGATCGCACTTGGGAGCTGGGTGAATTAGGGGCTTCATTATCATCATCTGGAAAAGAGGGTGGCAGCTTGACCATGAGGCAGTCGCAGAGCCAGCAAGTCACTAGCGTGGCCGGGAGTCAGGAGGGTGGCAGCAGTGGGAAGTCGAGAGCCAAACGTGCCCGGGGTAGACCACTCGCTTCGCAAGAGCCTACTTGCCTGGAAAGTAGTGGTGTAGGGGTTCACGGAAGCATTGGTGATAGCAGTCAGTGCGTAGTGTTCAGGGTAAAATCACCCACTAGCATTGTGGCAGTTTTTTGTTAAGCTGGAGGAGGTGAACATGGCGATTTGTAGAATCTGTGGGCAGAAGGTGAAGCATGGCCAGTAGGCAATGCTGTAGCCAAGGCACACTTGTTTTGTACTTTTCACCTGGCTGCCGCCACACACGCTTGACAACATCTGAACCAAATAAGTATATCTTGGTCTCATCAGACCACAGGAAATGGTTCCAGTAATTTAATTCCTTAGTCTGCTTGTCTTAAACTGTTTGCGGGCCTTCTTGTGCATCATCTTTAGCAGAGGCTTTCTTCTGGGATGACATCATCTTCAGAAGAGGTTTCCTTCTGGGATAACAGCCATGCAGACCAATTTGCTGCAGTGTGCAACGTATGATCTGAGCACTGACAGGCTGACCCCTCCCTCCCGCCCCTTTAACCTCTTCAGCAATGCTAGCAGCACTCGTACATCTATTTTGAAAGGACAACCTTTGGATATGATACTGAGCATATGCACTCAACTTTGGTCAACCATGACGAGGCCTGTTCTGAGTGGAACCTGTCTTGTTAAACTGCTGTATGGTGTTGGCCACCGTGTTGCAGCTCAGTTTTAGGGTGTTGGCAATCTTCTTATTCCCTAGGACAGTGATAGCTAACCTTCGGCACTCCAGCTGTGGTGAAACTACGGCGCCCAACATGCTCCATTCATTTCTATGGAGTTCTGAGAACAGCTAAGCAAGGGGGCATCTTGGTTGTCGTAATTTTACCACAGCTGGAGTGCCGAAGGTTAGCCATCACTGCTCTAGGCTATGTAGAGCAACAATTTTTTTTCTGCTTTCCAGCTAAATATTAAAAAAATAAAAGAAATACATCCATGCAAGTCGATTCTTAATGAAGGCAGAAAATTAGTAGCCTACGTAAAATTTTGTGTCCTGTTCTGTTTTAATGGTAAAACAGAGCCTTTCAAAAGGAGGCAACAACATGGTTTGAGCTAAGGGCTGTTTACCATCCTTTCCAAATGTCCATTTGAATGTTTGTTCACAGCTGGGTTTTAAATAAGTCTCCAGTGATGGTTCAAATGGCTCAGTTGTGTCCATTTGGCAAATTTCCACCATAATCTATTTTTTTTATAGGACATACAAATGAAGACTGTCTGTTTTGTACAGGTTTGCACAGTCTATGGCAAAAGGATGTTGGAAAAATGATATTTCAACCCATTACAACATATGGTGTCGACCTAGCCAAAGTATAGCAAATTTTTACTACAAAAAAGACCTGGCTAGCAATGAAGATGACCTCATTCAACATTGATTTTTTTTATCCCTTCATAAATTTGAAAGCATTGTAGTAACCACATGGGTGATGAATGATGTTTTCACCTGACATGGGAAGTGTGTCGACACTTGCAGATATGCTGTTGCTATTTCCTTGATGAAAGCACTCAATTACTTTTCATCAATGCAATATATATAGAATGTGAATATCATTGGGGTTTCCATCCACAGATTGCACCTGAAGGATATTTCAAGAGTGCAGTACTATCTGTATTCAATTCAGCAGCCAGTGACAGAGCATTACCATACATTAATGTGCCCGCATTAAACACCGCTTTAATTGCACTTCTAAAGATCTGCTGTTGTTGCTTTTCAGAGGCTCAGAGTTGATTAATAATATCTTAATAAAAAGCTTAATAGTGCATTAAATGAAGAAAAAAGTTTCTCCTCGTTATAAAGCTGCAGTGTAACTTGCCAGGGTGCAGAGTAGAATAATAAAAACCTGTTACACTCTTTAAAAAATTGGTTGCTTCATTGTAAAGTGGGTTTACAGAAGGTAAATTAAGCAGTGTAGCTATAACTTCCACGTAACACATTTCTGGGTAACAAAGATAAAGTGAAATGTACTGTAAGTGTGACTCCTGGGAGATTTACTTCACACATATGCTTGTGTTTAAACCAGTCAACCAGCTTTCTATGGATGATGATTGATTTTCATATCTTATTATACATGGCCTACAGATTATATAAATGCTTATTAGTCTGTTGATTGATATTACCAGATTTGTTTGTTGTCTCTTCTCTTTATATTACTGGAATAATTAAGGATTTCTCAATGACAGTTACACATTTGAGGCTTCAATTTCAACACAAATTTTTACTAGCTATACATTTGTAAAAGTCATAGCTTGAAAGGTTGTCTGTGTTACAGATAGTAAAGGCCCATCCTCAGGACACGTCATCATTATCAGATCAGTGGTGGTCCAACTCCCAGCACCCCCATCAGTCAGCTGTTTTAAGGGGCTGTAGCTCATGCAGGCACTACTTTCTATTCAGTATTTATCTGCCCATTGTCTTTGTAGTGGTGATGCCACCACTACAATATACATGGCATGCAGGTAGGGGATGAAGAAGATGCAGTGCTCACAAGAGCAATGCAAAACCCCTCAAACAGCTAATCGCCAAGTGTGTGGGAGTCAGATCCCCACCAGTCTAATGACCTATCCTGAGGATAGGTTATCAATACCTGCCGCCAGGACAACCGCTTTAAGTTATAACATGAATGTATTTCTGTTCATTCTTAGGGGTCATATTCGCTATGGCAGTGGCTAGGTTCATTTATGCATATGCAGCATACAGATAAGGAATGTGCCTGTCAAATTGACATATGTAACTACAGTATATGTAGTCATAGTTTGATCTTCTCCAGGATGTCACTGAACACATAAGATGATACTAAACTGACAGGGACTTGCTCTTTTGTAACAATCTAATTTTTATTGAAATTACAATAAAAATACAGAGAACGTTAAACATTACAAAGAGAACAATTAGTCTAGTGACCATTTCCATAGAGGTAACTTCAATGAAATGATCTCAAGTCTCCATCACAAAGGGCTAATCTATCCAGCAAGGTCAATTAGAACAACCAAAGTAGCAGTGTGGATTTATATTTAACAAAGGAAGAAGAATACAAAGCAAACCTCTATTGGTCCACATAGAGAGGAGAATAGAAAAAAAAGGGAGGGGGGGGGGGGAGAGAGTCTGTAACAGAGTAATATATACCCGTAGTCACTGCACTAGCAAATTATTGACCCTCAAGCCAGATGCAACAAACCACTTTTGACTATTGAGCGAAAGAAGAGCCAACCATGGAGAGGCAGACACTTGCTTCTCAGATACCTGAGAGTAAATATCAAAGATGTCCTGCCAGTAAGGTTGAATAGAGGTAAAAGACCACCAAATGTGAAGCATGCCACTGACCTCTTTGTTTCAAATCCAACATATGTCTGGGGCTGCAGGGTAAATACTGTCTAAAGTTTAAGGACAAATAATCCCAAAGTAGCGGACTAATTTTGGGGGATCAGGTTTAATAACTCTTACTACACACCAATGCCTCAGTGGGCGTAACCTATTTATCTCCCAAAAAAATAAATTGCTCTAAAAACCGTATCCTTATTGACTCTCTTAAAAATGCTCTGACATCTTCTGAGCTTCACACATATATTTAAAAACCTGGTGATGCCTCCACATAATGATCATATATGACTCCAAGAATGGGAGATGTGCACTGTCTCCCAGCTTGGTAGGCTAAGTGTGGTGGAGCCCTCCACCACACTTAGCCTACCAAGCTGGGAGACAGTGCACATCTCCCATTCTTGGAGTCATATATGATCATTATGTGGAGGCATCACCAGGTTTTTAAATATATGTGTGAAGCTCAGAAGATGTCAGAGCATTTTTAAGAGAGTCAATAAAGATACGGTTTTTAGAACAATTTATTTTTTTGGGAGATAAATAAAGTTTAAGGACACCAGTACCACCTGGACAAAAGTTTTTATCTTGCTGATTGCATCCTGTGTGTCGTCAAAAATATAGTTTACCAGTCAGAGTCAGAGAGAGACATAACCAAGTCCATCTCCCAGAAAGATACAAAGACTGGGACCCCACTCAAAGCCACCTGGAGAAGTATTCTATATAACAAATATAATGTGTACAGGAGGGACCTGTTGGGTCAAAAGCAGTTCAAAGTTTGAAAGTTGTTGGTCTTAGACCCGCAAAAAATAAGGATACAAGAAATCTATGCAACTGGGTATATTATAGTCATCTGTCAGGCTGATCACCTGAAGGTCAGGGAAGAAACGGATATAAAGTGAGTTTTTCTTAACATGGTATAGGCTGGGACGTTTCACAGCCGTCTAGACCAGAAACAAATCTTTCTTCACAGTAGGAGGAAATGTGGGGCCAGGGTAATGAGAAAGCTCATATTTCCTTATAGACCTATCTCATAGCAAAAGGAGATGATGAGTCAACATGGCTAGGTCCTTCAAAGGTGGTAAGCCTCAAGGAAATATTAAAGACAAAGAGATATTGGGGAAACATCTTCCTCTGACTGTACCCAATGTTGGTGAAGCATGTTATGGAAGCAGTCCACAACTAGAGGAGTGAGGCTTTATGGTAAAGGTCAAAATCAATCAACCTAGGCTTTATTAGAGTCTTGTAGTGAGTGTATGGATGAAGTGAGCTGCAGATAAACTTATTGTCCCCTGTAAGATACAAAAAACCTTGTGGGGGGTAGGATCAGAATGGTTTGACATAACTATAGTAATCTCGGCAGAACATCCATTATACTGTGTTCATGCGGCCAAACCATGAGAGTCACTGATCATAATTAGTTGTGCATAGATTTGCCAGGTCTGAAGGGATTTGTGAAAAGTGGAGCAAAGTAGAGAAATATTCTTAATGAAAATCTGAGTGCTCTGGACCTCAGTCTGGTCTAAAGGTTTACCTTACAACAAGACAGTGACCAAAAGTACACAGCCAAGACAACACAGGAGTGTCTTAGGGCTGTATTGCACCAATAGATTATCTGACCAATATCTGTCCAATCAGGCCAATAGTTGATGTGTATAGAAAAAAAAAAAAAAAAGATATGTGTATGTAAACAGCCAACTGACCAATGATTGGTCAGAAACTCTGTCAGATAATCTGTTGGTGTAATACAGCCCTTAAGGACAACTCAATAAATATCCTTGAGTGACCCAACCAGCTCCCTCACTTGAAGCCAATCAAAAATCTCTGGCGAGACTGAAAAATAGCTTTTCACTAACAGTCCCCATCCAACCTGACAGAATTTGAGAGAATCTGCAGAGAAGAATTGCAGAAAATCTCCAAATCCAGATGTGCAAACCTTGTAGAATTATACATAAGAAGACAGGAGCCTGTTCAAAGGCTCTTCAACTAAATACTCAATAAAGGGTCTCAATACTTATGTCAATATAATATTTTACTATTTTCAATAATAGCAAAGATTAGAACATTCTGTTATCACTTTGTCATTATGGGGTATTTAGTGTAGAATGATAGGGAAAAATATGAACTTTTTTTTGTATGTCAGCACAAGGCTGCAACAACAAAATATGAAAAAGCAAAAGGGTCTGTTATTGAAGGAACTGTACATATTCCTTTTTATATACATACTTATTCTATACATAGTCTATATTTATATATTTTTGTATTCATACATATTTCTCATATACATTCAAATTTATCTATTCATACATATTTCTCATATACATTCAAATTTATCTATTCATACATATTTCTTTTACACATTCCTTCTATAAGTACATATTTCTATACACATTTGTTCTATTCTTAAATATTCCTTCTATACATACTGTACATATTTACTTTATAAGTGAATTATTCAACAATGGTAAGCATTGCAAAGAGGAAGTTTGTAATAGACAGAGCTTGGCAGTAGTCAGTTCTTCCTATGCTACAATAATAACAAGTTGCTATTTTATGCTGCCAAAAATCAACAGCGTTGTTGTTGTTGTTATGTTTGAGGCAACAGTTTGACAGTGTAATGTGCTGCCGATTATTCTGTTATCTTGTTTTCCTTCCTCTAATGTTTTAACAGGTATTAGGATCCAATTTCACTGTTTTTTCTCTATTTTCTGTATGTTTATATAGTTTCAATATTGCAGCACAGATAACATGGGGCTTTTCCTGCTCTGGTAGCATCTTATCATGTCAGGAAATACCTTGTGTAGAGCAAGTGAGGGAAAATGTATGTGTGAGGGATACAATATGTTACAAAATAGAGTTTTACTATCCTGCTTACTGGTCAGTTTCGTTATTGAAGACAATTTTGTTGTTGTGTTCTGTTAGCTTTACCAGACACCTCACCTGATGATATTTATGTTCAAATTTAGCCATGCAGATGTAACTGAATTTAGTTTGCCAGTACAGTATGCAGCAACCCAGCAGGAGCAAGGAGAGGAGCAGGAGAGTGGTAATTGTCATGTTGTCCTTGGTGGCTGGGTCCTCCTCCATCACCCACAGGGCTACCACAGTGATTAAGGGGTCCACAGGATAGGAGTAATAGTAGTTTTTCCCCAGGGCACACTCTGTTTGAAGTCTCCTTCCAGTTGGAAGGTGTGGTACCCTTGATTGTAACGTGCAGATGAACAGGCAGGAGACCATAGAGGAGTTCATTGAGGTAAACTGAAAGTGTGTACTTGAATGGTAAATGGTAAACACTCCCACACTAGTGTTGGGCGCAAATATTTGCATCGCAAATGTTAATCGTAAATATCGTCACTTTGAGAATTCGTAAGGATTTCGAATATAGTGCTATATATTCGTATTCGTGAATATTCTAGATATTCTTTCCTCTGAACCCATGGTAAATATCGTCACTTTGAGAATTCGTAAGGATTTCAAATATAGTGCTATATATTCGTATTCGTGAATATTCTAGATATTCTTTCCTCTGAACCCATGGGATTCTTATGCTAAATTTAGTCTCAGGAGTTTAATGGAGTTGTCAACAGAGTTGTTAGTTCCTCTTTAGCAGCCTTCTCTCAGCGCACACTCAGACTCACACTGAGGCCAAGCCTTTCTGGAAAGTATATTAAAGGCAGGATTACCAGTTGGTTAGTTTACCTACACTACCTGCTCCCTGCTTCTTGCTTGTGGGCCAATGAGAAGGCTGCAATGTCATTGTCTGAGCTTAGCAATATCCCTAGCAACCAATAGGAAAGTTGCGTACCCCTTACTATAAGAACCTCCCCAGCAGCCATTTTCTGCAGGTTTTTTTTTTTTTTTTCCCAAAGAGACAACAGTGTCGTTGCTGTGCTCTGTGCTTTGCTGTGTCACATTACATTAGATAGTTAGTTAGTTAGTTAGCTTATATATATATAATGCAGATAATTAGTGGGAGACAGTCAGTGTAGGTTAGATTGTGGTATAGTGTAGCTGATTGGTTCCCATGCAGGGTGTAAGGTAGTGTAGGTTCTGCTGTCCATACATACATGCTACAGGCAATTTAACAGCAATACTTAGTGTACCAATCAGTAATATGTAGTCAGACCTGCTACAATGTGAAGTTGCACGTATTTCCCCAAAATATGCGCATCGTTAATTGCTGATTTGCTCAATCGTGAATATATTGGCGCACTCTAACTGCATATAAAGCTATTGTAATGCCATCCATTTTCTCCAGTCTCAAAAAACTTCTAGTAGCTTGAAAAATGTAGCAATAGTTACTCATGCCTGTATTGCGCATACAATACGTGCATATTACATTGCCGGTTTTCACAATCAAGAAAATAATCGCAAATTCTCGAATTTGCAAATTTATGACGAATATTCTCCCAAATATTCACGAAATATCGCAAAGTCGAATATTGTCTCTGCCGCTCATCACGATTCCACACATGAAGAAACAAATCTTAGCACAATAGTTCCAATAAGTTCTGGCTGGACAATGCGTTATCTCCGAAGTTCCTTCTGAGAAGCTTTTCCTTGCATAGTGATTCCCTACATACCCTTCAAGCCGGGGTGCATGCAAATGAAATTTATTTTGCAATGTATGCAATTTTTAACTGCGAGTTTCAGACTCCAAGAACAGTAATGTCAGCTGCCAACTTGCATGAAAGGGCGTCCGGAAGCAAGAAATAATTGGACCAAAGCTGTGGTCTAATAGCCATAGATATAGATAAAAATATTACACTCGCTCTTCATCTGCTAAGCGGTCTTAGGGATTCTTATGCTAAATTTAGTCTCAGGAGTTTAATGGAGTTGTCAACAGGGTTGTTAGTTCCTCTTTAGCAGCCTTCTCTCAGCGCACACTCAGACTCACACTGAGGCCAAGCCTTTCAGGAAAGTATATTAAAGGCAGGATTACCAGTTGGTTAGTTTACAGCCTATATTAACCCCTTATGTCCCAGTGCCGTACATGTATGACAGATGGGAGGGTTTTAAATATGGAGCCCACTCGCAAGAACAGCGGGCACCATAGCCACCAGGTCTCTGCTGTTTCAAACAGTAGAGGCCCAGAACTAATGTCTGCAACCAACTACAAGGTCAAATGTGACTATGGCATCTTAATTCCAAAAAAAAAAACAGAAGTGTGCACTTCTGGGTCAGAAATATGGCAATTGGGGAGACCCAGTGTATCGGAGCTGTAGTTCCTATGGAGATCTACATGCGTCAGGGCTCCATAGGATGACTGCAAATGAATCTCAGATTGTAGATCTAACTAACTACAGTGTAAGCCAAAAGCGATCTGAAGATCACATATTCTTGCCTTCTCGGGAGGCAAAAAAAAAATAAAAGTGTAAAACAAAAATGTAAAAACATAAAAAAAAATTATCACCCCACTTTCTCCAGAATAATAAAAACATTAAATAACATAAAAATATTGAATGTTGTGGCATCACATAATGCCTGAACTAATAAAATATAAACAATGTTTATCCCATAGGGCAAATACTGTAACATAAAAAAAAAAAAAAAATCTAAATTGCCAATTCGCCATTTTATCATTCCTTCACTTACCCCAAAAAATTGAACAAAATATATATGATCAAAAAGTCATATAGACTCAAAAAGGGTTTCAATAATAACAGGGGCGAACTGGCCATAGACCCTACAGGGAAATTTCCTGGTGGGCCAATGTCTAGTGGGGCCACCTGAACCTTCCTCATGGCCACTATACAGGTACATAATAATCTGATGCTCTCAGCATTTATTAATGTAGGAGCATCAGGTACCTTCCCAAATTCAACTGCATTTCTGTATTTTGTGCTGCACTGTGCTATTTTGTTCTGCTGGGGTGGTATTTTGTGCTTAAATATGGGGGCGGAGCCTGCACTGGAAGAAGATGGCTGTGTGAACAGCCGCCGCATATGTGACTAGAGACTCCTAAAAAGCGCCCGGTACACCGCGAGCCTCCGGATAAACAACAAGCGGCTGGAACCGCTAAGAGAGGAAGGGAGAACTCCCCAGGACCTGACCGCCTGCCGATCTCGAGGAATTTATTAAGGGAAGCCCTGGCTGATGCCCTGACCTAACAGCAATTAAAGAGGACATATGCCATATAGCCAGGAGAGTGGAGTCTCTTGAAGAGGTACAGTCAACAATTATAATACATCAAAAAGCAGTGTTCTTTAGTATGGCTAAATGCCAGGCTCATGTTAATGCTTTATACACAGCGATGGAGGACCAGGAGAATAAGAGCAGGCGCGATATACCGGAAACGGTGATTCAGATCTGCCTAAATCTGCTAGGCCCAGATTTTGCACATGAAAATTGGGAAGTGGCTTTGGATCTGGCCATGTTGCCCGGGCTACCTACAGTTACTCCATGGGAAATACCCCACGCTCCGAAACCCCAAAGGGCCAGAATTGGAAATACATCTTAAAAACCTAGAAGACTGCCACTCATGGAAGAGTGAGGAGAACACTTACCATATTTCTCTCAAAATTGCCAGAGGATTTACTTCGGCTTTGGGATGCTCAATGTATACTAGTGCTCAATAGCGTGAAGTGGAACTCTGCTATATACCTTTCAAATTACCAAGGTTATACCTACTATAATTGTGATAACCATACTTGAGTGTTCAACTTCTTTACTCGAGTTTTAATCAATGGGCCATGATTCAGAGATCAAGCTCGGGGTCCGTTGTCCCCCAGGTTTGCTTTTAACTCCCTTTATGTTTCTGTTGGAAGCGTTTGGAATATACCTAGTGAGGTTTTTTGCTGTCCCTTCAGGGTGTCCTGGGGGATGGGGAAATCTGAGATTACCAAGTTATAAGGAGGTTCAGGACCTAATGCTTAATGGAGGGAACTACTTTACGGTACTTTCCCTACCCCCAATATGTTACTGGAGCTTAAACATTCTACTAAATCTCTGACAAATTGTTTATATACATACCATTTTGTTTGGTTGGTTTTCTATGTTTCTACTTCTCCTTTTTTTTATGACTGCTATAGTCTTTTGGCCTGTATGTGAGAGAATATAGGCCCATTGGGATATTCCGCTGCTCCACCCTGGGAAGCTAAGTATTTAAGTATATTATCCACCTTGTATAACTGGCCATACATTTGGAATGCACCCCTCCTGCTCAATTTTACCTTGAGACATGGCTGACATATGTATAACATCATTTAATGTTAAGGGGATTCCACTCTCCTTCTAACCGTATCTGAGGAAGGAGAATTGTTCTGTCATTTTGTTTCAAGAGACACACTTTCAGTTTGACAAATACCCAAATCTATCTAACTCCATATTTCCGCAATTGTATTCCTGTGGATCGGGCTCCTTGGCCTATAGGGGGGTGAGCATCGGGATTCAGAAAGGTCTTCCATTTACATACATCTCCCATGTCCAGGTCCAGGATAGAGAGGGAAGATATATTTTGCTCAAGGGGACCATTTCCGATCAAATATACACCTTTATTAATGTACATGCCCCTAATGTTAATCAGGTTGCCTGGATGGACGAAGTTCTGTCCTTGTTGGAAGTGCACAAGGAAGGTGTAGTGGTGCTAGGAGGAGATTTGAACACAACATTAGAGCCCACTCTGGACTCTAAAAGGTCATCTCCACCAAAGCTCTTAAACATCTCAACAAAAAACTACAGAAATGGTCTGTTTGTGATGTTTTTAATCCTGCCAGGTGTGACTAAACCTTATTTTCAAAGGTTTGTGGGTCTTAGCAAATACTTGGTTACCTGTTTGTATCAAAAAAACACCTCCAGATTTGTAGGCAAACCAGTATAGGCACCATTTATTAGACCATTCTCCTGTGTTCTTGACATTGTCTGCGGCTAATTTATAACCACGCTCCTTCAGGTGGCATCTGAATGAGCAACTTATTTCTCCAGGCGAACACTTAACCTGCACCCAAAAGCTACTGGAGGAATACTTTTCTATTAACTCTCGACCAGAGACCTCGCCCCAAGTAGTATGAGATGCCCATAAAGCATATATGAGAGGTCAGTTTATCTGTATGGGGACCGAGCTTAAAATGGAAAGGAAAGCCTGTATAGATACACTTCTTACCCAAATCTAACGTTTAGAAACCTTACACAAGCAGTCTCTACTAGATGCCCACCCTCACAGAACTTACTGACCTATGTGAGGAATTAAAAAATATCCTGAATACTGCTTCAGCTGCTTCAGCTGAGCCTTACCTTCACTCCCAATTCAAATATTACATTCATGGAGACAATACCACAAAATGTATGATGCAATGCGTCAAACAAAGGAAATGTCATAATTATATCCATAGGATAAAGGTCCCTGATGGTGGTGAGGTCTTTACTACCTCGGCCATTGCCACATAGTTCCAGAATTTTTACTATTCCCTATATAATCTAAAATAAACTAAATTGGTAGTTCAAGCCCCCTCTCTGCCATCTGGGACTGTGACATCTTTCCTACACTATCTTTCCCTGACCACCCTAACCGATCTCCAAGCACAAACCCCACAAGCTCCATTCACAATAGACAAATTGAAAATCGCTATTAAACAACTCCTAAATGGGAAGAACCCTGGCCCTGACTGTTTCCCTGCTCTGCACTACTGCACTTTCTGCAAAACTTTCAGAGCTTATATCTCCCTACTGCCTGATATCTCTATTAAACTTAGATCTGAAGTTACTAGCTAAAATGCTAGCCACTTGCCTATCTCTGCTTTTACCAGATCTAATACATGGGGACCAAGTGCGTTTGTTCAAGGCAGGGAGGGCAATGACAATACCTCCAGAGTTCTAGATGCTATTTTCCACTCAAAGAGATTCAAACGCTTTCTGGTCCTTCTCAGCATGGATGCTGAAAAGGCTTTTGATAGGGTGAGCTGGGACTATATGCAGATGGTTCTATCCACATTCGTGATTCCCGATCAGCTTTTTTAAGCAGTCTTCTCCCTTTACACAAATGCTTATGGCCGCTATCATCGTAAACAATTCTGTCTCGTCCCCCTTTATAATATGAATGGCACCAGACACGGTTGTCACCCCTATTATTTGTGCTAGTCATGGATTCCCTGCTTCAGGTGATCAGAGAGGAGGAAGAGATCAAGGGAGTCCAAGTGGGTAGCCAGGAACATAAACTAGCAGCCTTTGCAGATGACTTGTTTATTTTGACCTCTAATCCTATTTACACCTAGCCCCATATTTATTGTATCTTAGAGAAATTTAGTATTTTCTCTAACTTTAAAATTAACATAAACAAATCCCATATTTTAAACATAGACCTCCCCAGCTCGACCACACAATAGTTGAGAGCCAACTCCCCCTTTAACTCGGACACCCCACACCTCACATATTTGGGAGTTAAGATAGGACCTGACCCTGCACCACTATTTCGATTAAACTACATCAAAACTCTTACACTCAATTAAGGAACAACTATCCACATTTAAAAACTATATGCTGTCCTGGTAATAATATAATTGCATAGCAAATTAAACACAGCTGTCTCTATAGTCAACCTTCCTATTTGATTGCTAGAATTAGCGAAGTTGACGAATAGGTAGCTAAAACAAAGATGGAGAATACTTCGTTATATTCGTTTAGAGGAATATGACGAATACATTCGTCATATTCGCTAATTTTACCAAGCCAAGAACTTCTCCATACTAAAATGTACTGTCGGATTTGAGAATTACGTTGAAATCGCAATGCGATTAATATAACTTAAATTAATCGCATTGCAATTTCTACTTAGACCTGGTTTACTATGGTTGGCTTGGTAGAATTAGCGAATATGACGAATGTATTCGTCATATTCCTCAAAACGAAGATAACGAAGTATTCTCCATTTTCGTTTTAGCGACCATAGTAAACCATGTCTGTTGAAATCGCAATGCGATTATTTCAAGTTAGCAGTGCACTGCTATCTTACATATTAGGCTAGAATTAATGAATATGGAATATAGCAGCAGTGCTAAGTAGAAATCGCAATGCGATTACTTCAAGTTATATTAATCGCAATGCAATTTCAACTTAGAGCTGGGTTTATAATGGGTCAGCTTTCTAGAATTAACGAAGTTAACGAATATGGAATATATTATAGCAGTGCTAATTGAAATCGCAATGCGATTAAAGTAACTTGGAGTAATCGCATTGCGATTTCTACTTAGCACTGCTGCTATATTCCATATTCGCTAATTCTAGCCTAATATGTAAGATAGCAGTGCACTGCTAAGTTGTAATCGCAATGCGATTAATATAAATTGAATTAATCGGATTGCGATTTCAACATAATTCTCAAATCTGACAGTACATTTTAGTATATGGAGACGTTCTCATGGTGATGGGGACACTCCATGAGCACGGAAGTCGGCAGAAGCGGCAACGGGCACTGACTGGAGCAGCCAGGAAGCCAGGAATCCTCAGGACAGGTAAGAACTACTTTTGGGAAGTGGGAAAGAAAAAAAATATAACTAAAAAAAACAACGAATATTCGAAATAGCGAATTTATAGCGCTATATTCGAAATATTCGCGAATTAGCGAAGTGCCGATATTCGCAATAAAAAGTCGCTATTCGAATATTCGCGCTCAACACTAGCAACAAATAAAACAGATACCTGGTGGAGATGCCTAAAACATAAAGGATCTTTCTATCATGTCTGGTGGACCCGCCCCCGAATTCAGGCTTGGTGGTCCGAAATCTTTAGTATTATCAATAAGATATGTAATTCAGCTATTCCAATGTCACCTCAATTAGCCTTGCTGGGATTTCAGCCTCCCAACTCAACAGGGTTCTCCTCACCACTTTTTGGCTCCTTCTTAGTATGGCCCGCCTATTGATTCCCTGATTTTTGTTGTCTGAGGACCTTCCATCTACACCACAGTGGGTGAGCAAAGTAGACCAGATGTATAGATTTGAGGAGATAGCAGCATGAGAAAGTCGCAAAATAACTAAATATAGAAAATGTTGGCAACTGTGGTCTACCTAAAGAAAATTTCAGTGATACTCCTACTCCATCAGATAATATTCCCTTAACGAGATTCTCTCTAGTGGGTCTGATGGATATCTCTCACTATGTATCTCTCATAGTGTATCTTCTTTGATATACAATTGCTAACAATTATTATCAAACTTATTGAGCTGTACCTAGAGATCTTGTTGTTCTACTTACCTGTATGTTTACATTTTTCTTTAATAAAAAAAAGAAATATGGCATTGCTGGCACTGCCTACTTCTGTTGTCCCTGCCTATTTGTGTTGTATCGCCTTCTGTCAAATTGCCCCCACCAACAACACGGGGCCACTTTTAATTTTTTTTTCCAGGGCCAATTTAACCCCTTAAGGACACATGACGTACTGGTACGGCATGGTGTCCTGGTACTTAAGGACACATGATGTACTGGTACGTCATGTGTACTACAGATCACCAATGCTCGGCCTGCGGTGAAGGAACAAGGTACCTGCTGAAATCATTCAGCAGGTACCTTGTTACAATGCCAAGGGGGGTCCTATGACCTCCCTGTATCGGCGATTGCTGCAAACCGCTGGTAAATTCAGACCTGTGGTTTGCAGCGCTTTCTGAAGTTTCTGATCCCCACGGGGATCAGAAACTTAAAAATGCCCAAATGTTAAATTCCCCCCCCCCTTGTAACCCTCAATCATATTGTGCTGGCTGGTGGTGCATGGGGGGGGGGGATTGCGGACGATGCGGACAGAGCAGAAGGCGGGCGTTGTGGTCCCCCGCCCACCTCCTCTTTAATATTTATTGGTGGCCAGTGGGTATACCAGAGTGTCAGCACATTGTTGACACTCTGGTACAAACGGCTGACATCTGTGCTGTGATGTCAGCCGTTTAACCCCTTCCATGTTGCGGTCCGCATGGACCGATGTATGGAAGGGGTTAACAGGGAGGGAGCTCCCTCTCTCTCCCATCGGGGGCTGCTGTGCCCTTGCAGTCCCGATTCTTAACGGGATCACAGAGGAAGGGGGCTCCCCTCCCTCCCATCACCCGCTGCTCTGTTCTGGCAGAGGGTGATGGCTACCATGGCAACAGGACGCCTTCACAGGTGTCCTGCTTGTCATGGAAATGGTAAGTCTGATCTGACATCTGCTAAAGGCAGAAGTCTGATCAGACTTTCTAAAGTAAAAAATACAGTACAGTGCCATCAAACTGCCATCTCAATCCCACAAAAATTGAGCCCCTACATAATTCGCCTCCAAAAAAAGATATATATGGTTTTCAGAATGTGTAGACATGCTTTATTATGTAAAACAGAAGCAAAACCCCCAAAAAGTAGTCATATTTGGCATTGTCGCATCCGTAACAACCTGCTCTACAGAAATAACACACGATCTAACCTGTCAGACCAACAATATAAATAACTAAAAATAAAAACTGTCCCAAAACAGTTTTTTTTTTTTGCAAATTTTCTATTTGAATCCATTTTTCCAGTAACAAAGCAAGGGTTAACAGCCAAACAAAACGCAATATTTATTGCCCTCATTCTGTAGTTTGCAGAAACACCCCATATGTGGTCGTAAACTGCTGTATGGCCAAACGGCAGGGAGCAGAAGGAAAGGAACGCCATATGGTTTTTAGAAGGCAGATTTTGAAAGAATGGTTTTTTGACACCATGTCCCATTTGAAGCCCCCCTAAAGCACGCCTACAGTTCTATGTTTCTATGTTTCTATGTTTGCCGGCTGCAGATCGTGATTACGCAGCACAATCTGCTGCCGACAAACAACGTTTTAGGTGCCTACACAAACGATCCAATTACCCGATGAATGAGCGGTTCGGGGGTAATATACGGCACCTTTACACCGCCAGATAATTGCTAATGAGCTTATGAACACTTGTTAGCTGATTCTCAGCCCATATAAAGGGCCCTTTAGTCACCTTTAGCATACTGCACAAAAGCAGATAACAATGACGCTTCAATCTAATCACATGGCTTATTTGCTGTGTGCTCCAAAAACTATATGAGCGTAAGAACATTTTTAGTATTTTTTAGCACTGCCTGATAATTTGTTAAACCCCCCTGCTGTGGTAATTAATTACATTCACACTGGTGTCTGGTACACTATTTCATAAGCATTCTTCCTGATTGAGATTTCCACTAATCCTGCTCATTGTTGTATTTCAGCTTACATAATACTTTAATTTTTTTTCAAGAACAAACAACTGTAACAACGCTGTTGCATAGCAAGAATTGTTCATTGTGACGGGAGGATGACGAATAGTTTTACTACTACTACTACTACTAATGATAATAATAATAATAATAATAATAATAATAATAATAATAATAATAATAATAATAATAATAATAATAAATATTGCTTAGTAATTATCAAGTATTGTCACTCTTATTACATGTGCTGTCTATTTTATATATTATTTATATATTTTATTTTAATATAATTTTTAGAAAAATGATGAAAACAGAACATTATACTAAATTTGTGAATGTCCTATGGCACTAAAACTTTTTATTTTGAGCTGGTGAAAAAGGGAAGATGATTCAGCAATGTTGGCTATTCAAGTTATATACCAGTCCTTATAAATGTAAGTGTAAAAACATTTGTAGGTAGGTACTATCCCCATTATACAAATAAAGTATTTCATTGTATTTGATATAAAAGTGTGACAAAAGGGAATATTTATGTGAACCATTGTTTTTTTTTCCATGCATCAAGATAAAATACTTCAGCACTATGTTTCTATTTTTTGGGGGAGAAGCATGGTTTGAATGAGCTCAATCAGAGGAAACCCAAACACAGGGGAGACAAACTTAGTTTGTTTTTGTCCTGGTCTGAATTGTACTAGTATACATTTTTTGCATACCATTCAACTGGAGAGCACAGTTGATTAGACTTCAAAACTCCCAAAATAGAAACTCTATATAGCAATGCCATCTGTCCAAGCACACATACAGTACCAACACCTAAGTAAGACATGTGCTGGACCAAATTGATCAAATATAAGTATTCAACTTTAAGAATTCATCCTTAATTAAAACTAATAAAGAATTAAGAGACAATACAAACACATACGAATGGTTGGTGAACCAGACAAACGTAGCAATCTTAATTTATGACTGTATATATACGGAAAACATCTTGCATTTTATTTCTCTTTCTTTTGCTTTCCATCCATTTCTCTTTCCTTCTCTTTCTTTCACTTTATTTTGCTTTCCTTCTCTCTCTTTCGCTTTCCTTCAGTTTCCTTTGCTTTTCTTCTCTTTCTTTCTTTCTTTCTTTCTTTCTCTCTTTCTTTCTTTCTCTTTTTTTTTCTTTCTTTTGCTATACTTTTCTTTCTTTCACTTTTCTTCTCTTTCCTTCTCATTATTTTGCTTTCCTTTCTTTATTTTGCTTTCTATCTTTCTTTTTTTTTTCTCTCACACTAAGGCCTCATGCACACGACCGTTGTTGTGGTCTGCGTACGAGCCGCATATTTTGCTGCTCGGGATCGGACCCATTCACTTCAATGGGGCTGCAAACGATGCGGACAGCACTCTGTGTGCTGTCCGCGTCCTTTGCTCCATTCCGTAGCCCCGCAAAAAGAATAAAGCATGTCCTATTCTTGTCCGTTTTGGGGACCAGAATAGGCATTTCTACAATAGGAAAGCAGAACAGCTTCCGTGTTTTGCGGATCCGCGGTTTGTGGACTGCAAAACACCTATGGTCGTGTGCATGAGGCCTTAGAGTAGAAAATATACAAATAAATAAAGCAATACAGCAATACATGCACAAATGTACAAAATATTTATTGTCATAATAACAACAAAGTACATTATGCCATGAATGTTACTATATTTTTTATTTATTCCTGTAAGACCTCATGAACACAAATGTGTGCCGACCGTTCCGTGCATTGGGGACTGCAATTGCGGTCCCCAATGCACGGGTAATATCCGTGCGGCTGCCGCAGATGGATCCACACCCATTCAACTTGATCCGTTGAGGAGGCACAGCCAAAAACACCATGGAAGCACTCTGTAGTGCTTCAGTGGAGTTCCGCTACGTCCTTCCGCACCGCATCTCCCAGATCGCGGACCCATTCAACTGAATGGGTCCGTGATGAGTGATGCGGGATGCACACAGTCAATGCCCGTGTATTGTGGACCCACTATATATGGGCCGCAATACGATCATGGCCGGCACATAGTTGTGTGCATAAGCCTTAAGGCTGCATTTACACGGGCGAGTTTTCTGCGCGGGTGCAATGCGTGATGTGAACGTATTGCACCCGCACTGAATCCGGACCCATTCATTTCTATGGGTCTGTGTACATGAGCATTTTTTTTCACACATCAGTTCTGCGTTGCGTGAGAATCGCAGCAAAACGCATTGCACCCATGCGGAAAAAACTGAGCAATTGAACCCAATCGCAGGCAAAAGTGAATAGCTTTGCCTGGGAAATCGCACAGTTTTCACTGAACACATCCGCAATGCATCCGGACCTAATTCGGACATGCTCGTGTGAACTCAGCCTAACTCTGTTCTGGAGGTGACCTGCATGTACAGACTTGCAAAAGATAACAACAATCATTTGTCTGTACCTGTTGCAGCGCTTTGCTGCGCTCCTATGAGATGTATTTCATTTGTAAACCATAAGCTATAGTTGCAGAGGTGTTTTTCAGTCATTTCTCCCTAATTAGTACTGTGCAGTGTACCATTCTGAAGCTTGATTCACCCTTTTGGTTCTTGCACCTCCCTATGGGGATTTGCCAGCTGTTTTTGATCTCCCATTGTAATTGAAAATAAACTTGTTCTTGCCTATAATTGACAGTGAATCCAATCATTTAATGTTTGTCATGAGACAGATGTGCTGATATTGTGGCATATGTAAAAGTGTCCTACTGGGGTGAGAGCTGATCTCATTCTTACACCTAACTGTTTACACTCCCATTTTATTACTATAATTAAACAGAAGTACACTTTTACAGAATGTGCGACTTCCTCAGTGTCTGGGAGGCTGTATTGTTTGTGTTCTTCTATTAATGTATGTACTGTATGTTAGATGTATAATAAAACTACTATGTATGCATGTCTAATAGTGAGATAATGTTATCATATGGAAAACTGTGTGAAAGTACTCTTATATGAAACTTAGCAGAGACAGTTTGACAGAGGACATAGAACCCCACCCAGTGGCAGTGCCATAAAGCACATGGCTGTTTACTGTACCTCCATATGCTTCTGGTTTCATCTGTAAATATAATAATAATAATAATAATAATAATAATAATAATAATAATAATAATACACATTTTACATGGCATATGGATTCCTTATTAATCCATTAAAACAAACAAACAAAATGCACGCCATGCTCCATCGGGCTACATATGTACAGCAGTATTAATAGAGGTATGCACAGTCTGATAGAACTTGAATGGGAGAGCATAAGGGCTTTATAGATGTGTCCAAAAGGAGTCAAACAGTTTAAACTCACTGCCCTATAGGCTCCATGTAAAGAGCTCTGCAGCTGTGCTGTGCATGTGCAGTAAGGATATGGCAACATGAAGCGAAAGCTGGCACAGTCAAAAACCCTGCAAATCAACATATGAGAGTGGTTTTCACATAGATTGCAAATCCCTGCCTGGTTTTGTGGGGATATCTTGTGCACCCATTAATGATTATACCTAGAGATGAGCTAATCAAAGTTGATGAAGTGGAATTCAATCCGAATTTCAGGAAAAATTCCATTTGCACTGAATCCGATTTTTCTCATGCTTCGTGGTAACAAATCAAATTTTTTCCTAAAATGACTGCTGCCATTGTTAGGACATGTAGCAAATAACTCTGGGAACGAGGGATCGCCCACAATGCCATGCATGCTGCAAATCACCAGCTAGCCCCTGTGATGTTACAGCCCTATAAAAAGCCTCAACCATTTTAGATTCTGCCATTTACCAGCATGCTTAGTGCAGGGAGAGATGTCAGCAGGCGCTAGAGACAGTGTTAGAAAAGACTTAATTGTGCTGAAAAAATGATTTACAAGTTCATGGAAAGATTATTCAAGGTGTAGGGAAAGGATCAGGATGCATGATCTACACTATAAAAGGAGAACAGGGTGCAATAGGAGAGCGTACAGCCTGGGTAATAGGAGCGATCCTGTTATACCTTGCTGCTCTATTTTGGAATCCAAATTGCTATTATACTGCTGCTTTTAGGTTTGCACTATATGATACATCAGTAATTCCAGCAAACCTTGTTTGTTGTTGGGGTGCAAGTGTTGTGTTGCAGGGTATATTTATAGGAAATATAGGTAAGTCATATTAAGCTTTCTTCGATTTTTTTGGAGGGTGTATTAGTGTAAAAAAAAGGACATCTTATTTGCCGTTCTGTGGTGCAGTTACATTGCTCTACAGCTTTTTTTGGGGTGTATAAGTGTAAAAAAAGTACAGATTATTTTACGTTCTGCAGTGCAGTTATTTTGTACTACAGCCTTTTTTAGGGTGAATAAGTGTAAAAAATAAGTATGTTTTATGTGCCTCTCTTGTCAAGTTATATTGTTCTATAGCTTTTTTGGGGTGTATTAATTTCCTTTTAATTTAATTATTTTATCTAACAGTATGTCACTATGCCAATGAGACACTCTGTGGTCTCCTCATGTTGCTGCCACATCACAACTCTGTGGTCTCCTCATGCTGCTGCCACCTCAACACTATGTCATTGGGCTACTCTGTGGACTTCTCATGCTGTTCCCACCCCCCCTACTTCATGACTGGGTCACTATTTTGCCTTTTTGGCCTGGTTGACATCATCATTTATTTGACCCTTCTTCAGATCTGTCAGAAGGAAGGAAAAATAAGACGCACAACGGATCATGTCTATGTAGCAGCTGTAAGGCTTATATGACACCGTCCCATCAGAATTGGCTTATAAGTTGGTAGCCAAAAGCAGGAGTGGGTACAAAACACAGAAGACATGCAAATATTCCATTCATGTGTCATCTCTGTTTTGAATCCACTCCTGTTTTTTTTGGTTTCAGCAATACTGATGGATTACTGACCAAAGGCTGACCGAGTGAAGACGGATGCTCAACAGACAGGATCCGTTTTTTTTGGGGGGTTATTGTTCTGACGCATCAGAGGAAGGGCAAATAATCAGTGACGGCAACACAAACATACTGCTGACACCCACCCCACTCTGTCAGGGGGCTCTACTTGTATAAGAGTTTAATATAACAGGTTCTGTAGACATCTATGTTGAATCAGCTGATGACGGTGTAAAAGGAGTGCGGTTCTTCTTGGCACTAACATTGACCTGTAAAGCTGAGTTCACACTTGAGTAATTTGGTCAGTTTTGGTTCCGTGACTGTACAAATAAGTGAAGTGGGCAGTGATTCTAAGAGCAATCCCTGTCATCCCTCTGCATGTCATACGGACTCACAGTATTATTTCACTACCAGAGCAGACTCACTATGCGTGTTACACCAGTATACAGAATCTCTTCAGCCAGGAAATAGCAGTTTTTTAATGCAATTCGCCAGAAATAAATTCGGATCAAATCAAATCTTTTGGGTAAATTTGACGAACTAATTGAATCATATTTTTGAGTAATTTGCTCATCTGTAATTATACCTTTAATGGACATGTCATTTTGCAGGCAAACAGCAGTTTTACCCACATGAACATTCTCCTTGATGTAATTTTTGCACACATGTCGGCCACTTGTCAGCTGCCCCCGCTTCAGGATTATTTGTCCTTAACCTTCCCCTAACCATAATGAGGTAACTAGCTTGTAAACTTCTTCTTATGTCTATTACAAAAATTTACTGACATAACGAGAACCTTTTATCATGAAATACTGTACAGTCAGCAGACAGCATGCTGAGCAGATTAATATATACTGTAGTTTTATGTGTGTGTGTGTGTGTGTGGAGGGGAGGTTGGGGTCAGCAATAATTTACAATGCATTGATTACAATCTCTGCCCTTTCTGAGTTCAGTTGTATTTAGGGGCTGTCTTACAGGTATTGCTGTCAATCACTGATAAAACCACCAACTTGGGCAATTGAGCTGAGAAAGAGAAGTGTTTTCAATGAATAAATTGCACCTTTTGATAAATCTTTTCCAACAAACCTATATATTGATGTGCTCCTCAGTTCCTTCTCTATAACATGCTGCCTGCAGATTGCACTGTATTCTCATAATGACAGGTTCTCTTTATGCTACCTGATAGCAGTATACAGTAACTTATACAGATCTGAATAATAGCAGCTGTAACACGCTGAACACTGCTAAATACGCAATAATATAGTACAAGAAATATAGTCCTTTGTGTTACTTACACTGTAGCTTGATAATAAAGTGGAGCTTGTCTTTCACTGAACACGACAGCAGTACAGTATCCTTCCTGCAGAGCTGCCTTCACACTTTGTGTCAGCAGTCTAAAAGTGACTTTGTTCATATAAATTAGCAATAAAATGTTTCTATTTCTTTTTAAAGATACTAGTGCAATAGATGTAAATTCTGGGAATTCCAATCCACAGTGTGATCTGTACCTCCTGTGTCATTATCTCAAATACTTTATTACTGTGAACTCTGGCCAACAGAAGACCATTGTAATACAAAGTGAATGAACTTATTTTCAACGGAAAAGTTTACTGAATGGAGGAAACCCTGCTGGATATCTAGTAAAATGATCAGGGATTGAAGTTACATAATTAGGTTTTAATAGTGGAAATAATTGCACCAAGGTAAAGCACCCAACCTACCTTCTATAGTTGCAAGAATGTGGAGTACGAGCTAGCATAATCAGATTTATTTTTTATTTTATTTTTTTGGGGGGGGGGGGTGATCCAGCTGGATTTGTTTTTATATAACTGTGGTTAATTCATTAGTATTTCAATCCGCTTGATTGAAATTCAACCTTTTCATAACCTGCAAATTCACCATTTATTACGTTGATACGCACATACTTTCTTACCTTTTCTTATCTTTTCTTACCTTTTCTCTTGTTCTGACATACCTGAAATGAGTGGTATGAGATGAGCAGCTCAAAAATATGGTTTTGTGATACTCTGTTGGGACTTCTTTATGATATGTGTTTTATTGTAAGAGACCAACCCATGGTTGTGATGTCAACTGCAGCCTGTCAAGAGTTAGATGAGCATATCATCATGCTATATTGAATTTGTATCATTCAA
The DNA here is from genome assembly GCA_033119425.1 of Bufotes viridis. Taxonomy (NCBI): domain Eukaryota; kingdom Metazoa; phylum Chordata; class Amphibia; order Anura; family Bufonidae; genus Bufotes; species Bufotes viridis. Next base: position 382,226,073 of record CM065591.1, read on the forward strand.
AATTGAAGCCCTTAATAAAAATCTCAGAATTAATAAAAATTAAAGGTGGATATATGGTTATCCTACTTTATGCATATACAATTTGAATGGGAGGCATTTTATCTGGAGATCCTCCAGATGTATACCTCCAGTGTAGGCTTTTAGTATTATATGAATAGAGCCTTTCACACAGTGTGTAGTCAGTGATTTCCATCAGTAATTCTAAGTCAAAACCAGGTGCGGCTCTAAACACAGAACAGGTGCAGATCTTTCCCTTGTACCTTATGTCTGTGGAGGCGCCAATTGTAGTGTTAGCTCACAATCACTAATGGAAATTTCTGACCAAAACACTGACTTTGTGAAAGCAGCCTTAGTCATCCAATCTAATAGTTGGGGAAAGCACTGGATACATTCTTTCACCTGTAGCATTTAACTTTATACAATTACTACATAAACTGTAATTGACTTATATTGAATTGTAGTGTCTTACTTTTAGATGTTGATTTTCATAAGTGTAAATATTGTACTCAATCAAGAACTACACTTATTTATTTATTATTAGTGTGACTTTCTGTACATCCCAAAGGTACATTGACATGGTTGAAGAAAATTTTCTGCCATTGACTAGAAGTCACAGCCTTCAGGTTATAAGTACCAAGATAAGTAGCCTGTATGTTGTCTATACAATTTTAACATGACAGATGACAGTTAGCAACCCACTACTAACTATATTCTTTTTTTAGGTTGTTATTATAAATTATCAGAAACGTGTATTAATGAATTGCTTGTAAAGGGATTTCATATGCATAATTTGAAGTTGCTTGCCAGACTCCATGACCAGTTTGCTGGAAACATCTAGAAATCAGTTTTGTTTTTGATTTACCAAATTTATAAATCAAAAAAATCAGCACTGCCAGCTACCCCCCAATTGCCCTGAAAATGGATGTATAACCCCCTTTTCTTAAATATTAGAAGAGAAGAAAGATACATACATAATACTTCTCTCAGTGAGATGTGCAAGCCCGTTCTCCTTCCAAAAAGACAACTGTGCTTAGTACCACAAGAGAAAATTGCCCTGGTTGGCTGAACGGCTCTGGGGCTGTTCTCTCTCATTATAGAGACTACCTACTAGGCATGAAGAATATTGTAGTCCAGCCACTACTGCTTTGGATTTCTGGGAAACATATATGCAAATTAGCATATAATATTTTATCTGCTGGAATCAGATAGGCTTAAGGCCACTTTACACTGTCAGGACATCTGGAAGATCTTCGCTAACAAGCATTTGTAGGAATGCTTGTTAGCGATAATCTGCTGGTGTAAGAGTTACACTGTTTACTTGATGAACGAGCGAAATATGGTCACCTAAATCATAGCTTGCCATCAGCAGACACTCTGTTGCCAGCAAACAATGATTCTGTATGGCAGGCATGCTCAATCTGCGGCCCTCCAGCTGTTGGAAAACTACAACTCCCATCATTCCCGGACAGCCTACAGCTATCAGCCTACAGCAGGGCATGGTGGGAGTTGTAGTTTTACAACAGCTGGAGGGCCGCAGGTTGAGCATCACTGCTGTATGGGAACGAGCAAAGGTATTAGCGAAAATTGCATACCAGTGGGTTTGTACTCATTTATGTATTTAGGTGTTCATTTATGTATACAGTGTAATGACTATTCCTAGGACCTAATAATATGATTTATGCTTTATCATCCACCTAAACATTAAATAAAGAAGAATTCCAAACTTGGCAATGATGTATTATCTGTGTTTGCTATTCTGCAGATGTTCTAGCACTCTTGTATCGGCTGAGTTTTTAGTGCATTGAAGCATGAAGATAATAAAATGCAGTCACTGTAATGCTAAATTGATTTAATGACTTTAGGGTAAATTATTTTTACATGCCAGCAATAAGATTTGGATTGGCATAGAATCAGTGAACATACATGAGCCTGCTTTGAATCAACAACATTAAAATGGAAATTTCTCACAAAAGGCAAATATGTTTTTAAAAAAATCAGACGGAGAAGTCGCGTTTCCAGGACAGTAACTTCAAACAAAGGTTAAAATGAGAACTTCACGCTGCCTTTGCTGACAGTTTAATACTCTAGAATATAATGCTTGTTGTCTTGGTTTGTGTGGGTCTCGTATTATTTTCTTGATGAACTACAGGCTTAAAAATACAGATGAAGCTGAGTTTTTGTAGCAAATGGTGCACATAAGTGCTATATCATAGGACCACCTGCCATCTATAAATAACCATTTATTTCCAGGCAACCAATGTTCTGCTTATGAAAAAAGTAAGCAGAACTCAGGCTTTACGGATCCAGAGCAATCCACTGTGCTGCGCTGTTCCAGCATTCATGCTGAATAAATTATGATGTATCATGATGAACAGATATATATTTTATGTCATCCTGTTTACTGCATTATATGGTTGTTGCTGCCAGCATTCTATGACTTCCAGGAATAGTCCTCAATTGTAAGGATTTGTCTAATCTTTATAGGAAAGTCAATAGATAGAGTAACTAGCAGATACACAAGAATTTTTCTCTTCTCTTTTTTATGATATAAATATTTCATTTCTCCCTACTAGTACTGATAATCTTCAGTTATTCAACATTTCTCCAAGTTTTATATAGCATAAATACAGGTATATCGCTAATGTTTATACTTTTGAAAAATTCCATTTGGCAAACTTCAACAATGAATTTGTTTTGTTACAAATTACATTGTTACAAAGCACTTTCCATTGTATGGAGCGGGTAGAATGATGGGGAACAGTCATTGCGCTATTCCCCCCATCATTTAAGCCCTTAGATGCCATTTTCAACACTGATCACGGCATCTGTGACTCAAATTTAGCCATTCAGGGGTTAATCAAGGGTTAAAAAATGTTATATTCACCTCATCCACTCGATTGCGGAGAGGCCATCCGCTCCCATCTTGTTTGAAGAAAACCCACCAAAGGACCTGCAGTGAGCGTGATGACATCACCACGTGATCAGGCTGGGGTGAGCGGTGACGTTATCCCAATTTTAGGAAAAATTGATTCGTTACCAGAAAACACAAGGAAATTTGGATCAAAGTCAAGTTTGGATACTTCAATTCGCTCAACGCTATTCATACGGTTAAGGCTCACTTTTGTTATAATTTCCATACTTCTGCTCTATCCTAGGAGTAAAAAAAATAATATAAAGAAGTGTCCCCCAGGCAGGGCTATATTTTCTATAAAACATGATGGGATTTCCCATGAAGGCTCCGAATGGAGCATCTGATGGAAAGGTGAAAGGAGGATTAGATATACAAAGATTTAATGGGTATTCCAGTCTTAGGAAATAAAAGTTATTCTTTGTGTAATGAAATGTTATGCATATTTCCAATATACTTTCTGTATACACTCCTCACAGTTTAAGATATCTGCTTCCTGTCATTCAATAGGAACCTTTATTTATTTATTTATTGTTACTTTTTAAATGAGGCCTAAAAAAACGGATGTATATCTGTAGGAGTAAAAAAAAAAAAAAAAAGCAGCATTTCTATTGAGGGGTTGCAAGCAAAGATCCTGAAAACCGTTCAAAATTGAAAGTATAATAGACTATTGTATAGCATGTTATTCGATTAAAAAAATATATATATGTTTTTTTGCTGAAACTGGAATACTCCTTTAAGAGGGCTTTCCAATGTTTAGACTGGAAATTTGAAAGAAGGCTGCTCTACACAGAGCCACAGTACAACCTATCACTCCATCACATATTATGGCCTCCTTCTTGTAACATTGCTGCGCTGTATGTGCTCTTGTTTTTAGCAGCAGCCCATGTAGCTAGAAGACTACAGTTCCCATCTTGCACTGCTGTTACCTACTCCAGATCATTCTTCTCCCTTGTATTCCAATGGATTTGCCCCCTTGCACATTTCATATGGTATTCCCTCACTACTGAGCATTAGAGTTGAGCGAACACCTGGATGTTCGGGTTCGAGAAGTTCGGCCGAACTTCCCGAAAATGTTCAGGTTCCGAATCTGAATTCGACCCGAACTTCATCCAGAACCCGAACCCCATTGAAGTTAATGGGGACCCGAACTTTTGGGCACTAAAAAGGCTGTAAAATAGTCCAGGAAAGGGCTAGAGTGCTACAAAAGGCAGCAGAATGTAGGTAAATCCCCTGCAAACAAATGCACTTCTAACAGACTGGCCTGAAAGTGCTAAAAATGACCCTTCTTCCTCCTCCTCCTCCCGGGCCACCTCCTCTTCCCTTATCGATCTAAGTTTTCTCAAGGAGACATAGAAGTGGTATTGTAACACTGATAACGGCGTCATCGCCACTAGCCATGTTGGTGGAGTACTCAAAGCAGCGCAACAGGGCACACTGGTCTCGCATGGAGGCCCAGTCATTGGTGGTGAAGTAGTGCTGTTCCGCCGAGCGACTCACCCGTGCGTGCTGCAGATGAAACTCCACTATCGCCTGCTGCTACTCGCACAGTCTGGCCAGCATGTGCAAGGTGGAGTTCCACCTGGTGGGCACATTGCATATGAGGCGGTGAGCGGGAAGGCCGAAGTTACGCTGTAGCACAGACAGGCGAGCAGCGGCAGGATGTGAACGCCGGAAGCACGCACAGACGGCCCGCACTTTATGCAGCAGCTCTGACATGTCGGGGTAGTTGTGAATGAACTTCTGCACCACCAAATTCAGCACATGCGCCAGGCAAGGTCCTAGAGCTGCGACGAGATTTTGCCCATTATCGCACACCACCAGGTCGGGCTTGAGGCCCATCGGCAGCAACCACTGGTCGGTCTGTTGTACAATACCCTGCCACAACTCCTGCGCGGTGTGGGGCCTGTCCCCCAAACATATGAGTTTCAGAACGGCCTGCTGACGTTTACCCCGGGCTGTGCTGAAGTTGGTGGTGAAGGTGTGTGGCTGACTGGATGAGCAGGTGGAAGCAGAGGAGGAGGAAGCCGAGTAGGAGGAGGAGGCTACAGGAGGCAAAGAATGATGCCCTGCGATCCTTGGCGGCAGAAGGACGTGTGCCAAACAACTCTCTGCCTGGGGCCCAGCCGCCACTACATTTACCCAGCGTGCAGTTAGGGAGATATAGTGTCCCTGGCCGTGCTTACTGGCCCACGTATCTGTGCTTAGGTGGACCTTGCTACAGATGGCATTGCGCAGTGCACACTTGATTTTATCAGATACTTGGTTGTGCAGGGAAGGCACGCCTGTCTTTAAGAAGTAGTGGCGGCTGGGAATAACATACTGTGGGACAGCCATGGCCATCAGCTGTTTGAAACTGTATGTGTCCACCAGCCTGAATGACAACATTTCAAACGCCAGTAGTTTAGAAATGCTGGTATTCAGGCTCAGGAATTTACACTTTCTCTCCAGGGTTTGTGAGATGGAGAGCTGAACGCTGCCGTGTGACATGGTGGAGATGCTTGGTGACACAGGTGATGGTGTCGGTGGCACATCCTCTGTTTTGGTGGGTGGCAGGTGCCAACATTCCTACCGAGGCGGAGGAAGAGGCCAAGGCAGCAGCAGAAGAGGGAGCAGGGGGAGCCTGAGTGAGTTCCTTGCTTTTAAGGTGTTTACTCCACTGCAGTTCATGCTTTGCATATAGATGGCTGGTCATGCAGGTTGTGCTAAGGTTCAGAACGTTAATGCCTCGTTTCAGGGTCTGATGGCACAGCGTGCAAACCACTCGGGTCTTGTCATCAGCACATTGTCTAAAGAAGTGCCATGCCAGGGAACTCTTTGAAGCTGCCTTTGGGGTGCTCGTTCCCTGGTGGCGGTGGCCAGTAGCAGGCAAACTCTCTTGGCGGTGGCTGTTCTGCTTTTGCCCCCTGCTCCCTGTTTTTCTACGCTGTTGGCTCGGTCTCACCACTGCCTCTTCCTCTGAACAATAAAAGTCAGTGGCACGACCTTCATTCCATGTGGGGTCTAGGACCCCCTCGTCCCCTGCGTCGTCTTCCACACAGTCTTCCTCCCTGACCTCCTGTTCGGTCTGCACACTTCAAAAAGACGCAGCAGTTGGCACATGTGTTTCGTCATCATCAGAGACGTGTGGACTCCGATGAGGTGGTATTCCCATGTCATCATCATCAGGAAACATCAGTGGTTGTGCATCAGTGCATTCTATGTCTTCCACTACTGGGGAAGGGCTAGGTGGAGCCTGCCAGCAGAGTCTTCAAACAGCATAAGAGACTGCTGCATAACTTGAGGCTCAGACAGTTTCCCTGATATGCATGGGGGTGATGTGACAGACTGATGGGCTTGGTTTTCAGGCACCACCTGTGCGCTTTCTGCAGAAGACTGGGTGGGAGATAATGTTGTGAACGTGCTGGATCCACTGTCGGCCACCCAATTGACTAGCGCCTGAACCTGCTCAGGCCTTACCATCCTAGGAACAGCACTGGGCCCCACCAAATATCGCTGTAAATTCTGGCGGGTACTGGAACCTGAGGTAGTTGGTTCACTAGGACGTGTGGCTGTGGCAGAATGGCCACGTCCTCTCCCAGCACCAGAGGGTCCACTAAAACCCCCACGACCGCGTCCGCGTCCCTTACTAGATGTTTTCCTCATTGTTACCATTCACCAAGCACCACAATAAGAAAAAAAATATTTGGCCCAATGCATTGATTTCAAATTCAGGCCTTTTTTTTACAGGCACCTAACACTATCTGCCTATTTATTTATGTACCGCATTACACTAATCCAGGCACTGCATTAACCACTGATGATGGATACTATTAAACTTGTCCAGTCACAGCTGGAACACCAGATTTACTGTATTTCTATTTTTGCAACTGTATTTCACCCCAGAAAATAACCTATAATAACCTATATCCTTTGACGGACACTAGGGAAATTGTCCAGTCACAGCTGGAACACCAGATTCAGGGTATTGCTATTTTGGCAATTAAATTTCACCACAGAAAAAAATATACCCTTTTACGGACAGATTTAAACTAGGCTTGCAACAGCTAGAACTCCAGATTCAGGGTATTGCTATTTTGGCAATTAAATTTCACCCCAGAAAAAAAATATACCCTTTTACGGACAGATTTAAACTAGGTCTGCAACAGCTGGAACACCAGATTTACTGTATTTCTATTTTTGCAACTGTATTTCACCCCATAAAAAATTATATCCTTTGACGGACACTAGGGAAATTGTCCAGTCACAGCTGGAACACCAGATTCAGGGTATTGCTATTTTAGCAATTAAATTTCCCCCCAGAACAATATCTATCCGTTGACGGATACTATTAAACTTGTTCAGTCACAGCTGGAACACCAGATTTACTTTATTTCTATTTTGGCAACTGAATTTCACCGCAGAAAATAATAAATCCTTTGACGGACACTATTAAACTTGTCCAGCCACTGCTGCGACACCAGATTTAGGGGATTGCTATTTTGGCAATTGAATTTCACCACAGATAAAAATCTATCCTTTGCCAGACAGCAGACAGTATTACAATTGGCTAGCCACAGCTGGAACATTAGATTTAGGGGATTGCTATTTTGGCAATTGAATTTAACCCCTTAATAAAATATAGAAATTTTTATCCTGAGTTTCTAGGGGTGACAATAAGCATAGCCAAGCCCCTGATGTAGGATATAGCAAAAAAAACAACAACCTAGTATTGATGGATTGATGGACTTGGTGTCAGCTTGTGCTGGTGCACCACAAGACACAAAATGGCTGCCGATCACCCCAGAAAAAAGTGACAGAAAAACGCTCTGTGCAGCCTAAAAACCAGTGAGCAATTAACTAGCAGAAGTTGAATGATTCACAACTGTAGATCGATCACTTCATTAGGTGTTTTTGCTGACTTTTTTCCTGCCTAATCTCGCCCTCACAGAAGCTGCGTCCTCTCTCTACACTAATCAGAGCAGTGTGACGTGTGGCGCTACGTGACTCCAGCTCAAATAGAGGCTGGGTCACACGCTGCACTTGGCCAATCACAGCCATGCCATTAGTAGGCATGGCTGTGATGGCTTCTTAGGGCAAGAATTAAAACGCTAGCTGATTGGCTGCTGTGCAGCCCTTCAGAAAGCGGTAAGAAATCGCCGAACAATGGACCCGAACCCTAACTTTTTTTTAAATGTTCGGGTCCGTGTCCCGAACACCCCAAAATTCGGTACAAACCCGAACTATCCAGTTCAGGTTCGCCCATCCCTACTGAGCATCTCACTTTAGTTTGCAGCCATAAATACATAGAACTGAGCATGCTCGACCAACAAGCTGAGTACAGGTCGTAACCCTAGACAGAGAGGTATAATCATATTTCAAGCCAGTATTTTGTGACTGATTATGTGGGAAACTACTGAAAAAAGTGAAATACTATACATTAAAGATTTTTACTTTGTACCACACTCTTAGGATTAGAAGTCAAATTCTGTGTGATGGAATACGCCTTTGGCTTACACTACAGTAAAGAGCTCAAAATTTGGTACTTGATGGTTAAAAGGTAGATTATTGGATTTAAAAATGCCTTACTTCATCCAATGCCTTGGCAAGGAGTTCTGCAGCAGCTGAAAAAGCAGAAAGTTTCCTATGCACAGAACGGCGAGGAGCATGTTCAGCCAATCAGAAGCAATTTTTCAGAAAATTTCTCTTTCTAATACATACAGTCAATCGATATGGAAACGCACTCGCCAGATCATTTATATTTGCATTTATATTTGATCAGGTGAGAACACTATGTATGATTGACCTTAAGTTTTTTATAAAGCAGTTGCTGAGCGGGAGACGGATTGGATGTGTAATGTTAACCCTGTATGTGAATGATTAACAATGAGAAACAATGATTGGACACATCTTCATGTGGAGGTGGAGTCTTCACTTTATAAACACTTGTATGTATAATTCACATTGTGCTTGACAAAGGCTATGTGATAGCCGAAACGCAGCAACTTTTTATATTCACGTATTTCATGTGAGCAGTTGCCAAATAAAGGGATTTTTCAACCGGACCTGCTGCCTCCATCATCTCTTCCTGAATCTTTGCAATACATGTCACTGAGAAAATAGATCTAAAATCATTCCAATTGTGGCATTCCTAAATGTTTCCATAGTCCTATTCCATTTGATGAGAGGACAAAATGTTTTTTGTAGCTAAAACTTGCAATAAATAGCGGATACATTAAGCTGTAAATCATACTTTTCTGCTGTCTTGCGTCTGCAGGCTAGAGATGTCCCGAACTATTCACCGGCGAACGGTTCCCGGCGAACATAGCTTGTTCGCGTCCGCCACGGCAGGCGAACATATGCGATGTTCGCGTTCACCCCTATACTTTATCATTGAGCAAACTTTGACCCTGTACCTCACAGTCAGCAGACACATTCCAGCCAATCATCATACCCTCCCTCCCAGACCCTCCCACCTCCTATCAAAATGCAAGGACGGCATCCATCTTAGATTCATTCTGAAGCTGCAGTGTTAGTAATTGTAATCGCAATGCGATTAATATAACCTGTATTAATTGCATTGCGAATTTAACTTAGAGCTGGGTTCCTAATGGTTGTATTGCTAGAATATAACGAAGATTGACAATATAGCGCTATATTTGTTATATTCGTCATTTCTAGCAATACAACCATTAGGAACTCAGATCTAAGTTGTAATCACAATGCGTTTACTATAACCTGTATTAATCGCATTGTGAATTCAACTTAGATCTGAGTTCCTAATGGTTGTATTGCTAGAATTGACGAATATAACGAATATAGCGCTATATTCTCAATCTTCGTTATATTCTAGCAATACAACCATTAGGAACCCAGCTCTAAGTTGAATTCCCAATGCGATTAATGCAGGTTATATTAATCGCATTGCGAATTCAACTTACCACACTCTGCATCAACTACGTAATTTTCCATGGGAGTTTTGGATCCCCCTCCGGCATGCCACAGTCCATGTGTTAGTCTCCTTGAAACAACTTTTCCATCACTATTGTGGCCAGAAAGAGTCCCTGTGGGTTTTAAAATTCGCCTGTCTATTGAAGTCTATGGCGGTTCGCCCGGTTCGACCGTTCGCGAACATTTGCGGAAGTTCGCGTTCACTGTTCGCGAACGGAAAATTTTATGTTCGCGACATCACTACTGCAGGCCCTAAAAAATGTATGAAAAAAATGCATCAAAACTACAGGGTGTGAATTGTACCTTGTGAAGTCTAAGCATCAGTTTCTAGGTCTACTTAAGGCTAGGTTCCCATCTGCGGTGGAGGGCCCTCGCAGCAGCATCCATTGCAGATTCCAGCAAAAAATAAATAAAAGATGGAATACCGCTGGACCGGCATATTGTGGAGCTGGCAACTCCAGAATTCTGATCTCATGCCGGAACAGAACCCAGAATTAAAGAGCATATGTGGATGGAGCCTAATACCGGAGGGTTTATGTCCACTGGGACAAGCACAATAGTTTTACAGCAGTGTAACACTTATGAGAGAATGCTTGTACATTACACTGTATTAATAGTAGACAAACTGTGTTAATATAATCTCAACGGTATTGATATTCTAATCTTGTGTAATTAACAAAGAAATAATGACGTTAATTAAACAGGAAAAAGCTGTAGCTGGTATGAACAATGCACAAGCACGTATTTTCATTGTGAATTTACAATCCTCAATGTTCTTTTAAATAGTAGGAACAAAATATGGAATGAATCAAAACAAGGAATCATGTAATGTCAGTCATTACAGATGCCCATATGTTCAATGGCACAAAATAGAAATTGTAAAATGCATGTATGTACTGATGTAGCAGAGTTGAAATTGAGCTCTCCATGAGTTCTGATAATAGAAGCAAATAATATTTAGCAATATTACAATGAGGTTTGACAACTGAAAAATTGAAACACTGCTACATCTGTAAATTGACATAAGTTGTTAATGCACTATTAGGATCATTTTTTAAACTGGTGTAAAGTAGAACTGGCTTAGTTGGCCCTATAAACCAATCAGATCCCACCTTTCATTTTACAAAGCAGCTGTCAAAAATAAAACGTGTAATTGAATTGGTTGCTATGGGCAACTAAGCCAGTTCTACTTTACACCAAGTTGATAAATGACCCCATATATTTATTGCCCAGCTTCTTTAAAGAGAATTTGCAGCCAAAACATTACACCTTTGCTTATTATAACCTGCAGAGACCTATAATGAAATCCAACATGCCGTCTCCATTTTTTTGCACTACACCTGCCCAGTGAGGCTGACTTTTATAATGTGTACAAACAGCTTTCCTGCATGTAACTGTGATTTCATTAAATTAACTTCTAATATCCTGTTTATGACAAATCCATCTTAGACCTACATGTTTAGTAAATATTAACCATTATTTAAATTTTACAATTATTATTATAAACAAATCATTAGATAAAATGCATTCATTTTCTTTATTACAATGTATGCAGTCTGGATAATAGATACAGTACATAGCTTGAAGATTATTGCATGACATCAGGCGTGAAAAGCTCCAAAACAAGCGGAAGCAATACTCCATTCATTGCATTTTAATGTTTTAAAGGGGTTAACCCACATAAAGTATTACTAAATTTGTGGGATAACCCCTTTGAAAAGAGGTAATGTATATGTTGCCATCTCATCTTATGTTGTCTCATCCCTGTGGTGAAGAACTAAAATACAAACTATAAAAAGAAAAAAAGAAAAATACATAGCATTTCAATATAGAGTGCTAACTCTTTTTTTTTTTATCTACATAGTACCATCAATTGTACACATATTGGGGCAGATTTACACTCTTTTCTAAGAATTTTACCCCTTGTCCAACAAGGTTGTGTGTTTTTAAGGGAAATAGGCATGGTTTGTGTGGAACGGGGGTGTAGTCTTAAACCACCCTACAAAGCTCTGGCTCAGCTATTTCTGTCAGAAGTGAATTGAGTGGTGGCCACGCTTGAAAAATACGCCTCCCATTCATTTCAATGGGAGTTCTGAAAATAGCCGACTTGCCGCTCAGCTATTTTCGGCGTTCCTATAGGAATGAATGGAGGGTAGCCGCGAGTGTGGTGCGTCCTCCGGAACTTTGAGGGCTATGTTCTAAGTAGAGGTGTGAGCCCTAGAAGTAGGACCCATGCCTATCAAGGATTGGGGGCATATCCTGTGTCCTTAATGTCTGAGATGGAAATAACCCATTAATATAGTAAAAAGGCCTGCATTATATAGATGAATACCTGTACACTAATCTCTGCACTTATCCCATGGCCTGCATTATACATTGTAGACCCCAATGAAAAACAAGGCACACAGTAGAATGGAGAAACTGTCAGACAACACGTTATTGTGACCCTGGCCATGGCATTTATTTCATTGATGTCAATAGATAGCACCTATCTTATGCTACTGAATTTCACCAGCATTATTCTCACATAACATGAGAAAAGCCACTTCTTTGAATGATTTTCCAGGGTACTGAAGACAAGTTCCACAGCCTGACTTTATTCTATCTCTTCAGATTTTATAACTATATACTGTATGTGGTCATGCAAGTCCTAAAAATGTGTTTAATTTCCTGTTCACCTGTTTAAAACCCAGTATATGATTGTTGATTACTGAGCATCCCTTACCAGTATAGGGTAAGAATTTAATATATTATGTATCCAATATCTTATCACAGTATTCAGGAGTAGCACACTGTCACCAGGAAAATGCAGTTTATATATCGGCATATTGATTACAGAGCAGGAGGAGCTGTGCAGATTGATATATAGTTGGTATAAAATGATTAAGTATACAGTATTTTGTATTTTATTCATTTTAATGGGCTGTCAGGCAAAACATAATTTTTAATAGGTGCTGACAGTCTGCCTCCCACACTGAAAAGATCATACTTACCTGCTCCAGTCATCTGCGCTGGATCCTTCATCTCCATCTTCCAGTCCGGGGATTGTATTCATCAGGTATTTTTTGCTTTGTCGCTTGTCTCATCATGATATCAGATGGTGCTATCTGTAGTTTTATTTAGCTCAAGAGGTCAACCTGGTGACTTGCCACATTTTCAGTACACAAGAAGTCACTATGTGTAACTAATGCAGACAGAAACAAGTGATAACTTTGTAAACATGGTGTCACATGCTGAAATGTGAAATATTATGTATTCACCATCTCAAATATTCATCTTTAATTTTCTACTTTCTTGTGTAAAATGGGAGAAGCTGCAGAGTGATTCATCCTACATTATTTTTATGGCAACTTGATTTACTGCACCCCCAAGCAAGTGGACCACCACATTAGACAGAGCACCCAAAGGCACAGAGATGGTGGTTACCTTGTGTCTCGTAGGCTGTTGCAATGCAAGTCCCTCAGATATTATATTTGTGTTTTTATATAATTTATGATTAACCCAAAGAAGACAATATTTTTGATTGAACTTCTCTTTAACCTTTTTAAGATGAATTTCTCTTTAACCCTTTTAAGACCTTCAGACTTTCCATTTTTGCATTGTTGTTTTTTTTACTCCCTGCGTTCCTGCATAGAAAACCTTTGGATTTTTCTGTTTACATAGCTGTATGAGGGCTTGTTTTTGTTGCACAAGTTGCACTTTCTAATGTCATCATTTAATATTGCATTCACTGTAGTGGGAAGTTGGAAAACAATCCCAAATGGGATTAAATTGAAAAAAGAACAAAAAAAAAAAAAAAAAAACAGTTGTGCCATAGTTTTATGGATTTAATTTTTACAGAGTTCCTTATGCAGTAAAACTGACCTATTCCCTACATTCTTCATGTCATTATAATTACAGCAAAACCAAATTTGTATATTTTTCTCATGTTTTAATGGTTTTAAAAAAAATAAAAACTTTGAAAATACAAACATTTATTGCTTCCCATTAACATATTCTGACCCCTTCACATTTTCTTCAATGTTTTTTAGAGAGGTGAAGCGATAAAAAAAATGCAAATTAACCATTTTGATAGTTTTTTTTTACCCTTACAGTCTTCACTATACAGGATAAATATGTTTGTAACAGGCATTTTGGAATGCAGAGGTGCACATTATTTTAATATTTCTTGTTTATTTTTACTTTTATAACGAGGAAATGGGATTATTTGAAATTTTAAATTGTTCATACTTTTGCCCCCCCCCCCTTTTTATTACTCTACTTAGTGACCAGCTTGTTTGGGGCCTCAATGACCATGTACTTATTTTTTTTTTATCGACGCCTTCCAAGCAATATTACTTTTATTTTAATTTTTTATCTATATAGCTTTTATTTTTCTGCATAGAAAAATTTAATTTACTCTCTGGGTCAGTGCAATCACAATGATACATTTTTTTTGTTTCTACTGAGCTGTGTGAGAGCTTGCTTTTTGTAGTATGATTTGTAGTTTTAACTGGTATCATTTTGGGGTACATAAAACTTTTTAATTGCTTTTTTTCAGTGTTTTTCAAGGCAAATAAGTAAAAACTGGCATTTTTTTTACAGCATTCACCAAATGGGATAAATGCCATGATAATTGCACTGTGTGGCTCAATGTGGATTTGATATCAAATATGTAGAGTTTTTTTTTTTTTTTTTTTATTTTTCCACTATTGCTGTCATAGCCCCTGATCCTTAAGGCTACGTTCACACGACAACATTTGTCGCACAACATTTTGTCGCACTATTGTCGCAGCATGTCGCAAAGTGCGACAAAATTTTGCGCGACAAATGTTGCAGTGAAGTTGTGCCATATTTGTCGCGCGACAAATGTCGTCGCGTGAACATAGCCTAAGAGGGATGAAAGCTACAAGAAACAAACGACTCAATTGTTTGCTCTCAGGCCAACAATTTGGGTCCCAGGACTGCAGGGAACACATGAGGATAGCCACTTCAGATGCCATGGTCACAATTGGTCATGGCATCTGAGAGGTTGATTATTTGTGGTTGGCGTTATTACTGATCGCAGACATTGGATGCCCTCTCTGCTCTAGAGTGAGCACGATCTTTAAAATCTCATGTGCGGCAGAGGTCGGTAAGGGGTTAAATAAATTAACTTTGTTTAATGCATTTTATGCTGTGTTCTTATCATGCACTTTATCTCTTATGTACATAAATAGAAAAATACAGATAATAAACAGGTTATAAGGATTTAAGGCTAGAAAAGAAGAGCTAGTGTAGAAAATGGGAATTTAATATGGTTATTATAATGAAGTATACACAGTGTAGAATATAAAAGAGGTTTCAGGTGGAACAAAACAACAACCTTGAAATTACAATGCATTTACATTCCAAGAATTGTAAAATTATATTTCATTGTTGACTGTGTTGAGCAGGTAGAGAAAATTATTTTGCTTCATATTCCTTATTGGCTTGTTAAGCATCTGTCGTTGTTTTCTCCAGTAAATTGGTATTCATGGTCAATTCTAGTATTTGTTTATGGTTTGTTTGCATACAGCTATTCAAATAATTCTGAAGAATATGTCTCTAAATTTCTTTATTAAGTCCTGAAAGAACAAAAACATGTCTTTAATTATGTATGCATGAAGGGGAGAGCCAATAAAATAACTTGCAAACCAGACTCACATACTATAGTGAGTCATGAATGTAATATTTCTGAACAAATTCATTGTAATTCATAGGAAAATAATTGTCTTGTAATTTATTTTCGATCTGCTTAAAGAATAGCTTTGGCCTTTTGTACTTGGCAAAGTGGGTTATAATATAGCTTTCCAACCTGCCAAGAGGCATAAAATACATAAAAGAATAAATAAAAGTGATGCCCACTGTCAAATATCAGCAAATGTGGGAAGTAAAAAATCTGTTATAGATCCATATAATATTCCTGAAAATACGTAAGCCCATATCATTTTATTTACTCTCATTGGGATACAGAATACATGTCTGTCCATACGGATGATTAAAAGTGGGCTTGATGTAATTGGTTCATATCCAACCCTGTAAACTATGTGTTCTGCTTCCCCCAAAGTAACCAGCAATGATGGCAAATGATTTTGATGTAGCCAAGGTTTCACAACCCATTAAGGCTACAAATTCAACTTTCAAAATGATAAAATGTGTAATTATATACATTTAGGAATTACAACTTCTTAAGAGCTGAAGCACACCAACATATTTTTTTCCCCTTGTGCATTCAGCTTTTTTTTTCTTTTTTTTTTTTTTTTGTGGCCCATATGCGGAAAAATTCACTTCAATGAGTCTGCAAAAAAACCTGAAATGACTTAGGCCCCTTTCACACGGGCGAGTTTTCCGCGCGGGTGCAATGCGTGATGTGAACGCATTGCACCCGCACTGAATCCTGACCCATTCATTTCAATGGGGCTATGTACATGAGCGTTTTTTTTCACGCATCACTTGTGCGTTGCGTGAAAATCGCAGCATGTTCTATATTCTGCGTTTTTCACGCAGCCCTAGCTCCATAGAAGTGAATGGAGCTGCGTTAAAAACGCATTGCATCCGCAAGCAAGTGCGGCTGCGTTGCGTTTTTCACTGATGGTTGCTAGGAGATGTTGTTTGTAAACCTTCAGTTTTTTATCACGAGCGTGAAAAACGCATCAAAACGCATTGCATCCGCGCGGAAAAAACTGAACAACTGAATGCAATCGCAGGCAAAACTGAATGGCTTTGCCTGTGAAATCGCACAGTTTTCACTGAACGCATCCGCAACGCATCCGGACCTAGTCCGGACACGCTCGTGTGAACCCAGCCTTAGTGTGCTTTCTGTATCCTCATGTCTGTTTCACAAAAAAATAGAAAATGTCCTATTATTGTCCATTGTACTGTTCTATAGGGGGCCAGCCCTTTTGCAAAATGCGGAATGCACACGGACGGTATTCGTGTTTTGCTGATCCGCAATTTGCAGACCGCAAAACATCCAAAGATAGTGTGCATGAGCCCAAAAGATGTTGTCTGTTTTGTATATATATTGTGACACCAAATGGTAAGGATGCTGTTTCCCAGGCTCATTTTCTACACGTTACTTCTTTTTTTTAAACTCATACAACAGCTACAGCATATTCTCCATATTCACCTTATATTAATCCTTCAGGAATATGTACAAAAAATATCTAGCAAGATACACTGAGAAGTGAAGTGAAGTCAAGAAGTATAGTAAGCCAGAAGTCAGTACTGGAGAAACAAGAAAGTACCAGGCAAAGTATCCAGGGTACTTAAAAAGAGAGAGGTTAGAGATGAGGATAAGGCCAAAGTCAGAATCAAGGATGCACCAGAAGTACCAGGCAGACTAAACAGGAGAGTAGAGATAAGTGAACCAGGCAAAATTTTTTCATTTGAAGTTGAAATAATTTTTTTAATAATTTTGCTTCAAGCACAGATGGATTTTGATGAGAAAGAGAGAGATTTGCATATACTCTCCCTAGAAACCAAGAATAGTGTTGTCTGGCATACAATATGCTGTCTTATATTTTGGTCTCCCTAATGATAAAGAGCATCCCAAAGAGTACCCCACAAGGCAAGTCAACAAAGTAAGACAAGTTTCTCTTGAGATATTCTGATTCTCTTCTTCTAAAAAGAGATCCAGAAATTGATCCAAAATGGGGTATTAAAGCTACTAAAGGTGTTCTCTGTCTTTGCAATACTGATGGCATATCTTGAGATGAATAGGAAGGAACAATACCATTGAAGTCTGGTTTCCAAAATAACTGAAACCAGATGGAAAGCTGGTTTCTATTATTTATTCTCCATTGATATGAGGATGGATTTAAATACGAAGGTTTTCTTTTGGTTTCCAGTATATCAGTTCCTTTATAAACATGTTATAACAGAAAGCTATAACCTCCCTACCCTTGCCCTTGTGCAGTGCAGTTATATGTTCTAAAGCATTTTTTGTATTAGTGAGAAAAAAATGGGCTTATTAGCCGTTGTGTGGTGAACTGGGAAAATTACAGGCCTTCTTGGCAAAATAGTGGCAAAATAAAAACATATTTGCCGTTCAGCAGTGCAGTTATATATTCTAAAGCTTTTTGTGTCCAGTAGAAGTAGAAAAAGAAAAATATATTTGGCGTTCAGCTGTGCAGTTATATATTCTAAACGCCGCTTCCACCTCAGCGGTCTCAAGCCGTTGGTCCTGCGACAATGTCCGCCTCTGCCTCCTCATCCTCCTTGTGTACTCAGCCTCAACTGCAGGGACAATTCACAGTGCCCCTCCAGCATACCACATGTGCAGGGCACTGCGGTGTTATGCTGTTCTGCACCTCGTTTACCTGGGTAGGTCTGACCGGGGGGAGCCCTCTGTACTCACGTTCTTCTGCCATGGCTGCTGTTGCAGAGTAAGGGGGGTAGGAGTAGTTCCAGCTCTATCAGCAGCAACTTGTGTCTAGAGTAGCTGAAGAGCAGCTTTCTTCATCCGCTTAGTGAAGAAACTACTCACCAGCAGCAACAGCAGCTATACCTGGAGCAGGACCTGAACCAGCAGGTGGTGGCATACTTGGACAGTACCCTGCCAGCCCACATTGAAGATCCACTGGACTACTGGGCAGCCAAACTGGATTGGTGGCCGCAACTAGCAGAGTTTGCCCTGGAAAATCTGTCCTGCTCGGCCAGTAGTGTTGCATCAGAGCTGGTGTTTAGTGCGGCAGGGTCCATAGTTACCCCAAGAAGAACTCACCTATCCACTCAAAATGTGGAGAGACTGAGCTTTGTCAAGATAAATCAGGCATGTATCAGCCAGGATTTCCACCCACCAATGCCTGACTAGATCATCCATGGTGCCACACCAACAATTTCACAAAAGAGACCGGTTTATTCTGGCTACCTGCCTCAGCTACTATTCTGATGCTGCCTCTCTCTTGATGCCACACATCTGATGCCAAGTGCTCCTTCATTCACACACCATATTTAGCTGGTACTCGTATTGCCACCCACCTCCCCACTCTATCACCAGGTCACTCTGTGGTCTCCTGATGCTGCTGTCGCCTCCTCACTATGTCACCTTGCCACTCTGTGGTCTTCTGATGCTGCTGTCACCTCCACACTATATCACCTTGCCACTTTGTGGTCTCCTGATGCTGCCGCCAACTCCAGACTCTCTCATCTTGCCACTCTGTGGTCTCCTAATGCTGCTGCTACCTCAGCACTATGTCTCCTTACCACTCTGTGGCCTCCTGATGATGCTGATGCCACCTCCACACTCTGTCATTGTGCCACTCTGTGGCCTCCTAATGCTGCCGCCACCTCCACACTCTGTCACTTTTCCATTCTGTGGCCTCCTGATGCTGCTGCAACCTCCACACTGTCATTGTGCCACTCTGTGGCCTCCTCCTGATGCTGCTGCCACCTCCAGACTCTGTCATTGGGCCACTCTGTGGTCTCCTCATTCATGTGTCATCTCTGTTTTGGATCCACTCCTGTTTTTTTGGCATTAGCAATACTGATGGATTACTGACCAAATGCAGACCGAGTGAAGGCCGATGCTCAACAGACAAGATCCGTTTTTTGTGAGTTATTGTTCTGACGGATCAGAGGAAGAACAAAATAATCATTGATGTCAACACAAACTTGCTGCTGAAACCCTCTCCACTCTGTCGGGGGGCTCTACTGGTATAAGCTTTTAATAGAACAGATTCTGTAGACGTCTATGTGGAACCAGCTGACAAAGTTGAAAAAGGAGTGTGCTTCTTCTTGGCTCTAACATCGAACTGTGAGTTCATACTTGAATTATTTGGTCAGTTTTGGCCCTGTGACTGCCCAAATAAGTGAAGTGTGCAGTGATTCTATGTGCGACATCTGCATGTCATACTAACTCACAGTATTATTTCACTACCACAGCAAACTCCCTATGCGTGTTACTGCAAGGCTCAGTGTTCTACACCCCTATAAAAGCACTCGGAAGCCAGGAAATAGCTGTTTTTTAACACAGTTTGGTCAACCAACCGAATCAAATTTTTTAAAAATTTGCTTACTGTATCTCTAATGGAGACAATGATTCTGTCATAACAGGAGCTACTACTTGTTAGCAGGTCAATTATGGGGGACTCACATTTATCATATCCATATACTCTATTAGAGTATATGGAACTTCTATAAAGTAACTGAATTTCCCTTTAAAGAGTTTTAATTCAACATTTCTCTCATTTCATTCCTAAACAGACTTAGCAGTCCATTAGACATTGAACTCTTCCACAAATCTTACATTATGTTGGCCCTAAGAATAGATTGGCGCATGACATTCCATTGTAAAATGAATATTTGATTACTTATTCATTGAGTGATCTTGATCAAGACAATGTAAAAGAGCACTTATTTCTAGGTCCTAAGTTCAAGTCATTTAGCAATCCTTGATAGAATGAGATGAAGGGATATTATCAACGTATTACAAATTATGTTAATTAAATGAGGGCCAGATAAAAGGCTTCCTGTGACATGTTACTCAAGTGGCCACACTGGATGCTGTATGACAATGTCCCTGGAGTGCTTAGTGCATTCATATTTTAGATACATTGTTGCTTATCTGCTAATAACTTGTGCCTATTTGCAGAAACTCCCATGTGCAAAATATATTTTGCTGCTTTAAAAGGAGAAGCAAAAGCACTGCCAGCAAGAGCACTGTTAACTTTATGTTACCTTTGAGGAATGTTTAGATTATTCATCCGAGGTTTCATTCAGAATGTGTTGGAAATAATAACCAGGTATTTCAATCGCATCTATTAGCAGTTTGGCCACTCAATATAGGGGAGCAAAGCAGACATAGCAAATAGACATAAGCGAAACGTTGTAAAATTTAGC
The DNA here is from genome assembly GCA_033119425.1 of Bufotes viridis. Lineage (NCBI taxonomy): Eukaryota > Metazoa > Chordata > Amphibia > Anura > Bufonidae > Bufotes > Bufotes viridis. The sequence goes on from CM065591.1 coordinate 382,246,753, forward strand.
TGCTTCGATCAATTTTACAAAGAAATTTGCTTTCTGAGGAATTACTTTGTCATGAAGTGTATTGAGCCGCTCTCCGTCATTGTACCCCTCAGATGCCTCATTCATAGCTGATTGAGACATTTGACATTCATATTACAGAGTAAAATGAAAAAATAAAATTGAAATCATACTTACCATCATCCATTTGATCATGAATAGCCGTATGCCGCCATCTTGATCGAAGATCCAGTGCGAAATGTAGTGTGATCCATGATGATGTCATCACGTCGGCCACCGTAGTGACATCATATGTCACCGCGCACCGGATTTCGCACAGGATCTTTAATCAAGGTAGCAACAGGCTCTTTATACTCAAACAAATAAGGTATTATTTTTACCGCCATTTAGGGAAATTTGATCCGTGACCACGAAGCACAAGCTATTTCAGCTTCATGGAAAATCAAATTTTCCCCAAAGTTCTGATCGAATTACATGGACTTTGATTCGCTGAACACTGATAGCAAATATACTTGTTGTGATAGCTATACCACTATGACAGAGAAATTGATATTTACTCCCCCCAGTGTCATGACCTGCCTCAGCTACTATTCTGATGCTGCCTTCTGCTTGATGCCACACATCTGATGCCAAGTGCTCCTTCTTTCACCCACCATCTTTAGCTGGTACTTGTATTGCCACCCACCTCCCCACTCTATCACCAGGTCACTCTGTGGTCTCCTGATGCTGCTGCCACCTCCTCACTATGTCACCTTGCCACTCTGTGGTCTTCTGATGCTGCTGTCACCTCCACACTATGTCTCCTTGCCACTCTGTGGCCTCCTGATAATGCTGATGTCACCTCCACACTGTCATTGTGCCACTATGTGGCCTTCTGATGCTGCCACCACCTCCACAACATATCCATCTCTTTTTTTCACATAGAAACCCTATGTAAAAGAAACCTAAATGGATTGTGCAGTTTTATGCCACTGGTTTTGTGCAACATGCTAATATTCTTTATGTTTCAGTTGCTCCCCATTTTCAATATCTGTTTTATGTCTGTGTAAAAGGACAATCTTAAAGGGGTTATTTCATGAATAATGTAAAAGATTAAAATAATTCATAATCTAGAAGATGACAACACCTTTCTAAGGCTGCATGCACACGGCAGTGAAAAAAAACGTCTGTTAAAAACGGACACACTGTCAGTTTTTCATGGCCATTTTGCATCAGTGTGTGCATCCATTTTCTGGCCATGTGTCCGTTTTTAATGTACATTTTGCATCCGTTTTGCATCAGTTTTTCATGTCCGTGAAAAACGGACATGAAAAATTGATTAATTTGATTGGCAGTTATTTCTAGACCCATCCTTCTGACTGCCATGATCTGTGGGCGACAGTGTCATGGGGGATCTGTGGGCGACACTGATATGGACGGATCTGTGGGCGACACTGTTATGGAGGGGATCTGTGGGTGACACTGTTATGGAGGGGATCTGTGGGTGACACTGTTATGGGGTGAATTTTCCATTTTAATCCATTTTTTCCAGTAACAAATCAAGGGTTAACAGTAAAACAAAACTCAATATTTATTGCCCCGATTCTTTAGTTTGCAGAAACGCCCCATATGTGGTTGTAAACTGATGTATGGCTAAACGGCAGAGCGCAGAAGGAAAGGAACGCCATATGGTTTTTGGAAGGCGTATTTTGCTGGACTGGTTTTTTGACACCATGTCCCATTTGAAGCCCCCCCGATGCACCCCTAGAGTAGAAACTCCAAAAAAGTGACTCCATCTAAGAAACTACACACCTCAAGATATTCAAAATCGGTTTTACAAACTTTGTTAACCCTTTAGGTGTTCCACAAGAGTTATTGGCAAATGAAGATTAAATTTCCGAATTTCTATTTTTTGTTACCTTTCCTCAAAAAAAGTGTAATATAGAGCAACCAAAAATCATATTTACCCTTAAATCATAGAAACAAAACTGCCACCGTATCCCGTAGTTTCCAAAATGGGGTCACTTTTTTGGAGTTTCTACTTTGGAGTTTTTGGCGTTCCCTTCCTTCTACGCCCTGCCGTTTGGCCATACAGCAGTTTACGACCACATATGGGGTGTTTCTGCAAACTAGAGAATCAGGGCAACCCATATTGAGTTTTGTTTGGCTGTTAACCCTTGCTTTGTTACTGGAAAAATGGATTAAATTTGAAAATTTGCAAAAAAAAAAGCAGTTTTGGGACAGTTTTTATTTTTTGTTATTTACATCGTTGAAATGACAGGTTAGATAGTATGCTATTTCTATAGAGCAGGTTGTTACGGATGCGACAATACCAAATATGACTACTTTTTGGGGGGTTTTGTTTCAGTTTGACAGAATAAAGCATGGAACAAAAATGATTTTTTTTAGTGTCTCCACATTCTGAAAGCCATATTTTTTTTTTTTTGGGCGACTGTCTTATGTAGGGGCTCATTTTTGCGGGATGAGATGGCGGTTTGATTTGTATTATTTTGGGGTGCATATGACTTTTTGATCGCCTGCTATTACACTTTTTGTGATGTAAGGTGACAAAAAATGGCTTTTTGAAAATTTATTTATTTGTTATGTTTATGGCGTTGACCTGAGGGGTTAGGTCGTGCTATATTTTAATAGAGCAGGTCCTTACGGACGCGGCAATACCTAATATGTATACCTTTTTTATTTATTTAGGTTTTACACAATAATATCCTTTTTGAAACAAAAAAAAAATGTTTTAGTGTCTCCATAGTCTGAGAGCCATATTTTTTTCAGTTTTTAAGCGATTGTCTTAGGTTGGGTATAATTTTTGCGGGATGAGGTAACGGTTTGATTGGCACGTTTTGGGGGGTTATATGACATTTTGATCGCTTGCTATTACACGTTTTGTGATTTAAGGTTACAAAAAAATGACTTTTTTTTGGCTAGTTTTTATTTAATTTTTTTTACAGTGTTCACTTGAGGGTCATGTGATATTTTTATAGAGCAGATTCTTACAGACGTGGAGATACATAATATGTCTACTTTTTAGTTCTTTTTTTTACATTTAACACTAAAAAGCATTTTTGAAACAAAAAAAAAATAATGTTTTAGTCTAAGAGCCATAGTTTTTTTTATTTTTTGGTCAATTGTTTTAGGTAGGGGCTCATTTTTTGCGGGATAAGATGGCGGTTTGATTGGTATTTTTTTGGGAGGCATACGCCTTTTTGATCGCTTTGTAATATACTTTTTGTGATGTAAGGGGCCAAAAATGGCTTATTTACACCATTTTTTTTTTTTTTTGTAGGGTTCACCTAAGGGGTTCGGTCATGTGATATTTTTATAGAGCAGGTTTTTACGGACATGGCAATACCTAATATGTGTACAGTATTTTATGTTTTTCATTTTTATTCAGTGATATGTGTTTTCTTTTATTTTCACTTTTTTCACTTTTTTACACTTTTTTTTTTACCTAGACCCACTTGGTTCTTTTAGATCCAGTGGATCTGGGTCTATAAAATACAGTAAGTACACTATATAGTGTACTTACTGTATTTTTATTTATTTTTTTACTTTAGAAAGCCTGAATAGACCTGCCTATAGCAGATCTATTCAGGCTTTCAGCACCATGGAGAGAGCAGGGCGCTTCAGTAAGCGTCCTGTCTCCATGGTGACCATCACCCGCTGCCAGAAGTGAGCAGCGGGTGATGGGGAGGGAGCTCCCTCCCTCTGTGACCCCATCCTGTCGGGGGGCTGCATAGGCACGGCAGCCCCCCGATGGGAGAGGGAGGGAGCTCCCTCCCTGTTAACCCCTTCCATACCGCGGTCCGTACGGGCCGCGGTATGGAAGAGGTTAAACTGCTGACATCTGCAGCACAGATGTCAGCAGTTTATAGCAGGGGGTCAGCACATTGCTGCTATACCCACTAGACACCAGGGAATTCTTTTTAAAGGAGGCGGGTGGGGGATCGCAATTGCGATCCCACCTGCCGCACCGCCCGCCTCCCGCGCCTGAAGCCCGCCTCCCGCCACAAAAATAGCGCTGCCGCAACCCCCCCCCCTGCACAGCCCCCAACCAAATCAGCAAGAAGGCTGCAGGGGGGGGGGGGGAAGGGGGTCAGAAATGTTTTAAAAAAATGGACATTTAACTGTCTGATCCCCGCGGTCACAGACCGCGGGGATCAGACAAGTCAGAAATCACTGCACACCGCAGGTCTGAATTGACCTGCAGTTTGCAGCCGATATGGGGCCACCATTCATGGCCTGTCTACACATTTTTAACGGCCGTGAGACGGGTGCCTTCCTGTCAATCGGCCGTTAAAAAAATGTCCTATTTTTGGACGGACGCTATTCACTGGCCGTTAAAAGAACGGCCATGTGAATAGCTCCATAGACTTACATTGGTGGTAAAAATGGCCGTGTGACGGCCGTTACTTAGACGGCCGTCACACGGCCATTTTTCACTGTCGTGCGCATGAGCCCTAAGAAAGCCAGAACCAGCCCTGTACCTCATATGGATCCAGATATCTCCCCATTCATTGCTCCAATTGTTCTACTAGGTTTATTTCAAGCTGGCAGCATAGGTGGAGTATTCGTTCTCAGAGGTGTGTCCGATCTTTTGCTCCTGGTGGCAGTTGAAGAATGGAACTGAGCATCTGCTTCCATCTCAGTGAGCAGGGCAGAGAAATTAGACAAAGGCAAACAGCAGGTGATGCCATTGGCCAGGGATCTGTGTAGAGATTACTTTGAATCTTGTCTAATCAAGCCTAATTATATTGTAATGGCAGCAAAAATGTGCTCAATTTTTGTGAGTGTTCCTTACAATGTAGCAGTGTAGTTGATGTATTCTTCTGGAGTCCAACTTTTGAGGCTCACATACAATTGCTTTCAATGGATACGTTGTAGCATTAGGTATGTCAAGTTTTTCAAAACAACCCTCAGGTTAAAAAAACTAAAATTGCATTAACTTTGGAACAGAACACTGACCTGGTGCCCAGTAAGCAATGCTAGCCAATCTGAGGGCAGACCTGGACAAGAAGGAAGTGTCGAGAGGTGGCCGGAATATAACTATGATATGTTATTCTGGCCGCCTCTTGTCATATTTGCTATGCTGCGGCCGGACCTCCCACCTGTCCCTATTATAGTGAATGGGTCCAGAGCAGCGGCACAGTTCACTAGCGGTAGCACAGATCCGACAGGTTGTTCCCCCTCTAGAACAGCCTGCCTGAGAAGACTGCCGCTAGTGTGAAAGTAGACTTATTTGGTTGAGCAGACAAAAAAGAACAAAAAAAATTCCAATGCTTTTTACCAACTAAAGAACAGCTGAAAAACTGACATTGAATTCTCTAACCTAAGGAGCTCTTACAGGAGGAAAGAGCAAGTTCTGAGAAGAGTTTTGCAGTCTAAACTTTCTGCAGACATGTTTTTCTCAGTATAATGAATAGTAACCTACTGAAAAGAACACAACAACATATGCAAGTACATTGAAAAATAAGACTTGCTTCTAAAATTAGGACATAACCAGCCAAGGTCTGCTGCCTGCTTAATCCATTCTTCTCTATAAGCGTCATGAAGACTTTGTTTTTCAAGGCATATATTTTTTGCATGTCATATGCATAGGCTTGTGTTAATGGTTATTGAGAAGGGCAGATTCATTATGACACAGCTGTGCAAACGCCGCTCATTTACTTTAATGTACCACTCATACAAAGTGTTCTGACCTAACTATCCTGTCTTAGCTCTATTAATAGCATGGTTGTACAAATGTACTACATCGTCGTCTGTTGCTGCATGGTATGTGGGCTGCCTGGAGGCCGGACGGATTGACATTGTTCTAAGATGTAATTTAGCTGAGTAAGCCAGGAAATATCTATTCATTACTTAACTTTATTTTAGGCTATGTTTCTTCTTTATACTGCATATTCATTGATCTGGAGAAGGAAATAGAACAAAGTAAACTTAGGTAAATAAGCAGCTTGAGCACTGCAGAGTGCCTTATGACATTAACAGCTTTATGTTTGATTATCAAATGAAAATCTAATAGAGTATATTAGTTATACAATAAATGATAATGTGTCATCAGAAAATTACCAATTGATTAAATCAAATTTAGTTTCGTATACTGAGAGACTTGTGTATTTATTTACTTATATTTATATGCTGCTATCTATTTTTTAAAATAATACTAAAATCCTGCAGTTTCCACATTGACCACTAAGTATTAAACATAAGTTGATACTCCCTAATCTGTTGATATCATGTTTCATTAGTCATCTCATTACCATCACAGGCAGGATTACAATAGAATCATATCATTCACAAAGACATGGAACACAGCTAATATGCTGTCCTCCCTGTTCAGTGACTTCTGCCCACGTCATGGAGCATGATTCCCTAGATGTCAATGAACATCTTCTGTCTATTGTGTCTGTGGTCCATGTGGCCCATGTGGTCCTTGTAAAACATATCTCTAAATGCTATTAGCAGCACAGGAAAGATGGCTACCCCTGAAATCATGTTCAGAAAATAGAATTGAAACAAATCCACAGCTAGAGATATAAAAACAGGTTATAAAGAAATAAAACGTGTCACTATCTTGTTTTAATTTGCAACAAGAGTTGCAACCTTTCATGTATGAAACAATTCCTTACTATACTGTTATTATTACAATCACATCTGTTTAGAAGTTTATAAATGTCAGTAGCAAAGTTGAAACTAACATGGAAAATCTTGTTATTATCGTATTACAGCAGTGAAGACGGTATCACACTCTACCTCCTGAGTCCCACAAATATCAGATGTAAAGGAAGACTGTAGCACTAGCATCATATAATATGAATAAAATGCTGTATAGCTTTTCAATAGTTATATAGTTACTTAGACCAAAAAAGGTAACATCCATCAGGTTCAATGTTTCTCAGCTTAATTATAACTCATACTGTCATTGTATATACCAATACTACATCTTGAATTAGGGTGTTCCGTGGTTTATCTACTCAAACTGTAAAGAACTGTAAAGAACCCTTTCCTATATTGATGTCTGTATTGCCTTTTATCACACATAATTTCTGCTGGTTCTTTGTACAGTTCTTTGAATAATTAAATATGGACCATTACTTTGCTTATTAATGGGACATGCATTTTGCCAAGATGACAAAACTAGAAATGAGCGAAATTATCAGAAATTCGATTCAGCTGCTTCCACGAAGTGCACAAAGAAATTAATTCCATTGTATGCACCATGCGCAATGATGGTGGAATCCCTCCGATGCCACGTTCAATGCTGATCGTGGCATCTGAGGTGTTAAAAATAGAGATGAGTGACGTATTGGAAAATTCAATTTGGCTTATTGGCAGAATTCTACAAAAAGAATCACTTTGTAAGGAATTACTTTGTCACAGAGTGCATTTCTTTGTAAGTAATAGGTGCAATGACAGGGAACGACTATTGCGCCGATCCCCGCCATTGTATCCCATTCATTGCTGATTATGACACTAATATTAAAGTATAAAATAAAAAATTTTTTTAATGAAATCATACTTACCTCATCCATTTGATCACGCAATGCTGGCCGCCTGAAGATCCAAGGCGAAATCTCGCGTGGCCTGTAATGACGTCACCATGTCAGCTGGCGTGGTAAAACCATACATCACCACGCAAAGGTTTTCGCGTTGGATCTTCAATCAAGACGGCCGGCTCTTTGCGCTCAAACTGATGACATAAGTATTTTATTTTAATTTTTTTACCACCATTTCAGGGAAAATCGATTTTCTACCATAAAGCACAAGACAATTCGGCTTCACCGCAAATTAAATTTTCCCTGAAATACGAATTGAGTACAAAACAAAAAAAAAACTACTCACCTCATTCATTTACTCGTGGAGGTGCTGTTGCAGCCATATTTATTAAAAAAAAAAAAGCCAAATCTCGTGCTGGTGACATCACCACATCATCAGACTGGCCGAGCACAGTGAAGTCCTCACCAATGGCGTCACCGCGTCCGCCCAGCATGATGACGTGGTGATGTCACACATCAGCATAAGATTTAGTGGGTTTATAATACTTCCCCTCACTTTATCATCCAGTTCTCATGTTTTGAGAAAAAAATGACTCAAAAAATTAGATCCATATACTTGCATTCATAATTATACCTTATAACGTATAATACTTTTCAACCATTCTTTATTGCTAGAATGTTATGAAACTTCATTGAAAACCTATCCCGGCCGACAGACAGCTCTTAGGCCCCAACACTAAATCTACATGCTATTTGCTAGTGGCATTATCATGTAACATAGTAACATAGTAACATAGTATATAAGGCCGAAAAAAGACATTTGTCCATCCAGTTCGACCTGTTTCCTGCAAGTTGATCCAGAGGAAGGCAAAAAAACCCTGTGAGGTAGAGCCAATTTTCCCCACTTAAGGGGAAAAAATTCCTTCCTGACTCCAATCAGGCAATCAGAATAACTCCCTGGATCAACGACCCATCTTTAGTAGCTATAGCCTGAAATATTATTACGCTCCAGAAATACATCCAGGCCCCTCTTGAATTCCTTTATTGTACTCACCATCACCACCTCCTCAGGCAGAGAGTTCCATAGTCTTACTGCTCTTACCGTGAAGAACCCTTTTCTATGTTTGTGTACAAACCTTCTTTCCTCCAGACGCAGAGGATGTCCCCTCGTCACAGTCACAGTCCTGGGGATAAATAGATGATGGGAGAGATCTTTGTACTGACCCCTGATATATTTATACATAGTTATTAGATCTCCCCTCAGTCGTCTTTTTTCTAGAGTGAATAACCCTAACTTTGATACCCTTTCGGGGTACTGTAGTTGCCCCATTCCAGTTATTACTTTAGTTGCCCTCCTCTGAACCCTCTCTAGCTCTGCTATAACTGCCTTGTTCACGGGAGCCCAGAACTGTACACAGTACTCCATGTGTGGTCTGACTAGTGATTTATAAAGTGGTAAGACTATATTTTCATCACGGGCGTCTATGCCCCTTTTGATGCAACCCATTATCTTATTGGCCTTAGCAGCAGCTGCCTGACACTGGTTTTTACAGCTTAGTTTGTTATTTATTAAAATTCCTAGATCCTTTTCCATGTCAGTGTTACTGAGTGTTTTACCATTTAGTATGTACGGGTGACTTGCATTATTCCTTCCCATGTGCATAACTTTACATTTGTCAGTGTTAAACCTCATCTGCCATTTCTCTGCCCAAGCCCCCAATCTATCCAGATCCCTCTGTAGCAGAAAACTGTCCTCTTTAGTGTTAATTACTTTACACAGTTTAGTGTCATCTGCAAAAATTTATATGTTACTGTGCAAGCCTTCTACAAGATCATTAATAAATATATTGAAGAGAATAGGGCCCAATACTGAACCCTGAGGTACCCCACTAGTGACCGTGACCCAATCTGAGTGTGTACCGTTAATAACCACCCTCTGTTTTCTATTACTGAGCCAGTTACTTACCCACATACAGATATTTTCTCCTAGTCCAAGTGTTCTCATTTTATATACTAACCTTTTATGTGGTACAGCGTCAAATGCTTTGGAGAAGTCCAGATATACGACATCCATTGATTCGCCGCTGTCAAGTCTAGAACTTACCTCCTCATAGAAACTGATTAAATTAGTTTGACATGACCGATCCCTCATGAAGCCATGCTGATATGGTGTAATTTGCTTATTTTCATTGAGATACTCCAAGATAGCATCTCTTACAAAACCTTCAAACAGTTTACCCACAACAGATGTTAAACTTACCGGCCTATAATTTCCAGGCTCTGTTTTTGGACCCTTTTTGAATATTGGCACCACATTTGATATACGCCAGTCTGGTGGAACATTCCCTGTCAGTATGGAGTCCATGAATATCAAAAATAAGGGTCTGGCTAGGACATCACTTAATTCCCTTAGGATACGGGGGTGTATGCCATCCGGTCCTGGCGATTTGTCTATTTTAATCTTTTTAAGTCGCTGCTGTACTTCTTCCTGGGTCAGACAGGGCACTTTTAAAGGGAATTTACTTTTACATTTTGCATTTCATCTGACAGTTTATTTTCCTCAGTGAAAACAGTGGTGAAGAAAATATTTAATAGCTTGGCTTTATCCTCATCGCTTTCTGCAACTCCCCCCTCATTGCTATGTAGAGGGCCGACTCCTTCAGGTTTATATTTTTTACCATTTATATAATTGAAAAACATTTTAGGGTTAGTTTTGCTCTCTTTGGCAATTAATCTCTCGGTCTCTAGTTTGGCAGTTTTTATTAGTTTTTTACATATTCTATTTTTTTCCTTATAGTTTATCAGTGCTTCCTGGCTCCCCTCCTGTTTTAGTGATTTATATGCTTTCTTTTTGTCATTTATTGCTTTTTTACGGTTCTATTTATCCACATTGGTTTCTTCTTATTTCTTAGCCTTTTATTTCTATAAGGTATGCATCGATCACAATTTGATGTTACAATGCTTTTAAAAATCTCCCATTTTGTGGTTGTATTTTTATTTTTGAGGACTATGTCCCAGTTAATTGGGCCTATGGCCTCTCTTAGTTGGCTAAATTTTGCTTTTTTGAAGTCCGGTATTCTCGTTTGAAGGATAATTGGAAGGTTATTACTTTATGGTCACTATTTCCCAGGTGTCCCCCGACCTGCACGTCTGTTGTTCTATCAGGTCTATTGGTTAATACTAAGTCCAGTATGGCCGTCCCTCTAGTTGGGTCCTGAACCATTTGGGAAAGGTAATTGTCTTTGGCTATTGCCAAGAACCTGTTTCCTTTATGGGATGTACAGGTTTCAGTTTCCCAGTCTATATCTGGGTAGTTGAAGTCCCCCATAATAACCACCTGATTATGGTTTGCCGCCTTGTTTATCTCGTTTAGTAATAGGTTTTCTGCGGACTCTGGTATATTAGGTGGTTTATAGTAAACTCCTATTAGTAATTTGTTATTGTTTTTGGCTCCATTTATCTCCACCCACAATGACTCCACATTTTCGTGTCCCTCACAGATGTCTTCCCGGAGTGTGGGCTTTAGAGAGGACTTTATGTAAAGGCAGACCCTCCCCTCTCCGGTTTTGACGATCTTTTCTGAACAGATTGTAACCTTGTACATTAACTGCCCAGTCATAGCTATCATCCAGCCATGTCTCAGTTATTCCCACTATGTCATAATCCTCCTCACACATCACTAATTCCAGTTCCCCAGTTTTATTAGTCAGGCTTCTGGCATTAGTATACATACATTTGAGAGGTTTATGCATATTTTTTGCCCTACACCTTTCCTTCTGAACTTTTCTAGTCCCTCCTTCCATTTCTCCCCCAGTCCCACTACCTTGCCCCCGGTCTCTATCTGCACTATCTTCCCCTCCTATAATGTAATTTCTCTCCCCCCCAGTCCCTAGTTTAAACACTCCTCCAACCTTCTAGCCATCTTTCTCCCCAACACGGCTGCCCCTTCCCCATTGAGGTGCAGCCCGTCCCTACGATAGAGCCTGTAGCCGATAGCAAAGTCGGCCCAGTTCTCCATGAACCCAAAACCCTGCTTCCTACACCAGTTCTTGAGCCACTTGTTAACCTCTCTAATGATATCACTCTATTTCATTTACCTCTTTAACTGTATATGGAAAAAAACAAAAAAAATAAAATGGCCACATTGACCCCCTAAAAATTGAATAAAAAGTTATATGTACCCTAACATGGTAAGCTTTTTTATGGCAAATACATTTATATGTGAACAGAAAATGTAAAGTTATACAAAAAGGAGAAAAGAAAAGTGTAAAAATGAAATTAGCTCAGTCCTTAAGGGATTATGAAGTCACCTGTTCTAGTTGTGTGATTAAGGCAGGCTGGCATTTTTAACGGATACCTATTCTAGCCGTGTGATTAAGGAAGGCTGGTAATTTTAACGGATACCTATTCTAGCTGTGTGCCTAAGGCAGGCTGGCATTTTTAATGTGTATTTACACTGGGTGTAAAGGGAATCACTATATAGGTACAGTAAAATATGAAAAATATAAAATCATATAACAGTAAGGCACATAAACATCATGTTTATTAGAATCACAAATTTTAATGGCGAATATCTCCACTTCGAGAATTTGGAAACATTAAGAATATAGTAATGTATATTCGTAATTTTCAAATATTGTAGTTTTTTTTTTTTTTTTTTTATCTGAACCCATGATCCCCCCCTGCTTCTTGCTTGTGGGCCAATGAGAAGGCTGCAATGTATTTGCTTGAGCTTAGCAACATCCCTAGGAACCAATAGGAAAGTTTCCTACCCCTTTAGTATATAAGAACCTCCCCAGAGGGCATTGTATGTAGTAATTTGCAGTTCTGAGAGAGACAGCAGTGTTATTGCTGTGCTCTCTGTTTTTCTGTGTCCCATTACATTAGTTAGTTAGTTAGTTAGTTAGTTAGTTAGCTTATCTAATCTATCTATCTATCTATCTATCTATCTATCTATCTATCTATATTACAGATAGTTAGTGGGAGATAGTCAGTATAGGTTAGATTGGAGTATAGTGTAAGTTCTGCTATCCATACATACATGCTACATTCATAGTTCTGTATGTATGTATGCTACAGACATACATACATACCTACATAGTGCTGTGATGTCAAAAGTTCACGACAATACTTAGTGCACCAATCACAAATATGTAGTCAGACCTGTTAAAATGTGAAGTTGCACCTAATGCGCCAAAATATTTGCATAAGTAGTGCATATTTCGCAAATCACAGATATATTAGAGCACTCTATCTGCGTATAAAGCTATTGTAATGTTCTGCCGTGCCAACCATTTTCTCCAATCTCAGGAAACTTCTAGCAGCTTGAAAAATGCAGCTATAGTGACCCACACCTGTATTGCATGCGCATTATGCACAAATTACATTGCTGATTTTCGCAATAAAGACCATATTCACAAATTCTCGAATTTGCGAATACATGATGAATACCAAATGTTCGCGAAATATCGCAAATTCAAATATTGCCCCTGCCGCTCATCACTACTAGAAACCAGACAAAGCATAATCTCATGGACTCTTAACAGTAAATTTCAGTAGCCAAAGATATATGAGATAACTGTTTGTACGAACAGCTATATCTCAGACTGTATAGCACCTTGAGATATGAGCCAGGTCTTGTTAAGCTTTAAAACAAGACCAAAATCAGGGTGTTAGCCCCATACTGACCGAGATATAACTCTTAATGAAGCCCCTTCACTTCAAATGAATAATGTAGTTAATGCCTTATTTTTAATAATGAGTTGTGTGCAAAGCCTGGTCTCATATCTATCAGTATTTGATAATTCAACCTTCAAACAAAGTGAAAAACAGTCACGTGAATGGGAGCAGCCATAAAAAAAAAAACAGGCATGGCCACCACACAGAGTATCTAGCTGTGGTGTTTCGGTGCCTGGTTTCAGTGCTCAACAGTTATGAGGTGGGAGTTATAAGAGTCAACCCCACTGATCTGATATAGTTGACATCCTCAGAATAGGTCATCCATATTAAACTTCTGAAAAACCCCTTTAAATCTTTTCCAAGCATGCAATTTAGGGGGAATATGGAAAAGTTCTGGAATGATGAGTACAAGGATCACCGTGGATTCAGTAAAAATTATTATTTTTTTTTTTTACAATCCACTGTGTATAATTTTCTCCAATTACAAAAACTGTAAAAAAAAAACTTCACTTGAATCAATATTCAGAAACTATCTTTACCTGTCAATCATCGGTCTAGTGCCAAGAACATTCTTTGATTCTTTTCACTCTTCAATCATTTAATAAACTGGGTGAAAATCAGTTGTGTTTAATGCAATATTCTTTTATAGGGTATATTAATGTAGTGCAGTCTTGCAGCTGTCAAACTTGGTAGAAGCTCTAGATGTCAATCATTTATGTTATTATCAACTATAATGAGCTCCCTCAGGTGGCTTGAAGGAGTATAACACTTTTTTTGGTTCTATAAATATGCATGCTGAGTAGACCTTCAGTTCTTTTTTTTTTTTATAAAATATCTGTATACTCAGTTTGAATTAGTTTTTTAATCTACATATATAAATATTCTGCCCAAATGTAGCATGTAACTGTGACACCTTTTCAATTTTCACTTTGAAACATTCTATGACCTTGTTGAAACGATTCACTACCTTCACGAAATGTATGCAGGCAGTGCTGTAATCAATGCAAACTCAAGAATCACCACCTGCATTCATAATAATATGATGCTAAGAAAGTGCCTACACTCCCATGTAATTATTCCAGACTTACAGCTTTCCTACATGTTAATACAATTACTGCTCGCATCCTTAAGGCTAATAGAAATTTGATGTTTATTTATATGTACTCTATAGGACATATGTCAAGCAGTCCCTACATTAGTCTATTTGGTATATATAATCTATGCAAACTTTTGTATATGTTTCTTTGAAATGCTTATTTTCTTAGAGAATTGAATAAAAAGCATACATAATTTTGAATTATGCAAATAAATCAGATATTATTATACACCTTTAAGATATTTATAAGGCTGATTTTATACAGTGTTTATCTGAAAAATAGCAAGTTTTTGGTGTTCTTCACAGCATTCATACATTACTTTAACCCTTTAAGGACACCGCCAATTTTCACCTTGAGGACCGAGTCAAATTTAGCAAATCTGACGTGTGTCACTTTATGTGATATTAACTATATTCTGCAAAATGGGTAGTTACTTCTGGCCACGTGTTGCTGCTACCATTCTGATGCTGCCACCCACCTGATCCCACCTGCTTGCTGGAAATCTTGCCATTCCTATTATGGAGCTTCTCAGCCTACTGATATTTATATGTTAAAATTTTATAAGTATATGCATGGCACTTAGCCTTGCAGTCACACTGCTGTTGTTAGGTTCTGTTCCAATTCTTGAATTGTCACAATCTTGTGCTGTATGCCATTTCTGCTGCCTCCCCCCCCACTCGGTCATAGAGCCACTATTGTCCCTGTTACTGCCACTGCTGCTGCCGCCACCCTTCCCACTCTGTTGTGGGGCCACTACTGTCACTGCTACTACTAATGCTGCTACCGGCAAACTCCCCACTCTGTCATGGGGCCATCCACTTTTGTCACTGTTACTGCCACTGCTGCTGCTGCCACCCTCCCCACTCTGTAATGGGGCCACTATTGTCACTGTTACTGCCACTGTTGCCAGCCTCTCCATTCTGTCATGGGGCCACTATTGTCACTCTTACTGCAACTGCTGCCACTGTCCCCACTCAGTCATGGGGCCACTATTGTCCCTGTTACTGCCCCTGCTGCTGCTGCCACCTTTCCCACTCTGTTGTGGGGCCACTATTGTCACTGTTACCCCCACTGCTGCTGCCACCCTCCTCACTCTATCATGGGGACAGCTAGTATTGTCACTGTTACTGCCACTGCTGCTGCCATTTTACCAACTTTGTTACAGGGCCACTATTGTCACTGTTACTGCCACTGCTGCTCATATTGTCACCCTCCCCACGCTGTCATGGGGCCACTGCTTTATACAACTTTTTATTAAATGTATTAGACACTTGGCCAGAACACTAGGGTTGGGCCCCCAAATTGGTTAAAAATATTGTAGTATGCAGCTGTAATTTCCAAGCCTTCACACTGAGATTAGTCCACCATCCGTCCGACAGATCCGCCTGACTGTTCTTTAAAGCGTAAACAAATGTTTCTGTTTTATTTAACTCCTTCTACCCTGGGCCAGTTTTTACCCTCCTACCCAGGTCATTAACTTTATGTGGTAATAACTTTGGAACACAAACCCATTCTGAGATTGTTTTCTAGTGACACGTTGTACTTCAAGACAGTCATAAATTTGAATCAATATATTTCACCTTTATTAATGGAAAAATCCTAAATTTACCAAACATTTGAAATGTTCTAAATTTCTATTTCTCTGATTTTAAAACAGAAATTGATACCTTCTAAAATATTTATTACTTAACATTCCCCATATGTCTACTTTATGTTGGCATCATTTTGTAAATGTCAATTTATTTTTTTATGATGTTAGAAGGCTTATAATTTTAGAAGCAATTCTTAAAATTTGAAATAAAATTTCCAAAACCCACTTTTTAAGGTCCTGTTCAGTTCTGAAGTCAATTTGTGGGGCTTACAAAGCTGCGATAAATAATGTGTTTGTTTTTTCTATTTTTGTATTATAAAATCAGGAGGAAGGGGTGTGTTTTTTTTTGCTAGAAACTTTATTTTTATTATCAATAACACTTTTTTTGACTTTTTTTAACTTTATATCAATTCCATTCCGGGACTTCAACTTTTGGGGGTCTGAACCCCTCTGCAATGCATTACAATATATCTGTATTATAATGCATTGCCTGTTACACTGAGTAATACACTAACAGGTTGCCTAGGAGACCCAGCCTGGGTCTGGATCTCAAAGGCTTCCATACAAGGCAGGTCCTGATGCATCTGCAAGGCATTGGGCTGCCTTCTCACCCATCGGGTCCCCGTCACCTCGGAGCGGGGACCCAATATGATCACTCACTGAACCCAAACGCCTTCTATGCTGCTGTTAGCGCTGACCACGGCATAGAATAGGTTAATATGCCGGCATCAGCTTTTACAACAATGCCAGCGGATACAGCAGGGGCCTGGCTATCAGTGACTGCCGGTCTTCTGCAGTGATTGGGCGTGTACAACGCCGGTGCATGCCAAATTACCAAGATATAATAGTATGGTAAATTGCGGCAAGTCACCTGCCGCTATGACATACTATTATGTCATATGTCAGGAAGGAGTACACCTACACTTCAATGGAGAATGGATGTTATCATATTGACGTTCCTTTGCGCGAATTGCGTTTGAAATCCGTTTTTATGCTGGATTTGAAAACTATGCATTTAGGCAGATTGGCCTGGGTATACCTGTTTTAAAGCAATTTGTGACAAATTAATTTGCAACAAATCAAATTTCAAGTTGAACTTCTGCTAAGCTGCCGAATCGGATTTTTCAAAACTTTGCTCATCTCAATACTGGAGTGGAAACCATATGTTTTTTTTTTTTGTTTTGTTTTTTTGTTCTGTTTTTTTTCTGTGTGAGGGCTTCATTTTTAGGGGATGAATTGCCATGATCATTGGTTCTAGTTTGGGGTATGTACACATTTTTGATTACTTTTGCAGCAATTCTGTCACTGCTTCTTGGGTTTTGTTATTGCAGTGAACAATGTGTGGAAAAAATGGCACATTATTATTATTCTGCTTGTAAGTACGATTTTATCACTATCTTCAGGTCCACAGTGTGTATTTAGAAGGTCCAATTAACCACAAGATAAGAATGCTCATTCTAATGTGGCAAGGGCCCACTGTTTAGGACAGGTATTCTTGCCCTGCATCGTTAAGGAGTTAAAATACATATTGAAATGTACAGATGCAGCAAAGCTAAACTTGACGGTTAATGTGTTAAGTAGAATTGAGCGTACACCTGGATGTTTGGGTTCGACGGGTTCGGCCGAACTTCAGAAAAAAGTTCAAGTTCGGGACCCGAACTTGACCCCAAACCCGAACCCCATTGAAGTCAACAGGGACCCGAACTTTTGAGCACTAAAATAGCTGTAAAAATGTCATGGAAAGGGCTAGAGGGCAGCAAATGCCAGCAAAATGTTGTTAAGAGCACGGCAAGTGCTCTGCAAACAAATGTGGATAGGGAAATGACTTTAAATAACATAAAATAGGTAACAATAAAAAATAATAATCTTGATCTAGGAGGACGAGGTTCATATGGAGTAGGAGGTTGAGGAGGCGGTGGATGTGGCGGTGTAGATGGAAGCGGCGGTGGAAGAGGAGGAAGTAGCCTATACTGCTTTTTTTTTTTTTTTTTTAATTTTTAAAATTATGGTACACCCCAAAACATTGGGAAATTTAACCTATGATATCCACCTCCAGTCATGCTAAACAGACGTTCAGACAATACACTGGCTGCAGGGCAGGCCAGCACCTCCAAGGGGTAAAGGGCAAGCTCAGGCCATGTGCCCAATTTGGAGACCCAGAAGTTGCATGTTCCCAACTAGTTAATGTATTTTTAATAGAGTGATTAATAAAGATAACATTTTACCTATTTACTAGTCAGAGAGGTTGCAAAGGTTACACTAGGTCCAAGTGACCACCTAACCCCTCTTCCAGAAGTTGCAGGGTACTATACACCCAAAAAGTGGTTAATTTCACCAGAAAATGTAACAGATAATTTTTTTAATTTATTTTACCGGTCTAATAGGTATAGCAGTGGTACTATGCACACCAAAAGTTTGGAGTTCCATATGGAGTAGGAGTTTGAGGAGGCGGTGGACGCAGCAGAGCAGGTGGAAGCGGCAGGTGGAGGAGGACGAGATAGGTCTTTGGTTTTAATTTCATTTTGTAAAATTAAGGTAGACTCCAAAAGAGTGTGAAATATCCAAAATGCAAACATGAGCAATTGTGCTGCAGTATAACAGTGGCTGGTTAGTGCCGGTATACATGTCTATTCTGCACACGGTACGGAAAAGTCCTGAGGGATCCATGCCTGGTTCATTTTAATAAACGTGAGCTTGTCCACATTGGCTGTGGACTGGCGGCTGCGCTTGTCTATGATGACGCCCCCTGCCATGCTAAACACACGTTCAGATAATACATTGGCTGAAGGACAGGCCAGCATCTCCAAGGCGTAAAGGGCAAGCTCAGGCCATGTGCCCAATTTGGAGACCCAGAAGTTGAAGGGGGCAGACCCATCATTTAGTACGTGTAGGCGTGTGCACACATACTGCTCCAACATGTTGGTGAAATGCTGCCTTCTGCTAAAACGTTCCATATCAGCTGGTGTTGCTGGTTGTTGTGGCGTGCTGACAAAGCTTTCCCACATCTTGGCCATGCTAACCCTGCCTTCTGAGGTGCTGGCGGTGCCCCAGCTGTGTTGGCGACCACTTCCTCGTCCTCTGCCTTTGACTTGTGCTTCAACTGTGACCCCGCTGTCAGGTGGGAATGCCACCAGCAGAGCGTCTACCAGAGTGCACTTGTACTCGCGCATCTTACGATCACGCTCCAGCGACGGAATTAAGGACGGTACGTTGTCCTTGTAATAGGGATCCAGCAGCGTGGCCACCCAGCAATCAGCACAAGTTTGAATGTGGGCAACTCTGCGGTCGTTGCGGAGACATTGCAGCATGTAATCGCTCGTGTGTGCGAGGCTGCCCAGAGGCAACAAAAAGCTGTCCTCTGTGGGAGGTGTATCGTCTTTGTCCTCTGTATCCCCCTATATACGCACCAGTGATGGCCATTAGCTGGTCTGGGTGCCACCCTGCTGTGAACATGGTTCCTCCTCCTCCTCTATCTCCTCCTCCTCATCCTCCAGAACTGTGCCCTGGCTGGACAATTGTGTACCTTGGGTTTGTGTGTGCAGGAACCCACCCTCGGAGCCACTTGGGAATGACTAACCCTACGAAATGATCCCTGTTTCTCCTCCTCCTCCTGTGCCATATCCTCTTCCATCATCGCCATGATCATTTTTTCAAGGAGGCAAGGAAGTGGGATAGTAACGCTAAGAACGGCATTATCGGCACTGGCCATGTTGGTGGAGTACTCGAAGCAGAGCAACAAGGAACACAGGTCTCGCTTGGAGGCCCTGTCACGAGTTGGAGGTCCCGCGAAAGACCTCCGCGTCGTTTCACAATAAACGAGATACAAAGGTACGGTCTAAACAGTGTTTAATGTACAAATGGAAAACAATGGAGAAACATAAGCTCTACGTACCGTCAATGCAGTGGGAGGAACCCCCACTGTGCCACTGTCTAGTAATACTCCAGAGGGGCGTGACTAAGCAACTCCTGGTGTTCACTAGGGCCCCAGATGGTAGGGATAGGCTTTGCCGCAGGAAGTTGCCAGGGTCCACTCTGGAGAGTGAACTAGACAGTGACCACAGGAGCGAGTGACAACTGGTACAAGAATGTACCGACGGTACAGAGCAACATGACATACACAGGGAACACCAGCGGGAGTACAGGCAAGGACACAGGAGTGGCAATGGACAGAGAAGGTCTTGCTCCACCAGTGGGAACTGCGTGGCCTTGCCCAAGCACTCTGCAGCAAGGAAGCTGCAAGAGCTTGCTGAACACAGAACATGGACAGAGACGAATGCTCCCCCTCCGAGGAACGACAGACCCCCTTTCGGAGGCGACAGGAAACATAGCAAGGCAAGACATAACGTTACAGGCGAACTAAAAGCAGTGACACAGGAGTATGGACAACAAAGCCAGAGACAACAAACAGTGGACAACAACAATGAACAAGTAGGGGAACCTACAGAGAACAAACGGACACGGATCCCATGGATCAGCAGCATGGGAGAAAGTAAACAACAGGAGCAGGACAGGACAAACACACACCAGGAGAGCTGACCCAGAACTGAGGAAACCTCAGCCTTAAATACAGGTTCCATGGGTGTAGCAAAGAGGCCACACCCATGGAGCCAACAGACACAGATGGGAGTTAACCCATACAATACCACATACAAACACATTGGAACGAAGCTGCAGCGAGGAGCTGCAGCACACGAATGAACGGAAGGTCACAGCTGGAAACAGCGGCCGTGACAGGCCCAGTCATTGTTATGGTGCTGTTCCGCTTAGCGACTCACCCGTGCGTGCTGCAGCTGAAACTCCACTATCGCCTGCTGCTGCTTGCACAGTCTGGCCAGCATGTGCAAGGTGGAGTTCCACCTTGTGGGCACGCAGCGTATAAATCCGTGAATGGGAAGACCGAAGTTACGCTGCAGCGTTGACAGGCGAGCAGCAGCAGGATGAGAACTCAAAAAGCGCGCACTGACGGCCAGCACTTTATGCAGCAGCTCTGACATATTGGGGTAATTTTTAAGGAATTTCTGCACCACCAAATTCAGCACATGCGCCAGGCAAGGGATGTGCGTCAAACCGGCTAGTCCCAGAGCTTCTACGAGATTTTGCCCATTATCGCACACCACTAGGCCGGGCTTGAGGCTGACTGACACAAACCACTCATCTGTCTGTTGTTCAAGGCCCGTCCTCAGCTCCTGTACGGTGTGGGGTTTGTCCCCCAAACAGATAAGTTTTAAAACTGCCTGCTGTCGTTTACCCTTGGCTGTGCTGAAGTTGTCGGTGAAGGTGTTACGTTGACCGGATGAGGAGGAGAGTAGGAGGAGGAGGCATCAGGAGGCAAACTGAAGCGCCCTGCAATCCTCGGTGGTGGAAGGACATGCGCCAAACTGCTATCTGCCTCAGGCCCAGCCGCCACTGCATTTACCCAGTGTGCTGTTATGGAGACATAATGGCCCTGACCGTGCTTACTGGTCCACGGATCTGTAGTCAGGTGCACCTTGCCACAGATGGCATTGCGCAGTGCACACCTGATTTTGTCCCCTACTTGGTTGTGAAGGGAAGGGATGGCTCGCCTTGAAATACTGTGGGAAAGCCACCGCCATAAGGCCTTTAAAACTATCCGTCCCCACCAGATGGAATGACAGTATTTCAAAGGCAAGTAATTTAGAAATGCTGGCATTCAGGGCTAGGGATCGCAAGTGGGTAGGGGTGGGGGGTACTTCCTCTTCCTCTCCAGCGTTTGGGATATGGAGAGCTGAACACTTCCGTGGGACATTGTGGAGATTCTTGGTGACCCAGGTGTTGGTGTTGCTGGCAGATCCTCTGTTTGAGGGGTGCCAGGTGGCACTGTCACTTCAGAGGTGGATGAAGAGGCCGTGACTGCAGCAGAAGGGGAAGCAGGAGGAGCCAGAGACCTTTCTTGTTTTTTGAGGTGTCTACTACACTGCAGTTCGTGTTTTGCACTTAAATGCCTGGTCATTCAGGTTGTGCTCAGGTTGAGAACGTTTATGCCTCGCTTCAGGCTCTGATTGCACAGCGTGCAAACCACTCGTGTCTTGTCGTCAGCCCATTGTCTGAAGAACTGCCACGCAAGGGAACTCGTTGGAGCTGGCTTTGGTGTGCTCGGTCCATTGCTGCGGTGGGCAGTAGGAGGCGTACTGTCTAGAGGACGGCCGCCCCGCTTTTGCACCCTGCTATCTCTTCTGCTGTGCTGGTGGCTCTGTGCGACCACCGCCTCTTAATCCGAACTACATCAGTCACTCGCATGACCTTGATTCCATGTGGGGTCGAGGACCTCATCATCCTCCACATCATCTTCCACCCTGTCTTCACTCCTGACTTCCTTGTCGGTCTGCACACTTTCGAAAGCCCCATCATTTGGCACCTATGTTTCGTCATCATCCGAGACGTGCTGCGATGGTCCTCCCATGTACTCATCTTGAAAAATAAGTGGTTGGGCATCGGTGCACTCAATCTCTTCCACTTCTGGGGCAGGGCTAGGTGGATGGCCCTGGGAAACTCTGCTAACAGAGTCATCAAAAAGCAGAAGAGACTGCTGCATGACTTGGGGCTCAGACTGCTTGGCTGATTTGCAAGGGGGTGAGGTGAAAGACTGATGGATATCGGCTGCAGGTGCCAACTGAGGTCTTTCAGCAGGAGACTGGGAAGAAGACAATGTGAAGGAACTGGATCCACTGTCAGCAACCCAATCTACTATCGCCTGTACTTGTTCAGGCCTCACCATTCGTAGAGCAGCATTAGGCCTGACCAAATACCTCTGCAGGTTTTGTCGCCTACTCGCACCTGAAGAAGGGGTTTCACTTGTGCATGTAGCTGGCACAGATCGACCACATCCTCTCCCTGCAACAGGAGCTCCACCAGCAGCACCACGACCTAAGCCACGTCCCTTATTTGACGCTCTCCTCATATTTTTTGAATTCAGGATCTTGCCCTAAATGGGTGTTTAATTAATAGTAGAAAAGAACGACAGTATGTAGAGGATGTATCTCACAAGGCCTGAACCAGACTAGGCCTCAATTAAAGATTTCTTTGCACAAAATGGCTGTATTTCAAATGGCTATATTTCAAATGGCTGTCTTTCAAATGGCTGAATCAAACCCCTGTATGTATAGGGGGTATCTCACATGATCTGAACTACTGTAGGCCTGAAGTTAATATATCTTTGCACTAAATGGCTGTATTTCAAATGCCTAATTCAAACCCCTGTATGTATAGGGGGGATCACACACGCCCTGAATCAGTGTAGGCCTGAAGTAAATATATCTTTGCACTAAATGGCTGTATTTCAAATGCCTAATTCAAACCCCTGTATGTATAGGGGGATCACACACGCCCTGAATCAGTATAGGTCTGAAGTAAATATATCTTTGCACTAAATGGCTGTATTTAAAATGGCTGTATTTAAAATGGCTGAATCAAGCCCCTGTATGTATAGGGGGATCAGACACGCCCTGAATCAGTGTAGGCCTGAAGCTAAATATATCTTTGCAAAAATGGCTGTATTTCAAATGGCTGTATTTCAAATGCCTAATTGAAACCCCTGTATGTATAGGGGGGATCACACACGCCCTGAATCAGTGTAGGCCTGAAGTAAATATATCTTTGCACAAAAAGGCGGTATTTCAAATGCCTAATTCAAACCCCTGTATGTATAGGGGGATCACACACGCCCTGAATCAGTGTAGGCCTGAAGTATATATATATATATATATATATATATCTTTGCACAAAATGGCTGTATTTCAAATGGCTGTATTTCAAATGCCTAATTCAAACCCCTGTATGTATAGGGGGATCACACACGCCCTGAATCAGAGTAGGCCTGAAGTAAATTTATCTTTGCACAAAAAGGCTGTATTTCAAATGTCTAATTCAAACCCCCTTATGTATAGGGGGGATCTCACAGGGCCTGAACCTCTGTAGGCCTGAATTCAATATTGGTGCACCAAATGGCGGTATTTAAAATCTCTGAATGTAACACAAATGTATTAATGGTGTATCTCACAATGACATCTGCATCAAAGGCTGCCAACTAAAAAAGTTTGTGCCCAAACGACTGTTTGTTTAACAACTGAATTTGACAGCAGTATATAAGCCTGTAATTTCACACGTGCTGATGCTGCATGACCTGAAAATAGTGTTTTTGTCAAAAAAAGGGTGTTCTTAAAACCCCAGAAAATGATGGGTGTATTTCTAGCTTAAATTACACACTGACTAATACAGATGTTGTACATTGCCAAAAAAGTATTTTTTTTGCTAACAGAATATGAATGCTGTATATATTAAACTTGAATTTAACACTTGCAGATCTGAAAAATACATTTTTTTAAAAAAAAAAAGGGTGTTTTTCAAATCCCAGAAAATGACGGGTGTATTTCTAGCTTAAATTGCACACTTACTAATACAGATGTTGTAGTTTGACCAAATAAAAGGGTGATTTGCAATGTCCCAAAAGCTCAGATGCAGTGCTGGTGCACTGAGCATGCATAAAATGGCCGCTGCCACCCACCTAACTAACAGAATTCTAAAAGTTAGTATTTTTTGGTAAATGAGCTCAGGGCAGGGTAAAAGGATAATGCCCTGCACCCACAAAACAGTTTCAGATCGACGAGTTAGATTCTCCCCTATTCTCTCCCTGAAATCACAAGTCCAGCAGCATCCTCTCCCTACACTTGTAACAGCAGAGTGACGTATAGCGCTATGTCACTCAAGCTTATATATATCTTTTGGTTCACTATTTTTTTTTGTTTTGTTTTTTTATGGGTATGGAGATTTTATTTTCCAATAGGCTTCTCTGTAGGATTTTAACCTCTTGCCGCCACGCTAACGCCGATGGGCGTCAGCGCGGCGGCTCTCTCAGGTCTCAGTCACGCCTATCGGCGTCATCTCGTGAGACCTGAGATTTCCACATGAGCAGCGCGTCGTGCGTGCGCGTTCATGTGATCGGAGCCAGGACAACTGAAACTACAGCCTGCCAGCGCTGATCATGCGCTGGCAGGCTGTAGATGCTGGAAAAACGCATTTAAATCGCATATCAGGCGCTGTTTTTAAACAGCGTCTGATATGCCTAATATCTGCTCGTCTGGTGGTCCCTTTGTTTGGGACCACCAGAGAAAAATAGGAAAAGTGCACCAATCACTACACACACCCCCCACCCCCATCACTGATTAACCCCTGATCACCCATGTCACCCCCTGATCACCCCCTGTCACCCCCCTGTCACTAATCACCCCCTACAGGCTCATTCAGACGTCCGTATGTGTTTTGCGGATCCATGGATCTGCGGATCCATGGATCTGCGGATCCGCAAAATACGGACACCGGCAATGCGCTTTCCGCATTTTGCAGATCCGCACAGAACTATATAGAAAATGCTTTTTCTTGTCCGCAATTGCGGACAAGAATAGGACATGTTCTATATTTTTGCGGAACGGAAGTGCAGACCCGGAGCGCGGATCCGTAATTCCGGATCCGAGCGGGACAAAGTCTGTCCCCATAGAAATGAATGGGTCCGCAATTCCGTTCCGCAAACAGAATTTCGGACGTGTGAATGGGGCATAAGGGTCCCCTATCACCGCCAGTTAGCTAGCTACTTGTTAGGTAGCTAGCGCCCACCGCACCGCAGTCACTGATTTTGGCAGAGATTTTTCATCCACATTGACCGATGCGAATGAAGAAATCTGTGCCGTTCATTTTTTTTTTTTCAGCGCAGCGGCTGAACGGAAAAAAAAATCTCATTACCCGTATGCTCAATATACGGAGACTCGCAGAAACTCCTAATGCTGGCCATACGTGTAATGATTGCGGAGACCCCTCAAATGCCAGAGCAGTACAAACACCTCACATGTGACCCCATTTTAGAAAGAAGACACCCCAAGGTATTCCGTGAGGGGTATGGCGAGTTCATGTAAAATTTTATTTTTGTCACAAGTTAGTGGAATATGAGACTTTGTAAAAAAAAAATATATATATATATATATATATATCAATTTCCGCTAACTTGTGTCAAAATTTTTTTTTTTATGTGAACTCGCCATGCCCCTCACGGATTACCTTGGGGTGTCTTCTTTCCACAATGGGGTCACATGTGGGGTATTTATACTGCCCTGGCATTTTAGGGGTCCTAAAGCGTGAGAATCCAAATACGTAAAAATGCCCTGTGAAATCCTAAAGGTACTCATTGGTTTTAGGGCCCCTTTGCGCATCTTGGCTGCAAAAAAGTGTCACACATGTGGTATCGCCGAACTCAGGAGAAGTAGGGCAATGTGTTTTGGGGTGTGTTTTTACATATACCCATGCTGGGTGAGAGAAATATCTCTGTAAACGACAACTTTTTAACTTTTTGTATTCAAAGTTGGCAATTTACAGAGATATTTCTCTCACCCAGTATGGGTATATGTAAAAATACACCCCAAACACATCGCCCTACTTCTCCTGAGTACGGCGATACCACATGAGTGACACTTTTTGCAGCCAAGATGCGAAAGGCCCAAATTCAATGAGTACCTTTAGGAGGGCATTTTACGCATTTTCTTCTCACGCTTTAGGGCCCTAAAATGCCAGGGCAGTATAAATACCCACATGTGACCCCATTTTGGAAGAAGACACCCCAAGGTATTCGCTGAGGGGCATAGTGAGTCCATGAAAAATTAAACTTTTTGTCAAAAGTTAGCGGAAAGGGAGACTTTGTGAGAAAAAACAATAAAAATCAATTTCCACTAACTTGTGCCCAAAAATTTTTTTCTATGAACTCGCCATGCCCCTCATGGAATACCTTAGGGTGTCTTCTTTCAAAATGGGGTCACATGTGAGGTATTTATACTGCCCTGGCATTTTAGGGGCCCTAAAGCATGAGAAGAAAATGCGTAAAAATGCCCTCCTAAAAGGTACTCATGGGAATTTGGGCCCTTTGCGCATCTTGGCTGCAAAAGTGTCACTCATGTGGTATCGCCGTACTCAGGAGAAGTAGGGCAATGTGTTTTAGGGTGTATTTTTACATATACCCATGTTAGGTGAGAGAAATATCTCTGTAAACTGACAACTTTGTATAAAAAAAATTAAAAGTTGTCGCTTACAGCGATATTTCTACACGCAGCATGGGTATATGTAAAAATACACCTAAGCCATAAAACACATTGCCCTACTTCTCCTGAGTACGGCGATACCACATGAGTGACACTTTTTTGCAGCCAAGATGCGCAAAGGGGCCCTAAAACCAATGAGTACCTTCAGGATTTCACAGGCCATTTTTACGCATTTGGATTCTCACGCTTAGGTTCCCTAAAATGCCAGGTGAGTATAAATACCCCACATGTGACCCCATTTTGGAAAGAAGACACCCCAAGGTATTCGCTGAGGGGCATGGCGAGTTCACAGAATTTTTATTTTTGGCACAAGTTAGCGGAAATTGATATATATTTTTTTTAATTTTGTTTTTACAAAGTCTCATATTCCACTAACTTGTGACAAAAAATAAAATTTTACATGAACTCACCATACCCATCACGGAATACCTTGGGGTGTCTTCTTTCTAAAATGGGGTCACTTGTGGGGTATTTATACTGCCCTGGCATTTTAGGGGCCCCTAAAGCGTGAGAAGAAGTCTGGAATCCAAATGCGTAAAAATGCCCTGTGAAATCCTAAAGGTACTCATTGGAATTAGGGCCCCTTTGCGCACCCAGGCTGCAAAAAAGTGTCACACATGTGGTATCGCCTTACTCAGGAGAAGTAGGGCAATGTGTTTTGGGGTGTATTTTTATATATACCCCTGCTGGGTGTGAGAAATATCTCTGTAAACGACAATTTTTAAATTTTTTTATACAAAGTTGTCAGTTTACAGAGATATTTCTCTCACCCAACATGGGTATATGTAAAAATACACCCCAAAACACATTGCCCTACTTCTCCTGAGTACGGCGATACCACATGAGTGCCACTTTTTTGCAGCCTGGGTCCGCAAAGGGGCCCTAAAACCAATGAGTACCTTTAGCTTTTACATGGCTGCTCACAATTTAGCCCCGCCCAAAATGCCAGAACAGTACAAACACCCCACAAATGACCCCATTTCGGAAAGTAGACACCCCAAGGTATTCACTGAGGGGCATAATGAGCCCATATGAGATTTTTATTTTTTTTGCCAGAAGTTAGCAGAAATGGAAACTTTATTATTATTTTTTTCCTCAGAAAGTGTCATTTTCCGCTAACTTGTGAAAAAAATGAAATGATACATGAACTCACCATGCCCCCTGCGAATACTTTGGGGTGTCTTCTTTCTAAAATGGTGTCATTTGGGGGGTATTTATACTTTCCTGACATTCTAGCTCCTGAAGAAACATGACAGGTGCTCAGAAAGTCAGAGCTGCTTCAAAATGCCGAAATTCACTTTTTTGCACCATAGTTTGTAAACGCTATAACTTTTACCCAAACCAATAAATATACACTTATTGGACTTTTTTTTTTATCAAAGACATGTAGAACAATACATTTAGAGAAAAATTTATATAGAAATGTAGTTTTTAAAAAAAAAATTTACAACAGAAAGTGAAAAATGTCATTTTTTGGCAAAAATGTTGTTAAATTTTTATTAATAGCAAAAAAAGTAAAAATGTCAGCAACAATGAAATACCACCAAATGAAAGCTCTATTAGTGAGAAGAAAAGGAGGTAAAATTCATTTGGGTGGTAAGTTGCATGACGGAGCAATAAACGGTGAAAGTAGTGTAGTGCGGATTTGTAAAAAAGGGCCTGGTCACTAGGGGGGTATAAACCTGTGGTCTTCAAGTGGTTAAAAATGCCATCACCTTCTCACAAAAAAAAATATGCCACTAAAACAAAATTATAAAAAAAGTTATAGGATTTAATTTTTTTTTTCTTCATATGTTTTCAAATATATGAAGGAGTGCTAAGTAGTTTGACCATGCTAAACTGCTTTCAGCAGTAGGTAGGGGCTAGGGAGAAAAATACAGCTGTGAAGCAGTTCAATGCAGAGAGCACCTCTGATTGAAACTCTGCCCTGGGCACTTGCTAGAGCAAACTCTGGAAGAAAAAAACTTAATATTCACACTATTTCTGATGATAAAGGCAGAAGTTTAGAATTGTCAAAAGTGACTTCCATTAATGTTAATATCATTTGTGTAGAGTGCCATTGATCAGTAGTTTCCCTCATAGTCAGTTGCCTCTTACTGAACCAAAATCCGATTACTGCCCAGGGTTATGACCTGTAGCTTAAATTCAGATTGCTGGTTGAGCATGCTTCTTGCTAGGACTGGGATTTATAGGAGTCTGTAACTGGGAATAAATATGGGAAGCACAGCAGTGAGAAAGCACACTATAAAATACACAAGAGGGAAAAGCTAGGGGAATACAGTGCAGAAGAACTGCTTGACATAGGTTTTAGCAATGCAAGATGGGAAGTGTAGTCTACTACCTACCTGGGCTGCTTCTAAAGAATGCTCATTCTTGCTGAGCTTAGGAGGAGCAGATATGGGTCAGCATTGTGAAAAAAAGGATACCATTAAATACGTTTAGTATGTAGTAGTAATGTCAAACTGTGCTCTGTGTGCAATGAGTGACCCTTAGTCTGCAATTTCTTGTCTGAAAGCCAGAGTCTTCCTTTAAATATAAGCTTTATGGTATAATTTAGTAACCCCAGATTGTTGTAATGTACAGTAGCAATATATAATACAGATTATACCAGATTCCCTTAATACAGAACACGAAGGGACACATGCAGTGGAAGAGGAAGACACCTTTCCCTTTGTTTCATACCCCGGTATTCCTCAAAGCAATGAATATGTACTTTTAAGCTGTGTTATGGAATATAATTACCTGACGCTTAAAAACAGATTCTACTTAGTTCTGCAGGCTTTGTGTTTAAGAGAAATGCATATGATCCCCTATTGTCAATGAAGGACCCTGCTTTACCTGCAACCAGATTTATAGTAGAGGACCCAATAGTGACCCATCATTATTATCCCATTCTCTTCTGATAATGTCTTCTATGGTATGTGATTTGGATGATCACATATATAAGTCAATTGCTCATGGTACAATTCTCTATTAATTTAGCTTAAATGGGTTGTCCTACTTTATCAGCCTTTTTGAACCCCCTTTCCCCAATTTCAGTATCTGAGGAGGGTTTGTACATGCTCCTTGCAGCAAGTTCCAGCTCTTTAGTTCACCACTGTGGTCTTGGTGCTGCCAGTGCCCACTTGTCAACTTCCAGAGTGGATGGGGGGCACATATGCCAATGTGCCACTGCAGCCACAGCATTTCCCTCAAGCAACATGTGGCCCAATGGAGTGTCTATTGGGGAACACATCACTGCTATGGCCAGTCATTGACAGTGGTGACACATATGAGCTGTCAAGTGGGGACCGGCAGTACAGAGACCGGTTGCTGCACAGGACCAAATAAACCGGAACCCAATAGTGGTGAGCAGGTTCAGTAAGGTGGCGGTGGGGGCACCCAGAAAGGCTGTCAAAGCTGGTTAACCCCATTAAATACCACAACACAAGATTTATGCTTTAACAAGGTCATATCTGCCATCTTTTTCAAGAGAATGAAATATGCAAATATTCCTGATATGACAGCCACCATCTTTTCTCTCCGTGAAGATTCTCTCAGCCTTGAACTAAAGATCAGACATTTTTCACTACTATGTGACCTTTCTGCAAATATATAGATACATATGTCAATGTAAATTATGCAAACAGTCTCTTAGAAGGGTTGCCAAGTCAGCCATGTAACTGAAAATATGTCCAATTATACAGTCTGCATAGATGCATCCAACTTAATTGACTTTGCTGTAAATGTTGCAGGCATGCATCATGTGTAATCAAAATACCCTCATCTATAGGACATGGCTGAACTGTTAAGAATATGAATTTGATATTCATATGTCCGAAAACTTGAAACTGAAAAATTTAATTAGCAAGATGTAGTATATCCTTTCATGGATTAAGCATACATGGTGTGTATAAAATATTCAAGGTCATATATTAGATGAAATTGTTATGAAAACATGTTTGCACTGACTAATCTCCCTATATACAAATGTAGCAGAGCTGTATATTACATTATTTATTGCTCTTTGTACTGCCAGTGGTTATCCAGAGCGCTGATGATAAGCCATATTGTGTAGACCTCTAACCTCTAAGCAATGGTTAAAGAGAACCTGTCACCATGAAAAGAAAAAGGGCAATCTGCAGGCAGCAGGTTACAGAGCAGGACGAGATATACAGTCTTAAGGGAAAAGATTAAACAAAACTTGTAAGAAAGAGTGATCACAAAGATGTATATTCCCTAAAATGGTAATAATAAAAACTGTAAAAACAAGCCCTCACATCGCTCTGTAGATGAAAATATGATGTATAGCAAAAATAGTGTGGTACCATGTCAGCCAGAAAAATCTATGTGATGTTAAAAGGGTTTTTCAAGACTTTTTAACTGATGACCTCTGGATAGGTCATAGTATCTAACCCATCCCCCCCAACGCCCGCCAATCAGCTGTTTGAGAAGACACCATCACTCCTGTAAGTGCTGCAGCCTTTTCTCCGTTTACCAAGCACAGCGTCTCACATTGTACAGCAGCTACGCTTGGTATCGCAGCTCAGCCCCAGTTTCTTTTTGATTAGTTCTTTATAAATAAAAAGTAGCATGTCCTGCTCCCAGAAATATAAGTTAGATCCACAGTATTTTTTAACATGTGTGAGCTCCTGGGTGCTTCCAGCTGATTTTCCAATACCATCTCCAGTACTGTAAGCTTATCATTATTAGTGCAAAAAACTGCAGTTTCTACCGCGGTCCTGCATTTTCTATTTTCTGCTTTGTGCTTGGGAGAACAAACCTACTCCTGTTTGGGTACCGCTGCTTGTCTAAGCAACCCGCCCCACCATTTCTTTTTCAGTTAAAAAAGTAGCATGCTCCATATGAAACCATGTTACAGGCTAGCTTTTCATCTAAGAAGTAGTAATACAGCGTCATGTGAAAGCACCATATGTCAGCACACTGAGTGCCTACAGCTCCATATTACACATGTCTGCCTCTATATAAACAATGAAAACATAGACAATTTACTTGTAGAGAGTATACTAAAACCGGAACTGTTCCTTTAAACAGCACTAAGATGGTACACCCCTGTATATAGGTAACAGCGGGAGCAATGTTAGCATACTGGCCATGAAGGTCAAGCTCACTGCATGGCAAAAAATTCCAATTTTTAATCCCCACCGCCTCATGTGAATTATAATATCTATTGCATCTAAATATGGAATAATATGTAGATAGCAAGGCAAATCCAGAGTTATAAAAGATTCAAGTCAAAGAAAAAAATTACTCTCTTACTGTATTTAAAAAATCTAAGCAGTTTTGAACCCTTAAAACTGATGACAGCTCTGAAAACTGTAGGACGGTTGACAGGGGCAGCAGTTTAAGCAAACTTGGGGTGATAGTCTTGTTTGCATGACTGAGAAATCTACCTTTTGACCCCCCTGGTGCCATGATCACAAGTGCCATAGAGGTGGTCTTTTCATGCTTAGTGTCCTTAGCTCTCTGCTCTAAACACACCAAGTCCCTTCCCTCTGCTCTGATTGATGGGTCTAGCAGTCTTTTAAATGGAAGCCATAGCAGTCACTCAGAATAGCGAGATTGGGGAAGTATTCATCGAGAGTTCTAATGGGAATCTACATGAAGAGACTGCCGTTATGGCACCACAGGAATTAAAGTTTTTTTTTTTTTTAATTATGCAACCTGCAAGACTATCTCCCCAGGTTTGCATATGCTGCTCCTCTTGTCACCTATAAATAGCCTTTTGTTAGTAGAATTTTTTCTTTTGACATGTATCTTTTGCAACTTTGGATCTAAATACTATTCCACCATTATCTGCAATAGTTCCCTTGAGGTGACGAGCATCAGGAAGTGGGTGCGCCTTTCATATGGTGCACCCCCTCCATATGGCGACCAGTAAACAGTGAGTAGCTCATGGTTATCACCATGTCAAACCATATTGTAGTCTATTTTGAAAACTGTGTCAATATTACCCATTCCATGTGTGTATATGTACAAAAATCATTAATTAAAGGAGATATACAGGTTTTAGAATAAAGTGACTTTAGGTTTGTTTTTTGCATGTTTTTTTCTAAGAATGGATTCCTCGTAGTCTGAATAGTCTGAAGAAATATAATAAAAGTCTCCAGTTGTAATTAAAGTGAAAACTGATTTGGTGCTTATAGTCTGTTTCAATAGCTCATTTACGCCACTGGTCTCATAAATCTACATCAGAATACATGCTGCAGTGTGTCCCAGCAGACCAGATGACCGCAGAAAAAGCTATTAAAAATGCGAACATCTTATCATTCAGAAAACCAACATTTCTTTGGAATTCCTTTAAATATTATTAGCTCTGTTAGTGATCAGTTAATGATCCCTATGAAGAAACTAATTCCCCATTTATCTCAATATACTTAATATCACCCATAGTCCCCATTCATCGATTACCATAAAATTCATCATGATGCTAAGTCATATAAATGGTTCATTAGAGGTTGGTCCTTTAAATAATAGTTAAAAGCCATAGCTGTCTCAATTATCTTCATGATCACAAATCACAGGCTACTCATATATCACAATAGCATTCCTTTACAGTTAAGTGAATGGGATGAAAATCAATAGTTGAATTTTCCCAAATAACACGGTGCTTTTATGTCAAAAGATAAGACAGCAGAAAATAAATTACAAATAGTAAAATATATATTTTCTGGTTGACTAGAAAAGTCTATCAATGAAGTAGATATAACATAATAATTGCAGTTCTTAAAGAATACTTTCTTAAATGTGATGTGGAACCTTTTAGCTTTAAGACAACATTGCTTTAATCTGTTAATAGAACAAGGCTATGGGCACCTTTGCGCTGTTTTTTTATTGTTCATTTACTTTGTAAACATAAAATTAAGCAACTTTATCTTTCTACCATTTTGCTTCTGTATGATGTGTATAAATCCTACACTTAGCTTCTAATACTGCAGAATCTGTCATATGTAGATCAGAGGAGTGATATTGATTTTGGTGGCTTTCTCTGCTCCCACCCTCCCTTCTCTTAGTGTTACATGAAGCATCAGGAGATAACAGATATATGTGGATAGGGGGTAAGGATCTAAGGTGGGCAGCACAAAGGCTTTAGACAGGGAAGAAAGTACACACAAAGCATTTAGCTGGGGAAGGCAGCAGCATCCTGGACACACAGATTCAGCATGTCCACATGAGGCTGAAACTAGGATCAGGTTACAAAATGAATATCAGAGGATCTAAAAAAGGATGAAGATTGCAGACTTTTAGTTTTTTTTCAAGATAACCTCCAATATATTTAAAATTACATTTTTTTCATGTTAAACATGTCCATAGCATTAAAAAGCATAACTGTAACTATCTCCAGTGTGTTTGTATGTTAATTTAATAAAAAAAAAAAATTGGGCCACAGTTGGAGTCTGATGCCAAGTAACTCCATAAAGTGCAAAAGATGGTGCTGCAGCTCATTCACTGTAGTTGCCAACCTAGCTCCATCTATTTTCTAGACCAGTGCTGTGTTGAGTACTGCACCTACTAATCACCCCTTTCGGCTAAGCATAGGCCATCCATATTTAATTCTGTAAAACTTTAACATACAAATGAGATAAGGTTATATCTAGGGTTAAGCAGTTAGTAATATGACCTCCTTACTAGTGGTGAGCGAGCATGCTCGGCCGAGTACCCATTCGGCTCGAGCATCGCTATGTTTGTCCCATGTACCGAGTACAACGTGTGCTCGAACGAAATACTCAAGTCTCCTCTCAGCACGTTTGGCACCTCCTAAGCAGCCAATCAACGTGCAGGAAAATAATGCCCTTTAGTATAATGCCGTAGCCATGTTAGCTACTGGCATTATTACACTGATTGGCTGTCCGGAACACGTCATCGGGTGCTATATAGCACCTGATGACACGAGCTCGGCTCAGTCAGCATCAGGGAGAGCAAAGCGTAGGCATGAAAAGATAGTGAGTGAAGAGAAATTTAACAGATTTTATTAATACAAGATTTGCAAAGACACACAAGTTGTTTTAAGGACTACAGTGTGTGTGTGTGTGTTTGAGAGCAGTAATATATTTGTAGTACCTGTGCTCATAATATATATATATATTTATTTTATTTTTTTTGGGGGGGGGGGGTTGTGTGTATTTTTGTCAATCTGTAAAAGTGGCGTATAACATGGTTCCCAGCAGCAACCTGGGGGTGCAAGATACATCCAGACATCGTCCTTCTGCTGTTTCCGATCCTTTTTGGTGGTGTTTCTGTCACTTTCTGTCCCTTTCCAATGGACGAGGCACCCTCCCCTCTTCAGAACAGGAGGTGCCTGGTTGTCTCCCATTGACTTCCATTATACCCGGGTGCTCGGCTGAGCACGCAAATATAGCAATGTGTTTGGGCACTAATTGGCAGGCTTTAGCGTAAAAGAGGCTAAAGCCTACCCATTAGTGCCGATGACATCACTTGCAACATTGCTAGACAGAAGCTTCCATCGAGCAATGTAAAAATGTAAACAAAAAAGCCCTTGCCGTGCGCTATACAGCACAGGGCAAGGGAGAGCACCGGAGCATTAAATGCTCTTAAACTCATGTCAGATGGGTTACCTGTATGGAAAAGGGCATCTGTCCGGGTTCAGGTCTGAACCTGGATAATCCCTTTAAATTACTAAAAAAGGACTATAGTGAAGAAACGCTAAAAAATGACAAGGAAATGACATAATCTAATAATTAACTGTTTAGCTCAGGATTAAGTGGTATAAGAATCTCCCATGCAGGAAAATGTTTCAGTGCATGTCGTTGTAAAACTGAGCTGTGTGTGAATATACATGATGTCATAAAACAATTGTAATGTCACTTCTGTGCCGCTTCCACATTGTCTGGTCTTCAGGTTTTCTGGACTTGAAAATATTGCTTGAACTTCATAGATGTAGTGCATGCCAGTGTAAAAAGAAGTCACCTCTCCAACATGCATACTGTTCTCATCCAGAAAGTGGACACCACATTGTTTCACATACTTGCTGCATATTTGACTCAAGATGGCCTACAAAACCCTGGCTACCTTACAATACACGATCAGTGCACTTTAGCTTCTTCTGGTGGGATTCCTTGCACTTAGAGTGTTTTTTGTATTCTAAGCAGACTTGAAAATAGTGCATTGCTTGTACTCTCTGTTCGTACCAAATGTCAGCATGTTAGAGCTGTTTTGTTCTATGCCTGATGAACATGCCACTAGCAAAAATGCACAGAGCACAGATTTGTGATTTAATTACATTTTAAAAGGAAGCAGAATTTTTAACAGGATGTTATATGGAAAAATAAGACATTCCAAAAAATTAAAGATATTTATGTTTTCCAGAAAAGTAGAACAAATGTACTGTATGCATAATTTCTCTTTGCAAATACAGTTACATGGTTGCTAAAGTTGAAAAAGGACACAGATTCATTCAGTCCAACCTATATTTGTGGAAGTCAAATATGGAATGAAACTTGAGTTGGGTGTTAAATAGAATCTAGGTAATTTAATCATTGATTTTTAATCTTTGTGTTTGCAAATATA
The DNA here is from genome assembly GCA_033119425.1 of Bufotes viridis. Classification (NCBI taxonomy): domain Eukaryota; kingdom Metazoa; phylum Chordata; class Amphibia; order Anura; family Bufonidae; genus Bufotes; species Bufotes viridis. The sequence continues at coordinate 382,283,231 of CM065591.1, forward strand.
CCATATTTTTCGCCCTATAAGTTGCATCGGCCCATAAGACTCACACCAATCAGACTCCCAATGCTAATCAGACCTTAGCTGACAGCCCCAATCAGACCCCTATGACTTTACAAGTATCTGATTTATAACAGCACATATCTTTACATTTATTCTTGTAGGGCTATAAAGAATTATCAGTGAACATTTTATAACCAATAGTATTGAGCAAATTGGCAAAACCCGAAGCTGGACCCGGCTTCCCGCCTCATTAATGTAACCTAGTTCAGCTTCAGATTTTGACACTGTAATTAATGTGAACAAACTAAGTGTCATGTCATAGACACGAGACAAAGCAAGTCTTGTGATATTTTCCTCAAGTTTGCAAAGACCTCTGCAGAGCCTATACATTTTACGGTAGGACTGAGACTATATTATTAGTGAAGTTTTCAAACAAATAGGGTTCGAATACATCAATCCAAACCCAATTCGTTGAACACTAATAATCAACCTGAAAATTATATTTTAAATATATACCAATATTAAGTGGTCCATGACCCAACCAAATTTAGAAGGGGATGTGGTCTAATAATAATTCCCCAGCCCCGTTATTAATTAAGTAATTAGTAGCTTCTTTTGTACTGAATTTGTATAGTGAGGTCCATCAATATGTTGTTTGTATGCTGGGGATTACACAATTCTGTTATGTAATGCCTGCTTATGGGGCCACTAATATACAGAACAGATCTGACTGTGAAAAACATCACCAAAGGGAATAATCACCCATTCATCTGAAAACCCATGTGCTTCCTGCCAAAATGACCACTCTTAGTTGAATGGGATTGATTTTAATTGCAGAAACATTTGCAACCAATCTATAGCATAAAGCATAAATGTAAAAATATGCATCTATACAAATGACTTTAGATTTGCCAAAGTTTTTTAAAAAACATCTTTAGACAATTAGCAAATTATGCAAGCGGAACTGTGTAGCATATAGTTGCATATGTCCTAGACATATTTTTGGAATAAATTCTGGTAGTGTTGAGTGAAATAAAGCCCAAAAAATTGACTTTGATTCAAATTTCAGGAAAATTTTGATTTGCCGCGAAGCCAAATTTCCTCTTGATTCGTGATAAGAAATATTTTTCCTGAAATGGTGGTTAAAATAAATAAAAATACACATTTACGTTATCCATTTGTGTGCAAAAAGGCCTTTGTGGCCATTTTGCAGAAACCGCGTAAAATCTTGCAATAACCTCACTGATGACATCCCCGGGCGCTGCCAGCGTGATCACGTGGTGTTATCTTCACGCTCGCCATAGGTTCTTCCATGGGTCTTCTTCAATCAAGATTGAAGTGGACGGAATCGCCACAATTAATTGGGTCAGGTGAATATAATTTTTTTTTTTTCAGCCACCATTTTAAGAAAAATTTATTTGTTTTGTGGCAAATCATTTTTTTCATAAACTTCAGATCAAATTCCTCTTTGGATGCTTCTATTCACTCAACAAAAGCAGATACCATAAAATCCCAACTCATTTTATATTACAGAGTGAGTTCACGTTGTATTATATTGATTTATTATTCATTCATTGCTGTGTTCTTGAACAACATACTTTGCAACTTTATAGTTCTTGTGAGCTTTTTTATATTGATGACCCTATCTACTTCAGAAGGTTTATCTTTTATTATTTATGCATAAAACTTCTAAGTTTTTTCCCTTTATTGTCTTTTTTTTTTTTTTTACAAAATATAACAATGGTTCATTATCCTTTGTATTGATTTGGCATCCTAAGCTCAGAGCTTTTCAAGTCTTATAATCAAAATCAATTATTTTCCTCTAGCTTATGCTAAAACTAAGAAAAGAGAACAATGCCTGTAGTAGAAATGCATTCAAACCACATGAGATGTTTATGCACATGCTTTTGAACTAATTCCCCTGAACAGATGAATTATAAGAAAACCATTCTTTTTTTAAAAAAATCAGATAATTTTTATTAAACATTTTTCTTGAAAAACAATAGAGTACAAGCAATCAGGCGCCTGTCCCATATAGGCGTTGCAGACTTGACCGAGCAGATGTTGGAGGAAGTGTTACAGGTTTTTTCTGAGGTGGCAATAAGTGAGGCTCACAGGGCCTCTTAAATATATTTGCTCCATAGAGTATATAGAACCCCGGTAGTGATGAAGAAAACCATTCTTAATGTCATTTAAACAGATTCTAGAATCAGCCCTGTATTTTATGAAACCATGTTCACTATTATTAATCTGTATACAGTAGTTGTAGCTCCCTTAGGGAGAGCCCATGGTTAATCACTGGTTTCTGTTTTTTTGTTATCTCTTTGTTATCTCTTTTTAAGATAAAACTAGAAAGAAAATGCAATTTGCATTTTCAAAATTGTAGACACATGGTGGGCAATGCTTTGTGTACAGTAGATCTCATAGGCCTTTTTTTCATAATATGTACATACAAATGATCTTCAATAAGAGAGGTAGGACACGCATAGCCAGCAGACCATTAACACATTGCTACCATATCCTGAAAAGGGATATATAGCTTCCCAAAACCTTTCACTTACAGTATGCATGCATGGCTTAAAATAGGCTACTAAGCCTTTTGATTATTTGTGGTACACCATCTCTATTTTTAAATATTGTAATTTGTAGTAAAAAGTCTCCCATCAGGATTGCCAAATTCAATTTCTAAATAATCCTGACAAATCAACAAAAAATAGGACAATTCTATTACAAAACAGCACAAGGTTGTGTAAAAGTTTAGGCCGATTTTCACTAGGATTTAATTGGACACCTCCAACAGAAAGTAGAATTTTTTAAGCTCAAAATTCATAAACTTTTTTTTTTACAATTTTTGACTGTTTTCATTTTGTCACAACTATACAATTGAAAATTAAATACAAAATATTATCCTTGTGTGGCGCTCAATACAAATGAGAAGTTCCCCTATATAGATAGGTAATCCACTGTCAGTTTACTCTTGCTCTGAGGGTGATCCTCATTATAATTGTAGATGTAGAATTGAAATAGTAGTATGCCAGCTTTTTGGTTCTCTTGATAATCCTAGATAAAAATGTCCACAGAAGTGCACTGTACTTACCGCTGTAATTTGTGATGCTCTAATTAAGGCTACTTTCACACTGGCATTAGGTGCTGTTCCGTCTGGTATTTGCACAGACGGATCTGCACCTATAATGCAAACATTTGTATCTGTTCAGAATTACATTAAAAGTCAATGGGGAACTGATCTGTTTTCAAATGCACCATATTGTGTCATTGAAAACGGATCCGTCGACATTGACTTACATTGTAAGTCAAAATGGATCAGTTCGGCTCCGCATCGTCAAACGGACACCAAAACGCTGCAAGCTGCGTTTTAGTGTCCGCCTCCAAAACGGAATGGAGACTAAACAGAGCCAAACTGATGCATTCTGAGCGGATCCTTATCCATTCAGAATGCATTGGGGCTGAACTGATCCGTTTTGGACTGTTTGTGAGATCCCTGAAACGGATCTCACAAACGGAATCCAAAACGCCAGTGTGAAAGTAGCCTAAGTCACTAAACCCCCTTCCCTCTCTGGTCACAGTGATGGTTTAAATAAATGGAATGACTTAAAATTATATCCAAAAAACAGATTTAGGCCTCATGCACACGACCGTTGTTTGATTCCGTGTCCGTTGCTCCGTTTTTCGTGATTTTCTGCGGACCCATTGGTTTTCAATGGGTCCGTGGAATTCTCGGCAAATGCACCGTTGTCCTCCGCGTCCGTGGTCCGTGATTCCAGTCCGTCAAAAAAATATAACCTGTCGTATTCTTGTCTGTGAAAAACGGTTCACGGACCCATTCAAGTCAATGGGTCCGTGAAAAAATGCGGATAGCCATCCGTGTGTCATCCGCGTTCCGTGTTTTTTTGCGGATCCCTTGGCAGGCACTTGGGAAAAATTGTCAGCCTGTCTTTTGGTAAAATCTTTTGGGTCATGTCCGCTAAAAAAAACGGAAGACACACGGAAACACAACGGAAGGCAAAAACGGACACGGATCACTGAACAACGGAACCCCTTTTTGCGGACAGCATAAAAAAACGGTCGTGTGCATGAGGCCTTAGGGACATTTATCAAGGCCTATATGCCACAACTGTAATTTGTGACTTTTTTTGAGAGAGCGTGGCTTAGCGGAAGGGGCGTGGCTTCACACAGCTGCGTAACAAACAGTAAGTGGAAGAAGTCATAGATTTACCGCAAAAATGGCATTTGCCAAAATCTGCATTGGAATTTAACTACTTTCACATGGAGATCATTTCCAGAAATTTTGGCAACAAATTTTCCATGTGTGAACCTCATACCTCATATTTGCCATCAACCTTACTGAAAAATCATCAGGATTGCACCTTAGATGTAACATGTAACCTTACACTTTAGCCAGAGCAGAAACTAAGATGGTGCAAAAGACAAGATTTGTAAAGTTGGTTATGGGCTGGACAAATGCAGCTGATAAAGAATTTTTTTTTAAAATGCTCATTAAATGATGTTTACAATCCCCATTGCAGTGCAGAACAGCTCCATAAAGCTCCATAAATAGACAATATAAATGTGAGCGATAGGTAAATTAATTTTATTGGTAATGCTATTAAATACGGATATTAGTATAAAACAATGAGGTGGGAGTCAAATAGTAAACAGTTTTAGCTTTATTAAGAGCCGCTGACAAGTAGTTGTTCTCGCTCTGGCAGACCCATTTCATCTGTTTATTACATGGACATGGACATTGATTTGAATGAACTATGTTACAGAACAGTAAGTTTCTGCTATGCTGGCTGCTGAAGTGTGATGACCACTACTCTTCAGTAGAGTTGAGCGAACACCTGGAAGTTTGGGTTTGACGGGTTCGGCCGAACTTTACAAAAACCGAAATAACTTAAAATAAAATAAATTAAAATTAAAAATGATTAACCTGCAACTCGGAGGAGGAGGTGGATGTGAAGTCGGAGGTTGAGGAGGCGGTGAATGTGAGGTTGTAGGTGGAACAGGAGGAGGAGGAGGTAGCCGGCCAACAATGTTTTTTTTAGCAGGGTGGCAACCTATTTGTCAGCACAAGTTACAATGTGGGCAACTCTGCTGTTGTTGTGCAGGCACTGCGACATGTAGTCGCTCATGTATACCAGGCTACCCAGAGGTAAGGATAAGCTTTCCTTTGTAGGTGGTGTATCGTCTGTGTCCTCTGTATCCCCCCAGCCATGCTCCAGTGATGGCCATGAGCTGCGTTGGGTGCCACACTGCTGTGAACCCAGTTCCCCCTCCTCTACCTCCTCATCCTCCAGAAATGTGCCCTGGTTGGCCACATGTGTACCTGGCCTCTGCTGGTGCAGGAACCTACCCACTGAGCCACTTTTGAATGACTGGCTTGAACCCTGGGAAACGCCCCTCCTCCTCCTCCTGTTCCTCCTGTGCCACTTCCATCATCGCCCTAAGTGTTTTTTCAAGTAGACATAGAAGTGGTATTGTAATGCTAAGAACGGCGTCATAGGCACTGGACATGTTGGTTGAGTACTCGAAACACCGCAACAAGGCACACGGGTCTCCTATGGAGGCCCATTCATTGGTGGTGAAGTGGTGCTGTTCCGCAGAGCGACTGACCCGTGTGTGCTGCAGCTGAAACATCATATTCACCTACTGCTGCTCGCACAGTCTCTCCAGCATATGCAAGGTGGAGTTACACCTGGTGGGCAAGTCGCATATGAGGCGGTGAGCGTGAAGGCCAAAGTTACGCTGCAGTGCAGACAGGTGATCAGCAGCAGGGTGAGACCGCCGAAAGTGCGCACAAACGGACCGCACTTTCTACTGCAGCTCTGACATAGTAGTTTTTAAGGAATTTCTGCACCACCAAATTCATCACATGCACCAGGGAAGGGATGTGCGTCAAACTGGCTAGTCCCAGAGCTGCTACAAGATTTAGCCGATTTTTGCACACCACCAGGCCAGGCTTGAGGCTCACTGGCAGCAACCACTCATCGGTTTGTTCTTCTATGGCCCTCCAAAGCTCCTGTGCGGTGTGGGGTTTGTACCCCAAATGCATGGGTTTTAAAACCGTCTGCTGACATTTACCCCTGGCTCTGCTGAAGTTTGGGTTGAAGGTATTTCGCTGACCAGATGAGGAGGTGGTAGAAGAGGAGGAGGAGGCAACGGGAGGCAAAGAATAATGCACTGTGATTCTCAGTCGTGGAAGGACATGTGCCAAACCGGTATCCGCCTCGGGCCCAGCCGACACTACATTTACCCAGTGTGCAGTTGGGGAGATATAGTGTCCCTGCCTGTGCATACTGGTCCATGTTTCTGTGGTTATGTGGACCTTGCCACAGATGGCGTTGCGCAGTGCACACTTGATTTTTTTCCTCCACTTGGTTGTGCAGGGAAGGGACGGCTCACCTGAAAAAGTAATGGCGGCTGGAAACGATGTAGTATGGGACAGCCACCGCCATCAGCTGTTTCAAACAGTCTGTCTCCACCAGAAGGAATGACAGCATTTCAAAGGCCAGTAATTTTGAAATGCTGGCATTCAGGTCCAGGGATCGAGGGTGGGTAGGTGGGTATGTTCTCTTTCTCTCCAGTGTTTAGGAGATGGACAGCTGAACGCTTGCGTATGGCATGGTGGAGATGCTTGGTGATGATGACAAAGGTGGTGGTGTTGGTGGCACATCCTCTGTTTGCTGAGTGGCAGGTGCCACTGTGACTCCAGAGGTGGAGAAAGAGGCAGAGACAGCAGCAGAAGAGTAAGCAGGAGGAGCCTGAGATCTTTCTTGGTTTTTAAGGTGTTTACTCCACTGCAGTTCATGCTTTGCATGTAGATGCCTGGTCATGCAGGTTGTGCTCAGGTTTAGAATGTTTCTGCCTTGCTTCAAGCTCTGATGGCACAACCTGCAAACCACTTGTGTCTTGTCGTCCGGACATTGTCTGAAGCACTGCCATGCCAATGAACTCCTTGGAGCTGGATTTGATGTGCTATGTCCATGGTTACGGTGGGCAGTAGCAGGTGTACTGTCACGGGGACGGCAGCTCCGCTTTTGCAGCCTGCTCCTTCTTTTGCTGTGCTGTTTCCTCTGTGCGACCACCGCCTCTTCCTCAGAACAGCACACATCACTAGCATGAATATAAGTCCAATCGGGGTCTAGGACCTCATTGTCCTCCACATCATCTTCCACCCATTCTTGACCCTGCCCTCCTCGTCGGTCTGCACATTGCAGAAAGCCGCAGCAGTTTGCACCTGTGTTTCATCATCATCTGAGACTTGCTGCGGTGGTATTCCCATGTGCTCATCTTGCAACATAAGTGATTGGGCATCAGTGCATTCAATGTCTTCCACTTTTGGGGCAGGGCTATGTGGATGGCCCGGGGAAACCCTGCCAGCACCCTGCCTGCAGAGTCATCAAAAGGCATAAGAGTCTGCTGCATGACTTGGAAGTCAGGCTGCTTGGCTGCTTTGCAAGGGGGTGAGGTAAAAGACTGATGGGCATAGGCTGCAGGTGCCAACTCTGAGCTTTCTGCAGAGGGCTGGGTGGGAGATACTGTGAAGGAACTGGCGCCACTGTCAGCCACCGAATCTACTATGGCCTGTACTTGTTCTGGCCTCACCATCCGTAGAGCGGCATTCAGGCCTACCGAATAATGCTGCAGGTTCAGGTTCTGTCGCCTACTCACACCTGAGGAAGGTGTTTCACTTGGACCTTTAGCTGGCGCAGAACAGCCATGTCCTCTTCCAGCAGCAGGAGCTCCCCCAACCTAACCACGCCCATGTCCACATCCCTTATTTGATGTTCTCCTCATTATTTGCATTCACCCACCAAACTAACAGATGGTTTATCTCAGGTGTCATTGTAACTGCCAAAAGTCAACAATTAAGTTCACTAACAGTAAGGCAGTGCCCGTGTCATAAACAGAATAAATTTCTATAGGTCACACAACAATGTAACGGAGCAATTCAATATAATTACTTCACTATCAACAAAAATTTGTTTTTTCAAACCAACAATGTAACAGCAGAGGTTAACGGTTTAATTTGACTATCAGAAATTCTGCGTACACCACAAATCTACCACAAAACCGGTGTTTTTGAAACCAACTATGTAAATGCAGAGTTCCACAGGTTACTTAAAATGACTGAAATGCAGGGTAGGCCTCAGATCTGCTATGTAGTAGTGTTGAGCGCGAATATTCAAATAGCGAATTTTTAATGCGAATAACGCAAATTCTATAATTTGCGAATATAGAGCTATATATTCTCAATTTCGAATATTCATTTTTTTTTTTTTTAGGTTAATTCTTGTTGCTCTCTGGTTGTCTTCCCACTTCCCAAAAGCTGTTCTTACCTGTCCAGAGGATTCCTGGCTCCCTGCCCGCTCCAGTCAATGCCCGTTGCCGCTTCTGCCGACTTCCTGTGTGCATGGGAACGCCTCCATGTAAAATGTACTGTCGGATGTGAGAATCACGATCTCACAAATTTGACTAAGTTGTAATTGCAATGCGATTAATATAACCTGAATTATTCGCATTGCGATATTCGTTATATTGTAGCAATACAACCATTAGCAATACAGGTTATATTAATCGCATTGCAAATTCAACTTAGAGCTGAGTTCCTAATAGTTGTTGCTAGAATATAACGAAGATTGCGATATAGTGCTATATTCGTGAATTCGAGATATTCGTCGTCTTCGTTATATTCTAGCAATACAACCATTAGGAACTTAGCGCTAAGATAAATTCGCAATGCGAGTATATGTTCGCTTTGCGAATGAAACTTAGAGCTGAGTTGCTAATGGCTGTATTGCTAGAATATAACGAAGATTGAGAATATAGTGCTATATTCGTTAATTTGTGATATTTGTCATCTTCGTTATATTCTAGCAATACAACCATTAGGAACTTAGCTCTAAGATAAATTCGCAATGCGAGTCTATGTTCGCATTGCGAATTAAACTTTGAGCTGAGTTCCTAATGGTCGTTGCTAGAATATAACGAAGATTGAGAATATAGTGCTATATTCGTGATATTCGTTATATTCTAGCAATACAGTCATTAGGAACCCAGCTCTAAGTTGAATTTGCAATGCGAGTAATACAGGTTATATTAATCGCATGGTGAATTTAACTTAGAGCTGAGTTCCTAATGGTTTGCAACCATTAGGAACCCAGCTCTAAGTTTAATTTGCGATGCAAATATAAATTTGCATAACATTCGTAATATATAGAATAATGCCGAATATTCGATTTCGACGAATATATGATGAATATTCAATCGAATATTCGCGAAATATCGCAAAATCGAATATGGCACCTCCCGCTCATCACTACTATGTAGTGTTTATTGCAACAAACTACAGAAATGCAGTATGTCACCCCAAAAATTATAAAACAGTTTTTTCAGCGTTGTATGCAAACGTGCTCTGTGGCACAAAAGTATGGGTTTATTAAACCAACTACAGAAATTCAGTTTTTCACCGCAAAATTATAAAACAGTTTTTTCAGCGTCGTATGCAAACGTGCTCTGTGGTACGACAGCACGGGTTTATTCCACCAACTACAGAAATGCACGGTTAAAATAGTTGCCTTTATTTATTCAGTGGGGTTAAGAGCCAGTTACAGTCCAGTCTACGCGTTTTGGATCAGAGACAATAGCGATCCTTACTCATGACAAAATACAGACTGCATGAAGGGTTAGTTATATAGCGTTTATTGCTGAGTGTGAGGGCGTTTATTGCTGAGTGTGGGGGCTCTGCGGGCTGAGCACAGAATGGCATTTTTAACGACATCCCGCCATTGATCACCCATTGAAAGTACAGGTAAATTATTTTTTTACTATATGACAAATCTGCGAGTATTGTGTGCTATAATTAGTGAAAAAAAACAGGCAGGCGAGAGTGTTTTGATTGGTCCAAGTTCACAGAGCAACTTGTGCGATTATGATGCGGAAATAGAAGTAACTGTCTGGGTCTGGAGAGGACCTCCTTCTGGGCGGACACCAAGTTATGATTAGAGTATTGTCTCATGGAAAGGAGATGTGCAGCAGATGCACATGCGGCATGCTCCATCTTGATTGCAATTGCGTCTAATGCGAATAAATTCATTTAGGGATACTCCTCACAACATGGGGTGGATGGCACAATGCCGCATGGAGTGTCGTGTTCCCTGCGGTTTCTTTACGAAAGGTGCAGGTATTAATTAAGCCAGTGTCTTGATCGCCCACCAGAGACAAATCCAAAAAGGAAATAGCGGAAGTATCATAATGCACCACAAATTTTAAATTGCATAAATTGGTGTTCAAAAACTCATCAAAAAGTGGTATGGCCGCCAAATCGCCCGACCATACAAATAGCAGGTCGTCGATGTAACAGCCATACCACTCCAAGGATGGCATCCACGGGTTGGACAGGGAGAGCAAAAACGCATGCTCCCACCAGGCCATGTACACATTGGCCAGAGATGGAGAGAATTTGGCTCCCATAGAAACTCCCGACAATTGTAGGAAAAACCTCCCATTAAACATAAAAAATTATGCTTTAGTAAGAAAAAAACAACATCGCACACATAGCTCTGGAACAAAGGTGAAAAGTCAGAATATATAGCAAGAAACCAGCAGAGTGCCTGTATAGCCAAGTTATGAGGGATAACTGTGTAAAGGGAAGCCACTATTGCGGTGATCCACGTAAAATGTGGCTCCCATTTCAGGCTATGAAATGCCTGTAGGACACTCCTAGTGTCTTGTAAAAAAACTGGTATTACACACACTAGCTGCTGTAAAATGGAGTCAACCCAAGCAGATAAGTGCTCTGAGAAGGAGCCAATGCCCGACACTATAGGACGCATTGAGGGGTGAAAACCCCCTTTATGGATCATGGGAAGGGAGTGAAAAATGGGGATCACTGGAGATAAGACAGATATAAAATCAATTTGACGTTGATCCAAATAGCCATTTTCCAGTCCCTTCTGCAAGAGGCATTGTAATTGTTGCTGGTAGAGGAGAGTGGGGTCACCTGGAAGTTCGTCATATACCGAGGTATCCTCCAGCATCAATAGATTTTGTGACTTATAAACGGCTTTATCTAAGATGACCACCACTCCCCCCTTATCAGCCTGTTTAATGGAAATGTCGGGCATTGACTCCAGTTCAGACAGAGCTTGACGTTCCTTATGTGATAGATTGTTGAAGGAAGTTCCCTTGAGGGATTGCATGTCCCCCTGTAAGGCAAATAAATCCTGTATAACTAATTCCTGATACCGGTCTAGGGCAGGAGTGCGAGAATGAATAGGATAAAAAACTATGATTGTGAGTAATAAATCTATGCGCAAAATCACTGCCTGGAATGGGATCAGGAATAGTACGGGATTGCTGCAAAAAAGATAAGTTAGATAATTCTTGGAAAGAAAATGAAGACACAGGTGAGCAGTAGTCAGACTTATCAAAATGAGCAACATCAGAATTGCAGCTGGGCACAGTGGGCTCATTGGGAAGGGCTGGGGTGGAAGATAAATCTTGACAATCTGCAAAATGTCTTCTCACAGTCAAGCCCCGTGCAAATCTATTTAAATCTATAATAGTGCGGTAAATATCAGCCTGACAAGACGGAGAAAATGAAAGACCCCCTAGATAAAACATCTAGTTGAGGCTGTCAGAAAACCTTTGCGGATAAATTCAAGACCTGGATATTCACTGCAATCTATTGTTGAGCGAGGGATATCGCCCTGCCTTTGGAATGTTTGCAACCTGCACGCTATTTTTTGCCCTCCTGGTAGGAGGGGTGTTGCCGGCAATGGTGGACGGATTGTCCGACTCAATATCGAAGACCCCAGAAGGTAAGGGTTTCCGAGGCCGAGTCAGAGGATTCCGAGTTTGTGGAACTAAAAGCATTGCTCCTGTTCTTACTTCTGACCCACTGAAAGCAATTTTTCTTCAGAATGGAGCATGCTGTGCGGGATTTATGGTCAGACCAAATGTAAACTGACTGCGTTTTATAGTCCTGGAGATCCCGGTAAAATTTAACTTGTTTCACTGCAATAAGGCTGTCCTCAAGCTCCTCATGTTACCATTAAATTTTAAAATGGGTAATGTAGGGGGAATTTTTCCTACACTGAGCTACCAAAAAATAATTAGACTGATGTCCCTGGCTGGCTGGCACACATGCAGGTCACATTCAGTTCCAAGGACACTGCAGTTGCTAAAATGGCCGCTGACCCCCACCTCAGTAACAGATGTATTAAAAAAAAATTTGCAGTATCACTGGGCTCAGGGCTGGGTACAAATATGTAGCATGGCACCCTCAATAATTGATGTAGTTTGAAGAGTTAACACCACCAAGTTCAACGGATTTCTTCCCTAATCTCTCCCTGAGAGCTCCAGCAGCAGCCTGTCCCTACACTAAGAGCAGCAGAGTGACGTATGGCGCTATGTGACTCCAGCTTAAATAGGGACTGAATCACATGCTGCACTTAGCCAATCACAGCCATGCCAATAGTAGGCATGGCTGTAATGGCTTCTTAGGGCAAAGTAGTGAAACACTTGTTGATTGGCTGCCCTGCAGCCTTTCAAACAGCATGAAGAAATCGCAGAACAACCAACCCGAACCCGAAATTTTACGGAAATGTTCGGGTCCGGGTGCGAAAAACCATTATGTTCGGTACGAACCTGAACTTTACAGTTTGAGTTTGCTCAACCCTACTCTTCAGCTGTTTTCTGATAGTCTTGGGACTTGGTGGCCCTCAAATGAAAATTATTGTCTGTGTTGAAACAACCTCTAACTGGCTATCTCCACTCAGACTTCTGCTTTTTGGTCTTACCAGGATATGTTCACATTATGCATATTTGTTGTTGAAATTTCTATCTGTTCCAATCAAGTGAATGGGATTTGATGAAATCCATGCATATGCTACAGAAACAATCCCACTGTATATATGGAACAAATTACAGGTGTAAAAATTTATGTGCCTAATGTGGCATGTACATGGGCAGATTTGGCATTTCTGGGGTGCAGAGCAAAGTTTGTGTGGGGCACAAAGTTTGTGTGATTCACTACTAAGCTTTGCTTCATTAGGCCATTAAGCTTCACCTCTAGAATTTCCAAAGTAATGATAATGCACCATACTGCCTCAGTAGTAATAAGGCCCTAAGTTCCTTAACAATAGCAAAGACAGGTGCACTCTGCGGTAATACTAAACCCTCATACTGGTGTTAAAATTGAGAGGTTAGTTCGACATTTCCTACTAGGCGGACATGTCTTAAGCTCGGGCACCGTGCCAAGGTCTCTCAAGTAGCCAGAGGCCCTACCACTCACCTACCTGTGCCGTATGGGGCCAGTGGGCAGATTACAGGAGCATAAGGCCTGACTCACAAACAGCTTACCAGTAACCTCCAGCATGTAGCCATGCTTGCAATGGGAGGTGGGAGGTTCCTGTGAGCACCACACGAGACTGGTTGATATGGCCTAGGGTCTAACAGGTGCACCTAAATGTAGCCTGTAGATGAAAAGCAGGCACATTTAAATTGGAGTTTATACATCTCCAAATATATACAAACCATTAGAAAATGTGGTGCTAAACAGGCAGGATATGCTCAAACCCATATGCAGTTGTGCATGTATATAGGGGAGCATATCCTGCACTTGTAGTCCGTTGCTGATTGCAATCAACAGCAAAAAAATGCATACAATGGAATATGCCAGCAACGGACTACAAGTACAACAATAACCATCCTAGATAAGGTAACACTTATGTGGATGTGGAGAACAATCAAAAACTTAACAATAGCAAAGGCAGGTGCACTCTGCAGTAATACTAAACCCTCACACTGGTGTTAAAATTGAGAGGTTGGTTCGACATATACTACTAGGAGGACATGTCTTAAACTTGGGCAACTCGCCAAGGTCTCTCAAGTAGCCCGAGGCCCTACAACTCACCTACCTGTGCCGTATGGGCGATACCAGGGGCCAGTGGGCAGATTATGGGAGCAGATTACTGCAGAGTGCACCTGTCTTTGCTATTGTTAAGTTTTTGATTGTTCTCTACATCCACATAATTGTTACCTTATGTAGGATGGTTATTGTGGTACTTGTAGTCGATTGGCATCTTCCATTGTATGCATTTTTTTCTGTTGATTGCCATCAGCAATGGACTACAAGTGCAGGATATGCCTGCCTGTTTAGCACCACATTTTCTAATGCCCTGTATAGTTCCCCCAGTAATAAAAAATCCCCATTTGGTGTTCCCAGTAATAATATTGTCCCCTATAATTCCACCAGCAATAATAAAGCCCCCATAGTGTCCCCAAAAATAATAAAGACTCCTATAGTGTTACCACTAATAATATTTATTTATTTTACTGACATATATAGTGCTGACATTTTCCGCAAAGCATTATAGACATTGCCATTAAAGATGAGCCAGGTTATCAAATATTTTATTTGGCTGCTTCTCCAAAGTTAATGAAGAAATACGATTTGTTACTAATTACTTCACCACAAATTGCATGTAGCTGGCGAAGTGAAAGAGAACGGTGATCCCTTCACTCCCTGTCATTGAATCCCTCAGATGCAGCCTTCAACTCTAATCGCAGCATCTGACAGTCAAATTGAGGCCTTTCAGGGGCTAATCAGAGGTTTAAAACAAAAAATACCTACTCACCTTATCCATTTTCTCTCGGAGAGGCCGTCACAGCCATCTCGATGGAAGAAAATGAGTAAAATCTAACCACATCATCATGCTGGCTGGGGCTGTGATGTGGTGATGTCACATGTCAGCATGAATGTGATTTGGTGCATTTTCTTCAATCAAGATGGCTGCAATGGCCTCCATGAGAGCAAATGAATGAGGTGAGTATGTATTTTTCTTTTTGTTTTTTTCTGCCATTTCAGGAAAAATTGATTTGTTACCACAAAGCGCAAGGAAATTTGTCTTCCTTACAAATACAATTTTTCCTGAAATTCGTATTGAAGTTCCCTTTGTTAACTTCGATTCACTCAACACTAATTACCATCATTAAAGTGGCTGTACAAGAATAGGACAACCCCCATCACTTTGCAGGACCTGTAAAGGGGTGCTTACTTACCAGCTTCCCCCTCCTTCTTCTCCTGGCCTGCAATGCTCCATTGTGCTCCCTTACATTATGACAAATGGTCACTTGATGCAAGGGGATCCAGTCACCACCATGGCCAGTGATTGGCTGCAGGTGACGTCAATCCAGATGTTTAGAGTGAGGGAGCACAGTGGAGCATCTAAGGCTGGGAGAAGAAGGAGCGGGGATCCAGCGGCAGGAAGCAAGCAAGCAATCTTCTCTTTACAGATCCAGCTAAGTGTGTGTGAGGGGATTTGCCTAAACACCTCAATTTTTGCACAACCCCTTTAATGCCCTTATAGTGCCCCCAGTAGCAATAAACGCTTGTATATGGTCCCCTAGCAATAATAAATTTCCCTATATTGTCCCCAGTAATAATATTTCCCCTTGTATTGCCTGAAGTAGTAATAAGGCCTCCTATTGTGACCCTATAGTATGCTGCCCCAAAGTAGCAAAGAAAGGACATTTTAATATTCATCTGACTCCCATTCCATGCTGCCACAGGCCTCCATTACAGTGCAGATGATCACTATAATATAATTGTAATATATGTGCAGGCCCAGGGTCTATGAGATTAAATGGTGGCACAGGAAGACATCAACTGTGACCCACCTCAGTATTTAAATGTATTCATGTCCTGATGATGATGATGATGATACAGTTGATTTTATTGCTTGATTTAGGGGCCCGACAATGGATGTGTTGTCCTAGCAAGGGTCCTCCTGATCTCTGCGGCCGCAGGAAGTAAAGATCGCCATTGACCATGTGTAAACGTAACCATAAACACCAGATTACATTACATTTCTTTCTTGGGAATAATGCACAATACATAAAAATGTTACAGGGAAGAGATAAAGGGGGTCATTTATCAAATTGGTGTAAATTAGAACTGGATTGGTTGCCCATAGCAACTAATCATATTCCACCTTTCATTTTGAACAGCGCCCTTGAAAAATCAAAGGAGGAATCTGGTTGGTTGCTATGGGCAACTAAGCCAGTTTTACTTTACACCAGTCTGATAAATGACCCCTATAGTTTTTCTTTTGACTCTTTATGGCAATTATCTAGCTTATACTAGATTCTGAATTGTAAGAGAATGATATATTAAAATGAACAATTATTATATATGGTTATAATAATAACAAGCTGATCATATAGAAGACAATACATTACATCGTGCAGAATCTAGCACAGTACTACAATACCCATTCTCATTCTCTCAGAGGTTTCTGGAGTCATCTTATAATGTTAATTCAAGAGATGGATAGGTCACTGATGTCATTGACTAGTTGCAACAATCAGCAAGAAAATGGTTGTTTTATTTTAATCTTAGACCTTAGAAAGACCCGGGATATTCATGTGAGATGAATTCATTTGAAATCAATTATGTATTCATCAGCTAGGGCAGGGATCTTGGAGAGTAATCTTATGTATTTGCATATAACCCATTTGTATGCAACCGAATGAAGCTATTTGGATAAATGCTTTGTGACTTGTGCTGCTGTGGGTCCATATTGGTGCCTGGCAATCAGAAAGCCCATACTCATCATTTCTAAGACAGGATTTTCGAAGGATTAGTCAAAAGTGAGCTGAGTAGAAGTTTTATTAGATACAGCATAGTGGAATTTGTTAGCAATGTTTGTTTTGTGCATCTTTATACCTCTGTGAAATACTTTGGTGGACTTACCTGAAAGCTGTGCTGAATGAGAAACTCACTTCTGCAAGATACCGTACAGTGAATTTGTTGGAAATTTTGGGTCAGACCTAAATCAACCAGGTTCCTATTAGCCTGGAAATTTGTATAGGACACTCTATAGTCTTCTCGAACTTATGTTTTTTTCTGAAAATATTCAGATCAGAGAATAAATATGAGTAGAGTGAGAGACCCACAGGAGATACTCAACTGTAAGTCTGCAAGTCAGTTCTCTGTGCAAAATGACTTCTTTTTATTCCTGATTTCGGCTTCCAAAACTGCACCAGGAAACTTGACAGTGGCCATACCCCTAAATATAAGTTGTTGTTTAGAGTAATACATTGTCTCCATTCTAGACTTCTCCATTTAAGTGTCATAAAAGGTGCAATATCCAAACATCAAAATCCTGTGTTATAATGCAACAAAGCCTGTGAATTCACCTCTCTTACAGGGTTACTGAGCCTCCAGCAAAGCTTCAGGCTCTCGGTGGCAACTGGCAACTCTTACATTTATACGAGTAGAAATGTCCAAGCAGTAGACGTGTCAATTTCAAAGCTTTTTAGATCCTGTATAAAGATGAAATGTAATGTAATGGATAGCTATTCAAATGTTTTCTACTGATTTCTGAATAATCTAATAAATCAAAAGACAAATGCAATATGGTTTGATTTTTTGTGCTAATTACTACTAAAGATGTTACTCCCAAAAATCTTCTGATATCTATCTTTCTAACTATCTATCTATCTATCTATCTATCCATCTATCTAGCTGTCTGTTGTATTTTTCTTTCTAGTATCTTTAAATTTTACTAGTATTGCTCTACCTATTAATCTATAAAGTTTTGTTATTCTATCTATCTATCTATCTATCTATCTATCTATCTATCTATCTATCTATCTATCTATCTATCTATCATATATCTATGCACCCATCTGTCTATCCATGTATCTAGTTTCATTGATCTATCTATCCATCTAGTTTTTATCTATCTATCTATCTATCTATCTATCTATCTATCTATCTATCTATCCATCAATTTTGTAGATGTAAGAATTGAGCACATCATTGTGAATAATCATACTTATCTATCTGATACAATTACGCCAAAGTGTGCAATAACGAGAATATCATATATTTTGTTATGTTGCATATTGATCTATATTTTCAAGCTTAATATTCTGTGATTTTCATAAATACACTTTATTGTATAGGGATAGTTTACTATAGATTTACAATGATATAATGTTGAGACTAGAGATGAGTGAATTTTTTAAAAGTTCGATTCGGCCGATTTGCTTTGTCACGAAGCGCATTTTTTGTTCGTAGTGGGTGCAATGACAGGGAGCTGCGATTGGGCCGCCCCCGTTATTGTATCCCTCAAATGATGCATTCATACATGGATGCGGCATCTGAGTGTAAAAACGGTGTGAAATTAACATTAGCAAAAAATCAAACTTACCGCGTCCATTTGCTCACAACGGGCCGGCCGACGCCATCTTGCTTGAAGATCTGGCGCAAAATCTCACGCAGAACGAGATTACGTCATCACACCGGCCGACGTGGTTACATTATACGTCACCACGCACGTGATTTCGGCCGAGATCTTCAATCAACGTGGTGGCTGGCGGCCCGTCGCATGCAAATGGATGAGGTAAGAATGTTTTTGTTTTTTTTTTTTACACTATTTTAGGTTAAATCGATTTGCTTACACAAAGCACAAGGAAATTCGGCTTCGAGGCAAATCAAATATATCCTGAAATTCGTATCAAACACCATTTCGTGGCATTTGATTCGCTCATCTCTAGTTGAGACAGTACAGTTCTATCACCTAGTTTGGAATTATCAGTTAAATTGATGCCACATTGAATCACATTTAAAGGGGTTTTCCGGGTTCAGTGCTGAACCCCTTTACCATGTACGAGTGGAGCATCAGAGCATTTGGGAAGGTCTGTTTGTTATGAGCCAGTGGCGTACCGGGCTTCACATGAGTGTGCTAGACAGAGACTTCTGCCTAGCAGGGAGCCCAGTAATATCACCTGCAGGGCGGTGTATAGAGGCAAGTATCAATACGGACAACCCCTTTAATCTGCATTGATGGCCACTGATTTTAATCAACAATCAGAAACCCAGGGACACAAAGTAGAAAAAAAATGGTCTATATATATCTATCTATCTATCTATCGAGAGAGAATATGGTAAAAATCAATATTTTACTGTGTTATATATTATATGAGGGCTTGTTAATGCTTGTGAGCAGCTATTTGATGTTTTGATTGAATATTTTAGATTTTAGCATAATATATGGACGCAAAGCCATAATAAAAGCTTGTGGGTCATTGTATATTTGCTACATTTATGATACCTTGCACTCTTATGTATATTATGTACATGTTCCCTTGTAGGTGTGTACCTTATTGAGAAACTGTGTAAACACATACATACATACAGTTTCTCTACTGACCATATTCACCTTAGTTGTAGTACATATTTCTACTTTTTCTTTCACACCTGCTGCTTTCTAACATTTAAAGTCTGTCAGATACGTGTTTTGCAGCGCTTTTAACTTTCGACATATGTCTAGAAACCAACTAATTAGTGGACATATGTTGCTTTTAATGTACATAAAACCTAATTTTGCTGAGGCTAAGAGGTTCAGATTAGTTCATAACTGATTAGAAAATTTTAAAATATTGAATTATTCTGATATTTGCTATTAACTGATTTTCCGGCTTTGGTTTGCGATCCTTTTTGTCCCATTTAGGAATCAGTAGCTTTTCCTTTCAGCTGTTCTCTGTCAGCCACTCCCAGCTACTATATATTCTCCCCTTCTACTTCTCTTATTGCCAGATATAGACCTTCCTTCCAGATTTTCTATTCTGACCTCTGGTGGAGTTGGACTTGCTGTGGAGCTGTTGGAACAGTTGGAACTGGTGCTGTCGGATCTCCGGTTCTCTCTTGTTTGTTGTCTCCTGTTGATTGTCTCCCTTTGGGGAAATTGGGGATTGTTTGTGGTGTTTGTGTTGTTTGTCCTTTCCCTGTTGTTACCTTAGGTGTCAGTGGTGAGGACTAGTGCTCCCATCGCCCTATTCACTACCTAGGACTTCTTTCGGGGTAAGCCAGGGACGAAGAATGTGATTGGCGTATGGGTGAGCAGCTCGTCTCGGGACGTCAGGGTAGCCAGGTGCATGTGCTAGGTGAGTTAGGGGTCACCAGTCCTCCCTCTCCCTAGTGAAGGGTACCCTCCTTCCCTCTTCTCTGCGCCACACATCTGCCATATCAGACGTGATAAGAATAATTGAATTTGCTCCATTATTCTATACAGGATTCACTATTTTACAATTCTGTGCTGCCACCTGCTGGACTGAATTGTAACATATAATTAATGAGCCTAGAAGCTTCTTCTTATAAATAGGACAATTTGGGGAGGCGACTTATCTAGTACTTCATACATTCACTTTGGACATAGTAGTATATTTATATGGAGGAACACTTTATACTTATTCATCATGTATAACAGTGAGGTTGCTGGAATTGATATTATTGATTGCAGCAGCTTAGATGCCTTATTGCTACTGTAAAGAACCAGTCCAACAATTTTGTCTTTGTTATTTAGGTACCGGTAATTTGGATAACCATTAGTACTTTTGAAATATCTAGCTGGAAGGACAATCTGCAGACAGTGGTCTGGATAGGATCCCTTTTACTTTTGTGTATACTGTACTATAGAAAATGTCATCTTTTCGATCTGGGAATATGATGTCCTACAATGCTCTTTGAATTTACTGTGCTTGAAAAAAAAACTTGCTTAAAGAAGGATTGCCTATAATTTTTACCTACAATTTTATGATAGACGGGCTCAATCGTTTGATTATTATCCAGCTCTTATCTTGCCATGTAAAAAAGTCATGTAACATAACTACAGTATTAGGGCTCATGCACACGACTGTCTGTATTTTGCAGTCCGCAAAACACGGATCTGCAAACAATAAGGATGATGTCTGCATGACATCCGTATTGCATCAGTTTTTTTGCTAATCCTTTGAAACAATGCCTATCCTTCTCCGCTAAATGGATAAGAATAGGACATGTTCTATCTTCTTTACGGAATGGCCATGCAGAGTAATTTCTTTTTTTTGAGGACCCATTGAAGTATATGGTTCCACATACGGGCCACAAAAGAAAAAAAAAGAAAAAATAACAGAACGGACACGGAAAAGAGCATAAGCCCTTACCATTACATTTGATATATTCAATTATCTGTCCCTTTTGTGTTTCTCTGATTTCAGTACCTGCTGCTGTTTAACAATAAGTACTACATACAGCTATATCATCTTACACATCATTGCAGCCATCTTCAACTTGAAAAACAACTTATTTTTTTCTTCAAACAGATTTTGATTGCATTGTTATTTTTACTGATATGCTTTTATTATCACTGTAGTCCTGTGTAGATTGTATTGTGTTGAATGACATATGCTTAGGTGAGAACTATCAATTTGGAGGATGTTCACTAAGCTTACTATTTGTATAAAAAAATGAATGACAGCCAATTGACAGCACATAAAAAGGAAGTAGTATGTTTTACTCATCATCTTTAACTTGCAGGGTGGCACGACTGTGCAATGCAACTGCCTCGCTTGTACTGCAACTTTCTTGCACGCTCCCAACGACTATGGAAAAGTCATATATAGAACTGATGCGGCTTCATCACTAGCCACTGACACCTTTTCACCAACCCTGGTTTTTTCTGTTAGGGTAAGTTCTATTGCATTATTTATTTATGCAGTCTTGAAGCTTAAATATTTAAGTGGACATTGGAAGGACTATTCTACGACTAATTCCAGACTTATTCCCTTGACCTCTATAAGTCTTACTTTAGTTGGTTGCTTTAATTTAGATAACTAATCAAGTAATTGACCTGTATTTTTTTCAGTAGTCACAGAAGCCTGAACTACCTTAGAGCACACTCTTTATGCCCAATACCTATATAAACTACTATGCAGAAAGTGCTCAAATATACTTCTATACATGGTATGGGGCTACAATGAGGAACATTACACAATTTATAAAGACTAGTGCAAGAGAAAATTTGATGAATAGACAATAACCACCAGATTCCAACTTTTATTTTTCAAGTTTCCCTTGAAAAATAAGAGCTGTATTTTGGTTGGTATAAGAAACAACTCCACTTTTGCTAGTGCTGATTTTTCTAGAATTAGTCCTGTGCTAGATTTTACCACTGTAATTCGGCCTATAATAGAGTTGCATAGAAAAGCCTTGACATAGTCAGATCACAAGACAACCCCAGTAGGCTAAGTGAGGCAAGTGCACAAACTGTATTTCTTTCAATGGTTGAAAAAGGTAAAGGGGAGAATTTATTATGAGGATAATATTTGATGTCAGTTTTACTTGAGTCTGCATTGGTGAACTTTGAGCCAAATGTATCAAATTTTGTATATTGCTTGTTAAATTTGGATCATCTTTAATCTTCGAACTTTTGTCTAGAAATGCTACTCCGTCGATTTGAGACTTCATTGCAACTTTTTTTTAAAAATGTCACAGTGCTAAATCTGGTGAAAGATCATTAAGAAAGCTAACCACACTCACTTTTCAAAAGTTGAGTGAGTAGTGTAAAAATGCCATAAAGTCATATGATTTTTTTGCACAAGTGACCTCAAAAAGTCACAAAGCCTTATTTTTTGACATTTTGAAGACATAATTATGCAGTAAATGGCTTTATAAATTCCCTCCAAAGTTTTTACGAACCTTTGCTAAAATATATCTAATAGTGGGTTAGTGAAGGGCTACCAATATAAATATATTTGCTGGAAGTTGACAAAATATTCTCAAAATTTTCAAATGAATTTTAAAAAGTTAGAGATTTGTGAAATAAGATTCCTGATATTGGTCAGTCCATTTGCTGTGGCATAGTAGACTTTAGATGCATACGTGCATAAAGCATTAATGATCACATTTCTTAATATAACGAGAGATATGCAAATAGCACTGTATAGTGAACATATTACCTTTCTACATCTTCAGAACTATTCTAATAGCTGATTTATGGAACTATCTTCTGTTTTTAAAAGCTATTTTACTGCTTACATTATCATTGCATAAAATATACAAAATCTCCTTCTCTACACGATGACTTCTGATATAAGAAAATAATTTCACAGTATTACATTACTTTTTATCATATTAAATAAAGGTAAGTTACAATAAATGTTCTAAGGATAAAATGTAAGTCATTATAGATAACACTTTTCATAAATTTGTAACTCAGTTTAGGCAATTCATAATTGCCTTTTAATGTTGTGCAGTATTTAACAGCTATTCCTTTGCATCTAGCAGCCAGTCAGTATGGAATCAGAGAGAGGTGCCCCCGGGTTTAGGCAAATAACAATGTAAAGGGAAACTATTGCTCTAGGGTAAAGACCCCAGTCCCATTATTTTGTATTGTTCTCCTCTTTTATTGGATTAAATGTAAGGTTATGCTTTCTGTACAATATATAAATATCAAACCTATTGTACCTATATAAATTGCCATAGTGTATTCAATGTTCAGTACAGTAATGTATGTAAATATGAAATATAACAGTAATTGCATGTTGGAGGGATGCCTAGAGAAATATTAAAGGGTTTATCCAAGATAACATAGTGTCTTTACAATATGATCAAATTGTATAATAATGTAGCATTATCAAAGGATAAATTGAGCAGGGATAGCACCCAATAATACATTTAACCTCTTAGTGACCACCCATATGCATTTTTACAGTTGCCACTAAGGGTCCTTAGTCTGGGCTGCTACATTTTTACGGTGACCCAGTCTAAGCACCGCATGGGTCTCTATGGATATGCGAAGGGTCAGCACTCACACCTGATCTACTGGGCCAAACTGGCAGAAGTTGTTATCTGGACTGTTTAACTCGTTAGATTCTGCTGTCTATAGCAAATGCGACATCTAAGCAGTTACAGAGGGAGCTGACTGTTTGTCTCCCATCAGCACCACACAAATGAGATCTCAGGGTTGTAATGTCTTGTCAAGGCAGACTAGGGACTAATGAAGACCCAGGCTTTCCTTTAGCATATTTGTGGCAGGCTTTGTCTCTCTGATGCAGCCTGCTGGTGGATGTCAGTAGAGCACTTTCTGAAAAACACATTGCATTGCACAAGCAAGGCAATGTATTATAGAAGTAATCAAAAGATTGCCTATTAAAGTCCCTTGGGGGACTAGTTAATCAGTCAAAGTAAAAAGTAAAAACAAATAAAAAAGTTAAACTAGTAAAAAACAAAGTTATTTTTTAATAAAATATGGCAAGTTAAAAAGCTTTTCAATGGGAAAAATTTCTAAAATAAAAACCCCTCCACAGATTTGGTATTGTCCCCTCCATAAAGACCCACATTAAAAAAATATCATGTAATTTATCCCGTACGATGAACACTGTAAAAAAATGCCATAAATGCCATTTTTGCTTAGTTTACACAAAAACCTAAATAAAAAGTGACCAAAAATGTTATGTATTCCAAAATGATATCAATAAAAAGAAAGTCATCCAAACCTAATCAAGCGCTCCCACAGTTCCATACAAATAAAAAATAAATTAATTAAATAAATAAAATAAAAAGTTTTTTTTAAAGGCATTTTATTGAGCAAAAGTAGTAAAGTGTAAAAACAAGTTATTTTATTTTTATTGCTGTAATCATACTGACCTAGGGAATAAATATTGTTATTTATGCCAAAAAATGAACACCACAGAAATTTATAATTTAGAAACTCAATGGTGGTATTGCTGTTTCTCCCATCCCCCTCCCAGATTTAATAAAAGTTAATCAGTAAATTATGTGTATCTCAAAAAAAGGTTCCATTAAAATCTACAACTTGTTCTGCAAAAAACAAACCATCATAAGGCTATATTGACAGAAAAATAATCTATTAGAATTTGACAATGAAAATATATAAAAAAAAAAACATTGATTGGTATCTATTGCTCAACACAGTCTGGTCACTAGGGAATTAAAAAGGTATTCCCATAACAGATGATGGGGGCGCATGCAGGGCCTCCCTCCATTCTCTACATTCATTTCACTGCAGCTTTCCACCAATCTGGGCTTTATGGCAGAGTGGCCAGAAGAAAGTCTCTCCTCAGTAAAAGAAACATGAACATTAGCAAAAAACACCTAAAGGACTCTCAAACCATGAGAAACGAGATTCTTTGGTCCGAAGAAACTAAGATTGAACTTTTTGGCCTCAATTCAAGATGTCATGTTTGGAGAAAATCTGGCATTGTCTAATACCACCCCTACAGTGAGGCATGGGGGTGGAAGCATCATTCTGTGGGGGTGTTTTTCAGTGGCATGGACAGGGAGACTGGTCAGAGTTGAGGAAATGCTGAACTGAGAAAAGTACAGAGATATTCTTAATGATATTCTTAATGAAAGTGTTATCCACTATGTTCTAAAAAAAACAATGACTCTAAGCACACTGCCAAGACAACACAAGAGTGTCTTAAGGTCAAATCTGTGAATGTCATTAAGTTGGCTAGCCAGAGTCCAGACTTGAACTCAGTCAAATATCTCTGGAGAGACCGAAAATGGTTGTCCACTGATGGTTCCCAACCAACCTGACAGGGCTTGAAGGATCTGCAGAGAAGGATGTCAAAAAATTCTCAAATCCATGTGTGCAAACCTTGTGGCATCATAGCCAAGAAGACAGGAGGCTGTAAGATGATGGGGGCCTTTTGCTACCAAAAGTGCTTAAACTAAAACTGTTTTGCGCTGCCGTTAAGTATTTTGGGGCAGATAGCCTGCCGGAGCTCTCTGTATCCGGAATTGCAAGATATTACTGGAATGCCTGCCAAATGTCATTGGCCATTGTTTGTTCTTTTTTTACAAAAAAAAATTAAATTAAATGTTTTAAATAGATTTATTACATTATTGAAAGTTTTATGAATGGCCAAAATGACCATGTGAAAATAGGATTTGTATTTTATATCAGTCACAGGCATCAAGCTCGTACGCTCTTCACACCAGCACAGCCACAAGCCTTTTCAGGCTGCATTTTTCTGTTATGCATATTTACCTCTCCCTACAGCAGCAATCTTTCAGTCATTGCTCTTAAAGTGAGAACCATTCCCAATACAGCTTATTATTTGTCAGTTTTTCTTCAGGCTCTTCTCTTGGTTTCCTGGTTTTTCATCCTATTGTTACATTTTGAGCTAACCAGTTTCATACAGTTTCTTCAATGTATGGTGAGAGGATATAATAAATGTAATTGATGTAATATGCAAATCTAACAATGGATACATTCCATATTTACTGGTTTCATACAGTTTCTTCAATGTATGTTGAGAGGATATATTAAATTTAATTGATGTAATATGCAAATCTAACAATGGAAGCATTCTACATGCTATAACAAGGGACTGCTGTAGATCATTATGCTGCATAAAAGGTATTGTACCGAGGCAAAGCTTAACTGTACAGTATGTGCTTGCCATATGAGAGATGTGCTATCTGCAAGACAAAATGAAGAAAAAATAGCATTCTAAAAATGTTTCTAACTACTGCTTTATGGAAATGTTCTAATGCCATGGGTTCCCTGTGCCATGATACATTTGGCAGAAGTGTGTCTCTGACCTGTGTGGGTCAGCTGCCAAGTACACTGGTGCTATTACAAGAAGTTGTGGCCTGGTAAGTTCCCTGCAGCAAAGGATAGATGCCTGTACTGGGGGTAAAGGGTGAAAACCAGGGGATTGCCAGGATAACACTTTTAGGATCAATCAAAAGTCATACTGATTAGTTTACACTGTCACCTCCAAAATCAGTCATGCATACTGGCATGTAGGGTAAATGTATCTTTCTTGGGAAAATGTGGTCCTCTAATCCAAAGAAATACTTCTTTTTATATTGTATGCTAATAAGGTTTTAGGTGAAGTTCCATACACTGTTTTCAATACACTGTTTTCACTGTGTTCCATACACTGCTTTTATTGATAGGATCAGGCTTCCTCTGTCACCACTGGTGGTTGTGAAATTTTAACAGCCCTCGGTTTTAGCTTCAATGGATTATATATGATGAGTGACAAAGTTTACACAATCACCACAGGCTCACAACTTCAGAGCCAGGAGTGATTATGCATGGGGAGCCTGGCTCAGTGAATCAAAGCAAGTGACGGAGCAATTGTGTACAGAGCAGCATGGACCCCACCTATGGTGCACTCAAAACCTAATTTCTCTAGATTAGAGGATTGGAAAGGTAAGGTTTTTTTTATGCCTGGGGTACCACCCTACATGCAGTTATCCTTCCATTAAAAACAATTTTGGAGATTATAGACTCCTGTACAGTAGTCAATATTTCATAATAAAGAACAATACATTAAAAGATATATTTATTAACATCTTTATTAAGGTTTTGGTGCTCCAACCAAGGCTACAGCAAGTTGACAGCATGATAGGCAATTTCCCAGACTCATAAATCTCCCTTACTGGTCACATCAGCATTATGGACGTTATGGGCTGCATGTATGTTATAGTGTTGGGTGCAAATATTCGAATCACAAATATTTATCTCGAATATCGGCAGTTAGAGAATTTGCGAATATTTAGAATATAGCGCTATATATTCGTAATTTCGAATATTCGGCTTTTTTTTTCATCAGTAACCTCCCTCTTGCTTGTGGGGCCAATGAGAAGGCTGCAATGTATTTGTCTGAGCTTAGCAACACTCTTAGCAAATAATAGGAAAGTTGCCTACCCCTTACTATATAAGGAACCTCCCCAGCAGCCATTCTCTGTAGTGTAATGGAGTTCTGAAAGAGACAGCAGTGTGATTACTGTGCTCTGTGCTTTGCTGTATATACTTTAGACAGTTAACTTAGATATATAATTCAGATCAGTTAGGGGGAGATAGTCAGTGTAGGTTACATTGATTTATAGTGTAGTTGATAGGTTTGAGTGCAGGGTGTTAGGTAGTGAGATAGGGTCAGCTGTCCATACATAAATAGTGCTGTGATGTCACCCAGTTGCAAGTATTGCGCAAAAATATGCTCATCATTATTTGCTGATTTTCGCAATCACGAATATATATTGGAGAACTATACCTGCTGTGAGACAGTGACAGGTCTCACTCTGGTTACTGGTAAGAAAGCAGGAGAGGCTGGCACGAGTGGACGCAGGGAGCTATTGAATTTAAAGGGCTGGCGGATGCACAGGCATATCGAATAGCAGCACAAATATCATACATATACGGCCTGATAGCTCCGGACACTGCGTCATTTGGACAAATTGAGTGCCTCCTGTGGTCCACCTTTCTATGTGGTATCATTAATTTATCGATTATATATCTACCACTATTAGGAGACCCACAATTTGGAGTTGTCTCCATGCTACAGCTCTGTTAAAATTGATTTATCTTCCTCCTGATGAACCCTATATATCTAATTGTGTAAAAATAAGGGGGAAACGCGTTGAGGATTTGGAATCCTCTGAGGTGAACTCTATCTTGTCTCAGAGGCTAATTTATGCGCAGGTATTAGAAAGTGCACATCTATATCCTGCTGCTGTTTTTTGAGTTGTATTATTAACTCACCCCCTTTTTTGGGGGTCTGTGTTGACACGGATACTCAGGATATATATTCATTTAGACTAGGGTGCTGACTAGGGTGACACAGGTCAGGTTCGGGGACAGGGAATCCCCACCATAAGGGGAGGTCCCTGGGCTGAGGACAAAACCTAGGGTGACATCAGGGAATAATAGCACTAATTGACTAACATATGTCATTGTATCCAATATGTGGTGCTGAGTATTCATGTCAAGGTAGTATCTTGTTACATTATCTTTTCGCTGTGGGTGTTTTTTGACTTACTTGGACCGGGTGTCAATGATTTTTAATAGGATTATTAAAATGTATATTTTAAAGGGACTGTTTTTGCTGGATTATGTGTAAGAAAAGCATAGATAGTGCTGTCCACACCCCTATTCCACCACAGGTGGGAGAGCTGGAGGTATCAGAATGGGATAAAACACCTCCCTCTGTCTCATATAATGGAGATGCTTTGAAGGAGAGTCAGGGAGGCTCTAGGAGAGAGTTTGAAGCAGAGGCCTGGGATGGCTCTGTGGGTTGGCCAGCAACCCTAATTTATAGAGACTGACCTGTCAAAAATAAATAAAAAAAAGTGGTCTCTGACTAAATGGACTTGTCTACTGAGAGTCTGGTTCCATGGGTCTCATGGAGGAATATGCCAGACAGTTGTCGCATGTAAAAGGGAGAGAAAGCCTGGCCAAGGAGATGAGATATGCCCCATGGAAATTGCTGTGCTTGAGTCTAGAGTGAGAGGCTTTGGAGGCACAACTGCATCTGGCCCTGCGGAGAGGGAACTCGATGCTGTATGGTCACTATGCACATGTACCAGAGGTCGGTGGTGTGCCAGGAGTTCCAGAGAACAAGCGAAGATATGTCGTTGCCAAGGGCAACCGCCGGGAAGATAAAGAGATGGCGAGTGGTGCGATTCTCAGGATTTCCTATATGCCTTGTGACTGTGCGCAAGATTCTAAAGTGTGCTGCTGGAATGTCCATCCAGGAAAAGTCTTAACTACAGGCCAAGTTGTTTCGGGTAGCAACTGTTGGAGTAAGGAGTCTGCAGGTGATCATGGTACCAGAAATCAAAGGCAGGTCTCCAAAAGCTGGATTTTGGAGGATGATCTCGGTAGATATGTCCATGGGATGCTCTCTTCTCCAGAGACTGACGAATCTGTGACAACAAAGGGTAAGACTGTTCCTGTTATTAATTATGTGGCAGACCCAGTGACAGTGAGTCGGCGGCAGTTTCTACCTGCCGGGCCGGTGAGTGATAAAGCGCTGTGGCGAAAAAATGTCTAACAAATGAGTGACTATGGGAAAAATGCTTTGTCTGAATAGGCGGGTAAGCCTGTTGCAGTTGCTCCCTCGCAGGAATCTGCAGGGTAGAAGGTCACTGTGTTGTCTAAAGTGCCTGTAACCAAGGCTAGATTTGGGATGGCGAAAATCAGAGATCCCATGCTAGCCTGGGTAAGAGGTAGAATGATAAATGTTCAGGACAAATATGTGAATACTGTGGACTATACGGTGGTCCTCACAGAGGGTGAGTCCATGGTGAGAACTGAGACTGATGGACTTGGTGTTGCAAATAGGCTCACGCATGATGTAATGTGGGGCAGTGGAGACATTTCTGTAGAAAGTGATGAAGCTCCTGCAGAACCTGTACCTGTCCCTTTAAATGAAGGTTTAAGGGAAATGCAGATAGAAAGCAATGGTTTAAGTGAAATGACATTGGAAACAATGGTGCAGACAAGGTGCCAAGAGAAGGTGCAGAGTTTGTTGAAATGTATAATGATAATGTGGATCTATGTACAAGAGGTGATGAAGATGCCAACCCTTTTCCTTTGCAGGCTGTGATTGGTGAAGAAGCTCCCCCTCTTGGTAAAAATGTATACGGTATAAAAATGCTAATTGATGTTGAGAGCTCACATCTGAGAGAACCCACTGTGAAAAAAGTGCAAGGGAATGGGACAGTCCCAGAGGGTGTACCACACGTACTAGAAGTGGATTTGCAGTCTCCACAGGTTTCTATGATTAATAAAATGTCCCAGGTGGGGATTAGCTCATCGGTGCCCCTAGAGGACAGGATTGAGAATGACATGAGCGGTATATATGACACATGTGCTGTGAGAGGCTGCCATGTCGAGGTCTTGCAAAACTAAAGTGGTTACTAGTAGCGACCAGGTGACAATTAAAACTGATGAGACAAGAGTTTAGTCGGGTGACGTCAGCCTAGTGTCTGAAGCTTATATTCAGACAGTCGTAGATGACCTAACAGGACAGTACAACTGCAAACAGGAGGCTGATCTCTCCACACGGTCCCTAGATACGATAGAGAAGGGACTAGCTGTCGTCGCAGAGTCAACGAAGAAGGCTGCAGAAGGGTCAAAAGAGGAAACCCCGGAAAAGATGAGTGAACAGAAGGGTCTACTGCCTGGTGTCCTGGGGAAGGGAAAAGACTCCAGAAAGACACAAAGGTCTATAGTAGACATCGACAATGGGCTTGAGGAGTCCCTGGGTTGAAATCCCGCAGAGTGTCTAAGGAAGAATGGTGGTACACCTACAACTGCTGTTACACCAGAACACAGTGAAGAGCAGCTGGAACAGAAGGCCCAAGAGTGGGGCGCTGCTAACAAGCTGGTACGAAAAACTAAGAAGGCTTTCTCCTTGGCTAGAGCCCTCGAAAAAGCGCTTGAGGAACGTGATGAATTTGATAGGTTGAACAGGCAATTCAGAGCAGAGATGGAGGATCTCATGAACTCAAAGGATGACGTCGAGAAGAACGTCTATGAGTTGGAAAAGTCTCAGCGTGCTCTCGTGCAGCAGGTGAAAGAAAAGGAGAAACCTGAAGAGGAGGATTCTCTGAAAGAGGCCAAAAAGGCCTGTTAAGAATGGGTCTGGAGATGGTGGCACTACGGTACCGACCGAGGTAGAGAAGATGAATGATCTTTCTGCTGAACCCGTTCATGGGGCGGTAGTGGATGCAGAAGCCAAGAGACTCATGGCTGTGTGTAGCCAAGACTTTGTCATGCAAGACATTCCTTCAGCCCGAGGTCTGCTGGGGAAGAAATACCAGGAGACTGACGCCTACCATGCAAATGCTGTCTACTGCTGTGAGGTGGCTATCCTAGAACCTGCACAAGTTTAGAAGAGTTGTCGGAGTGAACCTCTGGAGGGATTGCCAGAAGATGAAGAGTCTGATACAGACCCCGGTGTACCAGTAACTCCATCCTTGATGAAAAAGAGGAGGAGTTAAAAAGTGAAGTATATGATGCCGTGTCCGAGAAGGATGAGAAAGCTGATCAAGAGACTCAAAGGCTGAAGAAGCTAAGGCCGATGAGTTGGAGTGGGAGAAATCCTGGTTCAGAGACCAAAGATAAGGATGAAGAAGAGTCTGCTGAAGTGGGGAGTGCCACTGAAGAAGCATATACCCATGTTGGGTGAGAGAAATATCTCTGTAAACTGACAACTTTGCATAAAATTTTTTTAAAAGTTGTCATTTACAGAGATATTTCTCACACCCAGCATGGGTATATGTAAAAATACACCCCAAAACACATTGCCCTACTTCTCTTGAGTACGGCGATACCACATGTGTGACACTTTTTTGCAGCCTAGATGTGCAAAGGGGCCCTAATTCCAATGAGTACCTTTAGGATTTCACAGGGCATTTTTACGCATTTAGATTCCAGACTTCTTCTCATGCTTTAGGGGCCCCTAAAATGCCAGGATAGTATAAATACCCCACATGTGACCCCATTTTAGAAAGAAGACACCCCAAGGTATTCCGTGAGGGGTATGGTGAGGTCATGTAAAATTTTATTTTTTGTCACAAGTTAGTGGAATATGAGACTTTGTAAAAAACTAAAATAAAAAAAAATAAAATACCAATTTCCGCTAACTTGAATATCTTGGGGTGTCTTCTTTCCAAAATGGGGTCACTTGTGGGGTATTTATACTGCCCTGGCATTTTAGGGGCCCTAAAGCGTGAGAATCCAAATGCGTAAAAAATGCCCTGTGAAATCCTAAAGGTACTCATTGGAATTAGGGCCCCTTTGCGCATCTTGGCTGCAAAAAAGTGTCACTCATGTGGTATCGCCGTACTGAGGAGAAGTGGGTCAATGTGTTTTGGGGTGTATTTTTACATATACCCATACGCGCGCGTTCACAGCAAATCTCGCCTCTCGCAAGATGACGCGCCGACATGTCAAGGAGGAACAAACTTGCCGCCGCCTGGACGCATCCCTGCGTTAGGCGGTCGGCAGGTGGTTAAATAACATAAAGTAGGTAAAAATTAAAAATAATAATATTGATATAGGAGGACGAGGTCCATATGGAGTAGGAGGTTGAGGAGGCGGTGGATTTGGCGGTGTAGGTGGAAGCGGCGGTGGAAGAGGAGGAGGTAGCCTACACTGCTTTTTGGGTTTAAATTTTATTTTTAAAATTAGGGTACACCCCAAAACATTAAGAAATTTAACCTGTGATAACCACCTCCAGTCAGGCTAAACACACGTTCAGACAGTACTCTGGCTGCAGGGCAGGCCAGCACCTCCAAGGGGTAAAGGGCCAGCTCAGGCCATGTGCCCAATTTGGAGACCTAATTTGGAGACCCAGTTGCATGTTCCCAAGTAGTTAATGTATTTTTAATAGTGTGATTAATAACAATTACATTTTACCTTTTACTAGTCAGAGAGGTTGTAAAGGTTACGCTAGGTTCAAGTGACAAACTAACCCCTCTTCCAAAAGTTGCAGGGGCTGACCCCTGTCAGTCAGTTCGTGTAGGCGTGTGCACACTTACCGCCCCACCATGTTGCACGTCCCCGTGATGTTCACGATCCAATTTGATATCTGCTCTATCAACTTTCGATGTTCTTTTATGCGCCTACCATGGTGATCACGGGTGGCGGGGAATCAGGGTTTCAGGCCAGAGAGGGAGCGTGATAAAAGTAGACTAAATTTAACGGAGATAAATGTATAAACAAAAATTGGGATCGAGCATAAATGTGTGAAAAGCTATTGAGGTGCAAATGTTGGACAAATTACAGAAGCCCAAATGTTGGCCAAAAGAGTATAGCGGAAATGTGGGACAAAGCATTGAAGCTTAAATGTGGTACAACTTGTTTAAGCATTGAATCAAAGAAGGTGGCGCGCATCAATTAAAGAAGCATTTCCGAAATTGTATTCCCTGTCACCTATGCAGAGCAGGGGTTTATTCATGTCAAAAATTGTATAATGTCAACCCAAGAATGTAACAGAAAAATTACTGAAATTAATTAACCTGTCTACTTGGTAGAGCAGGGGTCTATAATAAAAAAGAATTGTTTATTGTCACCCGAAAATGTAAAAGAAAGATTATTGAAATTTATTAAGCTGTCAACTAGGTAGAGGAGGGGTATAGTACACCCAAAAATTAGTGAATTTGACCATTAAATGCAATTGACTATTTATTTTTCACCGGCCTACTAGGTATAGCAGTGTTACTATACACCCAAAAACTAGTGAATTTCACCAGAAAATCTTTATGACAATTTATATATTTATATATTTATATTTTTTTAAACGGCCTACTAGTAGTGTTGAGTGAACAGTTCGAGCATTGTTCTCAAAAAAGTTCCGGTTCGGATCTGTTGTTCGACGATTTCTTCCCGCTTTCTGAAGGGCTGCACAGCAGCCAATCAGCTAGCGTTTTACTTCTTGCCCAAAGAAGCCATCACAGCCATGCCTACTAATGGCATGGCTGTGATTGGCCAAGTGCAGCATGTGACACAGCCTCTATTTAAGCTGGAGTCATGTAGCGCCGCACGTCACACTGCTTTGATTAGTGTAGGGAGAGGACGCAGCCTCTGTGAGGGCGAGATTAGGCAGAGAAAAGTCAGCAACAGCACCTAATGAACTGATCGATCTACAGCTGTGAATGATTCAACTTCTGCTAGTTAATTGCTCACTGGTTTTTAGGCTGCAAAGAGTGTTTTTCTGTCACTTTTTTCTGGGGTGATCGGCGGCCATTTTGTGACTTGTGGTGCACCAGAACAAGCTGCCACCAAGTCCATCAATCCATCAATACTAGTTTTTTTTTTGCTATATCCTACATCAGGGGCTTGGCTGTGCGTCTTGTCACCCCTAGAAATTTAGGATAGCAAATTCTATATTTTACTAAGGGGTTAAATACAATTGCCAAAATACCAATCCCCTAAATCTGGTGTTCCCGCTTTGGCTAGCCAAGTGTAATACTGTCTGCTGTCTAGCATAGATTATTTTCTGTGGTGAAATTCAATTGCCAAAATAGCAGTCCCCAAATCTGGTGTCCCAGCATTGGCTGGCAAAGTATAATAGTGTCCGCCAAAACATATATTTTGTTCTGGGGTGAAATTCAATTGCCAAAATAGCAATACCCTGAATCTGGTGTCCCAGCACTGGCTGGAAAAGTATAATAGTGTCCGCCAAAACATATATTTTGTTCTGGGGTTAAATTCAATTACCAAAATAGCAATACCCTGAATCTGGTGTCCCAACACTGGCTGGCAAAGTATAATAGTGTCCGCCAAAACATATATTTTGTTCTGGGGTGAAATTCAATTGCCAAAATAGCAATACCCTGAATCTGGTGTCCCAGCAGTGGCTGGTAAAGTATAATAGTGTCCGCCAAAACATATATTTTGTTCTGGGGTGAAATTCACTTGCCAATATAGCAATATCCTGAATCTGGTGTCCCAGCAGTGGCTGGTAAAGTATAATAGTGTCCGCCAAAACATATATTTTGTTCTGGGGTGAAATTCACTTGCCAATATAGCAATATCCTGAATCTGGTGTTCCAGCTGTTGCAGGCCAAGTGTTAAGCTGTCCGTAAAAGGGTATATTATATACAAGTGCTGAGAGGGTCATCCTCAATAACTTCACACGCTACCGTGCATATCCCATTGTATTTATGTCAGTTAAAGGGTATATTACACAAAGTGTTAAAATACAATTGCTGTAAAGCATCTCCAAGTGTAAATCTGTCCATAAAAGGATACCTTTCATCCAGGTACTAAATACTAGCCCTAAAATAGATATTCCCCTAAATCAGTGGTTACTGCTGTGCCTGGATTAGTGTAATACGCTACATAAATAAATAGGCAGATAGTGTTAGGTGCCTGTAAGAAAAAGGCCTGAATTTGAAATCAATCAGAGGAAAACATCTAGTAAGGGACGCGGACGCGGTCGTGGTGGTGTTAGTGTACCCTCTGGTGCTGGGAGATGACGTGGCCGTTCTGCCACAGCCACACATCCTAGTGAACCAACTACCTCAGGTTCCAGTACCCGCAAGAATTTACAGGAATATTTGGTGGGGCCCAATGCTGTTCTAAGGATGGTAAGGCACCATCCACCATTGTGGATTAGTACACTAATGTCCTCTTATAGCTTCTATCCTGGGCAGAGCTCTGGTTGCAGAGTGCT
This sequence comes from Bufotes viridis, assembly GCA_033119425.1. Lineage (NCBI taxonomy): Eukaryota > Metazoa > Chordata > Amphibia > Anura > Bufonidae > Bufotes > Bufotes viridis. The sequence continues at coordinate 382,319,030 of CM065591.1, forward strand.
GTTGCATTTTTTTGTTTGTATGTATAATTGCCATAGCTACGTGCACCTGCATACAGGGAGTGCTGACTGACCCCCCTTTGTTTCTGTTTACTATAGATGGTAAGGCCTGAGCAGGTACAGGAGGAAGATGTGCGAGTACCAGCGCAAGCTGGTAGACGCGCTCCTGAGGGCATTCCCAAATGTCACAGGGGAACAGATGGAAGCCCAAGGCGAAGGAGGAGGAGGAGCAAGAGGTCGCCAACGCAGCTGTGTCACGGCCAGCTCCTCTGAGGGCAGGGTTAGCATGGCATAAATGTGGAAAAGTTTTGTCTCCATGCCACAGCTAACTGCACCACCACCTGATACGGAACGTATTAGCAGGAGGCAGCATTTCACTAACATGGTTGAACAGTACGTCTGCACACCCCTCCACGCACTGACTGATGGTTTGGCCCCATTCAACTTCTGGGTCTCTAAATTGTCCACGTGGCCAGAGTTAGCATTTTATGGGTGCTGGGGCCGAAATAACTGAAAGTGGCCTTCTCTAGTGGTGGGTGATATGACACCTTATTCCTTGCTGTGGGACCTCTCTCCTCTGTCTGGGTGCTGGGGCCTAAATAACTTAAAGTGGCCTTCTCCAGTGGTGGGTGATATGACGCATGATTCTCTGCTATAGGACCTCTCTCCAATTGATATTGGTTAACTTTTATTTTTATTTTATTTTATTTTAATTCATTTCCCTATCCACATTTGATTGCAGGGCATTTACCTACATTTCACTGCCTTTTGCAGCCCTCTAGTCCTTTCCTGGACTATTTTACAGCCTTTTTAGTGCCCAAAAGTTCTGGTCCCCATTGACTTCAATAGGGTTCGGGTTCGGGTTAAAGTTCGGGTCGAGTTCGGATCCCGAACCCGAACATTTTTAGGAAGTTCAGCCGAACTTCTCGAACCCGAACATTCAGGTGTTCGCTCATCTCTACCTAATAGGTATAGAAGTGGTACTATACACCCAAAAATTGGTGAATTTCACCCACAAATGTAAATGACAATTTTTTTTTAACCGGCTTACTAGGTATAGCAGTGGTACTATGCACCCAAAAATTTGTGAATTTCACCAGAAAATGTTAATGACAATTTATATATATATTTTTTTTAACAGCCTATAAGGTATAGCAGTGGTACTATATACCCAAAAAAGTGGTTAATTTCACCAGAAAATGTAACAGATAAATTATAGGTATAGCAGTGGTACTATACACACCAAAAGTTTGGAGTTCCATATGGAGTAGGAGTTTGAGGAGGCGGTGGACGCAGCGGAGTAGTTGAAAGCGGCTGTGGAGAAGGACGAGATAGCCAACACAGGTTTTTGGTTTTAATTTAATTTTGTAAAATTAAGGTACACTCCAAAAGAGTGTGAAATATCCAAAACACAAACATGAGCAATTGTGCTGCAGTATAACAATGGCTGTTTAGTGCCGGTATACATGTCTATTCTGCACAAGGTACAGACAAGTCCTGAGGGATCCATGCCTGCTTCATTTTAATGAACATGAGCTTGTCCACACTGGCTCTGGACAGGCGGCTGCACTTGTCTGTGATGACGCCCCCTGCCATGCTAAACACACTTTCAGATAATACACTGGCTGCAGGGCAGGCCAGCACCTCCAAGGCCTAAAGGGCAAGCTGAGGCTATGTGCCCAATTTGGAGACCTAAAAGTTGAAGGGGGCAGACCCATCATTCAGTACGTGTAGGCGTATGCACACATACTGCTCCACCATGTTGGTGAAATGCTGCCTCCTGCTAAGACGTTCCATAGCAGCTGGTGTTGCTGGTTGTTGTGGCGTGCTGACAAAGCTTTTCCACATGTCGGCCATGCTAACCCTGCCTTCTGAGGTGCTGGCGGTGCCCCAGCTGCTTCAGCGACCTCTTCCTCATCCTCTGCCTTTGCCTTTTGCTTCCTCTGTGCCCCCGCTGTCAGGTTGGAATGCAACCAGCAGCGCATCTGCCAGCATACGCTTGTACTCGTGCATCTTACGATCACGCACCAGTGACAGAATTAAGGACGGTATGTAGTCCTGGTAATGGGGATCCAGCAGCGTGGCCACCCAGTAATCAGCACAAGTTTGAATCTGGGTAATTTTGCGGTCGTTGCGGGGAACACTGCAACATTTAATCGCTCACGTGTGCAAGGCTGGCCAGAGGCAACGAAAAGCTGTCCTCTGTGGGAGGTGTATCGTCTGTGTCCTTTGTATCCCCCCCATCCACGCACCAGTGATGGCCATGGGTGCCACCCTGCTGTGAACATGGTTTCTCCTCCTCCATCTCCTCCTCCTCATCCTCCACCTCGTCTGGCCAGCACGTGCAAGGTGGAGTTCCACCTTGTGAGCACGTCGCATATGAGGCGGTGAGTGGGAAGGCCGAAGTTACGCTGCAGCGCTGACAGCAGCAGGATGAGAACACCGAAAGCGCATACAGACGGCCCGCACTTTATGCAGCAGCTCTGACATGTCGGGGTAATTTTTAAGGAATTTCTGCACCATCAAATTCAGTACAGGCGCCAGGCAAGGGATGTGCGTCAAACCGGCTAGTCCCAGAGCTGCTATGAGATTCCGCCCATTATTGCACACCACCATGCCGGGCTTGAGACTGACTGACACAAACCACTCATCGGTCTGTTGTTTAAGGCCCGTCCACAACTCCTGTGCGGTGTGAGGTTTGTCCCCCAAAACAGATAAGTTTTAAAACTGCCTGCTGTTGTTTGCCCCTGGCTGTGCTGAAGTTGGTAGTGAAAGTGTTACGCTGACCGGATGAGGAACTGGTAGAGGATGAGGAAGCAGAGTAGGAGGAGGAAGCAACAGGAGGCAAACTGAAGCTGCCTGCAATCCTCGGTGGTGGAAGGAAATGCGTCAAACTGCTATCCGCTTCAGGCCCAGCCGCCACTGCATTTACCCAGTGTGCTGTTATGGAGATATAACGGCCCTGACCGTGCTTACTGGTCCACGTATCTGTAGTCAAGTGCACCCTGCCACAGATGGCGTTGCGCAGTGCACACCTTATTTTGTCCCCTACTTGGTTTTGAAGGGAAGGGATGGCTTGCCTTGAAAAGTAGTGGCGGCTGGGCACAACATACTGTGGGACAGCCACCGCCATAAGGCCTTTAAAACTATCTGTCTCCACCAGACGGAATGACAGCATTTCTAAGGCAAGTAATTTAGAAATGCTGGCATTCAGGGCTAGGGATCACGGGTGGGTAGGGGGGTACTTCCTCTCCAGCGTTTGGGATATGGAGAGCTGATCGCTTCCGTGGGACTTTGTGGAGATGCTTAGTGACACAGGTGTTCGTGTTTCTGGCAGATCCTCTGTTTGTGGGGTGCCAGGTGGCACTGTCACTCCAGAGGTGGATGAAGAGGCCGTGACTGCGGCAGAAGAGGAAGCAGGAGGAGTCATATACCTTTCTTGTTTTTTGAGCTGTCTACTCCACTGCAGCTCGTGCTTTGCACTTAAATGCCTGGTCATGCAGGTTGTGCTCAGGTTGAGAACGTTTATGCCTCGCTTCAGGCTCTGATTGCACAGCGTGCAAACATCTTGTGTCTTGTTGTCAGCATATTGTCTGAAGAACTGCCATGCCAGGGAACTTCTTGGAGCTGGCTTTGGTGTGCTTGGTCCCTTGCTGCAGTGGGCAGTAGGAGGCGTACTGTCTAGAAGACGGCCGCTCCGCTTTTGTACCCTGCTCCCTCTTCTGCTGTGCTGGTGGCTCTGTGCGACCACCGCCTCTTCCTCCGAACTACATCGGTCACCTGCATGACCTTGATTCCATGTGGGGACGAGGACCTCATCATCCTCCACATCATCTTCCACCCAGTCTTCACCCCTGACTTCCTTGTCGGTCTGCACACTTTCGAAAGCCCCAGCAGTTGGCACCTATGTTTCGTCATCATCCGAGACGTGCTGCGATGGTCCTCCCATGTACTCATCTTGAAAAATAAGTGGTTGGGCATCGGTGCACTCAATCTCCTCCACTTCTGGGGCAGAGCTAGGAGGATGGTACTGGGAAACCCTGCTAACAGAGTCATCAAAAAGCAGAAGAGACTGCTGCATGACTTGGCGCTCAGACTGCTTGGCTGATTTGCAAGGGGGGGAGGTGAAAGACTGATGGACATCGGCTGCAGGTGCCAACTGTGGTCTTTCAGCAGGAGACTGGGAGGGAGACAATGTGAAGGGACTGGATCCACTGTCAGCAACCCAATCTACTATCACCTATACTTGTTCAGGCCTCACCATTCGAAGAGCAGCATTTGGCCCGACCAAATACCGCTGCACGTTTTGTCGCCTACTCGCACCTGAGGAAGGGGTTTCACTTGTGCGTGTAGCTGGCACAGATCAACCATGTTCTCTCCACCAGCAGCACCATGACCTGGGCCACGTCCCTTATTGGACGCTCTTCTCATATTTTTTGAATTCAGGATCTTGCCCTAAATTGGTGTTTAATTAATAGTAGAAAAGAACGACAGTATGTAAAGGGTGTATTTAACACGGTCTGAACCAGACTGGGCCTCAATTAAAGATTTCTTTGCACAAAATGGCTGTATTTCAAATGGCTATATTTCAAATGGCTGTATTTTAAATGGCTGAATCAAACCCCTGTATGTATAGGGGGGATCACACACACCCTGAATCAGTGTAGGCCTGAAGTAAATCTATCTTTGCACAAAAATTCAGTATTCAAATGGCTGTATTTCAAATGCCTAATTCAAACCCCTGTATGTATGGGGGGGATCACACACACCCTGAATCAGTGTAGGCCTGAAGTAAATATATCTTTGCACTAAATGGCTGTATTTAAAATGGCTGTATTTTAAATGGCTGAATCAAACCTCTGTTTGTATGTGTGGGACCTCACAGCCCCTGAATCAGTGAAGGCCTGAAGTAAATATATCTTTGCACAAAATGGCTGTATTTCAAATGGCTGTATTTCAAATGCCTAATTCAAACCCCTGTATGTATAGGGGGGATCACACACGCCCTGAATCAGTGTAGGCCTGAAGTAAATATATCTTTGCACAAAAAGGCTGTATTTCCAATGGCTGTATTTCAAATGCCTAATTCAAACCCCTGTATGTATAGGGGGGATCTCACAGGGCCTGAACCTCTGTAGGCCTGAATTCAATATTGGTTCACCAAATGGCGGTATTTAAATACACAAATGTATTAAGGGTGTATCTCACAATGACATCTGCATCAAAGGCTGCCAAGAAATTTTTTTGTGCCCAAACGACTGTTTGTTTAACAACTAAATTTGACAGCAGTATATAAGCCTGTAATTTCACTCGTACTGATGCTGCAGTGTTTTTCAAACCCCGGAAAATGATGGGTGTATTTCTAGCTTAAATTGCACACTGACTAATACAGATGTTGTAGATTGCCGAAAAAGTATTTTTTTGCTAACATATAATGAATGCTGTATATATTAATCTTGAATTTAACACTTGCAGATCTGGAAAATACTGTTTTTTGAAAAAAAGTGTGTTTTTCAAACCCCAGAAAATGATGGGTGTATCTCTAGCTTAAATTGCACACTGAGTAAAACAGATGTTGCAGTTTGCCCCCAAAAAATGGTGATTTGCAATGTCCCAAAGCTCAGATGCAGTGCTAGTGCACTGAGCATGCATAAAATGGCCGCCGCTACTGCCACCCACTTAAATAACAGAATTCTAAAAGTTAGTATTTTTTGGTAAATGAGCTCAGAGCAGGGTAAAAGGGTAGTGCCCTGCACCCACACAACTATTTCTAGGTAGATCGCTGAGTTAGATTCTCTCCTATTCTCTCCCTGAAATCAAAAGTCCAGCAGCATCCTCTCCCTACACTTGTAACAGCAGAGTTACGTACAGCGCTATGTAACTCAAGCTTATATAGAGCCTGGGTCACATGCTGCTCTGGCCATTCACAGCCATGCCGTTAGTAGGAATGGCTATATTGGACTCTTGGGCAAGTAGTATGATGCTTGTTGATTGTCTGCTGTGCTGCCTTTTAAAAAGCACCAAGAAAGCGCCGAACACCGAACCCGTCCGTGTCCCAAACACCCTAAAATTTGGTACAAACCCGAACTATACAGTTCAGGTTCACTCAAACCTAGTGCTATCCACACCCCTATTCCACCACAGGTGGGAGAGCTGGAGGTATCAGGATGGGATAAAACACCTCCCTCTGTCTCATTCAATGGAGATGCTTTGAAGGAGAGTCAGGGAGGCTCTGGGAGAGTTTGAAGCAGAGGCCTGGGATGGCTCTGTGAGGTGGCCTCAGCTAGACAAGGATGAGGGACCATGAGGCTTGCTATAGCCTGGTCTTGGGGAACAAAGCAACGCCTTGTAGTGGGTTGCATGGGTCCTAGTCAGGTGGACTAGTGATCCCAAATCCCCCAAAGGATTTTGTTGCTGCACAGCCTAGAGGTTGGAGGACTACAAGATGCATGAGTTCCAGGTGTAAACTGTGACTAACAGCGAGGTAGGGACAATGTGTATGTTTAGTTAGGGCCCAGCCGGGCAAGGTGTTTATTTTCTGTATAGTTTATGTTGTGCTGGAACCAAATAAATGCACTGTTTGGACATTGATACTGTGTATCCTGAAGATAATTGTGAAAGTGACCCCCGAAACCAAGCTAATCCCCTACACTGCATATAAAGCAATTGTTCTGCCGTGCCAACCATTATTTCCAGTCTCATTACAGTGATGATTTTTCGCAATCAAGAAAATAACCGCAAATTCGTGAATTTGCAAATATATGGATAATATTCACCTATATATTCGTGAAATATTGCAAATTCAAATATAGCCCCTGCTGCTCATCACTAGTATGTTGTAGACTTTAAATAACTAGACATACTGTAGGTTGCCAGTCATCTGCATGGCCTGCTCTGTATAATAAATGTGCCCAGACCGCTACCTCTCCTTGAATGTTACTAAATTACAAGGAACCGGCATATAAATACACCCTTTATTACACATAAAGGAGGGCATCATACACACCATTGAAATTATGATTGATGGCCTGCTGGTGACCCTCAAAAACATTAGGCTGAAGGCCTGCTGCTGATCTGACCACCTAAAACATTATGGGCGAGGACCTGCTGCCAAGCTGACCATCTAAAACATTATGGGTGAGGCCCCTTGAAAAAGCGTAGCGAAACGCACGTTGGGGTGCGCTCATTGCCGGTCCAGGGTCGGATCCTTCTTGTGGTCCTACTGATTTTAGGTAACATGTGCTAGTGATTACTATTGCTGTTGTCTCTATTACTGCTTCTGGGCTGTTTATTTGAGGTGCTTTGAATTTGGCCCTCACATTGTCTCATATCATAGCTGTTCCTGTATACTTTGAGTAGGGTTTCATATTCTAGTGGGGGTCATCTGAATATTGTCTTGCTTTATGCGGCATGTGCTGTTTTTTCTTTTGGAGTTTCACATGCATTTGGATCAGGTGTACTGCCAGGTTGTCCGGCAAATGAGCTGCTCGTCGCAGCGCTAGCCTGCATTGCTGCTGCTAACATTATTATCTTTTATTTATTCTTTATCGTTTGTTGTAGTATCAATTACTCAATAAGTTGACCAGCTAAAACATTATGGACGAGGACCTGCTGCAGAGCTGACCCTCTAAAACATTAGGGGCGAGTGCCTGCTTCTGATCTGACCATCTAAAACATTAGGGGTGAGAGCCTGCTGGTGACCCTCAAACACATTATGGGCGAGGGTCTGCTGGTGACCCTCAAAAATAATATGGTTGAGGACCTGCTTGTGACCCTCTAAAACATTATGGGTGAGGACCTGCTGGTGACCTTCTAAAACATTAGGAGCGAGGGCAGCACAATGAGCATGTTCATATGATGAAGGAGGAGGATAAGAAAAGGGAGATTGAACCATATACTATTTTTAGTGGTAGAAGGTAGGGATGTCCCGATACCATTTTTTTTAAGACCGAGTACGAGTACCGATACTTTTATTTAAGTACTCACCGATACCAATTACCGATACCTCGAATAAACAGCGGCACAGTTGCTGATAGCAATGAAAAAAAATAAAGCTGGAATTTGGTTGCTATGGACAACGGCTTTTCTTTTCCTTTGTACAAGTGTTAATAAATTAATAAATGGGAATATAATAGTGTTTTCCAACCAATGTGCCACCAGGGGGATCTGTTATGGGGTTATCTGTGGACGTCACTGTTATGGGGGATCTGTGGATGACACTGTTATGGGGGATCTGTGGATAACACTGTTATGGGGGATCTGTGGATGACACTGTTATGGGGGGATCTGTGAATGTCACTGTTATGGGGGCGCTGTGGATGACACTGTTATGGGGGTCTGTGGATGTCAATGTTATGGGGGTCAGTGGATGACACTGTTATGGGGGGATCTGTGTATGTCACTGTTATGGGGGCGCTGTGGATGACACTGTTATGGGGGTCTGTGGATGACACTGTTATGGGGGGATCTGTGGATGTCACTGTTATGGGGGGATATGTGGATGACACTGTTATGGGGGCGCTGTGGATGACACTGTTATGGGGGTCTGTGGATGTCACTGTTATGGGGGTCTGTGGATGACACTGTTATGGTGGTCTGTGGATGACACTGTTATGGGGGGATCTGTGGATGTCACTGTTATGGGGGATCTGTGGATGACACTGTTATGGGGGATCTGTGGATGCTACTGTTATGGGGGATCTGTGGATGACACTGTTATGGGGGGATCTGTGGATGTCATTGTTATGGGGGCGCTGTGGATGGGGGTCTGTGGATGTCACTGTTATGGGGGTCTGTGGATGACACTGTTATGGGGGTCTGTGGATGTCACTGTTATGGGGGTCTGTGGATGACACTGTTATGGGGGTCTGTGGATGACACTGTTATGGGGGATCTGTGGATGTCACTGTTATGGGGGCACTGTGGATGACACTGTTATGGGGGATCTGTGGATGTCACTGTTATGGGGGGATCTGTGGATGTCACTGTTATGGGGGGATCTGTGGATGTCACTGTTATGGGGGGATCTGTGGATATCACTGTTATGGGGGGATCTGTAGATGTCACTGTTATGGGGGCGCTGTGGATGACACTGTTATGGGGGTCTGTGGATGTCACTGTTATGGGGGGATCTGTGGATGTCACTGTTATGGGGACGCTGTGGATGACACTGTTATTGGGGTCTGTGGATGACACTGTTATGGGGGATCTGTGGATGTCACTGTTATGGGGGATCTGTGGATGTCACTGTTATGGGGGGATCTGTGGATGTCACTGTTATGGGGGGATCTGTGGATGTCACTGTTATGGGGGGATCTGTGAATGTCACTGTTATGGGGGGATCTGTAGATGTCACTGTTATGGGGGGATCTGTGGATGTCTCACTGTTATGGGGGGATCTGTGGATGTCACACTGTTATGGGAGATCTGTGGATGACACTGTAATGGGGGATCTCTGGATGACACTGTAATGGGGGATCTCTGGATGACACTGTAATGGGGATCTCTGGATGACACTGTAATGGGGATCACTGGATGACACTGTAATGGGGATCTCTGGATGACACTGTAATGGGGGATCTCTGGATGACACTGTAATGGGGGATCTCTGGATGACACTGTAATGGGGGATCTCTGGATGACACTGTAATGGGGGATCTCTGGATGACACTGTAATGGGGGATCTCTGGATGACACTATGGGGGATGTCTGGATGACACTGTAATGGGGGATGTCTGGATGACACTGTAATGGGGGATCTCTGGATGACACTGTAATGGGGGATCTCTGGATAACACTGTAATGGGGGATGTCTGGGTGACACTGTAATGGGGGATCTCTGGATGACACTGTAATGGGGGATCTCTGGGTGACACTGTAATGGGGGATCTCTGGATGACACTGTAATGGGGATCTCTGGATGACACTGTAATGGGGATCTCTGGATGACACTGTAATGGGGATCTCTGGATGACACTGTAATGGGGGATCTCTGGATGACACTGTAATGGGGGATCTCTGGATGACACTGTAATGGGGGATCTCTGGATGACACTGTAATGGGGATCTCTGGATGACACTATGGGGGATCTCTGGATGACACTATGGGGGATCTCTGGATTACACTATGTGGGATCTCTGGATGACACTATGGGGGATCTCTGGATGACACTATGGGGGATCTCTGGATGACACTGTCTGGGGGATCTCTGGATGACACTGTCTGGGGGATCTCTGGATGACACTGTCTGGGGGATCTCTGGATGACACTGTCTGGGGGATCTCTGGATGACACTGTCTGGGGGATCTCTGGATGACACTGTCTGGGGGATCTCTGGATGACACTGTCTGGGGGATCTCTGGATGACACATATATAGCATATTATGCTATATACGTGTCATCCACAGATCCCCCATTAGTGTCACCCACAGACCCCCAAAAGTGCCATCATAGTGTGTGTGGGGGGGGCAGTTTACACTTGCAGGGGCCGGTGTAGCTTGACTCTTTCATACACCGGCCCCGCAGCTCCTATACACTATTGACGTAAACTTAATCTCTATTAATGTGGCCAGAATTACTAACTATTGATGCGCAGTCTCCCTCAGGTGAGGCGCTCAGTCCCTCTGCGCCTTCTACATTCATAAAGTGGGCGGAGCGTGGAGGAGGGACGTGAGGTGCTTGGAGGAATTGGGCAGCTTGAGCTCTCAGTTCCTCCATGCGCCTCATGTCCCGCCTGCCCGCTCCACCCACTTTTATGAATGAAGAAGGCAGGCGGGGCAGGAGGAGCATGGAGGAACTGAGCGCCTAACCTGAGGGAGACTGCTCATTAATAGTAGTTTGGCGTTCGGGTTGGGGTAATCTCCGCATCCCGTTATGGATTCCACTACCGCGGACTATCCCGGCATATGGAATCCATAAGGGGCAGCTTCCACGAACCCGAACTTTGGAAAAGCCGAAGGACATGGGGTGACGTCACCATCATGTGATCAGTGCAGGGGGCGTGGCTCAGCACTGGATCAAATCCCCTCTGTACTGCTGTCCTCGCTTGGCTTGCCACCTTCCCAGGTTAGGTCAGTGACTTCATCGTCCACAACCTCCTCTTCCACTTCCTCACTCTGGTCATCCTCCTGACATGTTGATCAACAACCTTGAGCATCGCGCTTGAGCGCACGTAGTATTCGGCCGAACTCCACGATGTGCCAAGCATTCTCGCCCAACACTAATAATATTGTGTATGCATACAAAACTTGAATTTCTAAAATCCTCACTATGAATGCAAATAATAAAGATATTGTAGAAACACATAAGGAGGGATTTACCAAAACTGGCATAAAGGAAAACTGACTTAGATGCTCATAACCACCAATCAGATTGATACTTAGATTTTTCAAAGGAACTCTGAAAAATGAAATCTGATTGGTTGCTATGGGCAAATTAGCCAGTTTTCCTTTACACCAGTTTTGGTAAATCTCCCCCACAGTTTTTAAAGGACTCAAACCAAAAACTTTTTCATCATTAGAGAAGGCTCATACTAAAGGTTCCTTTACACGGGACAATTTAGCAGCGGATTGTTAGGAAGGAAGGGTTCCTTTCCAACAATCTGCTGCTCATTGGTGGAGGAGACCACTCTATTTACAAGCAGTGATCTCCTCCACAGTATGGAAAGAGCAATCTCTAATTTCATTGCTCATCCCCATACTGACTCTTTTTTTGCTGGCAGCAAAGTGTGTTTACACAGCATGATCTGCTGCTGGCAAAGGACAGTTTTTGTGTGCACACAAATTATCTATAACCCGAGGAACGAACATTTTACGGTAATCGGCGGTACATTTACACTGCCAGATAATCGCTAACAACCATTTTTTGAACGCTCGTTAGCAATTATCTGCAGGATTCTTGGCCCATGTAAAGGTCTGTTAAGGCCCCTTTCACACGGGCAAGAATTCCGTGCGGGTGCAATGTTTGATGTGAATGCATTGCACCCGCTCTGAATCCGGACCCATTCATTTCAATGAGGCTGTGTACATTAGCGGTGATTTTAACGCATCACTTGTACGTTGCCTGAAAATCGCAGCATATTCTATATTCTACGTTATTCACGCAACTTAGGCCCAATAGAAATTAATGGGGCTGCGCGAAAATCGCATACATCCGCAAACAAGTGCGGATGCAATGTGATTTCCACGTATCATTGCTAGAAGAAGATGTAAGTAAATCCATAAAAGTCAATTTACTGTATTATTTTCCCTTATAACATGGTTATAAAGGAAAATAATAGCATTCTTAATACAGAATGCTTACTTAAATGTGGCTTGTTAAAAAAAAATAAAAAAAAAATTAACTTATCCCATCCAATTAATCGCGCAGCCAGACCTCATCTTCTTTCTTCTTCTTTGAGGAAATGCAAAATGATGTAATCGGGCTCACCACATCATCAAAGGTCCTTTTGCAGGTCCTAAAAGAAGAAGAAAGAAGATGATGTCTGACTGCGCAATCAATTGGATGGGGTGAGTAATTATTATTTTTTTAACCCCTTAAGCCACATTTAAGTAACCATTCTGTATTAAGAATGCTGTTATTTTCCTTTATAACCATTTTATAAGGAAAAATAATAAAATCTTCAAATCATTGAAGAAGTTTGGGTCTGGGTACCACATTCAGTTTTTTCTCACGCGCGTGCAAAACGCATTGTAGTCACGCAGAAAAAAATTAACAACAGAACGCAGTTAAGCTATGTGCCCGCAACACAACCAGCCCTCACCCGTGATGCCCGTCTTAAAGAGCCTACGTTACAAAGGTTCAGCCCTAAATAAAATGATAGTTACTCCCTTTATGCTCCAACAATGTAAAATTCCTCCATTGTGCACCCTTTTGAGGCACATCCTACTCCTAACCCAGTGTCACAGCTGGTGGCACATTGCAATCTACTTCGGATAGATACTCATACACACTGTATTTCATCAATTATGGCACTAGCACAATTTACAACACTATTTTCTCAATTATTTTTACTTTACTTGCACAATGTTAGATTTCCTATGTTTTATAGGATATATAAATGTAGATGCATTTATATATCCTGTCTAATGCCACAGTTAGTAAAGGAAAAATAAGAAAAGTATGAAATAGCCTTGATTTAAGAGATTATATGACAACCTGTCTGGTCTTACAGTTATAAACCAGACTGTGACATGTGACATGTTACCATTGAATCACACAGTTACAACCCGTGAAAACTGCAATTTTTTTTTTCGACTTACTGTATATCTCGCTCAAGCTGTTAGCAACTTTAAAGCAAGTTTTGCAGCTCATTAGTACTTTGGTCCCTTTTTTCAATCAAAAGCCACTATTAATGCTTCTATACGGTATGTTTCACTTAAGAATATATAGATGAATCTTTTAGCTTAACTCAAAGCATTATATGTCAAGGGAAAGTTTTGCCTGTTCTCTTCTATGAAAAATGATAACAAGAATAAGCTGAGCAGGTACGAGATCGAGATAAGGGAGATGTGAAGGTGAAAAAAGACAAAAAGAGGGATGATAAGTAAAAAATGAGAAAGAGATTACAGGCAAGATTGATGAGACAAATAGATGGAAAGTATGTTGGATAAAATACATTATTTGTCTTGTGTTTAGTTTATCCTTTGCTGTTCAGGGTTGTCAGCCCCGTCCAGATTGTAAAAAATCAGATGGGAGATAGTGTAATAGCATAAAATACAAATGACAAGCAGCAATGTTATAGGGGAAACTTGTTGTCAAATATTCTAGGCATAGTATAATATAAGTAAGCAAACTGGGATTCATTAGGATGGTTTCACATGTTTTTTTGTCAGTGTTTTTCTTCTTTTTTTTTTTTACAGATGTTACTTGCTGGCCAGTGGCCAATAGGAAATTATAAGACATTCCTTTTGTAGTAGTAGTAGTAGTAGTAGTAGTAGTAGTAGTAGTAGTACTTTAAGTTTCCTTGCATATATTTGTCCCTTTTTTAACATGTAACATGCTCTGGTGTTGTTTTTTCCCTTCGGGCAATTTCCCCTAAATTTCCTCTAAAAGTCTGAAAAAACCACACATAAAATGCAGTGTTACTAAGGCTCGGTTCACATCTGTAAAATTACTGTATCCGAACATGGTGGCCCTCAGCCGTACAAAAAATGCTAAATGCAACATTTTTTGTCCATCTGAAAGACGACACATTTACTGGAAGTGGCCAGATTGCCAGCAGATCCTATTACAGTAAATGGGGATCCAATGGTGTGCGGTGGTATCTGGATTTTGAACCAGTAAGCTCCAACAGTCTGTTCCTCCGCCGGAACAAACTGCTTGAGACAAAACCGCAGATGTGAACCCAGCCCAAAAAAAAAGAACCCAGCCTGAAGAAAACTGATTATGCCGACCACATTATCCCTGTTGGATGTCTAAATAATAGGTGCTTAGAGATGTCTTGAGCCTGAAACAGGTATATCCTCTATGAAAAAATTCAAACAAAAAAACTCCAGCACTTCTTTATTGGAAAATTTATAAAAACATCTTGTACAATGATTAACCTCTTAAATACACAACCATTTTTCACCGTAATGAACAGCCCATTTTTTGCAAATCTGACATATGTCACTTTATGTGGTAATAGCTTTGGAACACTTTTACTTATCCAAGTCATTCTAAGATTGTTTTCTCGTGACACACTGTACTTTATGGCAGTGGTAAACTTAAAGGGACACTGCCAGGCCGTTTGAGCATATAAAGTAATAGATATGCTTCTATTGGTCTTAATATGCTTAATAAAACTATACCAATATCACCCCTTGCTGCCTTTCCTTTACTTATAAAGAGCGTTTTTATCAATATGCTAATTACTTTTCTTTGTGCCCAAGGGGCTGTCCCTCATTCAGGTTTGTGCCCAGCCACGCCCCAACTGCCTCCTCCTAGTGCCACCCAGCTCATTAGTATTCACTGCACTGGGCAGCTTTTTTTTTCTCTCGACACACTGACATCCCGAGCATGCCCAGTAACATCTTCCTGGCATCAGCCTCATCTTGTAGCTCCGCACCTGCGCTGGATATCGTCCCCAGTTTCCTCCAACTTCAGCACCTGTGTGCGCCTGCGCTGATAACGGAAGCCAGCGCAGGCGAATAGAGAGAAGATGAAGCCGCTGTCAGAATTCTATGTGGTGCAGGCGCACGCAGGTATTGAAGTTGGAAGGTGCCTGGGAGGTTATCCAGTGCATGCCTAACATGTTTTTGAAAAAAAACAATTATTTTTTTTGTCTCCATGGGTTGATATGACGGTTTAATTGGTAAAATTTCAGTTAATATGACTTGGTATTACACTTTTTGTGATCTAAGGTGACAAAAATTGCTTTTTGGCACAGTTTTGAATTTTTTGTTACAGCGTTCACCTGACAGGGTGGATAATGTGATATTTTTATAGAGACGGTCGCTATGGATGCAGAGACACCTTATAAGTATGTTTTCCTTTTTTTTTTTTCTTTATATGTGTTTATTATAGGAGATCAGAGATCACTTTTGTATAAAAAAAATTTTTTCATTTCTATTTTTGTCCCATTATGGGACTTCAACTTTTGGGAGTCTGATCTCCTCTGTAATGCAGTACTATACATGTGTATTGTAACAAATTTCCTGTCAGTGTATTATCATTGTATTACACTGACTGTTGCCTAGGGGACCCAGCCTAAGGGTCTGGATCTCCCAGGCTTCCATAGAAGGCAAGCCCTGATCCCTGTGTAAGGCATTGGGATGCCTTTTCGGCCAACGGGTCCCTGTCATCACAGTGTGGGGACCCGATAGGGATGGAAATGGAGCCGCAGACCCCTGAAAACCTCCTGTATGTTGCAGACAGGTTTGACCGTGGCATACAAGAGGTTAATCCATTGATGTCGCTGTTTACAGCGATGCTGTCAGATACAGCAGGGGCTCTGGCTGTTAGTAACTACTGGGCGCCTGCATGGATCGTGCGCATGTCAAAGTTCGCCAAGGCACTGGTGGCTATGACTTACTAGTCATGGGTTTCAAAAGGGTTAAAAAGTAGACCTATGCATTTCAGACACAGTATGACTTTTCATTAATCATAGTATGCCATGATTAAGGACAAATCATACTATGTCTGAATTGAGTAGGAATGTTTTTTGATCATAGTACAATATATTTTTAAGGATTTCCCAATAAAGACATTGTTTTTACACAGTGCTGGAGACTTTTTGTTTTGAATTGGTTCATAAAAGTAAATGTGATGCTCATATGAACAAAAGCTTATCTGTCCCCAGCTCAAATTTCCATCAGTACTTACAACTCCAAAAAGACTATGTGTACATTTATACTGTATCTGTTAATTATTAGACATGAAGGGTGGGATTTGGGGAGGGTGGCGGCTGAGTGACATTCATGCTGAATAAGAGGAAGGAGGATATAATGAGAGAAGATTTATATGGTTTTTATGATTTCTTTATGTAAATTGATATAAGCATGTTTTTATAGTGTCATAAAGTACATCCCTCCTGCCGGCTCCTCTGGGGTGCATGGAATGTGTGTGGACCCAGGCCAATGAAATGAAAGAAGAGAGTATACTCCATCATCTAATTTCCAGATATATGCAGTCTTTATTTCATCCAGTAAAGGATACAGTACACAACCTACATGTTTCGGGTGTATAGCCTGCCCTCACTCCTGGTTACTGTAATCACAGAAACATGCACTGCTTTGGGCCGTGAGGTGGACCAAGTCTAGGGGTGATGAAAAAAAACGCTGACACAACTCGGGTCACATTCGTGTTCTGTCACGGTTTCACGGACCATTGGTAGGAGATGCTCTGGAAATTAATTTTCAGCTGAGCTGTGTCTGTGGAACATGGATGACACAAAATAAACATAACTTATTTATGGATAAAACACAGATATCAAACAGACATGGAAATATGAATGAGGCCTTAGTATCACAGTAATAGTATCTCTTTGGTCACATTGGGACACATTTAGGTAATTATGGCATAAAAAAGTGGCCTATTGTGTGTTAGAAAAAAAAAAAAAAGCTGCATATGATGTGTGCCATTCTTATAAGAAATGCACTATTTTATTTTTGACACGTTTAAAAAATGGGGCAGAAAAAAAATGAATGATAACATCTCTTTTTTTAAAATATTTGTTTACATGAGGTGGTATAAATTTGTGTGCAATGTGCCAGGTATATGGTAATGTGTGACATTTGGCAACAATTGGTGCAACTCCGCCAAATTTCAGGTTTCAGTTTTCATTTGTAATGTGATGTCCTCAATGTATTTTACGTGATAGCTATTCCTAGATAAATTGAATGCATGGGTATTATGGCATGTGATTCATCTTTCACTTCCTAATCATCTCTGCCACATACATTTCCATTCGCTTCCTCCACCTTTTCACTTATTTTAAATATCTGACCTTACAATACATTTCCATGACTCTGCATGCATACAACACCTCAGTTTATAACATGCTTTTTAAATGTAAAAAAAGAGTAACTGATCAGATAAGCTATGAGATGGAGACAAATGCACTGAGGCAACACATGTAATTTTATAAGGTTATTAGACCATAAATGGAAACCATCAAGGCGAGTCATATGATCAAGTGGCGAGGAAGCACCAGAACACTTGCATAATTGTAAGTAGTATGAAAGTTTAATATGAACTTTGAAAATTTCACAGGTTCGCTCTCAGCTTCTAGTTGGAAGTGCTTGCATAAAAAAGGCTATATGCATCATTGCTTGCATACAGTTTTTCTAGATGTTCTGCCTGCATGACCCAGTAAACCAGTTTAGATGTAAATATTGAAAACAAGGAGAGTTAAAGGGGTTGGTCCCTTTCTGGCTACACTTGATGAATTTGTTTGTAAGATGACTATATGGCAATAACTAATGTAGACTTTGTTGATATTCTGTATCATTTTTATATTTCATAAGGTTTGCTTATCATTGGCAAACATTTTTTGTGCTGTCCGCATGGAGGTCCTGTCCATAAAATGGCTGCTGATAGAGGGTCATGTGACCAGGCAAATCACTGTCTCTTCCATTAAAATACTCTTAAACACTTACACTTAAAATTTGGGGAGTTTAGTGCAGGTGCAGTGTTTTTGAATAGGGGAGACTGAGTGATATGTCACATGACCCTCTGTCAGCAGCCAATCTATGGACAACAGGGCCTCTATGTGGACAACATAGAAGATTCACACCCAACAAGGGGGCATACCTTATGGAAGGTAGCAAACGGCACAGATTATAAATAATGGCTATATTAGTAAATGCCATATAGTCATCTTACATACACTTTGATCAGTAGTAGCCAGAAAGTGGCCAACCCCTCTAAACCAATATTTTGATCGTATAACCCCATAAATTAGTTTATAATTGATGGGGTCCAACCTCTAGGACCTCCAGGAACCCTCATGAACAGCGACACTCCTGATGTTACCTGCAGAGTAATCATTATTATAATAGTATGAGAGGAATTGGATGATAGTATAAAAGCTGTAATAATTCTAGCCGAATTAAAGATGACCGCCCACAGAACTGCATTGCACTTATCAGTTTAATATGGAATGTAATGAGTGATATCTAGTCACTCATCGGCCTTCCCTCTCTAGCCGCAGGGATGGTCTGTTTAAATAAAATTAAGGAAGGCAGTTTGAGGTGCTAAAAGTCCAAACAAAAAGGAAGTTAAGAGCCAGGATTGGAAGAAGTATACACAGAGTGACTTAAAAAGATTGCATCCGGAAAACTATGTTATCATATCATGAAAATGTTTTTTAAAGGAAGTTTCCCTTAAAGGTAATCTGTCCACCCCAAAACGAGACTAAGGCTAGTTGGACACTAGCATTTAGGATCTGTCAGGCTGTTCCAGTTGGATGTCTCTGCATTCTGGCATTGCCTGAAAGTTTGAACATCCCCGTCCAGCCCTGTTAACTATAATGGAGACAGGTAGAGATCTGATCGCAATGAGATCTGTCAGGCTGTTCCCTGCTGAAACAGCCTGCCAGATCCTAAGTGCTAGTGTGTAACTACACTAAGCGGTGTATTGTGTAAGCAGTGCTGAGTCCGGTTTATGTCAATACTCACTTGTATTCTGAAATTGTGCTACCACAAACCTCCTCCTTGAGTCCTCTCCATTATGTGCGTGAGCATGGGAGTCCTCTCAATGCATAGGAGTACAGCATCAGAATCAGGGGAGCACCCAGTAATTTTGTCTAGGTGGTGTCTGAAAAGAAAGAAAAAAAAATTGTTGGCAACGCCCATTGTTATAAGTCCCTCCTAGATATAATAAGCCACTCTCAACAAACAATGCACAGCTGAAATTATATTGTTGAGGTTGAAGGTAAGAGTCTTACCCTCATCCTACATAGACGCACTGTACTCAATACTCAGGGGGCTGACATAATGCTCCTGTACTCACACTGTCCCCCACGTAGCTCAGTGGCAGGAGCTGTTGCAGTTTCACTTCCTCCTCCTAGTCCTGAAGGCGTCAAAAGAGGAATGGAGTAGGAAAAAGGTGTGTAGATCCGGGTGGGGGCCTGGCTCTATACATATTACAGAGAGGAGGGCGTGTCCTGGCTGTGTAATAGGGGTACAGATGTGTGGGAGGATTAAAGAGGGGGGCGTCCGTTATTTGGGAAAGTGGTACGGTAAGGGAACATGTTATTTAACTGTTATTGTTGAATTGGTATAAAAATGTGAATTGTCATGTCTCTTGATCCCTGCAAGCCAGGAGGGGTGTAGTGAGAGAGTTGGCCACTAGAGGGACCCCTAGGATAAGAATAAAAGGCTTAGTGAGGGGAGGAGGAGTTCAGTTGGCAGTTGGCAGTTGGCAGTTGGCAGTGGAGTGAAAATGTAGTTGCAGGACAGTTCAGGCCCCTGTGCCTGGTAAGGACAGGGGAACCTGGGCCTATGGCCTAAAAAGGGTGTGCAGTGTGAGAAAACAGCGGAAGGGTCTTGCCCGTAAGTGTGCCGGGGAAAGGATTACGTCAGTGCCTAGGGCCAGGAGGTATATTACCATTAGGCCGGGCTGAGAGACTGAGAAACAGACCAGGGAAAGAGGGAATCACTGGATACCAGCCGGACGGGGCTGAGGATACAGAGAGAGAGAGAGCAGAGCCTTTGTGAGGAGAAACGCGGGAAGTGTACAGGGATCAGGAGACATATTGTCCATGTGCTGCATTGAAGGCCCGTTGGTGTACTATGTACTGAAAAGGTCTGCTGTGACGAATAAAAGTGATTGTTCCCTGGTCAAGTGTGTGGCCGGCAGAGGAATCCGCTTGATGTTGAGAAATGTTTGCAACCCTGAAGTAAAAGACATTGACAATTCAACTGATCCGCCTGGTCTTCAATTATTCCCACTAGCAGGGGAGTTCTACAGCTGCTAAACACTGTGACACCATCTTTTACGGAGGACGGAAGGGATCCATAAGTATATTGAAAGCATACCTCTCAGGTGGGTGACGCACTGCACCACAACACCCAGCATGCCCTGGTCACCCCTGAACCCTGAGGTAGCTTACATTTTGGCGTAGTCGGCAGGATCCACGCGTTTCTGTGGTGCAGGGAAACGTGAACCCCGTGCCTTGAACTATTCTGCCCAGTGTGAGTAGTGACTGTGACTTTTATTTAATTTGGGCCAAAGAAAGTGTATCTGAAGTGCCCCAAGGGCGCTGTGTGGACTATCGCTAGTCTGGGTGAAGAACTAAACCGTTATAGAGTGATTGGTGCACTGTGGTGGAGCGGCTTGCTGTCAGTGAATTGAAGAAAAGTGTTTCCAAGATGGCCGCCAGCGCTGAAAGGATTCTGTCTGCGCCATCACTGATTACTAAGGCGCGAAACTTTGCCGCCAAATTCCTCCAGGGAGGGGAGGGGACTGTATAACGTGTCTCTCCAGTGAAGTGAGATCCTGTGAAGATGCCGCCGGCCCTATTGCAGAGTATCTAGGGGCGGATCTGTCTGGAGGCGGGTCTTGTGTGCCTGCGTGTGGAGAGAGGAGAAGGAGACAAGATGGCGGAGTCCCGTGAGACAAAGGATCTCGAAAAGGACTACCCGAACTGGCGGTGGCGGAGTGGGGAGCTACCCCACCTGATGCTCCTCTTGCTGAGGAATGGAGTGGTCCCGAGGAATGGGCCGGTGCGGTCCGGTGGCAGGACCCGAGTGACTGTGACGGAGAGCGTCACCCCGCGTGGTCGGCTCTTATGGAAGAGCTGCGTGCGGTAGTTGTGGCCTGGACTGTGAAAAAGAAGAAGAAGGAGGAAGAGAGGGCCAAATTCCAATATGATTTTCCGGCCAGCAGGACCCACCCCATGGAGCGGCGGATCGGAGTGGTCCTAGAGTTTGATACCGAAAGGGGTTACGGGTTCATTAAGGATCTGCAGACCCGAAGGGACTTTTATGTGAACCGACGGTCTGTGAAACGATCGTATCTGCCGGGATACATGCATAATTTGGAAGTCGGGGAGACCGTGGGATTTACACCTGCCAAGGGTCCCCGTGGGACCTACGCGATAGCGGTTAGTCGGCCCAGAGGCCTACCAGAAGGTTGGGAGGAGGATGAGAAGAACCGGCCCTTTCCCCTATCCGGGCCGGACAACCCTGCGGAGGGACTGCGACATCAAGTGAGACCGGCCAGTCCCCGAGTTCCTGTGACAGATCCGGAGATGGTCCTTGGGACAACACCGGCGCCCTCTGGATGGAGGTGGCAGCGGAGTCCGGAGATGTACAGAGGCCTGCAGCGACAATGTCGGGAGCTGAGGAGGTTTTCGTGGTGCCGGAGCTACCTGCCGAGGGTAAGCCGGCAACACCATCCCACAGGCAGCCGGTGTATTGGGTGGAGAGGATCCCCGACGGGGATGAGACCCGGCTGAGGCCTTTCCCCAGTTCCGTGAAGGAGGCCCTAGCAATACGGTGGCGGCCTTTGAAGATCGTCACTGCGGACGGGTTTCAATTGTGGCCGGCCCGCCCAGAGCAACTCTTGTTTCCCCGCAAAGATGACTCCTCGGATAGCGAGCCGGAGGAGTATGATACATATTTGTGAGGAGATGGAACGTGACTGAACTTGTTGCGTAACAGGAGCCATGTGAATGTCAGGCTGGTGGAAGCTTTCTGCCAGTTTCCCCACGGCCGGTGGCAGCGTTGTTGAAGATCTGCCCCAGAGGTACCACTGCTCCCAGCCTGACCTGCTGTTTAATGTCCCAGTTGTGCCAGTTGCACTTTATTTTCCCTGTTCTAACCCCCATTTCAGGTTGACAGGGGTCTGCGTATGTCAGCATTTTCATAGGGACCGCAGAGTTTGCCAGGATAACATGCCCCTGGTATTGTTAGAACTCTGCATTGTTTTTGATAAATGCTGCTGACATACGGTGTTTGCAATTGTTTTTAGGTAAAGGTGCCCAGAGGTGGACTTTCAGGTGTGACCTCTGTGTTTTATATCTATATTTATATAATATGAGAACTGTTGCATGTATTAAGGACTATCCTGACGTATGCTGCGCCAGGACAACGCCTTGTTCCAGACCTGTTTCCTGTGAGAAGAGGACGGCGGCCCTGTTATTCAACTTTATCCCTTGCCAGTGTATCCGGATGTGAAAAGTTTGAGAGCAGATGTTATGCGTTGTTGGGTATATGCGTATATGTGCCTGCTAACTTTTTATTCACAGGAGCCAGATAGGTAGAGCTAGGGAGCACGAGGACGTGCTCAATTTAAGCGATGGGGAAGTGTAATAGGGGTACAGATGTGTGGGAGGATTAAAGAGGGGGGCGTCCGTTATTTGGGAAAGTGGTACGATAAGGGAACATGTTATTTAACTGTTATTGTTGAATTGGTATAAAAATGTGAATTGTCATGTCTCTTGATCCCTGCAAGCCAGGAGGGGTGTAGTGAGAGAGTTGGCCACTAGAGGGACCCCTAGGATAAGAATAAAAGGCTTAGTGAGGGGAGGAGGAGTTCAGTTGGCAGTTGGCAGTTGGCAGTTGGCAGTGGAGTGAAAATGTAGTTGCAGGACAGTTCAGGCCCCTGTGCCTGGTAAGGACAGGGGAACCTGGGCCTATGGCCTAAAAAGGGTGTGCAGTGTGAGAAAACAGCAGAAGGGTCTTGCCCGTAAGTGTGTGCCGGGGAAAGGAGTACGTCAGTGCCTAGGGCCAGGAGGTATATTACCATTAGGCCGGGCTGAGAGACTGAGAAACAGACCAGGGAAAGAGGGAATCACTGGACACCAGCCGGACGGGGCTGAGGATACAGAGAGAGAGAGAGCAGAGCCTTTGTTAGGAGAAACGCGGGAAGTGTACAGGGATCAGGAGACATATTGTCCATGTGCTGCATTGAAGGCCCGTTGGTGTACTATGTACTGAAAAGGTCTGCTGTGACGAATAAAAGTGATTGTTCCCTGGTCAAGTGTGTGGCCGGCAGAGGAATCCGCTTGATGTTGAGAAATGTTTGCAACCCTGAAGTAAAAGACATTGACAATTCAACTGATCCGCCTGGTCTTCAATTATTCCCACTAGCAGCGGAGTTCTACAGCTGCTAAACACTGTGACACCATCTTTTACGGAGGACGGAAGGGATCCATAAGTATATTGAAAGCTTACCTCTCAGGTGGGTGACGCACTGCACCACAACACCCAGCATGCCCTGGTCACCCCTGAACCCTGAGGTAGCTTACAGCTGCACTGCCTCCTTCACATTATACAATAGACAACAGCAGGCTACAGCCAAAAAGCTCCTCCGCTCTCCTCCCTCCCCAGATCCTGCTCAAGGCCTGTGGTCCCCCCACCATCCGCCACCAGCCCGTGGCCTGCCACCCCCTTGGCTGTCTACACCTAGCTCTGAATCCTCCTTCTGCAAATGGCAGGGGAAGGAGCCGGAGCATCTCCTCTCCTACATAGCGCCACATACCTCCTACATCCAGTGATGTCACCTTTGATGTAGACGTTCTCTTTCCTCATCTTCTCCATCCAGACCAGACCGCCATGATTATTTTTCAGCCATCTCCCGTCTCTGCAGAGATTGACAAACATACATTAGTTTCCCACTTTTCCATCATCTTCACATCTTCAGAACACCGCATCCAGCCACCCCCAATCCTATGCACGCTGTGTTTCCCAATCTTATACTGCAGAAACTGTTCCCTGAAAAATATATGTATCACACAGATAGTGGCCCCTTCAGCAATTATTTCCACACAAATAAAAAAATAGCTATGCCCAGTACATGGTATCCCAGACACTAGTAGTATAAACATAATATCCCCAAAAGTAATTGTGCTAAGCTGATACTGTGCCAGGGTGCCCACCAATATAGCAGTGCTCCCCAAAATGCCACAATATAAATAATTCTCTGCCAGAGCACACTTAGTAGTAATAATGCCCCCAAAGGGACACTAAAACTACACTTTATTGTTACATTTAAAAACCGGGGAAGATTCCTGATCAATATAAAGAAGACCAGGGTATGTATACACATCAAAGATGCACAAATGCACGTCCTGTGACTTATGCAGTGAGGTCCCTGGATTGCATGGACCAAACACCGGAGGTGTCAGGCGTCAGGTGTGAGACAAATGATCAAAGAAGGCTGGGTTTGGCAGCCTGCCTGCTGACTAAGGGGAGATTGAGGGCTAATTTTTGCCCCGAAACACCAAACGTAGGTATTCTCAACCAGCCAGCCACATGCAGCAGCTTCACAGGAGGTGCCAGGTGTTCATTAACCCGTACACACATTAACGGCCGAACTAGCGCCAGACGCTGTCACCATGCCAGTAGTACAGCTATTGCTCTTTAGTGTACAGTACACAACAGGCAGGGTCTCTGTGCTCCTGTTGAGTCTTCTTCTAGACGAAACGCGTTGAGCCGTGGGCAGCCTTTTAAAGCTGGTCTATGAGCATTCTAGGTTTTTAGACCCAGCATCTCCCTTTGGCGTGCATCCTCCTGAGTGCATCCCCCTGAGTGTTTTTTGGGGATTTTGCACCTCCATTCCCTCCATGGTACCCCCCAGGGGAGTACTTACAAATACTCTCCTCCCTTTGGTGGGGATCCTGGTTTTTACTGGGTCTTGATTGTTAGGTGTACGGGTTAATGAACACCTGGCACCTCCTGTGAAGCTGCTGCATGTGGCTGGCTGTGAATACCTACGTTTGTTTTTTTTGGGCAAAAATTATCCCTCAATCTCACCTTACTCAGCAGGCAGGCCGCCACATCCAACCTTCTTTGACGATTTGTCTCACACCTGACGCCTGACACCTCCGGTGTTTGGTCCATGCACTCCAGGGACCTCACTGCATAAGTCCAAGGACGTGCATTTGTGTATCTTTGATGTGTATTTATACCCTGGACTTCTTTATATTGATCAGGAATCTTCCCCTGTTTTTAAATGTAACAATAAAGTGTAGTTTTAGCGTCCCTTTGCTTTCCGTGAATCCTACTTCTTTGAGACGCATACCTCCTTATCTAATTATTCGTGAATTCAGACCCCCTATAATGTGCCAGTAAAAAATAGAGCCCCAAAATGCCCCCATAGTGCTCCACTCTCCCATAGTGCCACTAAATAATGCTCCTATAGTGCCTCTAATAATGTGCCAGTAAAAAAATGCCATAGTGCCCCCCATAATATGCATTTAAAAAAGTCCCCTTTAGAGCCACCAAATGTCCCCATAGTGCTCCACTGCCCCATAGTACCCCCAAATAATGCTCCCATAGTGCCACTCTCCCCTCTAGTGCCCCCCATAATTTGCCATTAAAAAGTCCCCTTTAGAGCCCCCAAACAATGCTCCTAGGGTGCCAGTGCCACTAGATGCCCGATATTAATTAATTTGGCCCCACACTGCCATCCATTTATTTGCCCCCCTGCCCCATATTAATTAATTTACCCCCCATTTGTCCCCACTGTCCCATTAATTTGCCCCCAAATTGCCATCTTCCCCCTGCCCCAGATAAACACACAAAACACACAAAAAAACATGCCAACACTTACCTGTGTCCTGGATGGTGAGGCAGGCGCATGACTCAAATGCGCGATTACATCATCGCGCATGTCGCACGATGATGTCATCGCGCGGCGCCGGGCTTCTACCACCACTTAGGCCTCAGGCCTACTCGGCCAGAAGCCTATTGTGGTGATAGGCGGTGGGGCAGGGAACTATGCACTCCCGTGCCCCGCCGCAGTGCAATTAGAACCAGGGCCGTGCCACCTGTGTGATCGGTGGTGCGGCCCTGGAGGATAAAAAATAAATAAAAATGAATGGTTCTAGGGGGGTCCAGACCTGTTGGACCACCCCCCTGGGTGCGCCATCGATCAGAATTCAAGCAAGTATGAAGATAAAAATTACATAACCAGACTCCACTTCAACCACACTATACACAGCTTTCTCTAGTTTGGGGGGTGCTGCAGATTGACTTTAAAGAATAAACATCCAAAGCTATTCAGATAGTACAAATAAAATGTACAATGGCTGTATGGACTATGTGTCACTAAATAGATTATACTGGGCCAAATTCACTGCCTTCTCTAGAATAACACTCAGTTCACTAAAGTTACTACAGATGTGACATCCTTGGGGTTTTTGGAGCTTTAACCAAGAATTCCACTACTACAGACAACCATTGTATGTTTTATTTACACTGTTTTTCTAACTTTTATTTACCATTGAAGGGGTTGTCCAACCCTCAAGCCAAAAGTAATTGCCACCAGGAATGTATGTAAATGTAACCACTTGACGACTGCCCATAGACTATAAACGTCCTATGGGCGGTAGTCTATCTCTGAATAGGCGTTTTAGAACGTCCATTCAGAGACGGCATCTGCACGCTAAACTTGCAGATGCTGAGCAGGTTGCCTGCTGTCAGTGACAGCAGAGCAACCCAGAGAGAAGGCAGGGACAGTGGCCAAGTGTCCCTGCCTTCTAAATTGCCGCAGACACAGCGCTCACCGCTATGCTCTTCCTGCTCCCTGCTCGGTGGTCATGTGACCGCCAGGGCTGGGAGTGTGCAGGAGCTGTCGGGTCTCTCACAGCTCGATCAGCCCTGCATTGAAGCTGTACAGCAGCAGCTACTAGCAGTCAGCCACAGTTACAGGAGAAATCAATAGTGAAAAAAAAAAAAAAAGTGAAGTTAAATGTCCCCCAGAGGTCTTATGTATGACCTTATGGGGGACGTAAAGTGTAAAATAAAAAATAAAAAAAATAAAGTGTTTTAAAAAAAAAAAAAAATTTGGTTTTACATTTTAAAAAAATCCCCAATTAATTAGTTAAAAAAAAGTTAAAAATAGAAAAAATAAAATAAATTGGACATATTTGCTATTGTCGCGTCCGTGACGGCCGGCTCTATAAATCTATCACATCATCCACACCGTCCGATAAACACCATAAAAAAAATAAAAAAAAACTTTGTTAAAAAAAAGCATTTTTGTCATCTTATATCACAAAAAGTGCAGCAACAAGCGATCAAAAAAGCATATGTACCACAAAATAAATACAATAAAACCGTCAACTCATCGAGCAAAAAATGAGCCCCTACATAGGAAAATCGCTCAAAAAATAAAAAAATTATAGCTCTTAGAACATGGAGACATTACAACATAATTTTTTGTTTAAAAAAAGCTATTATTGTGTTAAAGTGAAGTACATTTAAAAAAGTATACATATACATACCTAACCCCTCACATGAACACCGTAATAAAAATAAAATAAAAACAGTGCCAAAAAAGCCATTTTTTGTCACTTAACATCACATAAAGTGCAACACCAAGCGATCAAAATGGCATATTCCCCCCAAAATAGTACGAATCAAACCATCACCTCATCCCACAAAAAGTGAGACCCTAACTAAGACAATCGGTCAAAAAATAAAAAAAGCTATGGCTACCAGACTATGGAGACACTAAAACATCAATTTTTTTGTTTCAAAAATGCGATTATTGTGTAAAACTTAAATAAATATGAAAAAGTATACATATTATGTATTGCTGCATCCGTAACAACCTGCTCTATAAAAATATCACACGATTTAACCCCTTAGGTGAACGCTGTAAAAATAAAATAATAAAAAACTGTGCTAAAACAACTACTTTTTTGGTCACCTTGCACCCTAAAGTCTAATAATGAATGCCCAAAAAAGCATATGTACCAAAAAATGGTACCAGTAAAAACTTCATCTCTTCCAAGACGATAGGCAGAAAAATAAAAAAATATGGTGTTCAGAAAATGGAGACACAAAAACATAATTTTTTTCAAAAATGCTTTGTTATGTAAAAACTGAAACAAACCAAAAAAGAAAGTAGACTTTTTTTTTATTATTTCGTCCTTAACAACGTCATCTATAAAAATACTGCATGATCTACTGTTACCTTATTTCCTTGCCTCACAAAAAATGTAATATAGAGCAATCAAAAATCATATTCACTCCAAAATAGTACCAATAAAACTGGCACCATATCCACTAGTTTTCAAAATAGGGTCAATTTTTGGGAGTTTCTACTGTCAGGGTGCATCGGGGGGCTTTAAATGGGACAAGGCATCTAAAAATGAGTTCAGCAAAATCTGCTCTCCAAAAACCATGTGGCATTACTTTCCTTCTGCACCCTGCCGTGTGCCCTTACAACAGTTTAGGACCACATGTGGGGTATTTCTGTAAACCGCAGAATCAGGGTAATAAATAATATGTTTTGTTTGGCTGCTAACCCTTGATGTTTGAAAAAAAATGGATGAAAAAAATGGATTAAAAATGGAAAATTTGCCAAAAAACTGAAATTCTGAAATTTTATTTCCATTTTCCATTAAATCTTTGTGGAACGCCTAAAGGGTTAACAAAGTTTGTAAAATCAGTTTTGAGTAACCTGAGGGGTCTAGTTTTTACAATGGGGTCATTTATGGGGGTTTCCACTGTGTAAGCCCCACAATGTGACTTCAAAATTTTTAAGAATTGCTTCTAAACTTCTAAGCCTTCTAACATCCTAAAAAAATAAAATGACATTTACAAAATGATGCCAACACAAAGTAGACATATGGAGAATGTTAAGTAATCATTATTTAATGAGGTATCACTTTCTGTTTTAAGAGCAGAGAAATATAAATTTTGAAAATTGCGAATTTTTCTAAATTTTTGGGAAATTTGGGATTTTTTCATAAATAAAGGTGAAATATATTGACTC
Organism: Bufotes viridis; assembly: GCA_033119425.1. Lineage (NCBI taxonomy): Eukaryota > Metazoa > Chordata > Amphibia > Anura > Bufonidae > Bufotes > Bufotes viridis. The sequence goes on from CM065591.1 coordinate 382,348,182, forward strand.
AAATTTATGACTATCATGAAGTACAATATGTCACGAGAAAACAAAACTTAACTCTAAACTCTTAGGCTGTGTTCACATGAGCGTGTCCGGATTAGGTCCGGATGCGTTGCGGATGCGTTCAGTTAAAACTGTGCGTTTTCACAGGCAAAGCCATTCAGTTTTACCTGTGATTGCGTTCAGTTGTTCAGTTTTTTCCGCGCGGGTGCAATGCGTTTTGATGCGTTTTTCACGCGCGTGATAAAAAACTGAAGGTTTACAAACAACATCTCCTAGCAACCATCAGTGAAAAACGCAACGCACCCGCACTTGCTTGTGGATGCAATGCGCTTTTCACGCAGCCCCATTCACTTCTATGGGGCTGCGGATGTGTTTATAAAGCATAAGATAGAGCATGCTTCGATTTACACGCGTTGCAGAAGTGATGCGTGAAAAAAAACGCTCATGTACACAGCCCCATAGAAATGAATGGGTCAGGATTCAGTGTGGGTGCAATGCGTTCACATCACGCATTGCACCCGTGCGGAAATCACGCTCGTGTGGATGCAGCCTTAACTCTAAACTTAACAGCACATAAAGTGACACGTCAGATTTGCAAAATTAGGCCTGGTCAGGAAGGGGAAAATGGCCCGGACTGGAAGTGGTTAAGAAAATGATCACCTCACCTCTTGATAGCAGCTCTGTTCCACCAATGTCCCTGCTGCTTCTGGTGGATTAAAAGATGTCCCATTCATGGTCATGTGCACCACTGCAGATATTCACTAGCTTCAAGGGTGTTGTGTATCAGAGCAGCGGGTGACCACTGAGCCACTGCAGTCATGTTCTGCTAAGGGACATGCCACCACTGAGACCTATCTATGTGTCATCTTTCCGGGCATCTGACTGTTGTTTTGTCTTTGTTTAGCATCCATTTTTTATTTCTAAAATAAGTTAACATTTGCATAAGTTGATTCCCTATCTAAAGAGCATCAGCAAGAAAACATGTTTTGGGAAGAATAGAATTCTATTATTGTAGTCTTTAATCAGGAATAATGATTGTATATCTCTAGGTATTCATTTCTTCATGATAGACAAGGAAACTGACAAATGTACTTTTAATGGTCCTTGCTGGTGCCATACTACTGGGGCCTCATTAGAAGACATTTTTGTACATCATTTTCCCCTAGCGAATGTCACTTTACATTATTTCTTAAAAAAGGTGGCTGTTGAAGATAATTACCGAGAAGCATATCCTGTTTTGTAGCTGTAGAGAAATCAGACACTAGAGAGTATGTCCTAACAGGCATCAAAAATTTACATTGTCACAGATGAATGTGGATGATGAATATATGCAGCTGTTTTTACAGTGAAGAATTGCTTATTTGGTGCCTGTTGTCGTGCTTTAATTATTTCTATGTAATCATTTAAAATATTTACTATTCTAAATGAAACTTGGCTCCCATCCAAACAGTCCTAGCATGCCTCCCGATAGGCACCAGTAATTAATGGTAATAGATGCAGAGCGAAATAGTATAATTTAAAATGTAAGAATATATTAGACATCATTTCAAACAATGACATTTATGCATGAAGATGTAGTTCTGCTGTAAAGCTGAAGCACTAAACATTTCATTGTGAGGGTCATTTCAGGCAGATGAAATATAGGTCTGCAGTCTAGATAATACTACCAGGTTTTTAGTGTCTTGTATAATATGCTGGATAATCCAGATTGGACTACCAAAGAACCAAACTCAATAAAAGACCCTATCCACATACAACTATTCTACAAGTCACAGGCAACCTATTCTTATTAACAATACGATATGAATATCCAATTGAAATAATAGCTAGTATTGAGCAAAGAGAAGCGTTCAAAGACAAATATTTAGGAAAACTTTGATTCGCAAAGAATCCGAATCTACTCACGCTTCGTGGTAACAAATTATTTTTTCCTAAAATGCCGGCTGCACGTGTTACAAAGTGAAAGTAAGACACCTGATAGATCACCCATAATGCTGTGCAGCTAGCCAATCCAAAGATAGCCATCCCACAGCCCTATAAAATCATTATTCTGCGTGGTCTCGGCTATTGTCCTGTGAGCTGAGCATAGGGAGAGATGTGACAAGCACACATGCACTAGGGAGATTGTTGCTATAGAATATTGAGAGAAAGAGAGTGCAGGAAGAGTGCCCGGAAAGGGCGGGGAGACTTAAGCCTCATTCACACGTCAGTGTTCCATGTATGTGTGATGTATGTGTTCTCCAGGGACAGCACGTCTCTATTCATTTTAATGTGTGTATTCAGACATCAGTGTTTTAGCACAGTCCGTGGATCTGTTTTTTTTAGCACGGATGCACGCTCTATTTTGTCCTTGTTCACACGGATTCATCACGGTCATTATAGTCTATGAGTCCGTGAAAACTACGAATGCCATCTGTGTTTCATGGCTCTTTAGGAAGAGGTGCTTTGGAAATTATTTTTCAGCTGTTCGGTATCAGTGCAACACGGATGACACACAGACAGTAAAAAACGGAGACACAGATCCATCACGGACATCTTCACGGAGGCATCCCTGACCACCTTTTCACGGATTTAAGCACGGACATGTGAATGAGGCTTTATGCTGTATCAGTTTTATTTATTCTTATATTTACTTATTCCTACATCACCCGTAAGCTAAGATATGTGATTCAATACCAATAAGGCTACTTTCACATCAGTGCTTTCCTTTCCAATATTGAGCTCTTTCATAGTTTTTCAAAGCCGGAGGAAAATGCTTCAGTTTTGTCCCCATTTATTGTCAATGGGGACAAAACAAAGACGTAAGACAAAGGTATACGGCTCATTCTGCCTTCCAATCTGAGTCTCCTCGGTGAAATCTCAGGGGCATTTGATCTGGTTTCTATGGCAGCCTTGACCCTGCTGAAGCTTATCAGGCCTGCCATGGTAAGTTCCCTGCTGTTTGTGCAGCAGGGAGAGTGTAAAAATCCTGTTCACCCTAAAAGATCTCTATAGTGATGAGCGGCATAGGCTATATTTGAATTCATGATATTTTGCTAATTTCTGGCCAAATATTCGCCATAAATTCGCAAATCCGAGAATTTGTGATCTCCAGTCATTATTTACTTGATTGCAAAAATCACCAATGTAATATATTTGTGATAAAAAATCACAATTAGAATATTTGCGATCAACACTAAGGGGTAGGCAACTTTCCTATTGGTTGCTAGGGATGTTGCTAAGTGCCAATATTCGCGATAAATTCGCAATTAGAATATTCATGACTACGAATATATAACACTATATTTTAAATATTCGCGAATATATTCGCAAATTCTCTAAGTGGTGATACTTGTGATTAAAAATTGTGATTCGAATATTCGCGCTCAACACTAGATCTCTACTAGAGTGAATAGGACAAGGGATCAAAATATCTCAGGATCTAGCCCCCTAAGGGGACTAATAGTTATTAAATAGAAAGTTAAAACAGTTAAAAGAAAAAAGAAATTATATTAAAAGTTTAAATCACCCCCCTTTCCCAATTTTACATATAAAAATATATTAACAATAAAAAAATAAACATATCAGGTATCACAGCATCCAAAAATGTCTCTGGGGGGGCACAGACAGGAGAAACAATGTGTGCTCCTGCCCATACTCCGTGCGCTGCGGCCCCATTCGTAAACTGTAGACTCCATACTCCGTACACCGCTAATAAGTTAGCAGGTGGAAAGCGCTAAGCTGTCATAGATTTCTGTTTAAGCGCTAGTGTTGGGCGCAAATATTCGAATCAAGAATTTTAATCGCGAATATTGCCACTTCGAGAATTTGCAAAGATTTAGAATATAGTGCTATATATTCGTATTCGTGAATATTCTACTTTTTTTTTTCATCTGAACCCATGATCCCTCTCTTCTTCTTGCTTGTGGGCCAATGAGAAATCTGCAATGTCTTTGTCTGAGCTTAGCAACATCCCTAGCAACCAACAGGAAAGTTCTCTACCACTTACTATATAAGAACCTCCCCAGCAGCCATTTTCTGTAGTTTTTTGCAGTTCTGAGAGAGACAGCAGTGCCATTGCTGTGCTCTGTGCTTTGCTGTGTAATTACATTAGATAGTTAGTTAGTATATATATATACAGATAGTTAGTGGGAGATAGTCAGTGTAGGTTAGATTGTGATATAGTGAAGCTGTATAGTGCAGGGTGTTAGGTAGTGTGATAAGTTCTGCTGTCCATACATACATGCTACAGACATAGTGCTGTGATGTCACAAGTTTACAACAATACTTAGTGCACCAATCACTAATATGTACTGTAGTCAGACCTGCAAAAATGTGAAGATGCACATATTGTGCAAAAATATGCGCATCATTAATTGCCGATTTGCTCAATCGCAAATATATTGTAGCACTCTATCTGCTGTAGGGTATTAGCTTGGTTTCGGGGGACACTTTCACAAGTATCTTCAGGAAACACGGTATCAATGTCCAAACAGTGCATTTATTTAGTTCCAGCACACCATAAACTGTACAGAAAATAAACACCTTGCCCGCCTGGGCCCTAACTAAACATACACAGTGTCCCTACCTAGCTATTAATCACAGTTGACACGCAGAACTCATGTGCCTTGTAGTTCTCCAGATCTCCCAGGCTTACAGTCCTCCAGCCCCTAGGCTGTGCAGCAACAAAGTCCCTTGAGGGATTTGGGCTCACTTATCCGCCTGACTAGGACCCATGCAACCCACTACCAGGCGTTGCTTTGTTCCCCAAGACCAGGCTATGCCAAGCCTTGTGGTCCCTCAGCCTTGCCCAGCTGAGGCCACCTCACAGAGCTATCCCAGGCCTCTGCTTCAAACTCTCTCCCAGAGCCTCCCTTCAAAGCATCTCCATTGAAAGAGACAGAGGGAGGTGCTATATCCCATCCTGATACCTCTAGCTCTCCCACCTGTGGTGGAATAGGGGTGTGGACAGCACTATCCACCCCTTCCTTACCAGTAACCAGAGTGAGACCTGTCACTGTCTCACATTGCATATAAAGCTATTGTAATGTTCTGCCGTGCCAACCATTTTCTCCAGTCTCAGGATACTTCTAGCGGCTTAAAAAATGTAGCTAAAGTGACCCACGCCTGTATTGCACGTGCAATATGCGCATATTACATTGCCGATTTTTGCAATCAAGAATATTCACCCAAATATGTGCGAAATATTGCAAATGCGAATATTGCCCCTGATGCTCATCAGTGTTAAGTGTATGGAATAATTTATGATGATAGGTGCGCCAATCTTTATAAAGCTCCCTCTTTATGTTCATCTCTGTGCTGAGCCACCCAATAACCAACTGTGGGGAAAGTACCACCACAGGAGCAATGAAGCATTACACAGTGTCAGTTTGAATCAACTTTTTTTTTTTTTTTTTTCTAACATCCTAGACATCATATTCAAAGCAGATTCCTGGGCAGCTAATTAAAAAATAAAGTCAGAACGGGTTAAGTATAAAAAAGATGACATACTCACCCACACTCCGCCACTACAATTTAGATGCTCTTCCACTTCCGACATGCCAGAAATGCCATAAAAGACCTGCTCATTTAGTTACTGGCTATAATAGTGACTTGCTTCAGCCAGTCATTCCCTAAGCAGGACATTCCTGGTATTTCCAGGGTGTAGAGCCTGAACCAGGAAGTCTAAAGAAGCAGGAAGTTTAGCGGGAGATCAGTGAAGGTGAGTAATGTATTGCCTTTTAAGCATTTTTTTTAATCTGTCAGGAATACCTCTTTAACCCTTTAATAAATAATTAGCTGCACCATGATTAAGCACATTTACATGAGTGTATATTTCCACAGATTGATTTTTTTTTTAGGGAAATAATTTTATTTTCACTTAACTTCCGAGTATCTCATACACCACAGTCTACTAAGAACAAAACATTTTCTAAAACCTACTTAAATCTTGTTTATTTAATTTAATAAAGTACAAAGGCTGTGTCATGATTGTATTGGGTTTCTTTTTTTTTTTCCACTTTATATTTTACACAGTAGCTATACCCTTAAAAGTCTTTCCTAATCAACAACCTATTCTTTGAAATTCAAAAGACAGACTCCACACTAATAATGAGTGTTTTATTGATTTAAGTCTTCCCCATCATAGCTCAGGATAATTAGCCATTTGACAGTTTAGCAGAGAAAGCACGTATATTAATATTTTCACAAGACTTGATTGCAACCAGGGTTGATTTGAAACCGATATTGTAGAAAGAATGTAACATAAAATGAGGGAATGTGTTATACGAAAAATGTTATTTTCCTAACTACTGAGCAAGTGAGCAGCTATTATACTACCGAATGATAAAAGTCAATATGAGGAACCTTATAGCATGGATTACATGCATTATTAAAATCATGAATCTATCTCAATTTTTTTCCTAATGTTTGATCAGTTCTTTCTCGGCCTATATAAATATGACTCTTAGTATTATATCTTTGCTCATAGAGAAATAATCAATAATGGGATATTACTATAGTTCTCAACATTTTAAAGTTAAATCCAGGGCCTGCTTTTAACTCATTGCTATGTGACTTATGAAACTAGCTGAGTGCGCTTGCTTGGCTATTTTCAGAAGCCCAATAGCGCTTAAGGGAAGTGCGCTGCTCAAGCGTGGTAACCTCTCCATTCACTTCTATTGGACTGCTGGAAATGGCAGAGACAACACTCGGTTATTTTTGGAAATCCCATAGAAGTTAATGGAGGATAGGTGCACATGCGGCTCTCTGTTCCCTTTGGGTGTCCTGTTCTGCAGATAGGAGCAGGTCCCAGATGTGGGACCTGCATCTATCTGAAATTGATGCCATATCCTAGCAATATTCCATCAATGCCTTAGATCGGAATACTGCTTTAATGTGTTAAATGTGCTCTGACTGACATGATGTATAGCTGAACACATACACTTATGGTGCTCATTAAAGGACCCATAGTAAATTATTGCACTTGTCCCACAGTGATGTGTACATGACAGTGCAACCCCTCTACACTAGCCTTCTGTGTGTCCTGTGGTAAGGAGTGTGTAAGACCCACATACACTTAAAGTATAGATGAACAAATTTAACAACATTTTTTTATTCTGGTCCAAATCTTGGAGAGAGAAACCAAAGTAGTTCTCATTCCAAAATAAACCTGAATATTTCATACCAGCAAATAGCTTTTTATTATTTTTATTTAACAGAGCTAAGAAAGCACAAATAGCTGCTTAAGGGGCAGTGGTTGGGGTCTGGAGGGGTACTATTTTTCCTTATGAAGAGCATTGAGTATGCATGAGGAGTATTGTAGCTCAGGCAGCGCTTCTCTGGGTTTCTAGGAAAAATATATGCAAATGAGTACTTTTTATATCTGGTATCAGAGAGGCTTAACTTTCTTTGGAAGGAAAGCTAATTTGCATATCTTTACCAGAAACACAAACATATGGAAAATGGATTTCTTTCTAAATGGAAAAGAAAGTTAAGCCTCTCGGGTGCCAGCAGATATATGATGTGCTAATTTGCATATATTTTTCTAAAAAACCCAGAGGAGCATCATCTGGACTAAAATAATCCTCATGCGCACTTGGCATTCTCCATAAGGAAAAATAGTAACCCCCCTTCCAACTCCCCCATAAACCAACAAGGCTTCTCAGGTATGTAAGCTAATTCTCTATGCTTAGATTTGAAATAAATAAATAAATAAATAAATAAAAATGTTGTTATATGACACTCAGTTTTAATTTTCTTTTAGAAGAAGGAAGATTGGGTTGCACCTTAATTTTTCAGAGGAGCATTAAGCAGAGACATTTTGGAGGAGGACTGATTTGCATATTTATTTTTTCCAAATTAATTCTCTCTTTTGAATCTCAATGATTTGGGGTTTGTTCAAACCCAAGGTTGCACCTTAATTTTTCAGAGGAGCATTAAGCAGACTCATTTTGGAGGAGGACTGATTTGCATATTTTTTTTTTCCAAATTAATTCTCTGTTTTGAATTTTAATGATTTTGGGTTTGTTCAAATCCAAGATTTTTGAAAGAATTGTGATGAATTTTGAATTGATTTGCTCATCTTTATCTTATACCGTTGATAGTGATAATCTTTTGTTTTGAACCATCAAGCAAACATTATTGTGGCCTAACATGGAGATCTCTTGCTTTAAGATCTATGTTTTGCATATGATTAACTACTTTGTCAGCATTGTCCTTGGTCATACTTAGGGGGATTCACTGTGTAGAGGGAACGTTAAAATATACTTTTATTCAAAAATACATTAAAATGATAATCCTTGGGGGAAAGATCAAAAGTCGACACACTGACAAAAAATTGATGTGTCCCTGGTGAATCGATTGATAGTCCATCCAGCGGATTGGGAACACATAAATCATGAATGGGTATCCAGAAGCCCAAAAATGATGATTTATGGACTACAATTCACCTAGGGAGTAACAATCATACTGGTATGTGATCACTATTATACTGGCAGATAAGTGAACAATCTGAGGGGTACAGCACTTCCCCTGCTGTCAGAAATCACTGCCTAATAGTAGACCACATATCATTGGAGGTGAGGTTGCACATTGCTAATGGACATAAACGCCCTGAGCCCTGGTTACCACACTGTGTGTGGGAAGGACGCTATTGACATGCCCAAAGCAGTGGAGACTGCAAAAATTCACCTGACTACCTAGCATATAGAGACTAGGTTGCCACCTCACTAACTAGCGTCTGACTCGACGCGTTTCTTGTGCTAATTCATCAGGAGTAATAGCGCTACTGGGGTGGGTGAACAAACGCCGTCACACTGATGGTGTGTGACAGCTAGTCCGGCGCTTGAATGGCCGTGAAACGGCCGCTTCTGGCGCCAGGATATAAGGACATAAGACCGCCCACAAGGGGAGGGACCAGGGCTGGGCACAACCAATCAGGACATGAGGGGGCGGTAACAGGTACACAGTGCCCGCCCAAGTCCTGACGTCGTGAAATATCAGCCCCGTCACTTGGATTAAAGTATGGCAAGCTAGTAAACTTTACTTACAGTGGCGACAAGGAGAAGAAGGACAAGTGAGAGAGGTAGCGATCACCAGTGTATATTATCTGATGTTATAGATGATGATGTTAAAGAGGCTATCTATCCATCAATGTATACTGTTAAAGACAGCCTCATCATCGGAGTGTCATTCAATAACAACAGAGAAGGAGGGAATTACTGAAGATCTAATGGACAGTGGTTTGGTCACAATTAATGATGTGTAGTGGGGAAGCATGGTATGTTATCACATGCCACCTATGATGTCTAGGTATAATCCACTACTATATTTGTGCAGTAGTACGGCAATGTAGATACAGTAACCCCACCATAATTGGATCGCCCCCATATGTCACAATTTACATAATGGTCATTGGGAAAGAAGATAGCAGAGAGGACCTGTTGGTATAAAAACGACCGATAGGACTATTCAATGAAGCTGGTAAATGAAATATATTCATTTAACCCACGCGGTCGAACTGTGTCCAGTCTGTAGGTCCATTGTGATTCTTTTTGTAGGACCAGACGGTCCAGGTCACCACCTCTAGGTGAGGGTCTGATGACCTCAAGACCCTGAAATTTGATCGAGCGGGGATCACCAGAATGTTGCACATCAATGTGGCGTGCAATGGGGGTATCTGACCGCTTTCTGATGTCATTCAGATGTTCGCCAATCCGTCTGCGAAACTCCCGGATCGTCTTTCCCACATATTGCAAGCCACAAACGCACGTACCCAAGTACACCAAACCTGACGTCCTACAATTAATAAATGATCTAATTGTGTAGGATCTGGATGTGGTTGTACTGGTGAACGTGCGTCCCGTCTGAATGGAACCACAAGCTATACAGTCCCCACATCGAAATGTACCTGTGGCAGAACTGGTAAGCCACGTACTCGGGCGAGGAGGTTGGAAGAAACTGTGGACCAGACGGTCCTTTAAATTGCGACCTCTACGAAATGTAACCACAGGTTTATCACCCATCAGATGTCCAATATCTTTGTCCATCTGCAGGATGCCCCAATGTTTCCGTAGACAATCCATAATGGGTCCATTTGCGGCGTCAAAGGTTGCAATTAGTCGGATCTGGTCTCCATCCTCATCCCTACGTTTTAGAATAAGGAGAGATTCACGAGTACAGGCTGCTGAATGATGAAAAGCAGATGAAACAATTTTTGGTCATACTTACCAAAAAAGACAGGAAAAAAAATATAGGGCTATTTTTATCTATTTTTCGGAAATGATGTAATGCCGCGCTCTAGCAGTGGATGGGATATAAATTATTCCCGTCCGTGTCTCAGCTACTAAAGTGATAGTACCGCCGTCTGTATAGCAACACTCAGAGGCTGGTCGGTCGGGCTAGCTCTCCTGGATGCCTAAATCCTGCAGGGTGTGAGGGTGAATGGGCGGCAGCGGCAGCAGGAGCACGGCTCTCTAGTCGCGTCTAGTCGCGCCGGCCGGTGGCGCGATCTCAGTCAGCACGCACGCATGCCAGGGGCACAGGTGACGCCACCACTGCGGCTACAGGTAGTCCACCTGTAGCCGCAGTGGTGACGTCACCCGTGCCCTGAACGTGCGTAGGCATAACTGAGGATCGCGCCACCGGCCGGGCGCACCCAGACACGCCGACTAGAGAGACCGTGTTCCTGCTACCGCTGCCGCCACCACACCATTCACCCCCACACCCTGCAGGATTTAGGCATCCAGGAGGATACTAGCCCGCACCGACCAGCCTTCGGTGAGTGTTTGCTATACAGATACGTGGTACCGGAGGTACATTATTACACTTTAGTAGCTGAGACACGGACGGGAATAATTTATATCCCATCCACTGCTAGAGCGGCATTACATCATTTCCGAGTCTTTTCTTCCTGCAAACAGAGGGGTGACAGCCCTGTTTTCGTGCCGCTGCTTGTGGGAGACCAGACAGTATTGGTGCGCTACTGACCTTATTCATTTGCGTTTTATCTATTTTTATCTATTTTTCGGAAATGATGTAATGTCGCGCTCTAGCAGTGGATGGGATATAAATTATTCCCGTCCGTGTCTCAGCTACTAAAGTGTAATAATGTACCCCGGTACCACGTATCTGTATAGCAAACACTCACCGAAGGCTGGTCGGTGCGGGCTAGCATCCTCCTGGATGCCTAAATCCTGCAGGGTGTGGGGGTGAATGGTGTGGTGCGGCAGCGGTAGCAGGAGCACGGTCTCTCTGAGTCGGCGTGTCTGGGTCGCGCCCGGCCGGTGGCGCGATCCTCAGTTGCTCGCACGCACGTTCAGGGGCACAGGTGGCGTCACCACTGCGGCCTACAGGTAGTCCACCTGTAGCCGCAGTGGTGACGCCACCTGTGCCCTGAACGTGCGTGCGTAACTGAGGATCGCGCCACCGGCCGGCGCACCCAGACACGCCGACTAGAGAGACCGTGCTCCTGCTACCGCTGCCGCCGACCACACCATTCACCCCCACACCCTGCAGGATTTAGGCATCCAGGAGGATACTAGCCCGCACCGACCAGCCTTCGGTGAGTGTTTGCTATACAGATACGTGGTACCGGGGGTACATTATTACACTTTAGTAGCTGAGACACGGACGGGAATAATTTATATCCCATCCACTGCTAGAGCGCGGCATTACATCATTTCCGAGTCTTTTCTTCCTGCAAACAGAGGGGGTGACAGCCCTGTTTTCGTGCCGCTGCTTGTGGGAGACCAGACAGTATTGGTGCGCTACTGACCTTATTCATTTGCGTTTTATCTATTTTTATCTATTTGGAAGGCCTTTTTTCAAAGTCAATATAGTCATATAGTGCAACTCAGTAATCCAATTGATAAACTAGAAACTGTCTATGCACGAAAGAGAAAATCAATTTTACATACCCCAAGACAGTTTCATAGGATAACTGGTTGAATCAAAAGTTAGATGACATCAAGGATTTCCGATAGCAAAGGTAAGGTTCTATGTTCACCACCGACATGCTACTTGAGAAGCCTCTGACATCTCACTAGTGACACAAAACAGTGCCAGAGGACAAGCACTCAGGCAGATGTCTGCTTTTCTGCAATCTGCTATTAAATCATTGAAATGAACGATTCTCTGAGTGCTAGACAGTTATACACGTACTGTAACTGCTCCAGCAAGCCAGCTATTTATAGTGCCTTCACTAATGCTATTAATGGTAATCAGAGCACACTCCTTTAATCTTCTCATACAAAGGCCACAATCTTTATTTCCACTGGCTTCAATTTAGTTTCGTCTAGGATGAACAGTAGTTCATAAGGAAAATATAAGAACCCTTGCATGAAAATAATGTATGTCAATGTGTCAAGAATATGCTGAAAGTAGTCTAAAGCTTGTACACAAATCCAAATTCTAGTGTATTTGTGAAAGGCAAGAACCAAGTAAAAAAGCACTGCTGCATCTATTGAAGTATCTGAGCTGCATTAAGGATCATATTGCCTATGTATAGTGAGGTCTTGAAGCCCTTGAAGCAATGAATTAATGTAATCTGTAATAGGATATTCAATTGAGAATTCCAAACTTTTTGTCTAGTTCTTATGAAATTTCACTTATTTCATGCATCTATATGAAACAGTCGAACTATGAAGTTGCTGTAGGGTCCCATATACTATTATGGGAGCCATACTGTACAACTGTAGAAGCTTAACAGATGTGTAATACTGATGCCTCAGGTTGAAAAAAGTGATCAGTGCAATGCAGATCCAGGGGAATGCAAAAAAAAAAAAAAAAAGCTTTATGAAGTAACTGTTGATTGTCCCCAAGTTGTTTACAATTCTCCCATATTCTTTTTCTCTGTAAATATGAATGCATAATATGACATCTCTACATAACGTGCAATAACAAGTCATTCATGAGTGGCACCTAATGGTCAGTTTAATTTAGCAAATTGAGTGTGTTACTATTCTTCCTCCTGTCTGAATTGGTCAGACAAGAGCTGAGCCTCTTCCCCATGTCTGCATGCTTCTGCTCACAGAAATGCAGCAACATAATTGTCTAATTAGATAATTCCATTAACCTTCACCTGTCAATTCAACTTATAGGGTATACAGACTTTGGAGCAACCCCCTAATGAGCTAAAATGGAGAAATGTTCTGTAAGAGTGGCTACAGCTCTAGCCCATCCATGCATTATAGTTCAACTATTTAATGGAATGAACAGGTAGATGCCCCTTGTGGCTTAGAGAAACATGACCCATGGTAATTAACTTATCGTTTGTTTTTGATGTCCTAAATAACTTGATTCATGAGCCAAAGTCCAAAAGTACAGTAAAGGCCAACAAAAAAGCCACAAGATTAGCATTAGAACCCTTAACATATCTGTCGATCCTCAGAGATTACGGGTGTCACAGTGGGTTCCTCAGAGCACACTATATGCTTATTTGCCGATGATATAATATTGACCCTATCCGACCCTATACAGTCATTAGGAGCCGCACTTAGAATTATCACTAACTTTGGTTCCCTCTCGTACTATAAAATAAACGAGTCAAAATCACAAGTTCTACCTATTAATATACTTCCTTCTGAGGTTGAAGACCTGAAATCCTGGTATCGTCTTGATTGGCAGCCCTCAGAAATTTCTTACTTAGGGACTAAGCTCACCACCCCCAGCACATTACTATTTAAGCGTAATTATGAACCTTTTCTCTCAGTACTTGAAAATGACTTGAACAGCTTTTCCATGAAAGAGTTATCATCGGTTGGACAGATAGCCTCCTTTCAGATGATGAGACTCCCCAAACTTATTTATATTTTCCGAGCCCTCCCTATCCCTATCCCGAGTTCCTTCTTTAAGAAAGCACAAGCCTTAGTGAATAAATATATTTGGAATCGTAGTCACCCTAGAATTGCACATAGTGTAATGTGGCGGAAGAAACTAGCCGGTGGTCTGGGGCTTCCCTCTATTAGAGACTATTATATAGCCATAGGCCTAGCGTTCCTAAGAGATTGGTGGGACAATACTCCCGGTAAACAATGGATTCAAATAGAAGCTGCCTGCCTTTGCACCCACCATCCCAGGGATCACTTAATCCATTTACTTAATTTTCCCAAGACCCCTAAACATCCCCTTCTTACTGTCTTCCATGCTCAAGATGTATGGCTCCATTTCCACGACGAGCACGGGGAAAGAAAGAAGTTGCCTGACAAATTACTTTCAACTTATTTCCTTAAATAAACAATGCCAGACCTAGACCTATCTATTTGGTGCATGAAAGGGGTATTTTCCCTTGATCAGCTCATACAGGGGAATTCTATTTTGCCCTTTGAATCCATTCATACCCAGTTCCAAATCCCCCATAAAGAATTTTACAATTATTTGAGAATCAGACATTATTATGACACAGTCCTCAGACAGCCTACTAGATTCAACCCCGACCTTCTCAAACTTTTCCAATGCCCCTCCTTGAAAAAAGGGAAAACCACCAGAGATATTTACGACCCCTGGGTGATAAAATGTCATGCAAAAAATCCACGTATGTTCTATCCTGGGAATAAGACTTAGGATGTTCCTTCCCCAAGAATCATGGTCTGAATTAGGTTCATCTCTAAAAATTTCAAATGCGTAACACACTTTGAAGCGACTGTTAAAACGCAACTTAGATGGTATTATACACCCAATAGACTAAATAGGATATATCCGGGGTCATAACCTAGGTGTTGGAGGAATTGTGGAGGGAGGGGAACCCCATTACATATTCTTTGGTCATGTCTGAAACTACAGTGCTTTTAGCAACAAACTTTCACGCTAGCGTTAAAAATTGTCTTAATTACATTATCCCCTACTCCTGCCATGGCTCTGCTGTTCTTGGGCCTCTCCCAACTTCCCAAAACGCATACGCCTATACTGGGCCATCTCTTCCTAAGTGCCAAAATTGCTATTACTCGACACTGGAAGGCTCCATCCTCTCCTACTTTGAAAGAAGTTATCCACATCGTAAATACCACCTGTCAGTATGAAAGCCGGCTTCCACCATCTATACTTACCCCTGCTAAAAGAGACCTAACATAGGCCCATTGGCAAACCTGCCCACAATACTCCCCATAATATATCCTGCACCAACTTTTACCTGAGTTAACAGTGCCAATGTTGTTCACGGAGAGGAAAATTGTTTGTCACTCCACCTCGGAGTTAATTGTTTGTGTTACTTACCTATTCTTCTACCATTGACCATTTTATATGGATATTGTGGCGTCTAATTGGCAGCACCCAAGCGGGTGCCTAGGTGCTGATTTAATTTATTGTGATTGCTTGACTGTTTTGGATTGTACTATGGATTCTATTTACATTCAATTGCTTTAGTGGCTGCATCCACAACCTTTCTGTTCATCTTTTCTTGAAAAACAATAAAAAATTATTGAGATAAAAAAGCCACAAGAAGTGAAATGTAACTCTGCAAGAGGCAAAATTTAGATGAGTGCATTTGTGTGTGTGTTATCTATGTTCTCAGTGAACTGCACTTGGAGCTATGCAGTTAAAAATTTAGTATAGCCACTGGGCTACTCAATAAATTGTATAGTGCCACCTACTGTTTGTCCTTTTCCTTATTACTTCATTCACCTGAGGTGGTCGCATACCCTCAGTTTAAATCTTCAACTGTCTCCAGCCATATCTACTGTTAGAATCTGTAGCAGTTATAGGGAGCAAACTACAGCAGAAGGGACACATACCCTGAGCCTTAATAGGGAGAGAGCTGCAGCAGAAAGGACTTGACCCATGAGAAAAGACATCCCCCCCAACCTACCAGTCTGACGTAAAGCTAGCAAAACAATTAGGTCAATAAACGGGGAGATCTCTGGATCCATATGAGGTACAGAGCTGGTTCAAGCTTTGTTGGAAAGAGATTATCATATACTCTGTGATGTCTGATTTTAATTCTTTACATGAATCATGGCATAACCCCTTTAAGTGTGTGTTTTACATATTAAGGAGAACATAATGATCAAAAAGTAGCTGCACAGAATATCAAAAACCTTTCCTCAAAAGACAAACGCAGTGACTGATTTTTCCAGGTATTTGTTTTTTGTTTTTTTTTTACTTTAGAGGATAATTTTCTTTAGTGACTCTCCATAGAAGCATTATATGTGTAATGCTCTATTAAGAAAGTCTTAGAGAACTTCCATTACTGTAATTCACAAACAACCCACTGTCAGTCGAGGACAGGCTTCTATGATTACTTTTGTCCTTGCTTTACCTGAAAAGTGCATTGAAATATCCCAAATGCTGCTTTATAATATAAAGTATTGCTTTAATTAAAATATGGATTGCTTAATATTAAAGTGTTACATTATTTAGCTCTTTCCCAACTGAACAAATATTACTACAATAATTTAGCTTATAAATTAATTGTAAGCATGCCGTCTAACCATATGCTTGCATTATGCACTGTTCATTTCTTTAACTATAGTCTTACTTTTCACTTCTCGCAGTTTCATATTTATAAAGTAACTTAAATAATACCAAGAAACCATGGGGCCAGAGACAATGTCTAATAGTCGAGAAAACAGTGTTGCGTCTATATTGTACATGTCATGCTTTACTGCAATTATGTTACTTTCTCTGTAGCCTTGTCAGAGCAACTGAGGAGATGAAGACAAAGGGGTGAAGGGAATCTGGAAAGGAGTTCATTGTATTAAAACATTTATGTATCACAGTAAGAAACAAATATAATTTGTTTCCTCCACTGTACTTTTTATTTGTTCAAACGCTATACACAAATTACATTTGTCATAGAAACGGCCTTTTGTTTTAATGGCAAAGGAAAAGTAGTTATTTCTTTTCAGACTGCTTGCAGAAACAAGCTAAGGATACTGCTTTCTTTTCATTGGAACATACTGGTATAATTGGCATAATAGAATATTTTGCACTTTACCTCTCATAATAACAACAGAGTAAAGATTCCGAGCTAATACATTTAGGGCCCTTGGCAAGAAATGCTTTTGCAAATTAGAGAAATACTGGGACACATAAGGCAAATTCAGCACTAATAGTCCTGTGCGGGAAAAAAAAAAATCCAGCAGCGATTGTATAGAAATGTCATAATGTGCATCTTCAATAGGGCAAATTATCAATGTGTTTTGCATCTAAAGGTGGAATAGAAGTGCTATAAAACTGTCACTCATTAATTACCAAGTATCTAAGACATTTTAAAGGGGTTTTCCAGTTTGCATTACCCCACTTTATACTAAGCCCTTATGAAGGTAGCTGTAATTTTATAATGTGTTTATTTTACCATTATTGCTCTTATTCTATTCTGGGCTTTGGTCACATGACCATGTCCATGCAGCTCTTTATTTCCTGTGATGTTTTGTCCATGTTTTGTCCAAAGCAGTAACAGGGACGTTGTTAGGGAAGTGTACATGTAACTAACTGGGTGGGAGGAGCTATAAACTAGCGCTACATTGTTAAGGCCAGTGATAGGGGTGTATCTATGTAACCAGCCAGGTGGGAGGAGCTACAAACTATCTGGTTGTTAGGGGCAGTTATAGAGGAGTGCCCATGTAAATATCTGGGTGGAAGGAGCTTTAAACTAGCTGGGTGCTGTTAGGGGCAGTGCTGGAGCTGTTTGGTTGGATATAGCAACAGTAGGTATTTCATATAGGATGGAAACAAACCAAAGGTGTTTATTCACATGATGCACAAAATGTACATGAAGTATGCAACGTTATGAGCAACTGTGTTAAAAACCATAATAACGCCAGAAATTCTCTTTAAGGTATATAACTGCTCCACTTATCTGATTTCGATAGAAATGTGTCATTCAAATGAATGGAAAAGATTTTCAGTTACTTAAATTGCTCTAACACATGTGCTGTGTGTGAATAAATACAGTTTTCAGTCACATAGATTTCTGCAACAAATCTGTTGTGTGCTCTTGCTGAGCTTGGTTCACTAAGTAGCTTGTCAGTAAGTGGAGTTAAAGAACCGGAGTGCTGGTGCTGTGTGTGATTCTGTGGGCTGTTTGAGTGGTTGCAAATAGTTTATAGCAAAGGTCTTTGTGAGTTAAGTGCTTGCATTTTGATACTGGCCTCATTTAAAACCATTTTTTTCTCTACTGTGCACCTGGTTAAAAGGAATGGTTTCTGCTCCCAGGTACTATTAATTGCACTGCTGGACTCATTCTGAGCTTGCTCTTGCTGGGCTTGGTTCGCCAAGTGGGCTTGTGAATAAGTAGAGTTAAAGAACTGGAGTTTAAGTCAAGGAGCAAGAAACTAAGGTTTGATAGATTTTCTTTGTGTGTTGTTTGGTTTATTTTAGCAAGTTCTCCAATTATAGCAGACAGAGGTCTAAATCTAAATTCATATGTTCTGTTGTCTTTCTTTGCTGTTCATCCCCATTTAAACTTGTGCTCCATTCGTGATGCTAGTGTGTGTCCTGTGCAATGTATACATTCCTTGAAGAGCCATTTGAGGATGAATACATTTGCAGTAAATGCAAGCATGTTGCATATTTGAAAGCCCAGAACTTGGATCTAAATAGGCAGCTTGCAACATGCAGGAGCATTGCAAACTTGAAGAGAGGCTTAGACCTCACTGTGCAGTAACTGGCTGGGATCAGTTAAATGGAGGTGAGCGGAGAAGGACAAGATCGGAACTATAGGGTCAGTAGTTGGATTAATGTTACAAGAAGGGGTAGAGGGAAAAGTGCCAGAGAGGCTAGTCCTGAGCTGGAACTCCCTAGTAAATATGTTGGTTTGGCTGATATTCGGGGTGCAAGCCCAGGGCCAGCAAGATTGCTGCAAGACGTTTCTTCTAGCAACCAGGAGGATGACTGGTGTAGGGAGGATGGGAAAAGGAGTGCAGCAAAGGTCAGACAGATGTTGGTGGTAATGGATTCTATAATTAGGTGGACAGACAGGGTCATCTGTCTCTGAGACCATGAATGCCAAACAGTGTGTTGTCTTCTAGGTGCTTGGGTTTGGCATATTTTCTTGATAAAAATTCGAAATTCGAATATTCGCGCTCAACACTAATAATGACATGCATGCAGCCAATCAGCAACCAGCCAGAACTGTGATGTCACAGCCCTATAAATAGCCTCAGCCATCTTGGATTCTACCATTTTCCAGTGTACTTAGTGCAGGGAGAGACATCAGCAGGCGCTAGGGACAGTGCTAGGAAAGACTTCATTGTGCTAAAAAAAAACAATTTACAAGTTCAGAGAAAGAATATTCAAGGTGTAGGGAAAGGATAGGGAGGAATAATTCCATAGCATTTATGTAGAACAGGGTTCAGTAGGGGAGTGTACAGCCTAGGTAATAGGAACAATCCTATTATACCTTGCTGCACTGACTGGGGATCCAAATTGCCATTAAACAGCTCTGTAATTTCAGCAAACCACTCTTGTTATTGGGGTGCAAGTGATGTTTGATACGGCCATTAACAGGGTTTATTACAAGGAAATATTTATATGTCTTATTTGCACTTTTGCGGTGCAGTTATATGTTCCAAAGCATTATTTGACTTGTATTAGTGGGAAAAAAGGGCTTATTAGCAGTTGTGTGGTAAAGTGATAAAATTACAGCCCTTTTTGGCGTGTATTAGTGGGAAAAAAAAGGGCTTATTAGCTGTTGTGTGGTGAAAAAAGATTTTTTTTGGGGGGTGTTTTTAATTAGCAGTTGTGTCTTGATGCGATTTTCACGGATGGTTGCTAAGAGATGTTGTTTGTAAACATTCAGTTTTTATCCTGATTGCAAAATACAATAAATTACATTGCACCCTCAGGATAAAAACTGAACAACTGAACGCAATCGCTAACAAAACTGAATGCACTTGCCGGACCTAATCCGCTCACGCTCGTCTGCAAGGTGCCTTACTGCTGAGACCCTCTCCACTCTGTCAGGGCGGGCTTTACTTGTATAAGCATTTATTAGAACGGGTTCTTTAGACATTTATGTGGAATCAGATGAGGACGGTGTAAAAGGAGTGTGCTTCTTCTTGGCACTAACATCGACCTGTAAGGCTGAGTTCATGCTTGAGTTGTTTGGTCAGTTTTGGCCCCGTGACTGCCCAAATAAGTGAAGTGTGCAGTGATTCTAAGAGCGACGCCTGTCATCTGCATGTCATACTGACTCACAGTATTGTTGCACTACCATAGCATACTCCCTATGCGTGTTACTGCAAGGCACAGTGTTCTACACCAGGAAATAGCTGTTTTTTACGCAATTTGCCGCAAATAAATTAGGATCGAACCACATTTTTTCGAGAAATTTGGTGATCCGGCCAAATCAAATTTTTGAAATATCGGCTCATCTGTACTCTACACCTTTGGGACAACAATGACATTTTTAAATTTTGTTTCATCATTGGGCATCATGGGGTGTGACATGAGTTTGTTTTCTAAAAAAAAAAAAATATATATATATATATATATATATATATAATTTTGTGATATTCTGATATATGATCTGAACTGCAGTCTTTCACGTGTTTTGTAAGCATGTCACAATATTGTTTTGAATGGGCATCATGAGATTTTTTTTTGTCATTGTGTTTTGAATTTGTAATTTATAGAAATATGCATTTTAAATGATAGCTTTGAAAGTTTATAAGCATAATAAGGAAGTTAGCAATCAATATTAATGAACTTTCTCTTTGAAGAAATAAAGACATTTTGGATTCATTATAGGATTGACACCTATAGGTGGTGCTGTAGAGAAAGTGATCATTTTTCTGAGGGAGACCATTTTTCCTAAAAACCTATCACTCAGTGCTTTACCCCATATTCTGTCTCTTTACAAAAAGAATCAGTAGTGTCCAATGTCACCCCAGACTTTGCCTCTGTGAGGCATAGCTTCCTGGAAAAAAGAGGACCGTTCATCTGTTCTTCCCAGTTGGAAATGGGATACCCTGTAGACATACCATATGAAGGATACTTCAAATAAGCAGATTTAATTCATTGTGACCACTTTTACTGTACATCCATAATAACTAAAGACTGAAATTGTGGTCAAGTTAGGCAAACATGGTCCTATGGCACCACAACCCACATAATGCATTGAGTTATTAAGAAATAGAAAGCTCCTATATAACAGTTTATAACTACTAAAATATATGTTAAAACTCGTTTTTAGGATTTCAGTCCATGAGCAAATATTTCAGGTATGTTACCTATTACAAAGACTTAAACCTGGAACTCTTTCAATAATGCATTTAGTCCTGACTCCTGATAAGTTATTTTAAAGCTGATCTTCTGTAACAGCGGCTGCGGTATGGCGCTGTTCCCCTGCTTATCGCCTCGGTCCTGGGTGCTGCGTTCAGTGATGACCTGTGGCTGGTGCTTCCTTTTCACTGCTGCGGTCCTGGGCTCTGTTTGTGTAGCTGTTATTGCTTCTGAGGATTCCGCTCCACAGCTTCCACTCAGCCCTGGACACATGAGTTCGGCTGGTTTCTTGTTACACTGCCCTAAGGGCGGCGCACATCTCTCTCTGAGCTGCATGGGTTGGGTCGTGTGATCTCGCTGACCAACCCTGGCTTTCCTGCATGTACTAAAGTGGCTCAACCCCCTTCCCAGATGCCTCTTTGTCAAGGTCCTTGTGTTTGCTGGTTCCTGATACTCATTTTTGTCCTACTCTTCCCAGTATCTACTTAGTACTGTCAATGTGAGAAAGAGAAGAAAAAGTGAGAGACAAGAAAAGTGTGAGCCTTAGGAGACATCACAGTGGCATACACAAATGTTCAGGCTAATTGTAGCAGTTCCAACGCAGTTCCAATTCAGGTGGATGGATTCTGACCTTAACATCAAACTGAGTGATTAGCTCATTCCTAGTCACCTACTTTACTGGCACAATTAAGGCAAGCTTTGTGATGCAAACCTGGTATATCTATCTATCTATGTCTCTTCTCTCTCGTTCCTCTGGAAATATTCTACCCAAATGAAATTCTGCTTTGGTAGAATCAGAAATAAAAAAAATAAATTGGGTCAACCTTCGATACTACTGAACCAATTCACTTATCCTTAACGTACATAAAATGACACACGTATTTACATTATGCTGATAAAGATATGTGTAATATGAAGGTCACATACCAGTAGGATGGGACTGATTTTCAACAATATCTATTACTTTGTACACTCTTTCTTGTTGCATTACTTTGTATATTTTTAAATCTATTTGACCGTGTATTGTTGGTTCAGCTAAATAAGCTGATCAAACATTAACGTGCAGTATTTCTGGTGTAAGTAGCTCTTTAAGCTATTGCTTTGAACATATTCTTTGAGAAACTGGTTCACGGGTGCTGTAATGTCGTAATATTAGAAGGGTTTAATGAAATAATAAAGATATCAACACTCAGACAAGAGATTATGCTAATCAGAGCTAGTAATGACTGTGTTACATATTCATCGTAGTTATCTATATCATGAGTTATATTAAAGATGTTAAAGCCTATGCAAATCAGTACTTATAGCTACAATGCTGCAGCAAGTCAAAGCTGCTCACCATTAACCATATTTATCCACTGCTGCAAGAGCACTTCTGTTTCTGCTGAAACTTCAAAATGCAAACCTATGATGATTGATTGACTTTAGAAATCATTTTTATATAAAGTCTATGCAAAAATGTGTTTTATGTATATGGCTTTAAATTTACATAAAAGCATAAAACAGAGGCATATCTATCTATCTATCTATCTATCTATCTATCTATCTCATGTCTATCTGTCTGTCTATCTGTCTGTCTGTCTATCTATCTATCTATCTATCTATCTATCTATCTATCTATCTACCTTTGTATATAGTATTTGCCTGTGTAGCTTGTGGATAGGGGATAACATTTATACTTGACACAACCCAGTTAACATCTAAGCCTGAACAGTATATTTTTTTCTTTCTAATTGATGCAAAATTCTGCATTGAATAATGCTTGATTAATGGTTGTGTCCAGTCACACCTGTCCATGTCTGTTATTGCAACTTAGTTCCAGAAGCTAAGTACCTGGAATTGCAGTTTAGTTCAATTGAAGTAAATGAGGCTGAGCCGCCACATCATATACAACCTATGGACTGGTATGCCACCATGTAAGAAGAAAACAGGTATTATTGTTCTAATATTGGTCAACCTCTTTAACCCCTCAAGGACACGGCCCTATTTCACCTTAAGGACTCGGCCATTTTTTGCAAATCTGACCAGTGTTACTTTATATGGTGATAACTTTTAAACGCTTTTACTTATGCAGGCCATTCTGAGACAGTTTTTTCGTCACATACCATACTTCATGACACTGGTAAAATGGAGTCAAAACAGTTAATTTTTATTCATGAAAAAATACAAAATTTACCAAAAATTTGGAAAAATTAGCAATTGTCCAAGTTTCAATTTCTTTATTTATATAATTCATAGTAATTCCTGCAAAAATAGTTATCATTTTACATTCCACATATGTCTACTTCATGTCTAGGAAGCCTTGTAGCACTCAGTGGTTCGTATCTGGAGTAGGGTTCCCACCCCTTTGGCTCAGTAAATACACAAACTCCAGTTTGTAGATGCAATAAAGTCCGTCTGTTTATTTTATAAATGTAACTGCGGCAATAAATTGTAACGCCAAGCGCTTCTCACCACAAGCGGTACAACCACAAATCTACCTTCCTATGCTGCTCTTTCTTTCTGGTACTTCAACGCGGCATTGGTCTGAAGAAGGCGCAAAAATGACCCCATTCTAGAAACTACACCCCTCAAGGTATTCAAAACTGATTTTACAAACTTTGTTAACCCTTTAGGTGTTCCACAAGAATTCATGGAAAACAGAGATAAAATTTCAAAATTTCACTTTTTTGGCAGATTTTCCATTTTAAAATATTTTTTTTTCCAGTTACAAAGCAAGCGTTAACAGCCAAACAAAACTTAATATTTATTGTAACGCCAAGCGCTTCTCACCACAAGCGGTACAACCACAAATCTACCTTCCTACGCTGCTCTTTCTTTCTGGTACTTCAACGCGGCATTGGTCTGAAGAAGGCGCCGAGTCACCAAAACGTTACAATTTATTGCCGCAGTTACATTTATAAAATAAACAGACAAACTTTATTGCATCTACAAACTGAAGTTTGTTTATTTGCTTCATGTCTAGATCATTTTGGGAATGATATTTTATTTTTTGGGGATGTTACAAGCCTTAGACATTTAGAAGCAAATATTGAAATTTTTCAGAAATTTTCAAAAACCCACTTTTTAAGGACCAGTTCAGGTCTGAAGTCACTTTGTCTTACATAATAGAAACCACGCAAAAATGACCCCATTCTAGAAACTACACCCCTCAAGGTATTCAAAACTGATTTTACAAACTTTGTTAACCCTTTAGGTGTTCCACAAGAATTCATGGAAAACAGAGATAAAATTTCAAAATTTCACTTTTTTGGCAGATTTTCCATTTTAAAACATTTTTTTTTCCAGTTACAAAGCAAGCGTTAACAGCCAAACAAAACTTAATATTTATTGCCCTGATTCTGTAGTTTACAGAAACACCCCATATGTGATTGTAAACTGCTGTACGGGCACACGGCAGGGCGCAG
Source organism: Bufotes viridis (assembly GCA_033119425.1). Taxonomy (NCBI): domain Eukaryota; kingdom Metazoa; phylum Chordata; class Amphibia; order Anura; family Bufonidae; genus Bufotes; species Bufotes viridis. The sequence continues at coordinate 382,372,724 of CM065591.1, forward strand.
AAGGAATGGAATGCCATACGGTTTTTGGAAGGCAGATTTTGCTGGACTGGTTTTTTGACACCATTTCCCTTTTGAAGCCCCCCTGATGCACCCCCTAGAGTAGAAACTCAAAAAAAGTGACCCCATTTTAGAAACTACGGGATAGGGTGGCAGTTCTGTTGGTACTATTTTAGGGTACATATGATTTTTGGTTGCTCTATATTACAGTTTTTATGAGGCAAGGTAACAAGAAATAGTTGTTTTGGCACCATTTTTATTTTTTGTTATTTACAACATTCATCTGACAGGTTAGATCATGTGGTATTTTTAAAGAGCAGGTTATTACGGTTGCGGCACTACCTAATATGTATACTTTTTTTATATATGTAAGTTTTACACAATTATTTCATTTTTGAAACAAAAAAAATCATGTTTTAGTGTCTCCATAGTCTGAGAGCCATAGTTTTTTCAGTTTTTGGGTGATTAGCTTGGGTAGGGTATGATTTTTTTGGGATGAGATGATGGTTTAATTGGCACTATTTTGGGGTGCATATGACATTTTTATCGCTTGGTATTACACTTTTTGTTATATAAGCAGACAAAAAATGTCTTTTTTTACACCGTTTTTATTTTTATTTTTTTAGGGTATTCACCTGAGGGGTTAGGTCATGTGATATTTTTATAGAGCAGGTTATTACAGACGAGGTGATATATAATATGTATACTTTTTTTATTTATGTAAGTTTTACACAATAATATAATTTTTGAAACAAAAAAAAAATATCAAGTTTTAGTGTCTCCATTTTCTGAGAGCCATAGTTTTTTCAGTTTTTGGGCGATTATCTTAGGTAGGGTATCATTTTTTGCAGGATAAGATGACAGTTTGATTGGCACTATTTTGGGGTGTGTATGACTTTTTAATCGCTTGGTATTACACTTTTTGTGATGTAAGGTGACTTGATCCAGTGGATCTGGTGTCTATCTAATACAGTACAGTACACCATACAGTGTACTGTACTGTATTTTCTTAACTTTACATAGTCTAATCAAACTTTTGTCTTTAGCAGAAGTCTGATTAGACTTACAGTACCATGGCAAGCAGGACGCCTCTGAAAGCGTCCTGCTGCCATGGTAACCATCACCCGCTGCCAGAACAGAGCAGTGGGTGATGGGGAAGGAGGGGGGCTCCCTCCCTCTGCGATCCCATCCTGTCGGGGGGGTGCAAAGGCACTGTTAACCCCTTCCATACAGCGGTATGGATCGCAGCATAGAAGGGGTTAAAACTGCTGACATCTGCAGCACAGATGTCAGCAGTTTTTAGCAGAGTGTCAGCAATGTGCTGACACTTTGCTAAAACCACTGGACCACCAGGGAAACATTACAGAGGAGGCGAGTGCATCCCCCCCCACACGTATCGGCGATCGCAGCAAATCGCAGGTCAATTTCAGTCTTTGGTGACCCGATAACCCGAAATAGGATGGAGATCAGTGGTGTGATAACACACCACCAATCACCATCCTTCGATCCTGTGAGGTGATGGTGACATCACCTCACAGGATCACTTCCTATTGGTTGCATGGGCGTGCGGGGGTTAAACTCCATTCTGTGTCCGGAGCGAGGAGAGAGAGCAGCCTCCATCTTCTGTGCCCAGCACCCAGCAGCCCGCAGCAACTAGCAGGTAGGTTAGGGAAAGCTTAGGGACAGGTTTAGATAAGGCTGGGAGATTTAAAGACTTAGGTAGAGTTAGAGTAAATTTTTTTATTTTTTAGCTGTTGTATCACCATTTGGGTGACCGCCATGCTAGGGACCCTGTGGCCCACCCTAGTACGAGCAGCTATGGGGCTCATACTAGTTTTCCGGCCCACCAGATAAGCTCACCTTAGCCCCATACCGGTGAACTTGCCTGGTGTACCCCAGAGAATTTTCAGCCCATGATTCCTGATTTTGTTGGTCAGCCAGGAATCCAGATTCCCACAGTGGGCTTTACTGAATACGACTAATTTAGTCTTCTTTTCAGTGATCTAATGGTGGAGCAAACGAATCTATACGCCCAACAGTTCGTTGTTGAACATCCGGGCTGTTTTTTGGCTAGGACCGGTCAGTGCAGCCAAGATGAGGACGTTTTGGGGCCTTGTGCTGCACATGGGCCTAGTAAAAAAAAAACAGTGTCATGCATTACTGGCGTGGGGACGTCCTCTACCAGACCCCACTTTACAATACGGCCATGACACGCTCACAGGTTGAGGCCATGCAGAAATGCCTGCATTATGTAGATAATGCAGCATGTCCCCCCCCCCCCGTCCCCCGAAGTGATCCTGCCTATGACCACCTGTACAAAATCAGGGCGGTCATCGATCACTTTGGGGCCAAATTTTTGGAGGTCTATGTACCTGTAAGGGAGGTCGCGGTTGATGAGTCTCTCATTGCTTTCAAGGGGAGACTCCTTTTCCACCAGTATGTTCCCTCAAAGCAGGCGAGGTATGGCTTGAAGCTGTACAAACTTTGTGAGAGTACCTCAGGGTACACTTACACGTTTCATGTGTACGAGGGGCGAGATTCCCGTATTCAACCTCCAGAATGTCCCCCCACTCTAGGTGTTAGTGGGAAACTTGTGTGGGACCTTATGCACCCACTGCTAGATAAGGGTTACCACCTGTACATGGATAACATTTTAATACTAGTATCCCCTTGTTCCAGTCCCTCGCCACCAGATCCATGTCTACTTGTAGGACAATGCAGAGAAATCAACAAAAAAGTTGCGGTCTACTTGGTGCAGGTTGCCATGTACAACTCTTTTGTACTGTTCCAGTGCACTGGCAACACAAGGAAATTCCTTCAGTTCTATGAGGCAGTCCTCAAGGACCTGATCTTTTCTGACCGGGAAGGAGCAGGCCGGAGTACCTCGGGAACTGGAGGCGCCCGAATCGTCCCTGGCCAACACTTTGCCAGGTGTCATCCCCCATACTGGTAAAAAGGTACGGTCCCAAAAAAAAATGCAGAATGTGTAACAGGAGGGGGATACAGAAGGACACCGCCACTCAGTGTGACACGTGCCCTGATCATCCGGGCCTCTGCATTGACGGTTGCTTCAGGGAGTACCACACTTCCATGGAGTACTAAATTTATTATCCCCTTTTCCATTAAGCCATCAGATAAAAAACTATGGTTCTCAGACTTGAGACACCCAAAAATGTTTTTTCAAAAAGGATAGTTTGTAAAATAATTAAAGAAATAATTAAAAAAGTAGACAAATTAGTCACCACCATAGAAATATGCTCTATAAAAATACCCCTTAGATAAACACGGTAAAAAAAAAAAAAAAATACCTTACATCACAAAAAGAGTAACAGCAAGCGATCAAAAAGTCATATGCCCCCCAAAATAGTGCCAATAAAACCGTCCTCTGATCCTGCAAAAAATTATCCACTACCTAAGACAATCGGGTAAAAACTTAAAAAAAACTGACTCTTAGACTGTAGATAGTTAAATTTTTTTAGTTTGTTTCAACATAGAAAACATAGAAACATCGAATGTGTCGGCAGATAAGAACCATTTGGCCCATCTAGTCTGCCCAATATGCTGAATACTATGGATAGCCCCAGGCCCTATCTTATATGAAGGATGGCCTTATGCCTATCCCATGCATGCTTAAACTCCTTCACTGTATTTGCAGCTACCACTTCTGCAGGAAGGCTATTCCATATGTCCACTACTCTCTCAGTAAAGTAATTCTTCCTGATATTACTTTTAAACCTTTGCCCCTCTAATTTAAAACTATGTCCTCTTGTAGCAGTTTTTCTTCTTTTAAATATTCTCTCCTCTTTTACCGTGATGATTCCCTTTATGTATTTAAAAGTTTCTATCATATCCCCTCTGTCTCTTCTTGCTTCCAAGCTATACATGTTAAGGTCCTTTAACCTTTCCTGGTAAGTTTTGTCCTGCAATCCATGTACTAGTTTAGTAGCTCTTCTCTGAACTCTCTCCAAAGTTTCAATATCCTTCTGCAGATCTGGTCTCCAGTACTGCACACAATACTCCAAATGAGCTCTCACTAGTGCTCTGTAGAGCGGCACGAGCACCTCCCTCTTTCTACTGTTAATGCCTCTCCCTATACACCCAAGCATTCTGCTGGCACTACCTGCTGCTCTATGACATTGTCTGCCCACCTTTAGGTCATCTGATATAATGACCCTTAAATCCCTTTCCTCAGATACTGAGGTTAGTACTGTATCACTGATTTTATATTCTGCTCTTGGGTTTTTACGCCCCAGGTGCATTATCTTGCACTTATCGACATTAAATTTTAGTTGCCAGATTTTTGACCATTCCTCTAGTTTTCCTAAATCCTTTTCCATTTGGTGTATCCCTCCAGGAACATCAACCCTGTTACAAATCTTTGTGTCATCAGCAAAAAGACACACCTTACCATTGAGGCCTTCTGCAATTTCGCTGATAAAGATATTAAACAATATGGGTCCCAGAACAGATCACTGAGGTACCCCACTGGTAACAATACCATGGTCTGAATATACTCCATTGACTACAACCCTCTGTTTTCTGTCCTTCAGCCACTGCTTAATCCATTCAACAATATGTGAGCTCAAGCTCAAAGACTGCAGTTTATTGATAAGCCTTCTATGTGGGAGCGTATCAAATGCCTTACTAAAGTCCAGATAAGCGATGTCTACTGCACCTCCGCCATCTATTATTTTAGTCACCCAATCAAAAAAGTCAATAAGATTAGTTTGACATGATCTCCCTGAAGTAAACCCATGCTGTTTTTTATCAATCAACCCATGGGTTTCAAATAGGATAATATTGTATTAAAACTAAAAAAAAAATTAAAAGTAAACAAATTAGGTATCGCCGTGTCCGAAAAAATATGCACTATAAAAATACCCCATGACCTAACCCCTCTGATTCACATTGTAATTTTTTTTTTTTTAAAAGGTGCAAAAAGGGAATTTTTTGTTACCTTACATAACAAAATGTGTAATAGCAAGCGATCAAAAAGTTATATTCCCCCCAAAATAGTGCATCAGGGGGGCTTCAAATGAGACATGGTGTAGATAAACCAGTCCTGCAAAATCTGCCTTCCAAAAACCACATGGCGCTCCATTCCCTCTATGCCCTGCCGCGTGGCCATACAGTAGTTTACGACCACATATGGGGTCTTTCTGCAAACTAAAGAATTGGGGAATAAAAATTGAGTTTTGTTTGGCTTTTAACCCTTACTTAGTTACCGGAAAAAATGGATTAAAATTGAAAATTTGCGAAAAAATTTCCCATTAACTCTTGTAAAACACCTAAAGGTTAACGACGTTTGTAAAATCAGTTTTGAATTCCTTGAGGGGTGTAGTTTCTAAAATGGGGTCACTTTTAGGGAGTTTCTACCCCAGGGGGCATCAGGGGGGCTTCAAATGGGACATGGTGTAGATAAACCAGTCCAGCAAAATCTGCCTTCCAAAAACCACACTGCACTCCTTTCCCTCTATGCCCTGCCGCGTAGCCATACAATAGTTTATGTCCACATATGGGGTGTTTCTGCAAACTACAGAAGTGGGGCAATAAAAATTGGGTTTTGTTTGGCTGTTGACCCTTGCTTAGTTACTGGAAAAAAATGATTAAAATGGAACATTTGTGAGAGAATTCAGAAATTTTAGCTCCATTTGCCATTAAAGAGTAAATGACGTTTGTAAAATCAGTTTATGAATACTTTGAGGGGTGTAGTTTCTAGAATGGGGTCATTTTTGGATGCTTTCTATTATGTAAGCCTCACAAAGTGACTTCAGACCTGAACTACTCCCTAAAAAGTGGGTTTTTGAAAATTTCTGTAAAAATTTAAAGATTTGCTTCTAAACTTCTAAGCCTTAAAATGTCCCCAAAAAATAAAATGGCATTCCCAAAATGATCCATACATGAAGTAGACATATGGGGAATGTAAATTAATGACTTTTTTGGCGGCATTACAATGTATTATAGAAGTAGAGAAATTGAAACTTGGAAAATTGCAAATTTTACTAAATTTTTGTTAAATTTGGTACTTTTTTATAAATAAAATGCATTATCATAAAGTATAATATGTGACGAAAAAACTCATAATGGACAGGATAAGTAAAATCGTTTTAAAGTTATTCACACATAAAGTGACACTGGTCAGATTTGCAAAAAAATGGCCTGGTCCTTAAGGTGAAATATGGCCGTGTCATTAAAAATTAGTTACTGAAGAAATTCAACAAAGTCACGTGAGAGTTCATGACTTTGGGTCATCGAAGCCCATACATTCTAATACTGTACTGAGACGAATCTCCGTGTAGTATTATTCCGAGGTTTTGAATGAAGTGACTTCAGATGAAGCATCCAAAGCTCACTATGCTCAATGTTAATAGCCACCAATAGGGAATGTTCGCTATATACAGACTCCTACACATTGAACTTCAGTAAATAGACAGCATGCAGTAAAATTATTAGGCCTTCCTACTGGCAGCTGCATAAATCCAGGTTTTATTTATTTAACAAGTCTTTTTAATGTAGTCAAAGCTTATTATCAGAAAAAAAATACCTACAACTATACAGATATTCAATAAAAATTGTAAAGTTGGGCACTCTTCTTACATAGGAGATGCAGACCTTAAATTAATAAAAAGTCCCTTTAATAAATTACTTTTACAAACAATAAACACTATCTGGCCGATATTGTGAATAATTTCATTCAAATAAAACTGCACACTTCACATAAGAACAATCAAATAAAACCGCACACTTCACATAAGAATAGCACTATAGGCCAGATTTTAGTTCATAAATTACAACAGTCTATACTTTAAGAAGGATAACCATTCTTAAAGTATAGACTGTTGTAATTTATGAACTGAAATCACAATCACAATCACCATTTCCCATCATTGCACCCACTACATACAATGGAATGCAATTCATGATAAAGTAATTCGTAACAAACTGAATGTGAACTTCAGCAAAGCAGCTAAATTGAATTATTGATAACTTTGGTCATCTCTACTTCTGATGAACATAAATAAAACCTTACTTAATAAACTAAAAAATCATATTAAATGTCATATATCATATATGTCATATATCATATATGTTTTTCAAGTCGACATCTGCCACATTGTGAAAATACCACCATTCTCCAATTTACAATCATAGGAACCATCATCCAATTCTCCATCAGCTCTGATAACATGCACATAATCATCAAAGCTAAACAAACCAAAAATCTGCACGACCCATATGGCAGTTAACTTCCAAGTTGACAAATGTCTAGATAAGAATTAATGTTGATCACATGTATAACTGCTCATATCCTCACTCTTTAGTGTAAGTAAAAAGGACTCCCCCTATCTGTGACAATCAGAGAATATGTTTACTGATCGGTAATAAGGGTCGATGACATGAAGAAAAGTTCCTGTATGCCCCTGGGATTATTGAAGACTGTGTAGGGGAAGAGATGTCAATAACACGCTGAAATCTTTTATCCTTATGTCACTTGCAATTTATTCCTACCACTGCTCCCATATTTTAACACGGAACTATGAAGTAAAGTATTTCATGCTGCTTCCCATGTTAAAAAAAAATGATGTGACCCAAATATTGCACCTAGAATAGTAATGATTTCTAAACTAATTTTCTGGTGTTAAGGTACACAGTCCGAGTGCTGATAGGTAAGAAAACATCCATCTGTGCTGGATTGCACCAATCTGATTACATAGGCTGATGCAAAAAGAATGCCGGAGGAATGATCGCTACCCTAGTAGTTTTTCCCGCTTTCACATCTATTCTGATTCTGATTACCCAGGGAGATGTGCTGCCAAAAATCGGGCATCTTTCAGTCCAATCGGCTGATTGATTATAAGAGGCAATTATTCTGAAAGAGCATATGCAATAATTAGTGAATTTTCATGCTACTTTATCTAATAGGGACTTTAATCTAGATCTATGCTCAAATACCAAAATTATTATTAATATATATCCTTGACAGTAAAAGTGCAAAGGATGGCTTATTTTTTTTCAGTTATAGCATGTTTGTCTGTGTCTGTGCCTCTCTGATGTCAGAAAAAATAATTCGAGCACAGCGCAGAATAACATGTTCGCTAATGAGAAAAAAAATGGAAAAAAGAAAGACGTAATGTATAGATTAATTCATAATCAGAACTGAGAATTAGGGCACACTGTCTTATATTTTATATTGTAGTTCTACATTTAAAATGCCACTTAAAAACTAAGATGAATATACAGCCTTTTATATTTCATAATACGTTTTTGTCTGTCCAGAGATGGTCTGAATTTCCATACAATAATGGCTTCTGCTGGGACATTATTCTGAGTTTTCTTTCTGAAGGCGTATCATTTTCTTACCAAAATGAAATATTTTCAAAGTACATAATGGTTGAAACTAAAACAATGGTGCCCTCTTACAAATTGGAAATTGCCCAGGATTTGAACAGTTTGTCTTTAATAAAAACAGTTTTAAACTGGACACAATGACAGTCGGGGATCTCTGCTTATGTTATATGATTATACCCTTAGGCTATGTCCAGATTGCAGATTTTTTCCATGGATTTCAGCATAGACTCCATTCCAAAAACCATGCAGCATGAAAATACCTCTTGTTGTTAGTGGGAGTCCGTGTCATCGGTAATGTGACTACAAATTTTTTACGTGTGGTTTTTCACACACTGCCAAGAATGGCATGGACACAACATGAAACTCTTCTGGAGTCAGCTCGCGAATTAGCCCCATTAAATAGGGCTAAACCTGCAAGTGGATCCACCACATTCCAGTTAACAAACCATGGCAGAACATTGTCAAAATCCATTGTGTGAAAATAGTTTTATGTGCCAGGATTAGGGATGAGTGAACCCGTGGAAGTCCAGGTTCACCAGGTTCGGCCAAACTTCAGTTCAGGTTCGGGACCAATACTTGACCACGAACGCCCTCACCTCATCCACTTGATCACGCTGTAGCAGCTTCTTATATCTTTACTGAACAGGACCTGCGATATGCGTGATTTTGTTACCACTTGGGAGAGCGCGGTCATAACAGCCAGGATAACTGTTGCAATCCAGTGAAAAAAAAATTTTTCTTCATTATTCTAATTAGCTGTGTATCAAGATTGGACCCCACCCCACCCACTCGAAGCACCATAGCTGCAGCCCTTTCCCCTTCTAGCCTCATCCTCTCCTACTTGATTGACATGGCCAATCTCAATGAGGCTGCAGAAGTTTGGCCCGATCAATCAAGAAGGAGAGAGAGGCACTGGGACGAGAAGAGCCAAGAACCATGGTGCATTGAGTGACTTGGGCCCACCCTTAAATTAACATACATAATAAAAGCATGTTATCATTGGATTGCAGCAGCCGTTCCTGGCACATAGAGGTATGATTATAACATGCCTGGCATTGTGGCCATTTTAAATCTGATTTTGTTGAAGATACACTCCCTTTAGCATCTTTATTGCATTTCTATTCACCTAATTTTTCTATTTTTTAATAATAGAAGCAAAGAGAACGAAAATAATGAAAGATTGTAAATTGCATTTTTAAATTCTGCTTTGTCGATAGAAGACATACAAATGAAGCCACTTTACAAGATTGATCACTGATTCACATGTGTTGGCAAATTTGCAGGTTTGTGAAGAATTCGGTTGATTTAATTTGCAAAGCAAATCGCTGTGGCTCATGAGTGTATTGTCCCAGAGGTGCACAGATTGAAGATCATACAGATGCTTCACACATCCATAACAGGAGGCTTATTTCTCTAAAAGTAGCAGCACATGCAGAACAGACCTAGCTTCCACAGCCATCACTAACGCTTACACTTCATGTTGAAATAAAATAGCAGAGAGCTGATGATGGTGTGGTCCAACTCACACGATACGTGTACATTAAGAGTAGTGTGGACTATGGTAGAGTAATAGTTGTAGTTAGTTGTATTATATTTAACATGTCACTTAGAGTCTTGACTAAAAGGTATGTTAACAACATGATTGTATTAATAGAAAGACTGCAAATTATAACTGGGACAAGTAATTGAATTTTTTGCACCTATTGTTATTTTCAAAATGATATACTAAGTTAGTAGCAGTTATGAAACAGATGTGTATCCACTGTGTCTACTGAACAGATTTGACTTGGGGATATTCCTTAAAGGGGTTATTCAACACTAAAAACTGCTCCCCCATATACATGGCCTCTCACACTAATTCTACTTAACTTGCTCCCCTTGTCACTCCTGGTCCCCGCACAGCTGCCGCTGCTTCTCCCCATGCACGGATGAAAACATACAGCGTCTGTGGGGGGCAACCAATGGCAGGCGGTGACGGGGTCGAGCCTCTCTAGAATCGTGGGTGATGCTAGGGAGGCTCATCCCCATCACCGCCTGCCATTGGCTTCTCCCTCCTGACACCAGACATTTTAATCCGCGCACGGAGAGAAGCAACAACGGTGGTGCGGGGACTAGGAGCGATGCGGGAAATGGGAAGCCAGGTAAGTAGAATCAGTGTGAGGTGCCTGGCATATGGGGGAGCATTTGTTAGGTCGGATACCCATTTAAGGCCCTAAGTGTCCTCCCAGGTCTTCATCCTTTAACCGCTTCAGGGAAAAAAACTGGCCACTACCCCTTTGAGTAGTCTCTGTTCAAGTGACTGCTGATTCATGTGGGTCAACAAATACTGGTGTGGAACAGTGAAGGTAAAGCCAAGGTCAGAAAAATCCAACGTCAGTCTGAGAGTCAATGCTGCAGATTACTTGAATGTGCTCAAGGTCAGTATTAAGATTAGGTGGACATGAGGTCAGGCAGCAAAGCAGTCAGTCAGAAGTCAGTGCATAGGAGAATGACTAAGACAACATTTCAGGAAAACCAAGAATAATCCATTTCTCAGGCCCCCTCCCATGGGGAGGGGGTGGTCTCTCATAGGCTGTAACTGATTAGGGTTAATGCATGCAGGCCCTTAAATAACCCAAGAGAGCATATGTGTACCCTCTAGGCAGTAGGAACTTTAGGAACTTTAGCAGCCAGGCTCACCATACAGGAGGAGAGGGATGCCAGCAGGTCCAAATCAGTGGAACTACAACCCTACAACACTGTCCTGCATCAAAGAACAGGCACATGCCAAGTATCATAAAGATACAATTATATTATCTCAAATATAATATACAAAAAATATCATTAGCAGTACATAAAGTGTCAAACACAGGGAAAGATGCATGAGTCCAAACACACGTGTTTGTTTACCCCTAAATAGGGTGTTACACATGCCACATACGGCCCCAGTAAGGTGGACTCTACACAGTAATTCAAGGGGAGAGGAGATAACCTCACACACATACAGTGTAGGAGTGAACTGCATCCATCACAGAATACTCATACCCACCCCACCCACTACAGTAACCTAGTAGAGAACCTATTAAACCTTGCCGACATACCGTTTGCCATGATAGAGGGATATGCAAACAGCACGTGTCACTGGAAAACCCTCAAAGCGCGTTTCGCCACAGCTTTGTCAGGAGACCAACTCAGTGGAAACCTGGAGTGGGAGAGTGGGTGAGCAGTGTAGAAGCCATGTCCACCAGGAAGAGTGGAGCAATGGTAGGCATGGACCTCCTGCATACCAGAACCTTTGATAACAATTTACAGTAACTATAGTGTTTTTTTTTTGTCCATAAAAAAGAAAAGCAGAAAATTATGTCTGTATACTAGACATGAGATGTATACATTTCCAGGCTACATACTGATCGGTTAGTTGGGGCTGAGCTTTTTATTAGTGTTGTAACACTTCTTTTACAGTGTAGTTAACACTGACTACCACTCACTAACTGAATAGCTGCTCACCCCTTATATCACTTTTCAATGAGTGGGAGGATCAGAAGTGAATAGCTGGGAGGGAGCTTATTATGAAGAACAGCTAGATGACTGTGTGCTTATCATTTGTGATATTCGTATTTTACCACCCACCATGGAGAAAGTGGCCTTACGTTACAGACAGCCTCAGGCAACGAAATGGATTAAGAATGGCCCAGCTTCCCTACAGTATTGTCATTTCCAATCCACATTACTGTACATAAGAACTGTCAGTAATGGCATCATAATAGTGATACATATGCAGCTCTGCTAAGCTGAAACTGGACATGAAGGCAAGTCAATGTCAGAATAAAAGTGATTGAGCATTTGTTTATTGAAGCTTATTTAATAATGCTTAGGCTCGAGGATGGAGAGAACAGTAATATGCAGTTGATAATGCAATTGCTTGCATTTAATTTAATTTAACATCCACAACCGGGATTTGCAAGATGCAGAAGAACCTAATATTGAAGAGGTTACATTAAGATGGCTAGAGGGACCAGACCGACGCTATACAATAAACTGCACATGTAGTTCTGGCAGCAGAGGGGATAATGTTTAGAAATCACTTGCATAAAACACCTACATTTCCATGTTTCCAGCATGGCTATTAATGGAATGTCAGTTGATACTGATAACAAGTTCATATGTTTATTTTTTTTATTTTTTTTATTATTATTAGAATTATATACCTCACTATATCTTCAATACCCAAAATCAATATGAGCTCTTTGAAATATTGTATTAGTGCTGCCCTAAACCCCTGTGGGCTTACACATACCATATTATTTCTGGATTATTTGTGCAAATTTCATTTTACCTTTTTGAAGGTTTGATTTTATGAGAGTAGTAATATATTTTGAATGTGATCATTTAAAGGGCAAATGTATAAGGAATGTGTTGCAGTGAGTAATTTTTCAGGACTGATCCATTTTGAACATCTCTAGTAACAGGTGGTGAGAGCTTGGTGGCAGCTGTTTTCTAATTTTTCAAAAATGTAAATCTGAATAATTTAAAAATACTAATTTGCCATTTATAAATACTTTGATAAATGGTTCTGCTTCCTGAAGAGATTGACCATGCAGCTATTCAGATTCATGCTCACAAGGGCATCAATATTTCTTGCTGACTATAGAATTGAGAGAAAAAATCTGTCAAATTATTTTCTTAGAAAAACACTGTTGAGAACTGTTCATGATGCTGTTAATGACAAAGTGTCACTGTGCTTTACACTTTTGATATGTCACACTGACACATCAGAGATTTTAACCCATGGGGGTCCAATTTCTGAGACTAAGGATGTACAAACATTTCGGACAGAACCTAGTTCAGTCCGAAATTTGCTATTTTTCGGACAGCAGATGAACCCAAATCTTTCCAGGTTTGTTTCTGACAAATCCAGTAAAAGTGCATGTGTCAGTGGGAAAAAAGCAATAGGGATGAAGAAGAAGGGTTATCACATAACCCTGAGAGAAACTGGGGGGAGGGCTTGCCCAGATTGGCTCCCAGGCTGACACTTAGCCTGGATGAGCCAATCAGTGCTGCAGCAAGTGCCCTAGTAGAATCAGCATAACACCATTATGTGCTAGGCTGTGAAATAGGGTGGTTGGGTGTTACAGTGTCTGCCAGGTGAACGATCTTAGGGAGTCAGAAACAGTGAAAAGTCAATCAGGGAAAGTCAGAAATCAATCAAGATTATTGTCAGGGACTAAGATTCCAAAGAGGAATTGTTTGTGTGGTGTACAAGAGAGAGAAGCAGGACAGAAAAAGAGATGACATCATAAGTGCAGATGCACCTCAAAAACAGCTACCTACAAGCAAATACTTTCATGTTATTTCCCCATTTTAACAGAAATATTTTTTTTTATGTGGGGTTCAAAATATGATAAAATATATATATATATATATATATATATATATATATATATTATCTATCTATCTATCTATCTATCTATGTGATGTGATTAACACAGCAATGCCCACGGTATGGCAGAAATCTACCTGTGTGTGTTAAGTTGTGCCCACGGAATGGCAGCAATCTACCTATGTCTGTTAGGTTGAAATTGAGTGTCAAGCCTCCATCGGCCATTCTCCATTTAAGTATTTTCAGTTTTCACATGGTCGCAATTTAATTTTTTTTGGTGGGGTGCTTTCAGAGTTTAATTAAGCAGCACATATATGTATTTAAGACAGCAATAGTCACAGTATGGCAGCAATCTACCTGTGTATGTTAAGTTGAAATTGAGTGTCAAGCCTCAATTATTCATTCTCCATTTATGTATTTTCAGTTTCCACAAATGTATTTTATTTTTATTTTTTTGAGAAAGAGGATTAAATAGTGGATTGGATGGCTAACCCCTCCTCTCAGCTGCAGCAGGATGAAGTAGAGGTGACTTCAAAGTCAGACAACGTGCACTGGTGCCAGGGGTCACAGTGTTCCTCCTGCTTGCAGCCTTTCAGTGGAGTCCTTCCCAGTCTTCACTACCCATTCCTAGAAGGGCATATTCCTTTTTCCTAAGAATTGGAAAGAAAACCCCACCATACCTTATGGCAGATAGTCACGAGAGTCTATCTGTTGATGACTTGTGTGAGATCCTCCACCATTTGGGCTGCAATGAGAAGGAGGTTAGGGAGGAGGATGGTGACCTCATACATACCTGTGTTGATGGTGGTGGCAATAGTGGCACTTGTAGCCACTCCATTGGCAGGGTAGGAAGCGACAGTGACAGGGAAAACGCAGAGCATGGGACTGAGGACCAGGAGCCTAATATGTTATCTCACTGTCTGATAAAAGTTAACCTATTCAGGACCAGACCCGGGTAAGGTAAATTAATACTTATAAATACTGATGTCATCTAAGGCTTTATACCTATCTTGACCCAGGTCCTATATAAAACTTCACTTTTATTAATCCTACTAAAACACACAAAGTAACAAAATAATAGAGCCACAGACTGTATAAAAACTAAAGTCTATACTGTGCTGGCAGTATTCAAAATAGTGACTATCAGGGTGAGGAGATGTGCACTTTCTCCCACCCAGATACTATCACTCAGAGATTCACTTTAAACCCCCAGCTGTGTTTGGCTGATTAACAGAGAAACAGTAGCCAATATTGAATGTGTATAGGCTGCTGCTATTAACTGTGGCTAACAATTAGCCACGTTGTATCGGCAAACTAGACACCTAACAGCCAAACAGATTGCTATTTAGCTGAACAGTTGGGGGTGACTACATCTCCGTATTGTATGCAGTGTGGACATTGTCAGTGTTAACGTGTCCAGCCGGACTGTCTGATAAAAGGGGCAAGGAAAGTGAAAACTCCAATGAAGATTGTATGCTGGACAGGACCTGGGAGCCGGAATGGGTTGCTGAGGAGGCAGCATCAGTGGAGAAAAGCGGTGGTGGCAGCATTAAAGAGCAGAGTCAACATATGCAAACTGAAGAAAACGTTCATTCCAGTCTCCAGATAAAACAATGGAATCTTTTATTGAAAACCAGTAATAAAATCCAGTCATGCCAGACACATAGTGCAAAGAAAAATGCACCTCCAGCTATGTGTTTCGGATGTATATAACACCCTTAGGGCTCATGCACACGACTGTGTGCTGAACAGGCCAGTGCTGCGGAATGGGGTCCGCAATCCGCATCCAATGGTCCGCACCCCGGTGCAAAGGCACGGCTAGAAACACCGTGAAAGCACTCCGTAGTGCTTCCTTGGGCTTCCGATCCGTGCTTCCACAACGCATCTCCGGGATTGCGGACCCATTCAAGTAAATTGGTCCGTGATCTGTGATGAGGCTGCACATGGCCGGTTCCCTGTGTATTGCGGACCCGCCTTATGCGGGTCACAATACGGCCACGGGCAGCACACAGTCTTGTGCATGAGCCCTTAGTCATAGTTAAGGTGATGTGAACTGGTGCGACTTATATCTGAAGTTGGGGCAGAGCTGAATTCAATTAATTAGAAAATGCAATGCATGTGTGACAACAGCTCACAGTGAATGACCCCCACTAACCTCAGATACAGCAGACACAACCAGCAGTATACATGGGAAAAACTAAAGTGAAAAAAATAAATAAAAACACGCTCCAAAACTGGTCGCAAAATCAATAATGTAATATAAAATCCATTAGATACACAGGTATCCAATTTGAATATCCATCTAGCTTCAGCATTGAATAGTCTACAGTGTGCATCTCCACCTCTGCTTTGCACCTCCAAGTGTGAACTGTTACCTTCATGCACACGGAGAATAGGGCAGGAAACAGCAGATATATGTTTTAATGTTTTTTTTGTTTTTATTTTCCAAGTAGCATCTGATAAGTGTCTGCGGATTCAGATTTTTAGCGGTCCCACTGTGCAACCCATGTGCTGTAGGCTACAAGCTTTGCATGTGATAAGGTATATTTAATTATTGGTATTACAGTTGATATGCTGTTTGATTTTGTTCTTCGTACCATTGGCAGAGTCAACCTACATCCCAAAGTACAACCAGGGCCACATTTGTTTCAGATACTAGTTATGCCACTGATGCTGTGGGTGGGTTAGGCCCAAAAGATGCTAGAGCTAAGCCCAGCTTGGCTGTCTGTAGCTTTGTGCGAGCAAGTTCCATATGGGATTTTTTCTCCACAAGGGGGACAGACAAAACTCATAGCAGTGTGCAAGATCTGCAGGATTAAAATAAAGTTAATGAAATAAAAATAAAAAATTCTGAGGCTGTTCAAACACAATTATAGGTACCAGAGGTCTATTACAGCACATGAGGCATCACTGGATGCTTTGGGAAAATACAACTGGCCTGCATTCCCAATCAAAACAAGTCTGTCCTCCTTCTCCTGGTCCTCTTTGTGGCTGCCAACCCGCATCCCCAAGCAATACAGAAACTTTATCATCATGATTAGTGTTGAGTGAATCAAAGTATACAAAGTGGACTTCAATACGTATTTCCGGAAAAATTTGATTCATCATGAAGCCGAATTTCCTCCCGCTTTGTGGTAGAGAATCAATTTTTCCTAAAATGGTGGCAAAAATAATAATAATAATTATCCATTTGCTCACAGAGAGATCATCAGCTCCCGAATTAGTTCAAGAAAACGGAAAAGGACCTGCGGCAAGCGTTATGGCTAGAGATGAGTGAATTGAAGTTGACAAAGTGGAATTCGATCCGAATTTCAGGAAAAATGCAATTCGCACCAAAGCCCAATTTTCTTGCGCTTCGTGGTAACATATCACATTTTTTCCCAAAATAGCTGCTACACGTGTGAGGATATTGTGCAAGGAACTCTGGGAAAGCAGGATCACCCATACTGACATGCATGCAGCCAATCAGCAGCCAGCCAGCCCTGTGGTGTCACAGCCCTATAAATATGGCGGCCATCTTAGATTCTGCCATTCACCAGTGTGCTTAGTGCAGGGAGAGACATGTCTGCAGGCGCTAGGGACAGAGATAGGAAAGACTTGATTGTGGTGAAAAAAAAAAAACTATTTACAAGTGCAGGGAAAGATTACTCAAGGTGTAGGAAAGGATAGTGAGAGAATAAATCCACTAGCATTTGTGTTAAACAGGGGTCAGTCGGGGAGATGACAGCCTGGGTAATAGTAATAATCCGATTACACCTTGCTGCACATACTGGGGATCCAAATTGCCATTATACAGCTCTGTAATTCCAGCAAACCTGTCTTATTAGGATGCAAGCGCTGTTTGATACTGGCATTAACAGGGTTTATTGCAAGGAAATATTTATGTTTTATTTGCCCTTGTGCGCTGCAGTTATATGTTCTAAAGCATTTTTTGGCTTGTATTAGTGGGGAGAAAAGGCTTATTAGCCAAAAAAATATTTGCCACTCAGCGGTGCAGTTATTTGTTTTAAAGCCCTTTTTTACGTGTATTAGTGGAAAAAGGAAAAATATATTTGCCGCTCAGTGGTGCAGTTATCTGTTTTAAAGCCCTTTTTTACATGTATTAGTGGATAAAGAAAAAATATGTTTTCCACTCAGCGGTGCAGTGATATATTCGGAAGCCCTGTATGCCGTGTATTAGTGGCAAATTAAAAATACATTCGCCGTCCAGCGTTGTACTTATCAGTTGAAAAGCCTTTTGTGTAAAAGTAGAAAAAAATTAGGGCCTAATTGCCGTTCTGCAGTGCAGTGATATATTCGGAAGCCCTGTATGCCGTGTATTAGTGGCAAATTAAAAATACATTCGCCGTCCAGCGTTGTACTTATCAGTTGAAAAGCCTTTTGTGTAAAAGTAGAAAAAAATTTGGGCCTAATTGCCGTTCTGCAGTGCAGTGATATATTTTGAAGCCCAGTTTGCCATGTATAGGGGCAAAATAAAAATATATTCGCCATCCAACGTTGCATATATCTGTTGAAAAGCCTGTTGAGTAAAAGTAGAAGAAGAATTAGGCCTAATTGCCAATCTGTGGTGCAGTGATATTTTCTGAAGCCCAGTTTGCCGTGTGTTAGTGGCAAAATAAAAATATATTCCCAGTCCAGCATTGCATATATCTGTCGAAAAGCCTGTTGTGTAAAAGTAGATAAAAATTTGGGTCTAATTGATGTTCTGCAGTGCAGTGATATATTCGGAAGCCCATTTTACCTTGTATTAGTGGTGAAATAAAAATATATTTGCCGTCCAGCTTTGCATTTATCTGTTGAAAAGCCTTTTGTGTAAAAAAGGAAAAAAAAATAATTGGGCCTAATTGCAATTCTGCGGTGAAGTGATATATTCTGAAGCCCAGTTTGCTGTGTATAAATGGTGAAATAAAAATATATTCGCTGACCAGCATTGCCTATATCTGTTGAAAAGCCATTTGTGTAAAAGTAAAAAAAAAAAATGTGGGCCAAATTGCCATTTTGCGGTGCAGTGATATATTCTGAAGCCCAGTTTGCTGTGTATTAGTGGCAAAATAAAAATATATTCTCCATTCAGCATTGCACTTATCTGTTGAAAAGCCTTTTGTGTAAAAGTTGAAAATAATTAGGGCCTAATTGCCATTCTCCGTTGCAGTGATATATTCTAAAACCCAGTCTGCCATGTATTAGTGGCAAAATAAAAAATATTTGATCTAACATTTGAGTATTTGATCTAACCGTATGTCAGAGAGAGAAGTGCCAGGCCCTGCACAGGGGAGTGGCAGAGGCGTAAATGTTTGATGCGCAGCAGAGCAAAAGGCCGTGGCAGCAGGGGTTACTTCAAGGGGTTACTCCCAGAGTCAGCTAGCGATTAGTGATGAGTGGCAGGGGCTATATTCGAATTTGTGATATTTCGCGAATATATGGGTGAATATTCGGAAGATAGTCATTAATTTGCGGTTATTTTCTTGATTGCGAAAAATCATCAATGTAATATTCGCGTAATGTGCGCGCAATACAGGCGTGGGTCACTTTGGGTACATTTTTCAAGCTGCTAGAAGTTTACTGAGACGGGAGATAATGGTTGGCATGGCAGAACATTACAATAGCTTTATATATGCAGGTAGAGTGCTCTAATATATATTCACGATTGCGAAAAAAAATCGGCAATTAATGTTGCGCATATTTTAGCGCAATACGTGCAACTGGGTGACATCACAGCACTATGTATGTATGGGCAGCTGAACCTATCCCACTACCTAACACCCTGCAATCGAACCTATCAGCCACACTTTAAATCAATGTAACCTACACTGACTATCTCACCCTAACTATCTGAATTATGTATCTAAGTTAACTGTCTAATGTATATATAGCAAAGCACAGAGCTCAGCAATCACACTGTTGTCTCTTTAAGAACTCCATTACACTACAGAAAATGGCTGCTGGGGAGTTTCCTTATATAGTAAGGGGTAGGCAACTTTCCTATTTGTTGCTAGGGTTGTTGCTAAGCACATACAAAGACATTGCAGCCCTTTCATTGGCCCCACAAGCAAGAGGGAGGTTACTGATGGAAAAAAAAAAGTAGAATATTCGAAATTCCGAATATATATCACTGTATTCTAAACATTCGCAAGTTCTCGAAGTGCCGATATTCGCGATAAATATTCGTGATTTGAATATTCCTGCCCAACACTAGTTGTGACCAACAACCCAGGAGTTCTTGAATGGTTGATGCGATCTTCGACTTTGTCGCAAGTGACATCAGACACCCCCAGCCAAGGGTCAGTGGGTTTGTCAGACACAACCCTTAGTTGTCATGGCCCTGGAGCAGGCCCTGTGCCCTCACCTTTCCTCAACCTGCCTCTGTCCTTTCCTCCATTAGGCGGGCAAGTAGTGATGAGGAGAGGGGCGTTGGAGCTGGTGTTGCGAGCGGTCAGGCTCCTGACCCAGAGACGGTTGAGGAGGACATCAGTGACATGCTGCGTGGGGGCCCCGTGTGGCTTTCACACACTTTCAAAATAATTCTTCAGAGGGACGAATAGATGCCGGAATAACGGGGACGTTCCATGACATTCCCAGGAGATGCTTTCGGGAGCAGCATTTCATTTCTTAAACGTCCGTATAGTGCGGGGGAATCTGAAGAACCTCTCCATCTCCGTGCACCACAGGATGTCCTCCTTCCCATCCATGATGACTGGGAACTCATGATGTTTTCCCTGATGTAGAGACCAGGGGCTGGTAGTTATGGTTTGAATCTTTATGAACTTTGCAACTCTTCCGGGCTCCAAGCAACCTTAATGCTTTGTCTTCTCATTGTCTGTAGCTACTAGAGGCCTGTTCATGCCAGGTAGGTTCCCCCAGAAGTATCTGGCTCGATGAGCAGCCGATACTGCACTTGCATCAATCTTGACAGAATTTGTCTCCAAGTGGAGTTAAATAGATTTTTTGGAATGCTTTCTCCATCACAACCACGTTCTTGAATAACCAGAAGACTGGCCAATTCTCTCCTGTCTTAGCCAGCACTTTATTGAGTAATTGCGGAAAGTCAAAAAACAGTTTTTCACTGCCCCCATAAAGGCCTCTCTGGTGTGGGTTAACCACAGATAAGTCATAACAAGGACTGCTGCAAATTATCAGACCAAATTTTCCCCATTCCTCGATCTGTTTCCTGTTTATAGTCTGTATGTCACCCACATATACAATCTGCCCTGAAGGGCATACCCGTCCTATCGTGATGGAGTCATCCCACACCTCTGATGCCATATGTTTTTCAATGTTGATTCTAAGCTTTTTCAATGATGACTAGGAACTTGTGATGTTTTCTCTGACGTAGAGACCAGAGGCTGGTAGTTATGGTTTGAATCTTGATGAACTTTGCAAGTCTTCCGGGCTCCAAGCAATCTTGATGTTTTGTCTTCTCATTGTCTGTAGCTACTAGAGGCCTGTTCATGCCAGGCAGGCTCCCCCAGAAATATCTGGCTCGATGAGCAGCCGATACCGCACTTGCATCAATCTTTACGTGATTTGTGTCCCGGTGGAGAGAAATAGTTCTTTAGAATGCTTTCTCCATCACAACCACATCATCGAATAACCAGAAGACTGGCCAATTCTCTCCTGTCTTAGGCAGCACTTATTTTTTTTAATTAAATTTATTAAATATTTAATATGAAATTGAACCAAAACTTGATTAAATTCACCAATATATTATCCAAATCTTCGAGGGAAATTCCCGGACAATCAATTTGCCAAGCCTTTTGTGCCGGAGAACGTGTATTATTAAATCGTGTTTAAGCAACACTTTATAAAGTTGAGAAATTTTAACCTTCTGTTCTGTCCCATTTTCCCTATAAATGAATAGACAAAGCGGCTACACTGTGGCCTTCTAATGCTCCTGCCACCTCTGCAATCTGTCGTCATTGTGCCACTCTGTTGCCTCCTGATGCTGCTGCCACCTCCACAATCTCTCATCGTCCTACCACTCTGTGGTCTCCTCATGCGGCTGCCACCTCCACAATCTCTTGTCGTCATGCCACTCTGTGGCCTCCTGATGCTGCTGTCACATTCGCAATCTTTCGTCGTCATGCCACTCTGTGGCCTCCTCACGCTGCTGCCACCCCACAATCTGTCATTGTGCCACTCTGTGGTCTCCTCATGTTGCTGCCACCTCACCACTATGTCATAGGGCCACTCTGTGGACTTCTCATGCTGTTCCCACACTCTCCACTTCATGACAGGGCCACTATTTTGCCTTTTTGGCTTGGCTGACATCTTATTTTATTTGACCCTTTTTGTGATCTGTCAGAAAGAAGGAAAAATGAGACACACAACATATCCTTTCTGTGTAGCAGCTGTAAGGCCTGTATGGTCCCATCAGAATTGGCTTGTGATTTGATAGCCAAAAGCAGGAATCGGTACAAAACACAGAAGATATGCAAATATTCAATTCATATGTTATCTCTGTTTTGGATCCACTCCTGTTTTTTTGGCATTAGCAATACTAATGGATTACTGACCAAATATTGACCGAGTGAAGGCAAATGCTCAACAGACAGGATCCTTTTTTTTTGGGGGGAGGGGGTTATTGTTCTGACGGATCAGAGGGCAAAATAATCAGTGACGTCAACACAAACTTACTGCTGATACCCTCTCCACTCTGTCAGGGATGGCTCTACTTTTATAAGTGTTTTATAGAACAAGTTCTGTTTACATCTATGTAGAATCGGCTAACAACGATGTAAAAGGAGTGTGCTTCTTCTTGACACTAGCATTGACCTGTAAGGCTGAGTTCATACTTTAGTTATTTGATCAATTTTGGCCCTGTGACTGCCCAAATAAACGAAGAGTGCAGTGATTCTAAGAGTGACGCCTGTCATCTGTATGTCATATGCACTCACAGTATTTTTTCACTACCAAAACAGACTCCCTACTCATGTTACTGAGAGGCACAGTGTTCTATACCACTGTAAAGGCTCCAAGCAGCCAGGAAATAGCTGTTTTTAAAGTAATTCACCACAAATATATATATATATATATATATATATATATATATAGAGTAGGGAAGGTAGGAAGGCAGCACACAATCACAAGTGGGTGCAACTCCGGCTATTCGACCAGCACTCGGTCTGACAATAATATAGTAGAAAAATGCCAGCAGCACTCCGGTATCTTCAAAAAAGTGTAAAATTTATTCACCCATTCCTCTAACAGCGACGTTTCAACCGCTCCTTGCGGTCTTTCTCAAGCTATGAGAAAGACCGCAGGGAGCGGTTGAAACGTCGCTGTTAGAGGAATGGGTGAATAAATTTTACACTTTTTGAAGATACCGAGTGCTGCTGGCATTTTTCTACTATATATATATATATATATATATATATATATATATATTTTTTTATTTTTTTTTTAACCACTGTTAAACCACTGAAATTCTTAATGTGAGTCACAGATGCCACGATAAGCATTGAATGCAGCATCTGAGGGGTTAAATGACGGAGGTAGCATGATTGCCGTCCTCCGTCATTGAGCCTGCTCCATACAATAGAAAACAATTTGTGATATAGTAAATCGTAATGACTCAAATTTCTTGCTAAGGTTTGGCAAAGCAGCAGAATACAATTTTTTTAAACTTAACTCATCATTATCACCTTCTTCTTCTCCTGATAAGACTCCACCTTTTCCTCGGCTCCATTGTGAGACATCTATAACGTTTGGCAATGACAAAACTTTTCTTCACCAGCAATCAGATTGTCTACAAGCTGAACTCCCACCTGGCCGCATTGCTGGCAGTGCAGTCCCTGTGCTACCATTGTAGTAGAGCATTATACTCTCACGTGGCGGAGAATGCAGACAATTCCTTGTGATTCTCTCTGTGCATAAAGCTGCACTTCATGGTGGACACTTGGAGTAGCTATTACGAGCATGGACAGTACATGTCCAAAACTAGTACATCCCAAAACTATGCCAGTGTGCAGATAAACTACATGCTGGCATGGCTTTTGGCTGCAACAGTGCTCTAGTATCTGAGGCCATTATGTTTTTCCTTGCCCATACTTGTCTTTTTCTTCTCGTGTTCCTCTAATGTGCATCATATTTTGATTTCGCCTCTTTCTGCTACCCATACAAAATTCTAACTCTTTGTGTAAGCTTTGTCTTTGTTCTTTTAGATTTTTATGTATGGTTGATTTTTTAAAACATCACATTTGGTGGCTGCAAGGTTGATTCACAGGAATAATGAGCGGATCATTGGAGTATTTCATTTTTTCACCACAGTAACCACTACAGGCAACAGCAACAGACCATACAGATAAATCTGCTGTCAAAGCCTTCTGTCCATAACATTTCAGAAGAATGAAGGTAAACAAGATATGCTTCTCCGCGGGATTAGATCTTGATTTTTTAGCAAATCTATGGTATTATTTATAGTGCTATTTTTGTTAGTTTATTTTTAGATTAAGTTTATTTTATATTATCTTATATTCAATGCCAATTTTCAAGGCCAATCTCTCCAGAATTCTAGTATATAAAATAATGAATTCTAACTTATCTATGATCATGTTTTTCCATTTACTATAAATTTCCATTTTGTGCCCAGGGCTCATTAAATAATCTCCATCCAAAATTTCTTTCATATTCCTCCTCCCTATGCACATCTGATGAGATTAATTGTGTGTGACTGATAAGCATCCTTCTATGCAAACAGTATATTAGGCGATATATTACACAAAGTAATGCACCTTGTGTCGCAGTAAGTACAACATTGTGAAAGTAAAATTATGCATAAATGGTTGAGGTAACAGCAGTATGACTACTGTATGTTTTATTTTGTATGACTAGTTAAATATAAAAGCACAGACAAATTCTGCAGAATTATATAAAACATGTAATCACTTGATACTCTGTTACCATAGGGCACACAATCAGTATATCTGCTCAAATTTGAACAAAAAAATGGGGGTTTGCCTGGTCATATCCATAGCCCCATATAAAGTTTTTTAAATACTAATATCTACAGTAACTGCTGTTTGCAGCAGGGGCAGTAGCTCGATGGACTGGAGGGGACTCGGGTAAGGTCCTGGTAAGCTGTCACAGGTATCTGGAGCCATGCTGACTGCAGTGCATCCCACAGATGCTGCAGGGTGCATGAGGGAGAATACATAGAGCAAACGTGACAATTAGGGTCATCCCATAGATGCTCAGTTGGCTTCAAGTCTGGGTAATTAGGGGGCTAGGGTAGTAACTAGAAGTCTTGGTCATGCTCTTCCAATGTTGGACATTACTAGCCATATGACATGTTGCATTGTCTTCCTGCACCTCAGCATGTATGGGTGTTCGTGATCTTCAAGTATGTATTCATACTGAAAGTGGTGAGAGTGTTCTTCCAACAATAGTTGCAGGGTATTCAGATATTTTTTGCCAGTCAATGTCCATCTGTTTGATGAAGCAGAAAACGTGAGGTCCAGTTCCAATACTGCCAGGAAAATTGAAGCCTTTTCTGTCAATGCAATCTTATTACCAGAGGTGCAGTGACCATCTTTCTGCTTTGGAGCCCCATATTAAATTGGGTTCACGTCTGATCAACGTGTTGTTCCGCTCTTGCTCACCGTCACAGCCAAAGTTCACATCTCATATCAGTGACACATGGTGCTCCACACATGGTGATTCCGTGACATTTATTTGCAATGGTGTAATTTGACCACTCACTATACACTTTTACTACAGCAGCGTGTGAACGGTTTAGAAACTGCATAGTTTCAGAAATACTGCTATCCTTAGCCAAAAAGCCAATAATCATCCCCTTTTGCAACTCTGATAAATTTCCCCTTTTACTTATTACATCAGCAAGATATGTGTGTGTGCAGACAGTCTATCACACACATATGCTCACCAAGTTAACATCGAAAGTAGGAAGTGGTCATAATAATGTGACTCAACCTTGTGTACATACATATATACAGTGGCATGCAAAAGTTTGGGCACCCTTGGTCAAAACTACTGTTACTATGAACTGTTAAGCAAGTTGAAGATGAAGTGATATCCAAAAGACATTTTAAGAAATATAAGTGTACTATTTTGATTTTGTACACTTGAGAATTATTATAATAGGAAAGGAGTATCTTGCAAAAGTATGGGAACCCAAGGAGATTGAAATTTCAACAACAAGAACATATTGGAAGGTTATGCAAATTGAGGAAATAGCAGTTGTTTCTAAGATCTGCAGATTATCAAATTTACAAGTACTCCAATCTTTGGCATTGGGGGTGGGCATAAAATTCATATTGAAAGCAAAGTTTTTTAGCCACGTGAAACCTCAAAAATCAGATCAAGTTATGTGGGATGTTTGTGTGTTGCCTCCTTTTTATTAATGTGCCAGTTATCACCACTAGTCTCAACCTAAGAGGGACAGAATCCTTGAACTGAGAGATCTTGGTGTATTACTCCAACAGATTGCTACAGGCCTAGGCCAAGATGACAGCACTGCTCAACATTGTACGTACCGGTGTTTGGATGAAAAAGAACATACTCGAATGATAGCAAGAGGTGTACAGAGACGAACCTCTGCACAGATGGATTGTTTGATTAGCAGAATGGCACGCAGTGATCCATTCTACACTGCAAGTGAAATTTGACATCACCAAGAATCTAATGCACAAGACAAATAAAATTGAGGCACTCACCTTAGGATATAAAAAACTTTCTTTAATCTTCCAATTTTAAAAATGGGTCAGCGGAACAGACAACAGTAGGCCAGAGGAACTGCATACAAGCGCAAAACGGCCGTCGTCGGTAATTTACATGTGCATCAAATGTTGTCCGTTCTGCTGACCCATTTTTAATAATGGAAGATTAAAGAAAGTTTTTTACATCCTAAGGTGAGTGCCACAATTTTCTTTGTCTTGTGCACTGGATTCTTGAAGATATCACCTGTCAATGCAGAGCACCACCGGATGATTTACTGCATATGCTTTGGTTTGCATTTGTGACGTTTTGAATACAGGACTACTATGACATACACGTAGTGCCACTCAAACTTTTTTTTATGTTACTATTTTTGAAATTGGACATCACATTTCAAGCCTAGGATGACAGTGTCTACTTAAACCATCTGAAAGCTTTGCCATGGCATTGGACTACAAGCCAAACATTTTGTGACAGGTGTTTCACTGACATCACACCACCGCTTTCAAAGGCTATCATGGTGCACAGCAATACAGCAATGAAGGCTGGATTGGACTTCTGTACTCTTCAGAGATAAGTCCCACTTTTGTCTTGGATTCAATGATACCTGTGGATTGGTCTGGAGATCAAGTGGACAGTGCCATGAAGAGGCCTTCACATAGGAACGTTACACGAGTCCTACTCCTGGAATGATGGTGTGGGGTGACTTATCCCCTCTAGTCTTCATTTCAGATAAACTAACAGCCTGACGTTACATTGATTTGGTCATGGAACCATTGACATGGTGATTTCTTCAAAGTGTCCCAGGAGCTGTTTTTTAATAAAACAATGCCAGCTCGCATGTTGTTCTTCTTACTGTGAGGAGCCTGCATATCCTAAACATGCTACATGCTGTGTGGCAATAATATGACTGTGAAAATACAGAATGCAAGTTGTAGCAGTGGAAGGCAACTTTTTGTTTCTGTGTCTAATATAGAACAATATCATTCATGGTGTTAGGACTTGGCTAGTTCTTTTGACAGGTGCTGGTAGTGGGAGACTCCATTATTAGGGGAACAGATAGGGCGATCTATTATATCCAAAATGGAGGGGCACACAATCGGGTCAAATGAACAGAGCTGCAAGTTTACTAATAGAAAAAAAACCTTATTTAATAATAGCACATAAAAATATGATAGGACCCTATTAAAACAAATAATCAACAAGTGGTAAATAATGTCCAATAAATCCCTAGGATATAATAATCCTGCTTGGGAAATGTCCTCTTTATCGAAACTGCAGCCAATAGTCACAAATGTCACGTTGCTATTAGAGTGCGTCTCCTCCTTCTGCACTGATAGATAGGTTATCCTTGTATAATATATAATGGGTATGAATTCATTCGTCTGTCCCATTCAAATAATGGTATAATTCTTTGTGTCAAATTGCACCATATAAGTACAGCAAATATCACGGTTTTTAATGGTACATTACCACTCCGTAACACGAGCGCCGGCCAATTCCAACTTCCTTGCAATCGCCCTTCCAGGACCTGCCGCGGCATCCCACGTGGTCCCCTGCGTCATACAACGTGGCGTCCCACGTGACGCGGGCTTAATCCTCGGATTGGTCCGGCTTGTATCCTTAAGTGGTTGTATTTTTAGATGCTCCGTCTAGACGTCTACTTGGCCAAAATGTATATCCAGTTTTGTCACTCTCACTATTGCTGGACCCACAGATAGGGCGATCTGTCACAAAGATTGTGATCGCCGAACAGTGTGCTGTCTTTCCGGAGCTAGAGTTCGACACATCGCTGATTGGGTTGACAGATTGCTGGGAGGGCCTGGAGAAGACCCAGCAGTCATGGTCCATATCGGAACAAATTACAAAGTTAGAGGTAGGTGCAGAGTCCTTAAAAATGATTTCAGGGATTGAGGTCAAAAGCTTAGGGCAAGGGCCTCAAAAGTAGTATTTTCTGAAATACTGCCTGTACCACGAGCCACACAAGAAAGGCAGCGGGAGATTAGGGAGGTTAACAAGTGGCTCAAGAGCTGGTGTACGAAGGAGGGGTTCAGGTTCCTGGAGAACTAGGCCGACTTCTCTGTCGGCTACATGCTCTATGGTAGGGACGGGCTGCACCTCAATGGAGAAGGGGCTGCTGTGTTGGGGAGAAAGATGGCTAGAAGGTTGGAGGAGTATTTAAACGAGGGAATGGGGGGAGGGTAATTACATTATAGGAAGGGAAGATAGTGCAGATAGAGACCAGAAGTGAGGTAGTATGACTGGGGGAGGAATAAAAGGGGGGACTAGAGCAGCTCAGAATGAAAGATATAGGGTAAAAAATACACATAAACCTCTTAAATGTATGCATACTAATGCAAGAAGCCTGACTAACAAGACTGGTGAACTGGAATTAGTGATGTGTGAGGAGGACTATGACATAGTGCAAATAACTGAGACATGGCTGGATGATAGCTATGACTGGGCAGTTAATATAAAAGGTTACAATATGTTTAGAAAGGATCGTCAAAACCGTAGAGGTAGAGGGGTATGCCTCTACGTGAAGTCCTGTCTAAATCCCATAATTTGAGAATATATCTGTGAGGAACATGAACATGTGGAGTCACTGTGGGTAGAAATACATGGAGCAAAAAATCAATAATAAATTACTAATAGGAGTGTATTACAAACTACCTAATATACCAGAGTCCACAGACAATCTATTACTAAACGAGACGAGGCAAATGATAATGAAGTCGTTATAATGGGGGACTTCAACTACCCAGAGATAGACTGGGAATCTGAAAGCTGTACATCCCAAAAAGGAAACAGGTCCTTGGCAATAGCCAAAGACAATTACCTTTCCCAACTGGTTCAGGATAGCAAAAACAAATGACAAAACAGGTGCACACTGCGGTCTTACTAAGCCCTCAAACTGATGGTAAAATTGAGAGATTAGTCAACATGTCCTGCAGGTTCAGGACCGCACTAGAGGGACAGCCATACTGGACTTAGTATTAATCAATAGACCTGATAGAACAACAGATGTGCAGGTTGGGGGACACCTAGGAAATAGTGACCATAAAGTAATAACCTTCCAATTATCCTTCAAACAAGAGTTTACCAAACTTCAAAAAAAGCTAAATTTAGCCAACTAAGCGAGGCCATAGGCCTAACTAACTGGGATAAAGTCCTCAAAAATAAAAATACAACCACAAAATGGGAGATTTTTAAAAGCATTGTAACATCTAATTGTGAGAGGTACATACCTCATAGGAATAAAAGGCTAAGAAACAATAAGAAACCAATGTGGATAAATAGAACCGTAAAGATAGCAATAAACGACAAAAAGAAAGCATATAAATCACTAAAACAGGAGAGGAGCCAGGAAGCACTGATACATTTTAAGAAAAAAAATAGAATATGTAAAAAACTAATAAAAATTGCCAATTTAGAGACCGAGATATTAATTGCCAAAGAGAGTAAAACTAACCTAAAATGTTCTTCAATTATATAAATAGTAAAAACATATAAATCTGAAGGAGTCGGCCCTCTACATAGCAACGAGGGGGTGTTTCAGAGAGCGACGAGGATAAAGCAAAACTATTAAATATTTTTTTCTCCACTATATTCACTGAGGAAAATAAACTGTCAGATTAGATGCTGACTGTAAAAGTAAATTCCCCATTAAATGTGCCCTGTCTGACCCAGAAAGAAGTATAACAGCGACTTAAAAAGATTAAAATAGACAAATCGCCAAGACCGGATGGCATAAACCCCTGTATCCTAAAGGAATTAAGTGATGTCATAGCCAGACCTTTATTTCTGATATTCACGGACTCTATGCTGACAGGGAATGTTCCACAGGATTGGCACATAGCAAATGTGGTGCCAATATTCAAAAAGGGTCCAAAAACAGAGCCCGGAAACTATAGGCCGGTAAGTTTAACATCTGTTGTGGGGAAACTGTTTGAAGGGTTTCTAAGAGATGCTATTTTGGAGTATCTCAATGAAAAAAAGAAAATAACGCCATATCAGCATGGCTTCATGAGGGATCGGTCATGCCAAACGAATTTAATCAGCTTCTATGAGGAGGTAAATTCTAGACATAACAGCGGCAAATCAATATATGTCATATATCTGGACTTCTCCAAAGCATTTGACACTGTACCTCATAAAAGGTTAGTATATAAAATGAGGATGTTCGGACTGGGAGAAAATGTCTGTATGTGGGTAAGTAACTGGCTGAGTGACAGAAAACAGAGGGTGGTTATTAACGGTAGATACTCAGATTGGGTCACTGTCACTAATGGGGTTCCTCAGGGGTCAGTATTGGGCCCTATTCTCTTCAATATATTTATTAATGATCTTGTAGAATTCTTGCACAGTAAAATATTTATTTTTGCAGATGACACTAAACTGTGTAAAGTAATTAACACTGACAAGGACAGTTTTCTGCTACAGAGGGATCTGGATAGATTGGAGGCTTGGGCAGAGAAATAGCAGATGAGGTTTAACACTGACAAATATAAAGTTATACACATGGGAAGGAATAATGCAAGTCACTCGTACATATTATATGGTAAAACACTCGGTAACACTGACATGGAAAAGGATCTAGGAATTTTAATGAACAGCAAATTAAGCTGCAAAAGCCCATGTCAGGCAGCTACTGCCAAGGCCAATAAGATAATGGGTTGCATCAAAAGGGGCCTAGATGCCCGTGATGAGAACATAGTCCTACCACTTTACAAATCACTAGTCAGACCACACATGGAGTACTGTGTACAGTTTTGGGCTCCTCTGAACAATGCAGACATAGCAGAGCTGGAGAGGGTTCAGAGGAGGGCAACTGAAGTAATAACTGGAATGGGGCAACTACAGTACCCTGAAAGGTTATCAAGACGACTGAGGGGAGCTCTGATAACTATGTATAAATATATCAGGGGTCAGTACAGAGATCTCTCCTATCATCTATTTAACCCCAGGACTGTGACTATGATGAGGGGACATCCTCTGCATCTGGAGGACAGAAAGTTTATACACAAACATAGAAAAGGATTCTTCACGGTAAGAGCAGTGAGACTATGAAACACTCTGCCTGAGGAGGTGGTGATGGTGAGTACAATAAAGGAATTCAAGAGGGGACTGGATGTATTCCTGAAGTGTAGTAATATTACAGGCTACAGCTACTAGAGAGGGGTCGTTGATCCTAGGAGTTATTCTGATTGGAGTCGGGTTGGAATTTTTTTCCCCTCAAGTAGGGAAAATTGGCTACTGCCTCACAGGTTTTTTTTGCCTTCCTCTGGATCAACTTGTAGAAAACAGGCCGAACTGGATGGACAAATGACTTTTTTCGGTCTTATATACTATGTTACTATGTTACTATGTATCACTTTAATGTGCAATTATACACCTGTATAAACAGTCAATGCAAGTAGAAGATTTTTTATACTTCCCTTATTAGGTACATAACACATACAAATAAAGCAAAAGCTCTATTATCATAAACTACAAAATAAATTCGACATTACACAAACTCATATTTAATACATTTATTCCACTGAAGCAGCTACAGCATAAACGAAAAACATTTTAAGTTCAATTCCTTTTATATATCCAGCACTAAATTTCCTCTTAAAAGCTTCCAAAAATGCATTTTATTCTTCTGCTTGCATAAGCCAGCCACAAAATCCAGCCTGAAAAACTATGCAGATTCAAATAATTGAAGACCAAAATAACATTGCAAGCAATTATCTGATGTTCTTAAATATCAACTTGTCATCCTGGTTGTTGCAGCTACAATCTGATTGTAAACTTCTTCCTATAATTAAAAATGGCCATTTCAAGGACCTCTGAGGAAAGTGCCAGCATATATCTCTCCTACCTGCTGTCAAGTTAAATATCTGTTTTTTTTCACAGTACATAAATCTAATTTGAAAATAAACTGTTATTAACCCATCTGGAACAAGTCCTGCTGGATTTGCAGACTGATAAGATCTTAAAGTGAAAACTAAGCATAATATCAGCGTAAACACAGCATACTGGGTTTAAAAAAAGAAAAAGATATATAAAAAAAACACAAAACAAATTGGCACGATAGGTGGTGACGATAAACTATGAAGAGCAACAAAAAATAGATAACAGTTTCCAAAAAGTTCTTGGTATTAACACTAGCGCTAGGCAACATGTTCAAATCACTTAACAGCATGAGTGTTTCAGTCAGATGGAAAGCAAATTTGCATTATACGGATTATACAGCCAGCCAGCACAGCAGAAAGATTAGGCCTCACAATTTTCCAGGTACTGTTTAAAATCTTCTCCCCAGCTAAAGGATATAGTTGACAGCTCACACTCATGAGTCAAGTTAATCTGGAACACTATCCGCCCATTTTGCACTTTAACAGTCCCTAAAGCAGTTTGTAATATGCATATGAACTGAACCATTGTTGAGATCAAATTTTTAATACCCAAGTGAAATAGGGAAATAGGAAGATAAAATAAAAGCTTGCTGCTATGATACCAAGGAGTCGCAGAGGAAGGAAAACATTGCTTCAGTGAATACAGGGCTTTGGCTAGAGTAGATGCATAAGATGCTGGAGGGACTTGTACAGTCCCTCCTCTAATGCATGGCTAATAGCTTAAGCATTAACTGTGTCAAGCTTCCAGGCAAAGTTTTCCAGTCCCTTGTTATTATGAAATTAGAGCTGTGTGAAATTAAACTCTTACCTATTCTCCTTTCCTCATGTAGAAACGGCTACCATAACCAAGTTTCTGGTTCGGAACAGAAATAAACTTTTAACGATTGAATCCTTGACATTTTAGTGGTTTGAAAGCATAGATTTGAATGAAAATCCAAGAGAAAATACAAAACGCAATAGACATGAAGTGGAAAGAAACACAAGGAGGAAGAAAGCTGTTCTACAGACACCAGCACACTACATGCTTTGGTACTTTTCAAAAGAGAAGTTGACAGAAATATATAATTCATTAGTCTGATGATGGTTTCCTTTATGTAAATGGGTCTGAGCCAATGCACTTGCAAAAGCTGCATAAAAGAGCGAAACATTTTGCATTCTATGTTTCGGAAGAGAGCAGATGTAAACTGGTTTTATACTAAATATTAAGCAACTCTGAAATGATTCTATTTTTGATTTAATGCCATTTTGTATTGGACATAGCACAGCTTGGGTTGCAGAACTGAATTTGTCCTTTGGCACAATATGTCATGATGTCACAGTGGTTCTCTTCTGGACGACCTCTAAAGATACTACAATATTGTAAAGGTGTAAACCAGCGATAGACATTTATGACATATCCATAGGAGGTGACATAACTGCCTGATACAGATTGATCAAACCTTATGTTTCACTCACAACAGAGGACTTTAGAGGGTATTACTTTCTGAGAACAGAAACAACAGAGTAGAAGTGACTGTTACTCTCAATAGACTGTGTGAGAAAAGCCAGCCTTTCCTTTCCACTTTGGCGCACCTACTGAAACAGCCAAGTGCCAGCCCACTCGCCTGATTCCCAGACACCTGGTGGTCAGCACTTACAGAAGTCCTAGCTCACCTTATTAAAGGGGTTCTGTGGGAATTAAGAAAATAAAAATACACAAATATTACTTTGTTATAAATATATTCCCAAATACCTTTCATTATATATAATGGCTCGTTTTGTATAGGGAGCAATGATGAGGAGAAACAAAATGGCCGCCATCCTGTTAGTACACACAAAACCTGTCCTAATCATACAGGAGGTAAAGGTTACTTCACAACACTGAGGTAAAAAGCTGCCTCATCCTCCTCTCTGCTCTACTTATCAGGGATTATGATCCTGACAACAGTTTAATATGATATTTAGCTAAATCTTTGTGGGAATGGAGCTCACCAGGAGACTAGTGTTGATTAAGCACCAAAGTGCTTGGGTGCTCGGGCCAAACACATCGGGATGCTCAGGTGCTCTACAGAGCACCCGAGCACAATGGAAGTCAATGGGAGAACCAGAGCATTAAAACCAGGCACCCCCTGCGCTTAAGAGGGGAGGGTGTCTGGTTCACAGGAAAAGGACAGAAATTGATGTAAAACACCACTGAAATGGTTCAGGAAGAGCATGCGGACATTGTATGGATACATCTTGAACTCCCAGGTTGTATACACGGAGATATATAACTTATACCAGCTGTACATATATAATTATATACAGGAGATACCCAGGTTATACCACCAAAGTCCATATAACTATATACAAGAAGATGTCTAACTTATATCAGCCTTAAATATATAATTATATACAGGAAATACTCAAGTTTATACCAGCATGGTCCATATCACTATATACAAGATGATGTCTAACTTATACCAGCTGTAAATATATAATTATATACAGGAGATACCCAGGTTATACCAGCATGGTCCATATCACTATATACAAGGAGATATATAACTTATATCAGCTGTACATATATAATTATATACAGGAGATGCCCATGTTATACCAGCATGGTCCATATCACTATATACAAGAAGATGTCTAACTTATATCAGCCGTAAATATATAATTATATACAGGAGATAGCCAGGTTATAACAGCATGGTCCATATCACTATATACAAGAAGATGTCTAACTTTTATCAGCTATACATATATAATTATATGCAGGCGATGACCAGGTTATACCAGCATGGTCCATAAAAATAGATATTATGTAAAAAGGCTGAGATGTACCTTTTCTTCCGAATGCAATTCAGATACAAAGAATGCGTTTCACCTCATGCTTTGCTGCTTGGATGGACAGTTAAGTAGTGCGATGCTCGAGCTGAACAGGTGTTTGGCCGAGCATGCTCACTCAACACTAGAGGAGACATGAAGTACAGAGAGGACAGAGAGGACACACTGTGGTAATGGAGACTGCATACAAGTGCTGCTTATTAGCCACATCTGCTCATGAACTCCATTCCTACAGAGATTCAGCTAAAGATCTTATCAGCCGTATTCAGCATCATAATCCCTGACAAGCAGAGCAAAGAGGAGGATGAGGCAGCACATTGGCTCATTGTTGTGAAGTAACTTGTCCTCCTGTGTGATTAGGACAAGTTTTGTGCGTACTAATAGGGACGTGGCCATTTTGTTTCTCCTAACGATTGCTCCCTAGACAAAACGAGCCATTATAACTAATGTAGGGTATTTTGGATTATATTTAAAATGAAGTAACCCATTTAATTTTATTCTAAGAGTCAGTACAAATAAAGTGATACCAAATAAGTGTAGTTTTTTATGTTTTAGTAGTTTAACATAAAAGTATAGAAAAAAAGAATGATGCTGGGATGCATTTTGAGTCGCTTAATTTTGTTTACATTTTTTTTCCCATTGACATAGCTCTATAAGAGCTTGTGTTTTTTCTAGACAGGTTGAAATTCTATTGGGTTGTTTATAATTTGTATTGATTTATTTTTATAAATTATACTTGGAGAGAATGTAAAAGAAGATATTCAATTTTTTCTTAAAATTATTTTTTCTTTTGAGAATTGCAGCCATATTTTTGAAGCCATATTTTTTGCTTCAATAATATGGCTGTCATTCTTAACAGTATATTTTTCAATGAATTTACAACAAAACCTAGCATAAATACATTGATAGATCTCCCCTATACAGCTCTAAATCACTGATTCTCTTCACACAACTTATTGCTAAACTGGCTGTCTGCAGCCACCACTAGGGATAGCTCAGTGCATAAGAATTTATACAGTTCACATTGACTGCAATGGAAGCTTTAATAGTATATGCATTAAGCTCCCCCTAATGTCATCTGCATGGAAATTCTGTGTTTTCTTGTCAATAACAGAGATATTAGTTTACATCAGGACCCTCTTTCCCTCGGGCCCCTTAGCAGTCATGTGATCTGCCTACATTGAAGGCATACTACTGTTCACTGCTTCTAAGGTCATGTAAGCACCTTGACATAGATATACAACAAAAAGAGTCTGTCACCTACATGACATGATTTAAATTGATAAAATAGCTCTGTGGGACGCAAATAGATAACACTAAGGGTTCCTAGGTTTACTTTTTCAGAGTCTCCAAAGCACTAAAAAACGAAGTTTTAAAGATATGCAAATTGGCTATCACAAGTGCCCAGGGGGCGGCGAGTTTGCTGCAAGTGCTCAGTGCTCCCCGTCTTACTTGTGTCTGACTCCTTCCCTTTATATGATCCGGCTAGCCCTGTATCCTTGTGCGTCATTCTCATCTCCATTAATAATCCAGCACCTGCCCGCTTTACCACTGGGCCCGGGCATATGCAGTACATTGCCCACTGTGGGCAGAGGCACAGTGATATGCAGTGCGCCTGCACCATTTAAGTAGCCAGTAACGGCGCATGGACAATGTATTTGGCATGTTTGGGCCCGGCTGTGAAGTACCAAGTACAGATGAGCAAATTATCCAAAATGAGTTTCTAGTCTGATTCTGTCAAGTTGCAGTCAGATTCTATTTGGTTTGAATAAGTTCAACAGCTTTCAGCAAAAATCAAGATTCAAAAATCAGATTTCTTAGGGCTGTAACCAATACCTTTCAAGCTCTTTAATGCCAATAAAACATTAGTAACTTGCAAGTGACAGTGACATATATGTCTATGGGTAAACGGATGGTAACCAGTGGTAACAAAAAGCCTTTTTAAAAACACACTGCACTGTTGGATTTTTTAAAATAAACAATCCAAAAATTGTTATTTTTTGTGTCAGATGCCTTCTTCTCTGTCTTCTGATCTGTAAAAGGTCGGCTATAATTTTGAGCAATTCTCATGGAATTAATCACAAAAATGTTGGATTTTTTCAAAATTCAATTTTTGGGGGGGAATTTTTAACAAATTTGATTCACAAATAAATGATTTTCTTATCTCTACTGTTAAGCAAAAATTAAGCCAGTGGGATCCAGAGGAGGGATTTGTACTGAAGCTGCTATGTTTTGCTTACAGTGGATTACCTAGAGTGATCCATTGAAACAAGTTGCAGCTTTGTGTGCAGGACAAATTCAGTCTTTAAAGGGGTTGTCTAGGATTTTTATATTGCTTTTCTATCCTCAGAATAGACTAGGAAAATCTGATTATAAGGGGTCCAACAAACCATACCCCTATCAGCTTCTCTGAAGTAGCTGTGGGAGAAGGACCATCCATTGTATAGTAAATGAACCTCTTTACTACAATGCTTTTTCCATTGACGTGAATGGTTAAAATGGATAGAGCTAATTAGTTCCAACACTTAATTCTGGGTTGTCACACCCTAGCTGATCAGATACTGATGACTTATCTTGAGAATAGGTATTGAAATATAAAATTCCTGGACAGCCCCTTTAACCTCTCCCTGAAAATGATTATGGTTCCCATTCACTGAAGGACGGCTGAAAATAATAAATGTAGCACAAAATCTTTAATAAACTTTTTTAAAACATAGTGATCAAATACAGTTCACATGACTCTGGGACAGCCCCGTTAAGATACTGTACCGCTAGACATACATTAAAAAGTTTATTTATTACTGTTATTTAGCATTCCCTTAACTGAGAATGCTCAGAGATCCCACAGTGTGGAACAATTTGTATCACGGTTACAATTATGCATCATGACTTGATTGTGGTACATTTAGAATGTTCACATGTTCATAGCCGCAATTAAATACAACTGCAGATTCTGTGTATGCCATAATTTGCATAAACGTGGTCACAAAGAGTAATTAGCACTTCATTAATATGCAATGAAGTACTAATTTACAGAGCGCCTAAAGCAGTTGTAAACTTTAATTTGCTTTTAGATTGAATTTTGTTACAGTGCAAATATCACAGGATACATTTTGCTAATCAACCCC
Source organism: Bufotes viridis (assembly GCA_033119425.1). Lineage (NCBI taxonomy): Eukaryota > Metazoa > Chordata > Amphibia > Anura > Bufonidae > Bufotes > Bufotes viridis. The sequence continues at coordinate 382,410,940 of CM065591.1, forward strand.
AAAGAATTGTAAGCCATTGTCTGTGCTGGGGGAATTTCTTAAGAACTTTAAATCTGCAAAACTGAGAGTAGAGATGGGATGAACTATAATTTAAAGAAAATGATTTAAATTTCATAAAATGCAGCCTTAATTGGTCTTAAACCCATTATGCTATCCTTTCATTTTAAGAGATTCTCTAAATCGAAGACAAGAACATAAGGACAATATTTTAAATGAAAAACAATACTTGAAGTCAACTTTCTGGATAGTTATATCTAAGAAGTCCTTATTATACTTGTGACTAGTGTTGATCGTGAATATTGTAATGGCAAATTTTTATTGCGAATATCGGCACTTCAAAAATTCGCGAAGATCTAGAATATAGTGCTATATCTTTGTGATCGCGAATATTCTAGTTTTCTTTTTCATCAGTACTACTAATTCTTGCTTGTGGGCCAATGAGAAGGCTGCAACATCTCTGTCAGAGCTTAGCAACATCCCTAGCAACCAATAGGAAAGTTGCCTACCCCTTTACTATAGGAAAAAAAAAAATCCCCAGCAGCCATTTTCTGCTGTTTTTTGCAGTTCTGAGAGAGACAGCAGTGTCATTGCTGTGCTTTGTGCTTTGCAGACTCATCTGGATCCTTATTTAATTACATTAGCTAGTTAGCTCATATATATACAGATAGTTAGTGGGAGATAGTCAGTGTAGGTTAGATAGTGATATATTGTAGCTGATAGGTTCCAGTGCAGGGTGTTAGGTAGTGTGATAGCAATTACTGTGCTGTGATAGGGATTAGTGTGTAGCAGCTTGAAAAATGTAGAAAAAGTGAGCCACGCCTGTATTGCGTGCGCAATACACGCATATTACATTGCTGATTTTCGCAATCAAGAAAATAATGACTGGAACTCATGAATTCTAAAATTTGCGAATTTATGGAGAATATTAGGCCAAACATTTGAGAAATATCATGAAGACGAATATTGCTTTTGCTGCTCATCAGTACTTGTGACTATAGTTTTAAATTAAGCTTTGATCCATCATAGCTAATAAACATTTATTTATCCTCTTAAAGGGGTTGTCTGAGATTATTAAAATTAAATTAAAAAAGAAAAATAATATACTTAATATGCTTATATCAGAGGTGCTTTCATTCTGTGACTGTCACTCCTGGCTGTGCAGGGCTGACAGGAGGCTTAGCAGGAACACTTCTTAAATTCTGAAATAAAGAAACTTTTGCAGGAGGAAGGGAGACTGAGGAGAAGCTGTGATGGCTGATCTGACTGCAGGCTCTGCCCCCTCTGTTTCCCCTGTACTGAGAGGATCCTGCCAACATGTAGCAGAACCAGGGAAGCGCTGTGGACCACAAACTATGAGCAATCCCAGTGTCAGTCCTGTTTATGGCCCCTTCACTCTGTGTTTATATCACAGACATGATATTGCAGCCAGACCAACAGTTCAGGAGGTTTAACCCCTTGGGAGCTGTCAGTATGGCTGAGGTCAGTGATATCAGCAGCAGTCACTGGTCTTGCCATCTTTAAATGTGTGCTCTCTCCTTCCTGCACTCTGTATATGGTGATTTGTGACCCCCAACACTGCATATGGAGATCCGTGACCCCCTGTACACTGTATACAGTGATCCATGCTAACGGCAGTTCACGAGTGTCGCCGGAAGTCGGCTCTAGACCCATTCACTTTAATGGGGACAGGTTGGAGATGCGGCCGCAGCAGGGAAAACACGCTGGGAGGAAGCCAGACAAAAAACACAGCATGCTGGGCATCAGTAAATGTGAATGGGGCCGGAGCGGACTTCTGGCAGCACTCGTGGGGTAGAATTAGCATGGATCCGGCAGTTTTTCAATGATGACTGAGATATTGATATTATCTGAGGGGCTCTTTTCTCTATGGGAACACAGGTGAGAGGGAATGTCATGTGACTGCTCCTCTGAACACAATGCATGCTTGGATATTTTCTTTTACTTTGTAGCTGCTCCTCCCACACAGCTGGTCTGAGGGAGCTCCTCCAGGGAGGCATGTCATGGTGAACAGGTTAGAAAAATGATATATAGCCAGTACATGTCAAATGATAGAAATACTTTATGCTTTTGGCTATTGTCTAGGGCACTTTGGATTTTTGATACTTAGGGTGCCCAACCTCTTTAGGTATTTCTCCAGTGCCATTCTCCATGGTGCTGATGTGGTACTCCTGCCTCTGAATGTTCACAAACAACAGCAGTGATGCAGCCGATCACTTTCCTCAGTGGTGTACAGCTGAGTACAGTGATTGGCTGGAGTGGTGACACGTCCCCTCCTAACACATTATTGTGCCCTGTGATGTGCACAGAATTTACCTAGATTTGGCATGTCACTGCTGCAGCCAATCACTCTCCTCAGCTGTGCACCACTGAGGAGAGTGATTTGCTGCAGCAGTCATGTACTGTACTCTTCTTTCTATGGAGCTATGTGAGGGCTTGATATTTAAAGTAACAGCTTTTAGTTTTCACTGGTATCATTTTGGGATACATAAGGGTACTTTCACACTAGCGTTATTCTTTTCCGGTATTAAATCCTGTAATGGGTCTCAATACCGGAAAAAACGCTTCTGTTTTGTCCCAATGCATTCTGAATGGAAAGCAATCTGTTCAGTATGCATCAGGTTGTCTTCTGTTCCATCTCTTGTGCATTATTTGATCAGACAAAATACAGCAGCTTTCTGCGGTATTTCTTCTGGACAAAATTACGGAACACTACCTTACTTGCCAGTACTGGCATTAATTTCCATTGAAATATATTAATGCCGGCTCCAGTACCAAGTGTTATGGATATTGCTGCATCACAGGATCAAACCGGTCTGCGCATGCACGGTTCCTTCTAGCTTTGAAAGACGGATACAGTATTTCAATGCATAAGTCTACCGGATCCGGATCCAGCAAAAACAGTTTTCAGTTTGCATACAGTTTGCCGGATCCGAACAACGCTAGTGTATAAGTACCCTAAAACGTTTTGATCACTTTTTATTCAATTTTTGTTGGTGGCAGATAAAAACGACAATTCTGACATTTTTACAGTGTTCATCATTCAAGATAAATTAAATGATAATTGTATAGTGTGGGTTGTTATGGATGTAACCATGCAAATTATTTGGAGGGGATTTTATTTATTTTTTCATGGAAAAAGGTGTGAGTTTTTTAAATTGAAGATTTCATTTTAATTAAAACTTTATTTAGTTATTTTTTTAACCACATATTACCTAATTCTTTGGCAAAGCCTAATGGAACATACAGGGGGCAAGTCTGAGGGCCTTCATTGGACCCCGGACTGCTTGTGAAGACAATGGCACCCCACAATCTCATTCACATGATGAGGATGGCCGACAGAAGGAGACTCCTGCCTCTGAAGCCACTTAGCTGCTATGGTCACTGTTGACCGTGGCATCTAAGGGATTAAGTGATCGCAATTGGTACTTCTGCAGATGCATGACATTAGAGCAGGAGCCGGACTATTATACAAGAGCTTACATTAGGCTGCCTTAAAAAGGCAGCAGCCTATTCTCTTAATAACCACAGTAAAAAAAAAAAAGCATATTGATTGTCACTAAGGGTTTAAATGTATCTCCTCTATCTATGGAAGTTAATGGGCTATAACAAACGTTAGGGTCGGTTCATATCAGTGTTATGGATTTCGTTTTTGTTTTCCGTTTTAACATGATTATAACGGAAAGTAATGGAATTCATCAGACGAAAGTCAAAACAGAAGCCTTTAAGAGGCATTCCGTTTTGATCCTTCATAATACAAATCTATGGGCAGCAGAACGGGTCCATTATGCAGGAGTCCAGTCCTGCATAACAGAAACCAGGACTGATCCGTTATGCTGCCCACAGACTTGTATTGCAACAGGACTTTGTTTTCCGTCTTGCATAATGGGAACCAGACGGATCCGTTATGATTCCCATAGACTTCTATTATAACAGATCCAAACGGAATGCCTCTTAAAGATTCTTCCGTTTTGACTTCCGTTTTATGGATTCCGTCGTTTTCTGTTATAACCATGTTATAACGGAAAACAAAAACAAATTCTATAACGCTGATGCGAACCAGCCCTTATACTTATCCAGTTATTTTATTGGTTATTATTTCATTTGAAAAATGTTTGCTTATGTGATCAAAATTCTTATTCCCAAGCAACTGCATCTGAATATACAACACATTCATACTTTTTTTTAAATCAAAAATTGGAAAGTTTTCAGATGTTTATACCTGTACCATCTAGCCCGAACACATGCAGTGAAAGTCTGAACTTTTGCATTCAATAATACAAATAGTATGTGTTATGTGAAAAGGAATTTCTAACATCTCACAGTGGAAATCCTATTTTCTCCCATAAAGAGTCTTTTTACATCAAGTAGACGGACTACATGCAGTTTATCCACTGTGCAATAACCATGGTAAAGTACTTCAGAGTCATCTAAAAAAGTAGCTTCACCAGGGGTTATTGATCCTTCTTACAGACAATCATATCTACCCAAGGAAATATGCCTATAGTGCCATGTTGGTCAAAATATAGAATACATACACTATTTTGACCTCAACTAATAATTGTGGGCAGACAAGAAACAGTTGTAGCAGATTCACTAATCCTCCTGACAACTACTTTGATATAAATATGTATATATATATATATATATATATATATATATATACACATATACATAAATATATACATTAAATCATAAATGGAACAATAGCTTCTGTATATTAAGATGTACCTTTATAATAAACTTACATGCAATAATGTAAACATCCCTATACCTAGTTAAGAAATGCATATCACATGAGACTCTAGAAGTGCGAATGTACTGTAGCTTGTGTACTAGTCATTAAAAAAAAGAAAAAAAAAAAAAAACATGTTTAACTGACTTTTTCCAGGACTGATCTTTAACTGATCTTCTCTATGGACAAAAAGATTGCTTTAAGCCAGTTCTGTATGTGGACTTGAAGCTACTGAGGTCATTGGTGTTGATGGTGGAGAGAATATGGAGAAAAGTAGCTGTATAGCTACCGTTTAATATATCTGGATACCATATGCTTAAATAAGGCACCTACACAACATGTCCGTTCTTGTACCTTTCTTGTTCTTATTTAAATTTGATAAGTCCAGCCAATTTTCAGCATATTTGAAGTGGTTGCGGCTGAAGCTCTGTCAGTCCACATTATAGTTAAAGGGGATGGCGGGCCTTCAGGCAGCTTCTGGCAGTTCATCTCCGAGGTAAGTATAATTTAAAAAAGAAATTACCGCCATTCAGGGAAAATCGATTCATTACCATGAAGCACACGGAAATTCGGCTTCACAGCGAATAGGATTTTCCCTGAAATTCGGATCAAAGTCCACTTTGTGGACTTTGATTTGTTCAACACTAGTAAAGAGCTACTGTGAAACTAGCCGTACGGTGAGTTCACATCACTGTTTAGCTTTCCGTTCTTCTCATCCGTCAGAAGAACAGAAAAATAAAGAAATAACGGATCTGTTATTTGACCATCAGTTATGATCAGTTTGCATCAGTTTGTGTCACTTCCATCAGAGATCAGTTATTTTTGACGGGAGAAGTCATGCATGCAGTACTTTTTTTCCCGTTAAAAATAAATTATCTCTGACAAAAGTGGCACAAACTGATACAAACTGATACTGAAAATAAGACGGATCAGTTATTTTTAGTGCAAATCAATGCTAACAGCTAGAATTGAGCGAACACCTGAAAGTTCGGGTTTGAGAAGTTTGGCCGAACTTCACTAAAATGTTCGGGTTCGGGATCGGCACCCCGAAACCCCATTGAAGTCAATGGGGACCCGAAATTTTGGGCACATAAATGGCTGTAAAATAGCCCTGGAAAGGGCTAGAGGGCTGCAAAAGGCAGCAACATGTAGGTAAATGCCCTGCAAACATATGTGAATTGGGAAATTACTTAAAATAAAATACAGAAAAATAATAAATAAACATTCTAAACTTGAGCCCAAGTAAGTGACAGTGGCACCTTTCACCCAGCAAACAGAGGATGTGGCAGCAACGCCACCACATCTGTCATTGTCACCAAGCATCTCCACCAAATCCCATGGAAGTGTTCAGCTATCAGCTGTCCATCTCCCAAACACTGGAGAGAAAAATAAATAGAAAGAGGAAGTACCCCCCTATCCAAGACTCTGAATGCCTTATTTCAAACCTTCGGGTCCTTTGAAATGCTATCATTCTGTCTGGTGGACAGTTTTAAAAACCTTATGGCGGTGGCTGTCCCAAAGTACATGTATCCCAGCCGCCGCTACTTTTGCAGGCGAGCCACCCCTTCCCTGCACAAACAAGTGGCGGACAAAATCAAGTGTGCACTGTGCAACGCTATCTGTGGCAACGTCCACATAACCAACAACACAGTCGGTAAATGTAGAGGCTAGCCAAAAGGCGGATAGCATTTTTGCGAGTGTACTTCCGCCCCCGAGGATTGCTGGGCATTTCTCTTTGTATCCTGTTACCTCCTCCTCCTCCTACTTGGCTTCCTCCTCCATTACCTCCTCCTCATCCACTCAGAGTAACACCTTCATCACCCACAGCAGCACAGCCAGGGGGAAACGACAGCAGGTTGTTTTAAAACTTGTGTGTTTGTGGGACAAACCCCGCACCATGCAGGAGCTGTGGACAGGCATGGAACAACAGACCGACCATTGGTTGGGGCCACTGAGCCTCCATCCCGGCCTGGTGTTGTGCGCTAATGGGCGAAATATACTAGCAGGTCTGGGCCTAGCCGGTTTGACACACATCCCCTGCCTGCCACATGTGCTGAATTTTGGGTGCAGAAATTCCTAAACACCAGACAGTGAAAATCAATTAATTTAATCGAACACACACAACACCCTCACCCCCCCTTTCACTGAAACCATTAACAAACTATTTAAAAATTTTCTTGAAAACATATTAAAATAACTATAATGCAGCTAAACTTACTATGTAAACAAACAACACTATATACACTCCTTATCCTTAACTTAAGGCCAGTGACCTCCAAGTGGCTCGAAGGGTGGGTTCCTGCACCAACATAGTCCCTGGCCTGGAACACAATCGTCCAGCCAGAGCCCAGTTCTGGAGGATGAGGAGGATAAGTAGGATGAGGAGGAGTAGGAGGAACTGTGGTCTCAGCAGGGTGGCACCCAAGCCAGCTCAAGGGCAGCTGGGTCACCATCAGCACCTCAGAAGTCTGGGTTAGCATTGGCAAAATGTGGGAAAGCTTTGTCATCACGCCACAATAACCTGCACCACCATCAGATCGGGAATGTCTTAGCAGGAGGCAGCATTTCAGCAACATGGTGGAAGAGTACACGTACTGACTGATGGGATTGCCCAGGGGCGTAGCTACAGGGAAGCATGGGAAGCACACGGTTTTGGGTCCCTGACCTAGAAGGGGCCCATCCAGGAGGAGGAGGACTAAAATACTTTTTCAGGGCCCCCTCAACAGTATTATACAATTAAATTATATACAGTGGCAGTATAGACAGTGTAGAAAGCGGATGGAAAATAAACCCAAACAGCCTCACACCCTACACACTCAACAACCTCCCCCACCTTTCACTCAAACCATTAACAAACTATTTATAAATTTACTTAAAAACATATTAAAATAACTATAAGGCAGCTAAACTAACCATTTACAGAAACAAAACTATATACACGCCTTATCCTTAACTTAAGGCCAACCCCAAATACAAGTGGCTCGGAGGGTGGGTATCTGCACCAACATAGGCCCTTTATGCCTTGGAGGTGCTGGCCTGCCCAGTGTATTGTCTGAACATGTGTTTAGCATGGCTGGTGGCATTATTACAGACAAGCGCAGCCGCCTGTCCGCAGACATTGGGGGCAAGCTTTCGTTTATTAAAAAGAACCAGGCATGGATCCCAGAGGACTTGTTTATACCTTATGCAGAATAGACATGTATACCGGCCTCACCCAACCACTGTTATACTACCGAGCACTTACACTTTGTTTTATTTTTTATATTTTCCCAATGTTTTGGGGTCTACACTAATTTATTCAAAAACATGTAAAATAAAAAAACTGTTATTGGCGACTACCTTTGGCTTCACAGCCCAAAAAGGCTTTATTTCATGCAAGAATGTAACCGCCAATTGTAAGTTCCCTGTCAGTTATGCAGTGCAGGGGTTTATACCTGGCAAAAATGGTAATATTTCACCCGACATTTTAAAATCTATCCTTAAATTATTAAACTTGGCCAGCCACAGCTGGAACCACTGATTAACGGTATTGCTATTTTGGCAATTGAATTTCACCCCAGAACAAAATCTATCCTTTGCGGGACAATATTAAAATTGGCCAGCCACTGCTGGGACACCAGATTTAGGGGATTGCTATTTTGGCAATTGAATTTCACCCCAGAACAAAATCTATCCTTTGCCACACACTATTATACTTGGCCAGCCACAGTTGAAACCACTGATTTACGGTATTGATATTTTGGCAATTGAATTTCACCTCAGAAAAAAATATATCCTTTGCCGGACACTATAAAACTTTGCCAGCCACTGCTGGGACACCAGATTTAGGGGATTACTATTTTGGCAATAGAATTTCACCCCAGAACAAAATATATCCTTTGCCGGACAGTATTAAACTTGGCCAGCCACAGCTGAAACCACAGATTTACGGTATTGCTATTTTGACAATTGAATTTCACCCCAGAAAAATGGATCAGACGAAAGTAAAGCTAAACCGTGTTGTGAACTCGCCCTTAGGGTACTTTCACACTAGCGTTATTCTTTTCTGGTATTGTGTTCCGTCCTAGGGGCTCAATACCGGAAAAAACTGATCAGTTTAAACCTAATACCTTCTGACGGGAGGGCATTCTGTTCAGGATGCATCAGAATGCATCAGTTCAGTCCCTGTTACATTTTTTGACCGGAGAAAATACTGCAGCAAACCTCCCCCAGTATGCTCAGTTCTAAAATGGTTGTGAGAATTCTTGCTCAATCAGCCACAAGCACATTTGTGAGACTGTTTGCTGATGACTGTGGGATTTCCAGTTTATCCCTAAGATGTTCATTGGATTGTGAGACCAATGGTCTGCTCAGGCCAGTCAAATTTTTCTATTCGACTTAAATCTCTTTTCATGATGATGTTTTGTATGAGTGAATGGTTTTACTGGGATAAGAAAGGTCAGCTTACACTGCTCTAGATTACATTGCCATTTTACACTGCTGCATTATGATTTATCTTCTATTGAATTGAGGGCTCAGGACAAACCTTAATATACATTTTCAGACTATTATTTCCCACTCCACCAAATTTGCCACCCAACTATACAGCTGTCACCAAAAAGTCTTGCCATTTAAGCTGTTGCTAAAGGTTGCCTTTGGTGTGTCTTTTGCTAGGGATAAAAGTTACACTTATTTTTGAGAACTATGGAAACAGTGTTTTTTATGCAGGATGGAAAATCATAATTCTTGTGCAATAATAACTCTCAGAACATAGAGTTTGTTCACATCTGTACCACATATTTTTGCTGTTCTGCTCCATTATATGATACAAATAGTGCCTGGACTATAATGGGCTCTATTGGTTTTCCCTCAAGTAGCCTAAAAGTTTACTGGACAATGAAATTTGTGATGATGTAAGCAAAGTCTTTAAAGGCAATCATACCCATTTGTCTAAAGTTGAAAACAGATGACATAAACCAAAACAAACCTATATATCGGTTTAAATTTAGTAACAGACTATTGTTTTAGAGGACCTATTAGAGACGACAATTATCATCTGAAAAGAAGTTGGCCATGTTTAATATTTTCATTCAATGTTTGAACAAAAGATCACTCAAAAGAAACGTTCCCAGAATTTTTTTTTCCTCTATTGCCCGGCTTCATTCGTGGTTAGCCAGTTTGAATAACTGGAATTAGTGTTGGTTGATCTGAAGTTTATGAAAATGTGATTTGCCATAAAGCTCCTCACATTTCGTTGTAACAAACCAATTTTTCCTAAAATAGTGGCTGAAATCAGGCTTTGACTGGCCCTCAGGTGTACTGGAGAGTCCCTCGGGGGGCCTCTGAGCAAGGTGGGCTCCTTGTATTCCACCCTCTGTACAAGTGGCACATAACACAGTAAACACTGCATACATATAGATAGGCAGTGTACAGCACCTTAACCAGCCTAAGTTATAGACACGTTCATGTTGCTAAAATGACTTTTAGGTACCGATGCAGGGCAGACAGTGTCCTCCTTTCCCAAAGTTGCATTCTCAAAGTTGCTGTAGAGACCCCATAATCAATCATCTTATAGCATCTTGCTGCTGAGTGAGTGGGTAATATTTGGGTGTATCCATACGATGGGCCCCCAAAATAAATTTTACTGATGGGCCCTAGACAGCCTGTCTGACACTGGCTGAAAATAAAAATTATACTCACCTCATCCACTTGATCGTGAAGAGGTCATCCGTTTCATCTTGATTGAAGAACACCTGGCAAAGAACCAGCGGCGTACAGGATGACCTTACCTTGTGAAAACACTGGCTGTGCACAGTGACATTATCATTGATCTATCAAGACCAGAGCGGAAGGCCTCTCCACATTAAAATGGATGAGGTGAGTATATATATATATATATATATATATATATATATATATATTAATAACCCCCTGAGCACCTGAATGTGAGTCTCAGATGCTGCGATGAGCGTCGAACTTGGTATCTGAGGGGTTAAATGATGGGGGATGGTGCAATCACAATTCCCCATCATTGTGCCTACTCCATACAATTAAAAGCGATTCATGAAGAAGTAATTCATAATGAATTAAATTTTCTGCCGAAGTTCGATTAAGCTGCCAAATAGAATTTTCTATGGCGGTATCCCGTGCAGTGGAGAGTGGGGGCTACATGTGTATAATATATATATATATATGTATATACATTACTCACAAAAAGTTAGGCTTGGCTTTCGGATGAAATATATTTAAAACATAAAAAGTTCATGCTACAGTGATATTATATCTTGAAAGTAGGGCATTTAAGTAGAAGCATGCTATAGGGATGTCCTCATCTCAAAAAATTTAACAAAACAAAAGCCAACAACAGTGGTGGGTATACCCCCACAAAAATATCAATACCGTAATAGCTTGTCATGTGGCCTTGAGCATAAATTACAGCTTGACAACAATTTATCATGCTGTTCACAAGTCGAATTATTGTCTGCTGAGGCATGGCATCCCACTCTTCTTGAAGGGCAGCCCTCATATCATTGGGCTTCTAGGGTACAGAATTACGAGCCTCTACACGGGGATTCAGCTGATCCCATAGGTTTTCAATGAGATACAGGTCTGGAGAAAGTGCAGGCCACTCCATTTAAGGTACAATAGTCTACAGCAGCCATTTCCTAATGATGCAACCTCGATGAGCTGGGGCTGACTGGATTAATGATGTTGTCCAAGTAGTATGGGCTTGTACCATTCACAAAATATAGGGCAGTTCTGTATTGATTAGACACACTAGCACCACCACCAAAGGCTCATCAGGTGACAACAGCTAGCATCCTCATTGATGTCTCCAACATAGTGGGTGGCCATCATTTCTGCTCAGGGTGAATCAGATTTCATCAGTGAACAACACTGAGGCCCACTGGTCCCTCATTCAGGGTAGTTGCACCCTAGCCCCATGCAAGGTGATAACGCTTGTGGTCAGGTCGTCTAGCATGCAGACCACAATGATGTAAATGGTTTTGAATGGTCTGACGTGACACTTAGGTGCCTCTCACCTCCCTTAAATGTGCCTGGAGGTGTGTGGCATTCACAATGCAGTCCTGCAGGGTATTGATCACAATGAGGAGGTGATTAGTGTGGAATGTGGCCAAAGAACGTCCACTTATATGCTTTATGTGACTTTAACAGTCTCTTTGTATCTCTGTTGCAACCTGCTGATGACGCTCTGTGACACTCTAAGCTCAATGGCCACTTCCATCTGAGAACATCCTGTTTGAAACCTCGCAACGGAGTGGTACTGATGATCAATTGTTAGGCATCATCTTGGTCTCATTATGTTAAAATATGAACAGCATGATGAGAAGGACTGTTTAAATTCCAATTTTAAATGAACCAGGAAATTCATCGGGTGATTCATGGACACCTGTTGTGAATTTTGCCATTAAACTCCATGTTAGAGAACAGCAAGTTGTGCAAAAATCTCTTAAACATTGAACAGTTAGACATATGCATTCAAAAATTTAGAGAAGGTCATGGTAAGATTATCTGTCATCTATGTTATATATTGATCAGTTAATTAGATTTAAATGTAATGCAATTTATTCAAGAAATGTAGAATTTTTAAATATCACATTTGAAAAATATTTTAATTGCCCTTGTTAAAAGAATATAAACCACATTTAACATTTAGGGATGTATACCAGTATTTTCCATGCTCCATTTTTTGCTTTTTAAACATTTGTTCAAGAGTTAAACAGGTTAGTCTTACATCACCTATTTAATGTGCTAAAACTGGACTTAATTATTGCAGAGTAACTGTACTGTATTTCTGTATTTCTCTCTGACTTTAGGAAAAATGACATTAAAATTTATTTCATCAAAGGCCTACATGTAGACGTTCCCCAATTCTTACATACGTTCCTATCCAATTGATAGAACACACATTCATTGCACTACTTTCTTCCACTTCTTCCTACCTCCTTCTAGTTACTGCAGCCTCCTCTGTGACATCTAGGTTAAGATGCATCTGCAGAATCACTCAGTAGAGAGAACAGTCTGCAAGTTCTCACCTGCAGGAATGTGACATGTTAGTGGGAGTGCAACAGAACCTAAAGGATGCCTTCAATTTTAGATAGCTGTCAATTAAAAGCTTCTTCAACAAACATCATATCACATTTTTGTCCCACCTATAATGTATATGTCGGGAAAAAAGCGTATGCAAAAGAATAATGGACTATTATTTATCATCTGTCAAACTTTAGCAAAAAAAATAAAAAATAAGGAAAACATTAATCTCTTTCAACATTGTCACGTACATGTACATGAGGGAATACAAAGTATTCCCTCATGTACTCTTGCTGGATTCTCACACACATAAGTGTTTTGGTCGGGTGGGCGCAGGACCTACGGTGGATTAATCCTTCACATGCCTCATCACATCAGCACTGACCGTGGCACATGCAAGGGATTCTCTTTGAATCTATGCAGTGACAGGGGACCGATGGTTGCTATGGCAGCCCCTAAGCCTTACTCAGGCATCAGAGCCTGCCAGTTATGGAAGCCCAGGAGATCCAGCACCTGTGCTGGATCTCCTAGGCTACTGTCAGCATATTACATTGTAAGACACTGACAGTTCAATGCAGCACAATAGAACTTTATTGTATTGCATTGAAACAGATATCAAACCTTGAAAAGTTGGGACTTTTTTTTTTTTCCCCCCAGAGAATAGGTTATCAATATAAAAAAAAGGGGACATCCCCTTTAAGGCTGAATACACACTTCAGTTATTTGGTCAGTCATTTCCATCAGTGATTTTCAGCCAAACCAGGTGCGGGTCAAAAACCCAGAACAGTTAACATAGTAAGATAGTATATAAGACCGAAAAAATACATTTGTATATCCAGTTCGGCCTGTTTCCTACAAGTTGATCCAGAGGGAAAAAAAAACCCTGTGAGGCAGAAGCCAATTTTCCCCACTTAAGGGGAAAAAATTCCTTCCTGACTCCAATCAGGCAATCAGAATAACTCCCTGGATCAACGACCCCTCTCTAGTAGCTATAACCTGTAATATTATTACACTCCAGAAATACATCCTCTTGAATTCCTTTATTGTACTCACCATCACCACCTCCTCAGGCAGAGGCAGCTATTTTGTGCAGCTTTTTTTTTTTTTTTTCAATTCTGAGAGAGAGAAAGAGCGTGCAGTGACATTGGTGTGCTCTGTGCCTTCATCTGGATCCCATTCCTTATAAAATTACATTAGATAGTTAGTTAGCTACTAGCTGAAGGATCCGGCTTAGCCCGGGAATATTTAATCTATTTAAAATGTAATGTTTGTGTGTGTCATTAAAAGATATCGACAGTATCCACTATAAAAGTGACATCTACAGCATCCTGCCCCTTAACAGTGACCTCCACAGCCTTGCACCCCTTACCGCTGACCCCCCACAGTGCCCCATCCCTTAAAACGGGACCTCCACAGCAGTTAACCCTCTTAACTTTGACCTTTACAGCAGCCTTCCCCTTTAACAGTGAGTTTCACAGCACACCACACCCTTGACAGTGACCTCCACAGGGGCCCTTCCCCTTAACAGTGGCCTTTACAGCAATCTGCTCCTTAACACTGACCTACATAGTGGACCATTCCCTTAACGGTGACCTCCACAGTTGCCTGCCCCTAGAGTGGCCAGAGGTCCAGTCTTAGGCCGGACAGTCCGGCTTTCAGACTCCATGTCCTCCATCTGGCGCAGGGCCTGGATGGACACAGGGATGTCCTTCTGAACAGCTCACTCTCAGACAGCATCACTGTGCTGTCTGAGCATGAGCTGCAAGGAGAAAGTCACCGTCCCTCCCACCTCTGCAGCTGACAGAAGTTGATTTTCAACTTCATTTTAGCAATCCCCATTGGCTGCGAAGGAGAAGTAGGCATGGCCTAACCGGGTCAGTGTGTGGCTTAGCGGGACCTAGAAGTTTATTTTTAACTTAATTTTTTCAATTTTTTTCAATCCCTGTTGGCTGAGGAGTATGAGAGGGCATGACCTAACTGGATCGGGGATGTGTCCTTTTGAACAGCTCACACTAAGACAGCAGCACTGTTCTGTCTGAGTGTGAGCTACAGGGAGAAAGTCGCCATCCCTCCCACCCCTGCAGCTAACAGAAGTTGATTTTTTTCTTAATTTTTTTCTTAAGTAGTCAGCTAAGGAGTGGGAGGGGGCATGACCTAACTGGATCGGGGTGTGCTTTAGTGGGACCTAGAAGTTGATTTTCAACTTATTTTTTTACATCCCTGTTGGCTGAGTGGGATGGGGAGTGGCCTAATTGGATCGGTGGCACATCCTTTTGGATCGGGGGGATGTCCTTTTGAACAGCTCCCTCTAAGACAGCAGTACTGCGGGGAAAGTCACCGTCCCTCCCACCTCTGCAGCTTACAGAAGTTGATTTTTAACTTCATTTTTTTAATCCCTGTCGGCTGAGGAGTGGGAGGGGTGTGGCCTAACCAGATCGGACCTAGAAGTTGATTTTTAACTTATTTTTTTTCAATCCCTGTTGGCTGATTGGGATGGGGCATGGCCTGATTGGATCGGGGATGTGTCCTTTTGAACAGTACTATGCTGTCTGATTGTGAGCTGCAGGGAGAAAGTCACCGTCCCTCCCACCCCTGCAGCTGACATAAGTTGATTTTTAACTTCATTTTTTTAATCCCTGTTGGCTGAGGAGTGGGAGTAGTGTGGCCTTACAATATAGGGGGCGTGGCTTAAAGGAACATGGTGTGGGGTTTTAAGGGTGACTTGAATGGCCACCCTATCTGCCCCCTGAACTGTGACTACAGCACTCTGCTCCCTTAACAGTTTCATCCACAGAGTTGTTATGGAAACCTCAGGAAATAAGGTACTAAGTGCTATTAGGCCATGGCTTTACTTCTATAGCGATTATCCTGGTGACAAATTTCCTTTAAAGCTCATCTATAGCAGTGAAGAAGCATGGCTGGGTTGTTATGTCACCTGGAGTAAAACTGTGTGTGGAGACAAACTGACAGCGAGCTTCTATTGTCTGATAAGTGTCATGTGACCAGGCTTTTATTGGCTAATGCATTTTTTTGGAATATCTAAGGAATGGTACCTCCCAGAGAACTAAGGTCTAAAACCTTTCCAGATACCTGATTTACCTGTGTGACAAATTTCGTGATTGTAAATGTGATGTTGCGGATTCATTTAGCGGACATACATACATACACTCAGCTTTATATATTAAATACTAGCAGAAGGACCCAGCTTCACACGGGTATATTTCAATTATTTTGTTTCATATTTCCATGTGTCGTAAAAAGATATCAACTGTAACCCCAACATAACAGTGACCTCTACAGCACCCCGCCCCACTGTCTGCTGAGCTGTGTATCTAATCCTGTCCTGGGTGATACTGTCTGCTGAGCTGTGAATCTAATCCTATCCTGTGTAATAATATCTGCTGAGCTGTGTATCTAATCTTATGTTGTATAATACTGTCTGCTAAACTGTGTATCTAATCCTATCCTGTGTGATACTGTCTGCTGAGCGTGTATCTAATATTTTATCCTGTGTGATACTGTCTGCTGAGCTGTGTATCTAATCATATCCTGTCTACTGAGCTTTGTACCTAGTAGTTGATTTTTAACTTAATTTTTTCAATCCTTCTTGGCTGTGTGTGATTGGGTGTGGCCTAACTGGATTGGGATGTGTCCATATGAACATCTCACTCTAAGACAGCAGCACTGTCCTCTCGGAGTGTGAGCCGCAAAGAGAAAGTCACCGTCCCTCCCAACTGTGCAGCTGACAGAAGTTGATTTTTAACTTTATTTTTTCAATCCCTGTTCGCTTAGTGGGAGGGGGCATATCTCAACAGCATTGGGGGTGTGTCCTTTTAAAAAGCTCTCTCTAAGACAGCAGCACTATTCTGTCTGAATTTGAGCTGCAGGGAGAAACTCACCATTCCTCCCACCTCAGGAGGGGCGGGGGCATGACCTAACCGAAACAGAGGTGTGACTTATCTGGACCTGGGGTGGGGTTTTAAGGGTGACTTGAATGGCCACCCTACTTTCCCCATGAACTGTGACCTCTATAGCACTCCGCCCTGCATCCACAGCGCCCTGCCCCTTTAAAGCTAACCTGCAGCAGTGGAGAGAAATGGCCGAGTTGTTATGGAAACCTCAGGAATTAAGGTACTAAGTGCTATTAGGCCCTGGCTTCACTTCAATAGTGATTATTCTGGTAAAAGATTTCCTTTAAACCTCATCTAGAGAAATGAAGAAACAACGCTGGGTTGTTATGGTTACCTGGAGTAAAACTGTGTGGAGACGAGCTGCCAGGGAGCAGTAAATGACAGTTTGGATTTAAGTAAAAGGCTTGCAGGCTTGTATTGGCTATAATGCAGGTCATTTTTGGGGAATATCTCAGGAACAGTATGTCCTAGAGAGCTGAGACCTGGTCTAAAACCTTCCTGGACACCTGATGTACCCATGTGCCAAATTTGGTGAAGATCGGTCCAGTCATTTGGTCGCGCATAAAGAGCGTCTAGACAGACGTCTAGACAGAAACTCATTTTTATATATATAAGAGATATACAGATAGTTAGTGGGAGATAGTCAGTGTAGGTTAGATAGTGATATAGTGTAGCTGATTCCAGTGCAGGGTGTTAGGTAGTGTAATAGGAATTATTGTGCTGTGATAGGGATTAGTGTCTCTGTTAGACACAGTGCTGTGATGTCACAACAATACTTAGTGCACCAATCAGTAATATCTACTTAGACCTGATAAAATATGAAGTTGCATGTATCATTAGTGCCGATTTGCGCAATCACGAAAATAATGACTGGAGATCACGAATGCTAGAATTCGCAAATTTATTAGCGAAATATTGCAAGGATAAAAACAAACAAATATACAGCAGCAGTTGTATTGAATATTGGGCCCCTACCCACCAGTTTTTGCCAAATCTCTTTTAATATGCCATAATTTTGACAAGTAATGTTAACAGGGGTGACTGGTTTCAAGAGGAAACTGGACAACTTCAGAGATCCACCTGAAATAAAGAACATGTAAGTACCTTACAGATCTCAAACTACCACTTTAGTTTTCCCAGCCAGGCTCTGGTCACCCGGCTGCAGTGGTGACATGATGTTGACAACACATGACAACTGCAGCCAATCACTTTCCTTGTTACGTGCAATGCTGAGAATATAGGTGGGTAAATAGAGCCTGGCTGAGAGAACCAGAACTACTCTGCGGCATCTGTGAGGTTAGTACTGTTTATTTCAGGTGAAGCCTGACAGTTGTCTAATTTCCTACTTAAAGTAGAGAACCCTTTCAATTAATTTTTTCAAATTTCATTGCCTTAGCATAAACATATAGGGGTCATTTACTATTCTGAAATATGCCTAAATTAGTCATATTCAGGTGCAGATGCTGGCGTAATGGTTAGTTGCATCACTACCTGCGACTTTTCCCCACTCATGCCAAGGTATAAAAACGTGGGCATGACAAAAGCGGGTAAGGGGCCGACTTAATCATCATTTTCTATCCTGTTTTAGGTGTAGAAAATGGTCTAAATGTAAGACAGCAAGGAAGATGTCTTACATTTTGAACTGGCGCTGGATGCGCCAAAGTTATGGAGATGCCGGAGCCTCTGCATAACTTCAGCGGAACCACCTCCAGCTATGGGGCTTTATTAACCACTTGAAGACCACAGGTTTATACCCCCTAGAGACCAGGCCCTGTTTTACAAATCCGCACTACACTACTTTCACCGTTTATTGCTTGGTCATACAACTTACCACCCAAATGAATTTTACCTCCTTTTCTTCTCACTAATAGAGCTTTCATTTGGTGGTATTTCATTGTTGCTGACATTTTGACTTTTTTTGCCATTAATAAAAATGTAATGACATTTTTGCAAAAAAATGACATTTTTTCAATTTCTGTTGTAATTTTTTTAAAAAAAAACTACATTTCTATATAAATTTTTCGCAAAATTTATTGTTCTACATGTCTTTGATAAAAAAAAATCCAATAAGTGTATATTTATTGGTTTGGGTAAAAGTTATAGCGTTTACAACTATGGTGCAAAAAAGTGAGTTTCCGCATTTTGAAGCAGCTCTGACTTTCTGAGCACCTGTCATGTTTCTTCAGGTGCTAGAATGCCAGGATAGTATAAATACCCCCCAAATGACACCATTTTAGAAAGAAGACACCCCAAAGTATTCGCGGAGGGGCATGGTGAGTTCATGTATCATTTCATTTTTTTTCACAAGTTAGCGGAAAATGACACTTTCTGAGGAAAAAATAAAAATAATAAAGTTTCAATTTCTGCTAACTTCTGGCAAAAAAAAATGAAATCTCCCACGGACTCACTATGCCCCTCAGTGAATACCTTAGGGTGTCTACTTTCCGAAATGGGGTCATTTTTGGGGTGTGTTTACTGTTCTGGCATTTTGGGCGGGGCTAAATTGTGAGCAGCAATGTAAAACCTAAAGGTACTCGTTTGAATTTGGGCCCCTTTGCGCACCCAGGCTGCAAAAAAGTGTCACACATGTGGTATCGCCGTACTCAGGAGAAGTAGGGCAATGTGTTTTGGGGTGTATTTTTACATATACCCATGCTGGTTGAGAGAAATATATCTGTAAATTGTCAACTTTGTATAAAAAAATTAAAAAAGTTGTAGTTTACAGAGATATTTCTCACACAAAGTATGGATATATATAAAAATACACCCCAAAACACATTGCCCTACTTCTCCTGAGAACGGCGATACCACATGAGTGACACTTTTTTGCAGCCTGGGTGCGCAAAGGGGCCCTAATTCCAATAAGTACCTTTAGGATTTCACAGGGCATTTTTACGCATTTGGATTCCAGACTTCTTCTCACGCTTTAGGGGCCCCTAAAATGCCAGGACAGTATAAATACCCCACAAGTGACCCCATTTTAGAAAGAAGACACCCCAAGGTTAGTGGAATATGAGACTTTGTAAAAAAACAAAAATAAAAAAATAAAAATTTTCAATTTCCGCTAACTTGGGCCAAAAAAAAAAATTCTGTGAACTCGACATGCCCCTCACGGAATACCTTGGGGTGTCTTCTTTCCAAAATGGGGTCACATGTGGGGTATATATACTGCCCTGGCATTTTAGGGGCCCTAAAGAGTGAGAATCCAAATGCGTAAAAATGCCCTGTGAAATCCTAAAGGTACTCATTGGTTTTAGGGCCCCTTTGCGCATCTTGGCATGTGGTATCGACGTACTCAGGAGAAGTAGGGCAATGTGTTTTGGGGTGTATTTTTATATATACCCATACTGTGTGTGAGAAATATCTCTGCAAATGACAACTTTAAAAAAAAAAAATTATACAAAGTTGTCAATTTACAGAGATATTTCTCTCACCCAGCATGGGTATATGTAAAAATACACCCCAAAACACATTGCCCTACTTCTCCTGAGTACGGCGATACCACATGTGTGCCACTTTTTTGCAGCCAAGATGCGCAAAGGGGCCCAAATTCCAATGAGTACCTTTTAGGAGGGCATTTTACGCATTTTTCTTCTCTCGCTTTAGGGCCCCTAAAATGCCAGGGCAGTATAAATACCCCAAATGTGACCCCATTTTGGAAAGAAGACACCCCAAGGTATTCTGTGAGGGGCATGGCGAGTTCGTAGAAGATTTTTTTTTTGGCACAAGTTAGCGGAAATTGATTTTTTATTGT
The DNA here is from genome assembly GCA_033119425.1 of Bufotes viridis. Taxonomy (NCBI): domain Eukaryota; kingdom Metazoa; phylum Chordata; class Amphibia; order Anura; family Bufonidae; genus Bufotes; species Bufotes viridis. The sequence continues at coordinate 382,431,386 of CM065591.1, forward strand.
TTTTTCTCACAAAGTCTCCCTTTCCGCTAGCTTTTAACAAAAAGTTCAATTTTTCATGGACTGAATATGCCCCTCAGCGAATACCTTGGGGTGTCTTCTTTCCAAAATGGGGTCATTTGTGGGGTGTTTGTACTGTTCTGGCATTTTGGGCGTGGCTAAATTGTGAGCAGCCATGTTAAACCTAAAGGTACTCGTTGGAATTTGGGCCCCTTTGCGCACCCAGGCTGCAAAAAAGTGTCACTCATGTGGTATCGCCGTACTCAGGAGAAGTAGGGAAATGTGTTTTGGGGTGTATATTTACATATACTCATGCTGGGTGAGAGAAATATCTCTGTAAATTGTCAACTTTGTATAAAAAAAAAAAAAAAAGTTGTCATTTACAGAGATATTTCTCACACAAAGTATGGATATATATAAAAATACACCCCAAAACACATTGCCCTACTTCTCCTGAGTACGGCGATACCACATGAGTGACACTTTTTTGCAGCCAAGATGCGCAAAGGGGCCCAAATTCCCATGAGTACCTTTAGGATTTCACAGGGCATTTTTACGCATTTGGATTCTCACGCTTTAAAACCCCTAAAATGCCAGTGCAGTATAAATACCCCACATGTGACCCCATTTTAGAAAGAAGACACCCCAAGGTATTCCGTGAGGGGCATGGCGAGTACACAGCAATTTTTTTTTTTGGCACAAGTTAGCAGAAATATATATAATAATTTTTTTTTTTTCACTTTCATATTCCACTAACTTGTGACAAAAAATAAAATTTTACATGAACTCCCCATACCCCTCACGGAATACCTTGGGGTGTCTTCTTTCTAGAATGGGGTCACGTGTGAGGTTTTTGTACTGCCCTGGCATTTGAGGGTCTCCGCAATCATTACACGTATGGCCAGCATTTGGAATTTCTGCGATTCTCCTTAAATTGAGGATACGGGTAATGAGATTTTTTTTTTCCGTTCAGCTTCTGGGCTGAAAAAAGAAAAAAAAAAAGAACGGCGCAGATTTTTTCATTCGCATCGATCAATGTGGATGAAAAAATCTCTGCCAAAATCAGTGACTGCGGTGCAGTGGGCGCTAGCTACCTAACAAGTAGCTAACTAACTGGCGGTGATAAGGGACCCTTATGCCCCATTCACACGTCCGCAATTCTGTTTGTGGAATGGAATTGCGGACCCATTCATTTCTATGGGGACAGACTTTGTCCCGCTTGGATCCGGAATTACGGGTCTGCACTTCCGTTCCGCAAAAATATAGAACATGTCCTATTCTTGTCCACAATTGTGGACAAGAAAAGACATTATCTATATAGTTCTGGCAATGTGCGGATCCACAAAATGCGGAAAGCACATTGCCGGTGTCCGTATTTTGCGGATCCGCAGATCCATGGATCTGCAAAACACATAGGGACGTCTGAATGAGCCTTACAGGGGGGTGATTAGTGACAGGGGGGGTGATCAGGGGGGGTGACATGGGTGATCAGGGGTTAATCATTGATAGGGGGTGGGGGGGGTGTAGTGATTGGTGCACTTTACTTATGTTTCCTCCGGTGGTCTCAGACAAAGGGACCACCAGACGAGCAGACAGCAGGCATATCAGACACTGTTTACAAAAAAGAGTCTGATATGCGTTTTAAATGCGTTTTTTTTCGCATCTACAGCCTGCTAGCGCATGATCAGCACTGGCAGGCTGTAGTTTCAGTTGTCCCGGTCACGATCGCATGAACGTGCGCGCACGGCGCACGCGCATTCATGCGAAATCTCGGGTCTCACGAGATGACGCCGATAGGCGTGACTGAGACCTGAGAGAGCCGCCGCGCTGACGCCCATCGGCGTTAGCGTGGCGGCAAGTGGTTAAGACCGGCATCTAAAACTTTCATTTTTTAAAGTATTCTGATTTAGTTCCATTCTAGTAAATTACATTAGCTTTTTGACAGATTGAATTCAATTGATATGGTTGTGAACTGAGCTGTACTCAGTTGTGTTTCTGAAAGTCTTCTTGTCCTCTTTGCAGCCTGCCCAACCAAAAGTAGGCAAGAAAGTTTACAATTTAATCCAACCATTGCTCACAAAAAGTGTTATTTAAATTCCATATATGTTCTAGTTTTATATATTGCTTACTCTGCTTAGACTTGCACTGAAACCATAATATTAATGTCATTTAGCTTTACGCTATTTATATGTAGCAGAAGCATAGAAACATTAATGTTGTGCAATCAATCATGGTTAGAAGTTTATAACCATATTTTAATAATGTATTTTTCTTCAGCTTTGCTGACAAGTGTTGTTTTTTTAGAAGCAAAAGAAATTGTATTTTATAAAGGTTTGTTGTTTTAAGCTACTTTATCTGTCTGTTTCTGCCTATGAATCATAGAAATATTTTATGGTATCACCTGGAAACAACTGCAAATGAGTATAGTTTTGTTGCTCCATATTTTATGTGAAAATAATCATGCATCTGAAGAATTTTAGGTGTTTTTGTAGGAATGGCTAATAAAGTGTCAAGGAAAATAACCAGATTTAGAGGGCATGATGCATCTAGTCTAGAGGTGAGCAAATTGATTTATTATAATTAAAATTTAACCCAATTTTTTTCAAAAATTCTGACTAATCAGAATCAGAATATCTCCAGGAATAATGTGGATGACTTTTCATTCCCAGTACAGATTGTAACTAGTGTTGAGCGAACAGTTCGAGAATAGTTCGGGTTCGTACCGAATTTTGGGGTGTCCGGGACCCGGACCCGAACCCGGACATTTTCAAAAAAGTTTGGATTCGGGTTCGGTGTTCGTCGATTACTTCCCGCTTTCTGAAGGGCTGCACAGCAGCCAATCAGCTAGCGTTTTACTTCTTGCCCTAAGAGCCCATCACAGCCATGCCTACTAATGGCATGGCTGTGATTGGCCAAGTGCAGCATGTGACCCAGCCTCTATTTAAGCTGGAGTCACATAGCGCCGCACGTCACACTGCTCTGATTAGTGTAGGGAGAGGACGCAGCTTCTGTCAGGGCGAGATTAGGCAGGTTAAAGTCAGCAACAGCACCTAATGAATGGATCAATTTACAGCTGAGAATCATTGAACTTCTGCTAGTTACTTGTTCGCTGGTTTTTAGGCTGCACAGAGCGTTTTTCTGTCACTTATTTTCTGGGTTGATCGGCGGCCATTTTGTGACTTGTGGTGCGCCAGAAGAAGCTGCCACCAAGTCCATCAATCCATCAATACTAGTTTTTTTTTTTGCTATATCCTACATCAGGGGCTTGGCTGTGCTAATTGTCACCCCTAGAAACTCAGGAAAGAAATGTCTATATTTTATTAAGGGGTTAAATACAATTGCCCAAATACCAATCCCCTAAATCTGGTGTTCCAGCTTTGGTTAGACAAGTATAATACTGTCTGCTGTCTGGCAAAGGATAGATTATTTTCTGGGGTTAAATTCAATTGCCAAAATAGCAATACCATAAATCAGTGGTTTCAGCTGTGGCTGGCAAAATAGAATAGTGTCCGAGGTAACGCACACACATACAGACGCACGTACACGATTCTTGAATAGTTGTATTATCGCGATAATAAAACTAACAGTGTAAAGTTGACTGTATTGCTCTAAGTTATATTTGCGTACGAATGTAACTTCTATTACAGCACACCAATACTAAAACTGACTAAGAGACAGCTTTAAGTTCTATTCGAACGTGATTGCAACTTTGGAACTTAAAGTGGTGTACGATTTTAAAAGTTGAGTACTAAAAGTTGGAATCGCAATGCGATTCTTATGTATTTGCTTAATCGCATTGCGATTACAACTTTGAGCTACCGATCACCATGGGAACGCCTCCTCCAGTAGAATGTACTGTCGGATGTGAGAATTAAGTTGAAATCGCAATGCGATTATTATATATCTGCTTAATCGCATTGCCGTTTCAACTTAGCATTGCTAAATAATTCCATCCATATTCGTTAACTTACTGACTCAGTAAGTTAATGATATGGATGGAATTATTTAGCAATGCTAAGTTGAAATCGCAATGCGATTAAGCAAATATATAAGAATCGCATTGCGATTTCAACTTAATTCTCAGATCCGACAGTACATTCGACTGGAGGAGGCGTTCCCATGGTGATCGTTAGCTCAAAGTTGTAATCGCAATGCGTTTATTGCGGTATATTATCCCTCTGGGTGTCTTTTACAGGTTAATTTTTATTTATTTTATTTTATTTTAATTCATTTCCCTATCTACATTTGTTTGCAGGGGATTTACCTACATTTTGCTGCCTTTTGCAGCCCTCTAGCCCTTTCCGGGAGTCTTTTACAGGCTTTTTAGTGCCCAAAAGTTTGGGTCCCCATTGACTTCTATGGGGTTCGGGTTCGGGATGAAGTTCGGGTTGAGTTCGGATCACGAACCCGGACATTTTCCGGAAGTTCGGCCGAACCTCTTGAACCCGAACATCCAGGTGTTCGCTCATCTCTAATTGTAACAGATGTGTGATTTTTCCTGAATCCAGATACAACAAGTTGTCATAAGTTTAACTGACGTCCTTGGCATTGCCCAAACAACCTGGTTAGGATAGGATATCCACGTCTGTTTAATGAAGTAAAGAGCTGAGTGCTCAGTGCAGTCCTGCTCTTATAATGGAGTTTGTGTTGATTTCCTGGAATTACCATGGAAATAGAGAAAAGGCTATCCAAATTCCCTGCGTCCCATACACCCATATTGACTATTCTTATAGGGTGTACACTAGAGATGAACAAATCAGTCGAGATTTGTTTGGGGTCCGGTTCGAAGCATTTTTTTAAATACTTCAGTTTAGACCCAAATCTAATTCAGGCCAAACCGAAGTTACTCCAGTTGCCCAGCAAGTTGATATAGGGGAACATGATGATTGGCAACTGCCATCAGTGGCATGATGCAGGCTGCAGCATGCAACAGCCATACACAGCGCGATGGTAGGTAGGCAGACAGACAGCAAGAGTGGCAAGATAGGGCATCAGTAGAAAGAGAGGTCTATTGATCACATTCAGCCTGCCTGGACAATGAGACTGCCTGTAGGGGGACTGGGTATGCGACAGAGACTGGCCATAGTTTAGGTAGGCCTGAACCTGGGGAAGGAGACTGAAGCTGTCTGCTTGCTGACTGGCCTCAGCCAGGCATTGTATATGAAGAAACTGCTCCATCATGTTGAGAAGACTGAAATAGCTGATGCTGCTGATACGACTGCTGCGACTTCTTCTGCTGCTGGTGGCGGGAGTGGAGTCACTCTTCTGGGGGTAGAGAGGGGCCTCCCTTTCAGACAGGCTGGCAGCAGGCGTCTGCTCGCCATAAGTTTTGGCAATCTGCATACACAGTGTTTCCTTGGAGCAACGGAATTTGGTCTCTCTATTTTGCCAGAGGAAAACATTCCTCCATTTTGCCTTGGTTTGACATTATTTTCTTGATTGCGAAAATTTGCATATAAAAATATTGCATACAAATTTGCATAAACTGGTATTTTAAAAAACAAATATTCACGATTGCGAATATATTTTACAATATTCTAAATATTCGCAAATTCTCGAAGTGCCGATATTCGCGATTAAAATTTGCAATTCGAAAATTTGTATTCAACACTAGTCCTCAACAGGTATAGGGCAGACAGCAATATGTGTCAGCTGCTCTACTTCCGCTGTGGTCCCCTGCTGCATGAGCTTCAGCGTCTGTTCTAAGATAAATATTAGAGGGAGGACATTGTACATGCCGCAGTTGTCCCTGCTGACACAGATTGTGGCCTCTTCGTAGGGCTTCAGTACCGGAAAGGTGTTTAGAATGAGCTGCCACTGCACCACTAGGAGGATGTGCACCATGCAGGGAGTATGTGTAATTTCACCCAGGTTCAGGGTGGTCACAATGTTGCGCCCATTGTCACCGATCACCTTGTCCAGTTGGATTCAGATGGATGACAGCCAATGGGATGTTTGCTACTTGTAGCATGGGGCTGTCAAAGACATGTACTGTCCCTTCCTGTAGAAGCTGCTCCAGGTGTCCACTGTGGGGTGAACCATGCCACATAGCAAAAATTGCAGGGAGCAACCCACGTTGTTCTTCCCATGACAGTACATGCAATGATGGCTTTCTGGGAGAAATAATGCTGGCTAGGAATTTTCCAGCAAGACAGCAGACTTGACTATATGGTACTGCAGCAACTTCACCGCCAGCAGCTGGCCATGTGGGAATTAAGCTTGGGCACCTTTGGATTGCTGGGCATGTACAGTTGTTTTGTGGCCACACATTCTGTTATCGATGGCTGACGGTGAGCTGTGGAGAAGGAGAAGGAGTCTGAGTGGGAGACATTGTATTGCTCATGGATGTGACCTAGCTGCTGCAAGCTGGACCAAGGGAAGAAGGAAACTCCTGCCTCGGTGACTGGCTGCCACGTGTTTGCCCACAGGATGGGGTGATGCTGCTTAATATGGTTTAATAGAGCGGAGATGTCTACATATATGTTTGCCTTCACAAGTTTTATTTTGTGCTTGCACAGCTTGCCAAAGGCAATGCTTTTGTCTTCCTGCAGTGTGCAGAAAAACTGCCAGATGGGACATACTCATGCAGGGGTAGAAGCAACCAAGCTGAGCTTAGCTTAGGCACATTTTGGGTCTAACACACCCACAGCTTCAGCGGCATCATCATATCCCAAACCAGACTTGGCCCTGGCTCTTCTTTTGGAGGTACTTGGCCTCCTGACTTTATTGCTGCTGCTCAGCATCCTGATGCGGCTCCCAGGTCCTGCTCAGCACACAATCATCATCGCAGTCTTCACCATCCCTTTCGCTTCAGACTATTGGATATCATGGTGGTTTCTTTGGCCCTACTCCCCTGCTCTTCCCCAACTGCCAGTGTTGCTGCCCACACTGCCAATAGTGTGGCTACGGGTCACAACTACTATCACCACCAACATGGCTATGCCTGGGGGTCTGCAGCCTCCATCTCCACCTCCTCCTCAGGGCAGTACAAACACTGACTTCTCTCACACAAGTCATCAACAGGGAGACTCTCTTGATTATCTGCTTTAGTGAGTGGTGGGGTTTTCTCACCACTTCTTAGGAAAAAGGAAGGCGCCCCTCAAGGAAGGGGCATTGAAGACTGGGAAGACTCCACTGAAAGCCTTCTTTGGGGCTACAAGGAGGAACGAAAATTTTTCGGCCTCTCAGATAATATTCCAGGCCTAGTACCTTTGCCCTCACCCCCTGTGTTTTACTACCCACACTGCGCCATGACATTATCAATCGATAAAAAACATCATTTTTGTTTGTCAGTAAAGCTATGGATCCTATTGCTGCACTGGCTAGACAATTGCAGGGTCTGTCTTTGGAGGTAGCCGACCTCCATACACAGATTCAGGTATCACAGGCTGTTGGTGCCAGTAGTAGTTACCAGGCCTGTCCTGGACCTAAGGTTGCAGTTCTGGACAGATTTTCAGGGGAAAGCGATAATTTAATTCGGTTCAGAGAGTCGTGTAAATTATACTTTAAGTTGCGTCCACTCCCATCTGAGGATGAGAGTCAAAGAGTTGGCAATATAATTTCATTACTTAAAGGGGACGCTCAGTCTTGGGCTTTTTTTCTACTGACCGTATCACAGTCCCTCCGGTCGGTAGATGAAATTTTCAGAGTGATAGGTATTATCTACGATGATCCAGATTGGATTTTCCTGGCCGAGACTAAGTTACGTGTTTAACGACAGGGAGAGCGTTTTGCGGAGATCTATTGCTCTGAATTTAGAATATGGGCTACGGATATGGAGTGGAATAATCCAGCTCTCTACAGCCAATTCTGTCAGGGATTATCTGAGAGGCTAAAGGACGCATTGGCCTTTCATGGAAATCCTGAGTCAATGGAAGCGGCTATGTCCCTTGCCATACGCATTGATAGAGGCCTGAGAGAGAGATCTAAGATCCCTTACTCTCAGGACGAACTATCGTATAACGTAGCGGCTTCCTCTGGCACTTTAGGTGGAGAGACTCCTGAGTTTTTGCCTGGTGACGAACCTATGCAATTAGGGGGAGCAACCCCTGGGCCTGCTTGCAAGGTTTTTAGTCATAAGAACGGAGTATGTTTTTCCTGCGGAAAAATTGGACATTTTGTTAGTATTTGTCCTCACGTTTAGTGTCAAGGTGAAAACAAAAAGAAAACTTTTCTAAGAAAACTTTTAATCCCTATCTTACTCTTGGTGGTGTGGATGGGGAGTCAGAGAGCTTACTTTTGTCATTCACTGGTAGTACCCTATTTCTCCTATCTGCCGTGGTGGCTCTAGAGTCCAAAACTGTGGGAACTGAGGTGTTTATTGACAGTGGAGCAGTTATCCTAGAATATGGCCAGTTTGTCCGCATGCAAGTGCATTAGAAAAAAATATTTCGGTGTTTGCAATTGACTCCGCACCACTTACTAACAAATGTTTGTGGTCGGGGTTAACTATAATGGAGTTCCTACCTAACTAATACCTAATGACGGTTTGCTTTGTGCCGTAACAGCTCCGGCGGAAGGATGACTGAAGGAAGCCAAAAGAGACATCATAACAACAGAAGACTTTATTACAGAGACATTACAGAACCAGGTTTTGAAAAACGCAGTGCATTTCGGAGCTCGGATTTGGTATATATCTACTGTAGCATGATGAACTCCAGCGTCCTAACTTTCTAATGATATGGGCTGGTACCTGGTGCTTAGAAGCTGCCGAAGCTGCCCCTATCCTAAAGGAGTGGCCTGAGATTGAAGCGGGGTCTACCCCTAAGTTGGCTACTAAAGTACGGATATGGGATACAAACTGGGTAGTGGTGAGATGGCCGGAATTAAAAGGTAGTAGTGGACTGTTGGGGGTGCTGAGGTTAAGGTCTGGAGCAATTGATGAAATACTAAAACGGGACACCATTGATGAGTGGTCGGATAGTAGGCTATTTGAATTGGAGGACCGGTTTGGGATGTTTTAGTGGACGACAGTGAGAGAATGAACTTATCCCCGTTAGCTTCCAATTGTCCACGGGTGAGGAACCTGACATTCTTGGGACCTGAAGTAAATTCGACCGGTCTAAGGAACCCGTAGAAGGCTAGATAAATGGCAGCTTTTAATACTAGACTTTGCTGTCTGCCGAAAGGGGTTCGGTCAAGTAAATTGGATAAGTTGCGAAACATCTGACCGGAGATAGCCTGCCGGCTGGGACGCCGTTCTTGCTGAGATTTCTCCAAACCCCTAAGAGTAGCTTTAATCACATGGTCGGAGAGGATGGAGCGAGAGTCAGGATCATTAATGGCTCGAAAATGCTGAATCCCAGCTAAGTATGACTTGACGGTGGAATGAGCCAGTTTGAGATCAGAGTGGCAATAGCCGATAAAGGCTAATACATAATTGGTGAAGTCGAGGTTGCCTTGAGGGAACTTGGCTTGGAATTTGAGGAACGGTGTGGTAGGCTCTGGTTGTGTTGGGTGACAGAGATTTTTTTATGAGGGAGCGGGCTGTATGTAGGTGGGACATTAAGGCACGATCAGTGACGGGTACGGAGGGACAGTAGCGCCGGTTTCGTCTGCTTCAGGAAACACCTGTGATACAAGGTCAAAGTTAGCTCTGGACAGGGCATCAGCGGCGACATTTTTCTCACCAGGGATATGTTTGCAAGTGAACCGGAAATTGTATTGTAATGATAACAAGACTAGGCGCCTAACAAATCTCATGACCAGGGGGGATTTAGACAAGCCATTGTTGAGGATTTGTATGACCGCTGCATTATCCGAAATGAAGAGAACCATGTGGCCGGTCCATTTGTTGCCCCAGAAGTGGGCGGCTGCCACAGTGGGGCTGATTTCAAATGCTGCTGAGGTCTGAAGAAATCCCGGCAATGTCCTGACTTTGCAAGGCCAAGTGTCAGCTAACCAGAGGGTGCCAAAAATTGGCAGCAAACCCAACCCTTTGGGCTGCATCAGAAAATATAATTGGAGAACTACTGGATACTTCAGGTATAAACAATGAGACGCTGTTCCAGTTATCGAGAATATTGTCCCACATGGTTAGACCTGCTTAATTTGGGTGTCTAAACAGAGGAGGCTGTCCGGAGAAGGGGCGGATGAGATCAGGGCCAGCAAGCGCGAGATGAAAGGCCTACCATGAGGGATGACACGCATGGCAAAGTTTAGCATTCCTAAGAGGGACTGTAACTCCACCTTTTTAATGCACCTGCTTTGGACAAATTTGTGGAGGGCACCCCTTATCCTATGCAGCTTGTCTTTGGGGAGCCTAGCTACCATGTTTACTGTGTCAAGGGTGATGCCCAGGAAGGTAATCACCGGGGATGGTCCTTCCACTTTTTTTGGGGACACCGGAATGTTCAGCTGCTGAAAACAATTTAGAAGCGATTGGAGGGCTGAGGCACTAGACGTGGGGTGTTCAAGTAATAGGAAATCATCTAGGTAATGTATTACGAAATTGCAGTGAAACCTGTTAACTAAGATCCAGTGAAGGGCTTGTGCCAGTTTATCAAATAACCAAAGGCTACTTTTGGATCCGAAAGTTAATTTAGTGGCAAAGTAGTACATATTTCTCCATTTAATTCCGTGACATTGCCACAGGGAAGGACTGATGGGGAGGAGCTTGAACGCATCTGAAATGTGAGCTTTGGAGAGGATGGTATTTGGACCTAACTGCAGGATTATGGCGATGGCTTGGTCTGTGGAGGAATACTTCATGCCGAATTCTTCGGATGGGATGAGGGAATTAAGGCTGGGAATAGGGCTGCCATGTGGGGCTGAGAAATCAATTATTAATCTCTATTTTTTATTAAATTTGCCGGTGACTATGCCAATGGGGCTGACTTTCCATCTGTCGAAAGGCAGGGAAGAAAAGGGACCGATCAAGAATCCTTTATTTAATTCAGCGGAAATGAGATTATCAGCGGATTCTGGATTATTCTCTGCGGACAAAAGGTTACGGCACTCATATGAATACTCAGGCAAGGTGATAAATCCGGTATGAAACCCTGACCTGAGTCCTGATATGAGGAAAAGCACAAAACTGGGGTCTTGATGATTCCGGAGAAGGTATAGGAGACAATCACTATCCACGACACTAAGGTAGGACTTATCAGATTTTAATGAGCAGACCGTCTTGGGATGGGCCCTAAAACAGTTGATACAAACATGTAAGAGACGACACTGACCGTAATTGCAAGATGAAAAATTGTAGTAATTACAGATCTGGGACCGACCTAGGTGTTTGATAGGCCTGCCTAATTTGTCGACCAGACCTGCTAATTTAGGAGGCTCGGAGGGCCCTGGCAGCTGTAGGGGAAGGCCCCTATCGACACTGGAAGCCGCTTTGTGGCACCATTCCGCAGTGTGGTAGATGGATTGGCACAGAGAGCAGGCTGGGGCTTTCAGACCCGCGAAATGGCAACAAATGATTTCCGTGTCGATATTGGCCCAGTTTGTGGTGAACTGAAATTGACTCAGGGCTGCGGCAGCTTTAGCAGAGAATGAACAGTGGTAATCATAAAATGCACTCCCACTGTACTTGTACCCCAGCTCTGTCACTCTAAATAGATACAGATCTAATTCTTCTCTGCGGTCGGGCCGAACTGAACATATAACGTCCCGATACAAACTGAAGGCCAGGATGAACTCGGGGATGGTGAGCTTCCTATTTAGTCTGAGATCCCGGCCTCTAAGGACTACCGAAACATCGCCACAGGCGATGACCTTGTTGTTCGTGAAATCCCTGGTGGAGATTAATAGTGAAGCCAGGTTGACATCCCTGCCCTACAGGATGTCTTTTTTAATATTTGCTGGAATGAAGTGGGCTGGGGTGATGTTGGGAACTGACATGGTCGTACCGGGACCGGCTGCTGCTGATGTAGAAGGAATGGCCTGATCCTGGCTTGGGGGCGGGGATCTGGCTCCACGTGCCTCCACTGTTTCGAGTGTGGACTGGATATCCGTGACTGAAGCGGAGAGGTTGTTTATCATGACGTGGAGCTGGGTTAGTGAAGTTTGAAACATGGACATGGACACTTCGTCCTGTCGCTGCGGGCCTGGATTGGACATAAGGAGGCGATATAATTCTGCCTTTCTGGCCGATGCCATGGAATCCCTCTTCTAGTGAGTTCCGCCATTAATTTGGTGACGGTCCAGCTACGCAATGAGGGAATGCTGCCACTTTCCGACATACGGGTAGCCTCCACTATGTCCGACCCGTGAGACATGTTCCTGCAAATAAAATTGGTGATAGTAAGGCTGGGTGACCTGACCCTCGACAGGGACCCCGAGTGATAACCCACCACCGAACAGTGATGAGTGTCCGCATTCGACAGGAGAGGTGATGACACGCGGTAACACCTTGTGATTAACTACCCGGCGATTAATAGTTTGACTTACCCGCTGAATGTGGTGATAGTAATGGCACCTGGGGAAACCAACATTTTTTGGCGATAAGAAAGGTGATGGTGGTGGGGGGTGGTCTGAAATTTGTGAGCTGAGATACTACCTGAAGGAGAACTGACCAGAATCAATGTGAATCGATGTGAACTGGAAGTCTATCCTGCGGAAAAAATTGATATAACAACCTAAGTGAACATGGAGGAGGCGAGCGGGATGAGGCAAAATTTTATGTTGCCGAGGAGCGTGCGTGTAACCAGTATGAATGTCGAACGAGGCGAACTACTGAGTTGCGAACTACGTGAGGACGAAGCGGGCGGCTAAGCGTAGGCCGTCATGATGCATGAATTAACCTGGATGAAAAATATATATATTTTTTTTAACATGGATATATATATATTTTTTTATTCTTTTCAATTATGTATATATACATATTTTTTTTTTTTAACACCTGGGGGCGCCATTGAATGTGGAGGAGGTCCTAGCTAATGGAGGGAACTGCAGGCGCAGTACCCCAAGCACACCACCAGAGGCGCCAGGATACCCTTAGCACCAGGATATCCTCAGCCTAAGTGGATAGGGAACTCTGCGCCTGCAGTACCCGGAAGCTACCACAAGAGGGAAACACCGCAGCTCACGGCCGGGCTGGGACGCCAGTGGAGCTTGCACCTGCCACCAGAGGCGGCCCAGACCAGCGGGACGCGGAGCGCGGAGGGATTGAGCCGGAGGTGAGAAGTGGGGAGGAAGCTAGGGAACAGGCAGCTGGGATTTGGCGAGGGGAGGGGGGGCAAAGAGGGGAAGGACAGCCCTGTCTGACTAATTGGCACAGCGGCCTGTGCCCGACATTACGGGGGTGTGTGCGGTCTGCGATAAGCGGGGTTGCGCTAACCCCTTGAGGCCTACCTAACTGCCGGGTGGGAGCCGCGGGCTGCCAGGCAGACGCTCCGGTGCAGCGTGGCTCGACCCCTTACCTGGGGACCCAGCGTTTGCCGACTGGACTGAAATGAACGGGGCCGCAGGTTGAGGCGGCAACTTACCTGAATCGGAACGCCGCTTGATAGCAGAGGAAACACGTTTTCTTACGAATTGACACTGGAATCGCGATCCACCTCTCTGTACGCTGCGCAGAAGCTGACGTACAAAAGAGGGCTGAGGAAATTGCGCTAAATAGGGTCAGCTAACAAAACCCCTCCCACAAATACAGGCCAATAAACTGGCCTTGTTACTTGTCACAGATGGTACAGGACATCCTTGGGTGATTTTCATCAGGAATCCATTTTGTGTTTTATGCTGGAGGGTCTGCCTGCTCCTTTGGTTCTGGGTTTACCTTGGTTAAGCAAACATAATCCTACCATTGACTGGCAAGCAAGACAGATTCTCGATTGGAGTGATTATTGCATGGACAACTGTCTTAATACATCTCTTTCTGTCTTATCCACTAAAGCTGTATCCTTTTTAATTTATGATTTCTATGATGTATTTTCTGACAGTGGTTGCCAGGATTTACCCCCACAATCTAAATTGTATAACTTTTCTGAACCCAAAAGAGCCGCCATGCGAGAGTATATTGCCAAGAGTGCTGCTATGGGACATATTAGATCTTCCAAATCCCCGCTGGCAGCAGGGTTTTTCTTTGTAAAGAAGAAAGATGTCTGGGCTTCTGTGAGCTCAATCGGATTACGGCCCATGATCTGCACCCCCTTCCTTTGATTCCTGACTTGTTCACCCCGATTGTTGGTGCCAAGTAGAGTTGCGCAGTTTGGCCAAACTTCACAAAAATAGTGACACAAACTTTTGGTCACTAAAATGGCTGTAAAAAAGTCCTGGAAAGGGCAAGAGGGCTGCAAAAGGCAGCAAAATGTGGGTAAATGCTCTGCAAACAAATGTGGATAGGGAAATAAAAAATAAAATAAATAAAAATGAAAAATTATTAACCTGCAACTCGGAGGAGGAGGTGGATGTGGAGTCGGAGGTTGAGGACAAGGTGAATGTGGTGTTGTAGGTGGAAGCTGCGATGGAGGAGGTGGAGGAGGTAGCCAGCTAAAAATATTTTTTTTGTTTGTTTGTTTTTTAAATTGGGGTAGCCCTCAAAATAATGGGACAAATAAAAAAAAAGAAATCAAAGAATAAGTGCACTTGAGTACAAGAATGTATGGTTGAGGGTTGAGGCGAGGATAACTGTCTATTCTGCACAAGGTACAGACAAGTCTTGTGGGATCCAAGCCTGGTTCATTTTAATGAACGTGAGCTTGTCCACGTTGGCTGTGGACAGGCGGCTGCGTTTATCTGTAATGAGGCCCCCTGCCGTGCTAAATACACGTTCAGCCAGTACACTGGCTGCCATGAAGGCCAGCACCTCCAAGGCATAAAGGGCAAGCTCAGGCCATGTGGACAATTTGGAGACCCAAAAGTTGAATGGGGCAAAACTATCAGTCAGTATGTGTAGGAATGTGCACATGTACTGTTCCGCCATGTTGTTCAAATGTTGTTCAGAATAACTTGCTGAAATGCCCCCTCTGCCTCCTTCTCTTCTTCCTGTGCCACATCCTCTTCCATCATCGCCCTAAGTTTTTTCTCAAGGAGACATAGAAGTGGTATTGTAACGCTAATAACGGTGTCATTGCCACTGGCCATGTTGGTGGAGTACTCGAAACAGCGCAACAGGGCACACAGGTCTCACATGGAGGCCCACTCATTGGTGCTGAAGTGGTGCTGTTCCGCAGAGCGACTGACCCGAGCGTGCTACAGCTGAAACTCCACTATCGCCTGCTGCTGCTCACATAGTCTCTCCAGCTTATGCAAGGTGGAGTTCCCCCTGGTTGGCACTTCGCATATGAGGCAGTGAGCGGCCGAACTTACGCTGCAGCGCAAAGAGGCGAGCAGCAGCAGGGTGATGACCCCAAAAGTGCGCACAGATGGACCACACTTTCTGCAGCAGCTCTGACATATCTGGGTAGTTTTTAAGGAATTTCTGTACCAACAAATTCAGCACATGTGCCAGGCAAGTCCCAGAGCTGCTACAAGATTTTGCCCATTATCACACACCACCAGGCTGGACTTGAGGCTCACTGGCAGCAACCACTCATCGGTCTGTTCTTCTATGTCGCTCCACAGTTCCTGTGCGGTGTCGAGTTTGTCCCCCAAACACATAAGTTTTAGAACCGCCTGCTGACGTTTTCCTTGGCTGTGCTGAAGTTGGTGGTGAAGGTCTTTCACTGACCGGATGAGGAGGTGGTAGAAGAGGAGGAGGAGGAAGCGGAGTAGGAGGAGGAGGCAACAGGAAGCAACTGGCAGCAACCACTCATCGGTCTGTTCTTCTATGTCGCTCCACAGTTCCTGTGCGGTGTCGAGTTTGTCCCCCAAACACATAAGTTTTAGAACCGCCTGCTGACGTTTTCCTTGGCTGTGCTGAAGTTGGTGGTGAAGGTCTTTCACTGACCGGATGAGGAGGTGGTAGAAGAGGAGGAGGAGGAAGCGGAGTAGGAGGAGGAGGCAACAGGAAGCAAAGAATAATGCCCTGCGATCCCCGGTGGTGGAAGGGCATGCACCAAACCGCTATCCGCCTCGGGCCCACTATATTTACCCTGTGTGCAGTTGGGAAGATATGGCATCCCTGCCTGTGCTTACTAGTCCATGTATCTGTGGTTATGTGGACCTTGCCACAGATGGCATTGCGCAGTGCACACTTGATTTTATCCTCACTTGGTTGTGCAAGGAAGGGACGGCTCGTCTGGAAAAGTAGTGACGGCTGAGAACGACGTACTGTGGGAAATGACAGCAGTTCAAAGGCCAGTAATTTTAAAATGCTGGCATTTAGGGCCAGGGATCGAGGGTGGGTATTTTCTCTTTCTCTCCAGTGTTTGGGAGATAGACAGCTGAGCGCTTGTGTGTGACATGGTGGAGATGCTTGGTGATGATGACGGAGGGGGTGGTGTTGGTGGCACATCCTCTGTTTGCTGGGTGACAGGTGCCACTGTGACTTCAGAGGTGGCGGAAGAGGCAGAGACAGCAGTAGAGGAAGAAACAGGAGGAGTCTGAGACCTTTCTTGGTTTTTACGGTGTTTACTGCACTGCAGTTCGTGCTTTGCTTGTAGATGCCTGGTCATGAAGGTTGTGCTCAGGTTTAGAACGTTTATGCCTCGCTTCAGGCTCTGATGACACAACTTGCAAACCACTCTTGTCTTGTCGTCAGGACATTGTCTGAAGAACTGCCATGCCAATGAACTCCTTGGAGCTGGCTTTGGTGTGCTAGGTCCCTGGGTGCGGTGGGCAGTAGCGGGAATACTGTCTCGGGGACAGCCACTCTGCTTTTGCACCCTTCTCCTTCTTTTGCTGTGCTGTTGCCTCTGTGCGACCACCGCCTCTTCCTCAGAACTGCACACATCACTAGCATGAACTTGAGTCCAGTCGGGGTCTAGGAACTCATCGTCCTCCACATCATCTTCCACCCATTCTTGACCCCTGCCCTCCTCGTCGGTCTGCACACTGCAGAAAACCACAGCAGTTAGCACCTGTGTTTCATCATCATCAGAGACATGCGGCTGTGGTATTCCCATGTCCTTATCCTGCAACATAAGTGGTTGGTCATCAGTGCATTTAATCTCTTCCACTTCTAGGGCAGGGCTATGTGGATGGCCCGGGGAAACCCTGTCAGCAGAGTCATCAAAAAGCATAAGAGTCTGCTGCATGACATGGAGCTCAGACTGCTTGGCTGCTTTGCAAGGGGGTGAGGTGAAAGACTGATGGGCATGGGCTGCAGGTGCCAACTCTGAGCTTTCTGCAGAGGACTGGGTGGCAGATAATGTGAATGAACTGGCGCCACTGTCAGCCACCCAATCTACTATTGCCTGTAATTGTTCTGGCTCCACCATCCGTAGAGCGGCATTCGGGCCTACCAAATAACGCTGCAGGTTCTTTCACCTACTCGCACCTGAGGAAGGTGTTTCACTTGGACCTGTAGCTGGCGCAGAACGGCCACGTCCTCTCCCAGCAACAGGAGCTCCACCAACACGACCATGTCCACGTCCCTTATTTGATGTTCTCCTCATTATTTGCGTTCATCCACCAAACTAACAGATGGTTTAAATAGACAGATGTCAATTTAACTGCCAAAAGTCAACAATTAAGTTCACTAACAGTATGGCAGTGCCCATGCCATAAACAGAATACATTTATTTAGGTCACACAACAGTGTAAGGAAGCAATTCAATACAGTTACTTCACTATCAACAAAAATTTGATTTTTCAAACCAACAATGTAACAGCAGAGGCTAATGATTTCATTTGACTGTCAGAAATGCAGCTTACACCGCAAATGTGCTATCTACCACAAAACTGGTGTTTTTGCAACAAACTATCTAAATGCGGAGTTCCACAGGTTACTTAATATGACTGAAATACAGGGTAGGCCTCAGATCTTCTAGCACAAAACCAGTGTTTATTGCAACAAACTACAGAAATGTAGTATGTCACCCCAAAAATTATAAAACAGGTTATTCAACGTTGTATGCAAACGTGCTCTGTGGCACAACAGTACGGGTTTATTCACCCAACTACAGAAATGCAGTTTTTCACTACAAAATTTAAAACCGTTTTTTCATCGGTGTATGCAAAAATGCTCTGTGGTACGACAGTACAGGTTTATTCCCCAATCTACAGAAATGCACTATGTCACTCCAAAATTATAAAATAGGTAATGTAGGGAGACTTGACCTGCCAGAAAAACAGAATTTTTCCTCCACTGTGCTACTAAAAAATAAATAGACTGATGTCCCTGGCAGGCTGGCACACATGCAGGTCACATGCATTTCCAAGGACACTGCAGTTGAAAAAATGGCCGACGACCCCCACCTCAGTAACAGATGGATTAAAAAATATTTTGCAGTATCACTGGGCTCAGGGCTGGGTACAAATATATAGCATAGCACCCTCAATAATTGCTACTACCTTAAATTCATTTTGAACTACATGACTGTGGTTAAACCTTTAACGTACATGAGTAGGAAAGGTTTGGATGTCTTAGTCTGGTCTGATGCATTTTCATCATCAGACCAGGTTACCAGGTTAATAATGGCAGTGATCTTATATGGACCAATAAACCTTCAGCTTAACTTCCGAGGTAGGGGTAGGAACAGTCTTGTCGCAGGGTCCTTCACCTAGTAAATGGTGCCCACGTGCATTCTTTTTTAAGAAACTCTCGGCTGCAGAAAGAAATTATGATGTGAGGTAATAGAGAGTTGCTGGCCATTAAGTTGGCTTTTGAGGAATTGCGTCATTGGTTGGAAGGAACAATTCATCCTATTACTGTGATTACTGAACACAAAAATCTGGCTTACCTGGAGTCGGATAAACGACTGAACCCAAGGCAGGCCAGATGGTCTCTGTTCTTTACTAGATTTAATTTCATCATCACCTATCGCCCTGGGGTTAAGAACGTGAAGGCTGATGCCTTGTCATGTAGCTTTCCTGGGGAAGGGGGGAGGGGGGGTGATTCGGAAGATCCGGGTCTGATATTGTCTGAAGGGGTAGTTATATCCATCCTATATCCCGACCTTGAGGCAGAGGTGTTGGAGGCCCAAGGAGATGCACCGGATTCTTGCCCTCCGGGGAAGATGTTTGTTCCTTCTGAATTACGTCACAAGGTGTGCAAGGAACATCACTGTACGGTTCTCACAGGACACCCTGGGAGCAGATCCACTGTCAATCTCATCTCTCATAGATTCTGGTGGCCGGGGTTGCGTAAGTGTGTTGAGGACTATGTGTGAGCAGTAGTACTTGTGCATGTGCTAAGGTGACACATCTGCTTTCCGGATCTTTACTTCCGTCGCCCATCCCGTCCCAACTTTGGACTAATTTATCCATGGATTTTATTGCAGATTTACCAAATTATTCAGGAAAAACTGTGATTCTGGTGGTTGTTGATCGCTTTAGTAAAATGGCACACTTTATAGCATTGCCAGGTTCACCTAATGCTAAAACTCTTGCACAAGTGTTTGTTGATAACACAGTGAAATTACATGGTATTCCTTCTGATGTGGTGTCTGATAGGGGGACTCAGTTTGTTTCCAAGTTCTGGAAAGCGTTCTGTACTCGTCTGGGAGTACAATTGTCCTTCTCTTTGACCTTTCACCCTCAGTCGAATGGACAGACTGAACGCATTAATCAGAATCTGGAGACTTACTTGAGATGTTTTGTCTCGGAGAATCAGGATTTTTGCCATAAATAACTGAAGACAGGAGTCCACTGATAAGTCACGTGTTTTGGGGCATATGGGTTTCACCCACAATTTGACACATTTTCTGGTACTGAGACTTCTGGTATACCTGAAAAGGAACAATTTTCCTCTTCTTTGTCATCTATTTGGTGAAAAATTTAAAATAATCTGGAAAAGATGGAAAACAAGTATAAATGTATGGCTGACGAGAGACATATGAATGGTCCGGACCTGAGAGTGGGTGATTCTGTGTGGCTGTCCACAAGAAACATTAAGTTGAAATTACCTTCTTGGAAGTTGGGCTGAAGGTTTTTGGGTCCTTATAAGATTACTGCCATAGTAGCCTTTCGTCTTGAACTTCCTCAGGCTTTGAAGATTCTTAATGTGTTCCATAAGTCGTTGAAGAGATATGTCGAACATGTTGAACCGTCCTCTTTGCCTCCCACTCCTGTCATGGTGGACGGCAATTTGGATTTACAGATTGCCAGAATAGTGGACTCCCGAGATTTCCTTAGATCCCTACAGTACCTCGTTTACTGGAAGGGTTGCGGACCAGAGGGGACAATGTGGGTTCCAGTGGCCAACATTAATGGTAGTCTGCTGGTGAAATCCGGATAAAGTTGGTCCTGGGTGTCCGGAGACCACCCGGAGAAAGGGAGTTTGGGGCGGGGGCTACTGTCATGGTCTCTAACGCGACAGGTGTCAGAAGATCCAAGAGACTGGCTTTGATCTGACAGCCTCTTTTGGTTTTACATGTTTCAATGTTGTTGCTGGTAATGACCACACCTCTTGTCTCAGGTGTAGCTTAGTGGTCAGTGGTCATTCCAACTCCCCTATTTAATCTGGCTTCACCCATCTTGCTATGTAGTTGATAGCTCTGTACTGTTATTGGAAGTGTTGGTGTTTGGATCTCCACGGAGTACCTCCTCGTCCATGTACTGTTCGGAGTAAAGTGTCTTCTTTTATTTCTTGTTTATTGTATTCCCCTATCTTTTGTATTAGGCCTCAGAGGTTCCCCTGTTCCTTCAGTTGGGAGGGAAACGGTCATCCATTGTCCTGACAATATTTCCAGGGCCCTATAGGGTGAGATAGGGATTTAGATTCCTGCGTATGAACATTCCTACCATTGTGGTCTGTTCATACAGATGGTAGTCAGGGCTCTGTTTACGCATTCACTAGGTGGTGACCATCCCCCTTTCTCTAGTTTCCAGGCCTGGTACCTTTCCCCTTCCCTCCTATGTTTGGTGTGGAGTTTGACAAGGATGACCTAGGACACTCAATTTCAAATTATACATAGGTATACATAACTTAATTATATTGAAATTCACAAAAAAAAAAATATATATATATGAAAATGGGGAAACAAAATTAAAGTATTTGCTGGAAGCTAAGTGCTTTTGAGGTGCACCTGCACTTCTGATAGCAGGCACAGTCACAAGTCCTGTCTCATTTCCTGTATGTCAGCTGCCCTGCTTCTCTCAATGCTACACAATTATTTGGAATCTTAGCCCTTCCTTTGACTGTCCCTTGATTTTTGAGTGTGCCTGATTGATTTTTCATTCTCCCTGACTCCCTAAGATCATTTTCCTGGCAGACACTATAACACCCAACCACCCTCTTTCACAGCGCAAAACAGAATGGAGTTCTGCTTATGCTGCTAGGGCACCTTCCAGCCTGCTTGCAGCACTCATTGGCTCATCTAGGCTGTCAGCTTGGGAGCCAATCCGGGCAAGCCCTCCCCCCACTTGCTCTCGGTTATTTGAGAAACTTTTTTCTTCCTCCCTGGTACTTTTTTCCCTCCTACATTTGCACTAAAATGGCGCTATATGCCTTTTTAGTGGAATAATTCATAACAAACCCTGAAAGATTCAGGTTCGACAGTATTAAACTCTTGTTCATCTTTGTTGACATCTTCTATCCAGGGACAGTCTGAACATATACACAGTTAGATGGAAAGCTAATATTCATATAATGTGTATGGGCACCTTCTTGTAAAATTCCATGCCAGTCCTCTTAGGGTATGACCACACAGTAAGGTTTTCTGATGCAGTTTTGTAAGCCAAAACCAGGAGTCAATTATTTCCATCTATGATGCACTCCTGATTTTGGGTTCCAAAACTGCATGCAGAAACTTGACCATGTGGCCATTCCTTTATACCCTTGTAAAGAGTAAGTGATGTGTAAGTAAATGCATTTATACCTCTTTCTTACTCTTAACTCTTTATGAATGTATCTGTCATATTAATGGCACCATAGGGATAGAGGATACTGTTACAAAAGACTATGTTCTAGAAACACAATTCACATTATCATAAAGAGTATTTTTTTCTGTATTATTGTGCATGTAAATCTTAGGACACAGTTTAATATGTTCCAGGCATGCATTATGCAGACGGACAATGTTGCAATAGCTTTGCAATATTCATTATATTTTGCTATAATAATTCTCATCATGCAATTGAAAGCTTGAGATATAAGCTGGCAAGGTCAACTGTAATTGATACAGAAGATAGCATTCTTGATAATAATTTCTGGGCCTGAATTGGCCCTATATAGACCCCCCCCCCCCCCCCACACACACACACACACACACTAGATTTACTGCACACCAGCTGCCACTGGCTGTGTATTTTAAGATGCATGGAAATATATACACATCAGTGTTCATGTATAAATATATTCATGAATCACTTTATGTATGTATGTTATCAGTGTAATAAAATGCCTCATGTGAAACTGTTTCCAACTCTCCTGAAATGTACTCTGTGGAAAGACAGAATAATGAATTCCTGTAAAACCGAAAATGTGTGTGTGTCTTGCATATTTACTACTTTACATTGCCTCTCTCAAAGACATTACAGTGGTTTAATAATTTACTACTTTTAGCATATAATGAGCTTGTTATTAACAATACAAACTGGATCTTTGGCTAGACTCACTAGGCTGGCCACTTTCATTACTCAACCCATGTGTTCCATTTGTGAACTGATCCACACTGTGAATAATTATGGCCAGAGCTGAAATGTCTTTTATACAAAAGTAGAAATGCCTATTTCATGGAACAGAAATCTCTTGTAAAGTAAACATTTTGAATGGATTTTCTTATATCTGTGTATGCAGTGAGTCCAGGAGGGGAGAGCAAGATGAAGTGAATATTGGTGGCAGTGGCAATGATAGAGGTGATAGCTCTCATGGTGGATGCCCTCATCGTGGTGTTTCCTGGGCCATGCAGTTATGAGAGGGGTACACCCTCAGTTCCTCTTGTGCACACTTTGGACTTCTTGGGGCTCCTGCCTGGTGGTGGTTGCTTTATTGATGTTAGAGAGATGGGTAGCGGAGTGCACGTCAGGAGAGATGATGCAGATGGAGCGCTGGTGGATTTGGTTACAATTAATAAAGTCTCTCTTTATTAAGCAGATGACAAGGGTTGCAGTACAAACATACAGGTTGTATATGGGAGGGAACAATGATGCTAGTAGTCCTCCCTGAGTCTTTCCCTAGCTACACTTTGAAATCTTCCCACGATAACCACGGGCTTGCAAGCCATATCTCATTAACTCTTTCTTCAATGCCCAATCTGCAAGGTGCAGAACTTGAATTCAAATGTTGAGTCCATTTCAGAAGTGTGACAGGCACAGGAGGCAATTAACCCTTTCCACAAGCAGTAAAGTTCATTGCCACGAACAAGCATTTACCTTAGACCAAGCACGGCTTAAGTGGTTCTCAACCATCTGCCTTAACAATCTGCATATGTCTGTTTTCTTTCAGGGGTAGCCTCTCAGTTCAGTCGCCTACTGGTAGCTTTCAGTCTTAGGGATAAATATTGCCTGGACTAGGCCTAATTATAAGCAGCTCACACATATACATACTGCTTCTAGGTCTGCTAACAAGTGGGTGGGAGCAGCCCATCTCCCAGCAGCCTAACCAAGTGCCAGTATTAACTCCTTTGTATTTATGACCTTTTGGGATTCACAGTGTACATATATTATCTCATTAAACATTTTAAAGTGATGAACCCTGTATTAACCCTTTAAAAGTAACTAACAATCTTAGCCCTTTAGAATTGATCTACTGGGTTGCTGCATGTAGGTAAAGTAAGAGCAACAGCTATATAAAAAACTAATAATTGAATGTCTTCACCCAGAGTTCCTGTGGAACTAAACATTCCCCTTCTTTCCATAAACACATGACATGAGTAAGAGATAGTAAAATATAATATAGAACATGGGTTTATCTGTAGGTGGTGCAGAAAAAATAGTTATCTCCTGGCTCTGTGCCTGAGGAGACCCCTGGTGCCTGAGGTGACCACTAGTGTTGATCACGAATTTTCGAATTGAGAATTTTAATCGCGAACATCGGTACTTCGAGAATTCGCGAATATTTAGAATATTGCAAAATATATTCGCAATTGCGAATATTCGTTTTTATGCAAATTTTTTATATGCAAATTTTCGCAAGCAAGAAAATAATGTCATTATTTTCTGATTGCGAAAATTCTCATAAAAATCGCATACATTTGCATAAAAATTCGCATAAAAATTTGTATAAACTGGTATTTAAAAGGTATCTTAAATGCCAGTTTATGTGAATTTTTATGCAAATTTTGTATGCAAATATTGTATGCAAATTTTTAATGCGCATTTTCACAATCAGAAAATAATGACTGGAGATTACGAATTTGCGAATTTTCGAATATATGGCGAATATTCGCCTAAATATTCGCGAAATATCGCAAATTCGAATATTGCCCCTGCCGCTCATCACTAGTGACCAAAAAGGATCTGCCACATAAGTTGACACCAGTAATAGCACATGGAAGCTGAGAGATCCTGTTATAGCTTTAAAGACCAAGAAGCTTCAAGTTACATTTCTGAGCTAGATGTAATTAGCAAAAGTATCTGTAAATATCAGTGCAAAAGGAGCAATTGTTTGCCTACAGTCAATGTGAAGATAATAGTTTAAGGGGTTTGCCATTACTTTCCTAAAGACTGAAGTGCTTTAAAGCAATAAAAAACACATACTTTACTGACCTCAGCACAGAGTTAAATGGAGATGGGCAGGGACCAAACCAACAGTGCCATTGGTAGGTAGATTTATGATATTTATAATTTCCAAGCACTTCTATCCTTTGGCGAACATGTTTATGCACTTAACACCCCGTTTACGCGGTTTATAGAAAGAGAAGTACTGGCATAGGAAAGAAATTAGTACTAATTTAGGATATGACCATTGACAGGGCCAGATTAAAGTTAGGTCGCCCAGGGCTTGAGCCCCTGGACCTTCAGCACTAAACAAGAAGTAAGGGCCTCCATCATATCTGAAAATTTGGACTGATGACACTGCCAAACCAGATGTTAGTGCCTTGACAGAGCAGCAGGGCACTACAAGCCAAACTAGGCCCTAAATAGAAGTGAGCAGCTGCTTCACCTGCAGTCTGCCCACTCCTAGCACTGTATGGAGGCCCCAATAAATGAGATGATGTAGAAAGCACAATATCTTCTATGTTTCAGAGAAGAGATCAATTTTTGTGACCAGTAGGTACCAGCATTGCAGAAACAAGCTGCTTCATAGTGGTACTAAAATAACATATGGCAGGTCCTGGCATAGTGAAGGAAGGGTATAGAGCACTGAAAGATGTTCTCTCCTGTCTCCAGTCTAAAAGTGTTTGGACCAAAATAAAATATATTAAATATAACAATTACTTTAAATTAAAAATAATAATTATAGGTAAACTACAGTAAACATTAAAACTTTAAACTAATATACTTGAATATCTTTGGCACATAAGTTCCCAAGCACTCTTAGCTCAAGAGCCACAACTAAATATAATGTGTGATGCTTAAGTATATTATGATATTATGTAAAAATATTATGCGTCAATTATATTGTTGAAATGACCTAAATGATCAAAATCATATGAATGGTATACTTAAATTTAATTTTTTGAAAAAATAAATAAATAAACAGTGAATCAACCATACAGAAAAAATCAGGGTGGGAATGCCAAGTGACATTAATATATGTCTGGCTTGAAGCCCAGTTTTGCAGTACTGAATGTAGACTCAAATGTAGAATGTAGAATCAAATGTCTGTTACAGTATATGAGTATATGATCCCAATCCATGAGCAGAGTTGTAGGGATATTGTTTACTGCCAACTGCTACTGAGATGGTTATGAGTCTGTTGCCAATTAAGTGAAAAGTGCCAGTGATGGTGTCTAGTGCAAAATTCCAGTGCCAGTGAGAATATGTCTTTTGGGAATCTAATATTTTCAGTTCTTAGTTTAAGCAATATTGTTAATAAATTAGAAACATACTGCACTGTATTATGGTCAGTGAAATTCCAACTTGACCAAGGTCTCAGACCCAAAATTGCCTTTTACATTTAAAGCTTGTTTGCAATCATCATTAGGAAAGGCCAAGAGATTTTAATTTCAAAACTTTATAAATACCCAGATCCCTCTAGCCTTGTCAGAAAAAACAGCAGCCATGAGTTCTTCTAAGCAGCTATCTAACTCTATAAAAATGAAAATGGTTGAGGTCTACAAAGCAGATTTCAAAGCATTTTCAGGTTGCCATTTCCTCAATTCCAAATGTAATTAAGAAATTGAAGTTAAAAGGAACAGTGGAGGTCAAGAAAAGGTCTGGAAGACCAAGGAAAATTTCACAGACAGCTACTCGTAGGAGGCGAATCAAAACTCCTGCTTAAATGCAAAAGATCTTCAAGAGGATTTAGCAGACTCAAAAATTGTTGTACATATACATATATACATACAATCTACCTACTTGCTCAATCCACCCTAGATGACGGCCCTCAACTGGACGGCAGTCCCTTTTTTTTATTGGATGCAGGGACCTACCAGGGAAAGTACAAGGACAAAATAAGAAACATAGTGACAGATAACACTGAAGCTGATAACAGACAAGCCAGGTCAGAACAACAGAACTATAACCAATTAAACACAGATGACAATCCAAAATGTACCTAGCTGAGGTCAACACCATAAAAATGTAGAAGCCAGAATTAAAAAATATATTAAGCAGAAAGTCACACCAGAAAGTCTCATAAAATCCAAAATGTCAGGCAAATGGGCAAGGTCAGAAACGCACCTGAGTCTCATGATTTCAATGCTGTCATGACGCTGGATGTCCTGGTGTCACTCCTGATTGGCATTAAGCACTGTTGGTTGGTCCATCGACTTAGGTAGGAATGTGACAGAAAGGTAAGATTTTACTCACTATAATCAACTCTACCAGGCAATATTTAATAATGTTGATCATGCTGAGAGATGCCTTATAAATAGAGATGAGCGAACACCTGGATGTTCGGGTTCCGAACTCGACCCGAACTTTATCCCGAACCCGAACCCCATTGAAGTCAATGGGGACCCGAACTTTTAGGCACTAAAAAGGCTGTAAAATAGTCCAGGAACGGGCTAGAGGGCTGCCAAAGGCAGCTAAATGTAGGTAAATCCCCTGCAAACAAATGTGGATAGGGAAATGAATTAAAATAAAATAAAATAAATAAAATTTAACCAATCTCAATTGGAGAGAGGTCCCACTGCAAGGAATCATGCGTCATATCACTCAACACCGGAGAAGGCCACTCTCAGTTATTTCGGCCCCACCACCCAGACAGAGGAGAGAGGTCCCACAGCAAGGAATCATGCGTCATATCAACCACCACCGGAGAAGGCCACTCTCAGTTATTTCGGCCCAGCACCCAGACAGATGAGAGAGGTCTCACAGCAAGGAATCATGCGTCATATCAACCACCACCGGAGAAGGCCACCCTCAGTTATTTCGGCCCAGCACCCAGACAAAGGAGAGAGGTCCCACAGCAAGGAATCATGCGTCATATCAACCACCACCGGAGAAGGCCACTCTTAGTTATTTCGGCCCCACCACCCAGACAGAAGAGAGAGGTCCCACAGCAAGGAATCATGTGTCATATCAACCACCACCGGAGAAGGCCACTCTCAGTTAGTTCGGCCCAGCACCCAGACAGAGGAGAGAGGTCCCACAGCAAGAAATCATGTGTCATATCAACCACCACCGGAGAAGGCCACTCTCAGTTATTTCGGCCCCACCACCCAGACAGAGGAGAGAGGTCCCACAGCAAGGAATCATGCGTCATATCAACCACCACCGGAGAAGGCCACTCTGTTATTTTGGCCCCACCACCCAGACAGAGGAGAGAGGTCCCACAGCAAGGAATCATGCGTCATATCAACCACCAACGGAGAAGGCCAGTCTCAGTTATTTCGGCCCAGCACCCAGACAGAGGAGAGAGGTCCCACAGCAAGGAATCATGCGTCATATCACCCACCACCGGAGAAGGCCACTCTCAGTTATTTCGGCCCCACCACCCTGACAGAGGAGAGAGGTCCCACAGCAAGGAATCATGCGTCATATCAACCACCACCGGAGAAGGCCACTCTCAGTTATTTTGGCCCAGCACCCAGACAGAGGAGAGAGGTCCCACAGCAAGGAATCATGCGTCATATCAACCACCACCGGAGAAGGCCACTCTCAGTTATTTCGGCCCAGCACCCAGACAGAGGAGAGAGGTCATACAGCAAGGAATCATGCGTCATATCAACCACCACTGGAAAAGGCCACTTTCAGTTATTTCGGCCCCACCACCCAGACAGAGGAGAGGTTCATTCAACTTTGGGTTTCACCGCAAGATCATGGTAAAGTCAAAAAAAAATGAGGATTTAATAAAGAAGTGCCCCGGAGTACAAGAATACATGGTTGAGGGGGAGGCAGTTATAAATGTCTATTCTGCAAAAGGGAGGGACAGGTCCTGTGGGATCCATGCCTGGTTCATTTTTATGAACGTCAGCTTGTCCACGTTGGCTGTGGACAGGCGGCTGCGTTTGTCAGTAATGACGCCCCCTGCCGTGCTGAATACACGTTCAGACAACATGCTGGCTGCCGGGCAGGCCAGCACCTCCAAGGCATAAAATGCTAATTCTGGCCACGTGGACAATTTGGAGACCCAGAAGTTGAATGGGGCCGAACCATCTGTCAGTACGTGGAAGGGTGTGCAGACGTACTGTTCAAACATGTTAGTGAAATGCTGCCTCCTGCTAACACGTTCCGTTTCAGGTGGTGGTGCAGTTAGCTGTGGCGTGGAGAAAAAACTTTTCCACATTTCTGCCATGCTAACCCTGCCCTCAGAGGAGCTGGCTGTGACACAGCTGCGTTGGCGACCTCTTGCTCCTCCTCTGCCTTCGCCTTGGGCTTCCACCTGTTCCCCTGTGACATTTGGGAATGCTCTCAGGAGCGCCTCTACCAGCGTGCGCTTGTACTCGCGCATCTTCCTATCATGCTCCAGTGCAGGAAGTAAGGTGGGCACATTGTCTTTGTACCGGGGATCCAGCAGGGTGGCAACACACTAGTCCGCACACGTTAAAATGTGGGCAACTCTGCTGTCGTTGCGCAGGCACTGCAGCATGTAATCGCTCATGTGTGCCAGGCTCCCCAGAGGTAAGGACAAGCTGTCCTCTGTGGGAGGCGTATCATCATCGTCCTCCGTATCCCCCCAGCCAAGCACCAGTGATGGGCCTGAGCTGTGTCGGGTGCCACCCCGCTGTGAACCTGCTTCATCCTCATCCTCCTCCACCTCCTCCTCATCCTCCTCGTCCTCCAGTAGTGGGCCCTGGCTGGCCACATTTGTACCTGGCCTCTGCTGTTGCAAAAACCTCCCTTTGAGCCACTTCTAACAGACTGGCCTGAAAGTGCTAAAAATGACCCCTCATCCTCCTCCTCCTCCTCCTGGGCCACCTCCTCTTCCATCATCGCCCTAAGCGTTTTCTCAAGGAGACATCGAAGTGGTATTGTAACGCTGATAACGGTGTCATCGCCACTGGCCATGTTGGTGGAGTACTCGAAACAGCGCAACAGGGCACACAGGTCTCGCATGGAGGCCCAATCATAGGTGGTGAAGTGGTGCTGTTCCGCAGTGCGACTGACGCGTGCGTGCTGCAGCTGAAACTCCACTATGGCCTGCTGCTGCTCGCACAGTCTCTCCAGCATGTGCAAGGTGGAGTTCCACCTGGTGAGCACGTCGCATATAAGGCGGTGAGCAGGAAGGCCGAAGTTCCGCTGTAGCGCAGACAGGCGAGCAGCGGCAGGATGTGAACGCCGGAAGCGCGCACAGACGGCCCTCACTTTATGCAGCAGCTCTGACTTGTCGGGGTAGTTGTGAATGAACTTCTGCACCACCAAATTCAGCACATACGCCAGGCAAGGGATGTGCGTCAAACCGGCTAGTCCCAGAGCTGCGACGAGATTTTCGCCCATTATCACACACCACCAGGCCGGGCTTGAGACCCACCGGCAGAAAACACTCGTCGGTCTGTTGTTCAATACCCCGCCACAACTCCTGCGCGGTGTGGGGCCTGTCCCCCAAACATATGAGTTTCAGAATGGCCTGCTGACGTTTACCCCGGGCTGTGCTGAAGTTGGTGGTGAAGGTGTGTGGCTGACTGGATGAGCTGGTGGAAGCAGAGGAGGAGGAAGCCGAGTAGGAGGAGGAGGCTACAGGAGGCAAAGAATGATGCCCTGCGATCCTTGGCGGTGGAAGGACGTGCGCCAAGGAACTCTCCGCCTGCGGCCCAGCCGCCACTACATTTACCCAGTGTGCAGTTAGGGAGATATAGCGTCCCTGGCCGTGCTTACTGGTCCACGTATCTGTGGTTAGGTGGACCTTGCCACAGATGGCGTTGCGCAGTGCACACTTGATTTTATCGGATACTTGGTTGTGCAGTAAAGGCACGGCTGTCTTGGAGAAGTAGTGGTGGCTGGGAACAACATACTGTGGGACAGCCATGGACATCAGCTGTTTGATGCTGTCTGTGTCCACCAGCCTGAATGACAAAATTTCAAAGGCCAGTAGTTTAGAAATGCTGGCATTCAGGCCCAGGGCTCGAGGGTGGCTAGGTGGGAATTTATGCTTTCTCTCCAAGGTTTGTGAGATGGAGAGCTGAACGCTACTGTGTGACATGGTGGAGATGCTTGGTGACGCAGGTGGTGGTGTCGGTGGCACATACTATGTTC
The DNA here is from genome assembly GCA_033119425.1 of Bufotes viridis. Lineage (NCBI taxonomy): Eukaryota > Metazoa > Chordata > Amphibia > Anura > Bufonidae > Bufotes > Bufotes viridis. Next base: position 382,462,055 of record CM065591.1, read on the forward strand.
GGTGGGCGGCAGGTGCCAACGTTCCTCCCGAGGCGGAGGAAGAGGCTGAGGCAGCAGAAGAAGAGGGAGCAGGGGGAGCCAGAGTGAGTTCCTTGCTTTTAAGGTGTTTACTCCACTGCAGTTCATGCTTTGCATGTAGATGCCTGGTCATGCAGGTTGTGCTAAGGTTCAGAACGTTAATGCCTCGCTTCAGGATCTGATGGCACAGCGTGCAACCCACTGGGTCTTGTCGTCAGCACATTGTTTAAAGAAGTGCCATGCCAGGGAACTCCTTGAAGCTGCCTTTGGCGTGCTCGGTCCCTTTTGGTGGTGGCCAGTAGCAGGCAAACTCTCTTGGCGGCAGCTGGTCTGCTTTTGCCCCCTGCTCCCTCTTTTGCTACGCTGTTTGCTTGGTCTCACCACTGCCTCTTCCTCTGAACTATGAAAGTCAGTGGCACGACCTTCATTCCATGTGGGGTCTAGGACCTCATCGTCCCCTGCATCGTCTTCCACACAGTCTTCCTTCCTAACCTCCTGTTCGGTCTGCACACTGCAGAAAGACGCAGCAGTTGGCACCTGTGTTTCGTCATCATCAGAGACGTGCGGACTCCGATGAGGTGGTATTTCCATGTCCTCATCATCAGGAAACATCAGTGGTTGTGCATCAGTGCATTCTATGTCTTCCACCACTGGGGAAGGGCTAGGTGGATTTCCTTGGGAAACCCTGCCAGCAGAGTCTTCAAACAGCATAAGAGACTGCTGCATAACTTGAGGCTCTGACAGTTTCCCTGATATGCATGGGGGTGATGTGACAGACTGATGGGCTTGGTTTTCAGGTGCCACCTGTGCGCTTTCAGCAGAAGACTGGGTGGAAGATAATGTTGTGAACATGCTGGATCCACTGTCGGTCACCTAATTGACTAGTGCCTGTACCTGCTCAGGCCTTACCATCCTTAGAACGGCATTGGGCCCCACCAAATATCGCTGTAAATTCTGGCGGGTACTGGAACCTGAGGTAGTTGTTTCACTATGACGTGTGGCTGTGGCAGAATGGCCACGTCCTCTCCCAGCACCAGAGGGTACACTAACACCACCACGACCGCGTCCGCGTCCCTTACTAGATGTTTTCCTCATTGTTACCGTTCACCAAGCACCACAATAAGGAAAAAAATATTTGGCCCAATGTATTGATTTCAAATTCAGGCCTTTTTTTACAGGCACCTAACACTATCTGCCTATTTGTTTATGTAGCGTATTACACTAATCCAGGCACAGCAGTAACCACTGATTTAGGGGAATATCTCTTTTAGGGCTAGTATTTAGGCCGTGGATGAAAGGTATCCTTTTATGGACAGATTTACAATTGGCCTGCAACAGCTGGGACACCAGATTCAGGGTATTGCTATTTTGGCAAGTGAATTACACCCCAGAACAAAATATATGTTTTGGCGGACACTATTATATTTTGCCAGCCACAGCTGAAACCACTGATTTATGGTGTTGCTATTTTTGCAATTGAATTTCACCCCAGAACAAAATAATTGTTTTGGCGGACACTATTATATTTTGCCAGCCACAGCTGAAACCACTGATTTATGGTATTGCTATTTTGGCAAATTAATTTCACCCCAGAACAAAATATATGTTTTGCCGGACACTATGAAACCTGGCCTGCAACAGCTGGGACACCAGATTCAGGGTATTGCTATTTTGGCAGATTAATTTCACCCCAGAACAAAATATATGTTTTGGCGGACACTATGAAACCTGGCCTGCAACAGCTGGGACACCAGATTCATGGTATTGCTATTTTGTCAAGTGAATTACACCCCAGAACAAAATATATGTTTTGGCGGACACTATTATATTTTGCCAGCCACAGCTGAAACCACTGATTTATGGTATTGCTATTTTGGCAATTGAATTTCACCACAGAAAATAATCTATCCTTTGCCAGACAGCAGACAGTATTATACTTGTCTAGCCAAAGCTGGAACACCAGATTTAGCGGATCGGTATTTGGGCAATTGTATTTAACCCATTAATAAAATATAGAAATTGCTATCCTGAGTTTCTAGGGGTGACAAGTAGCACAGCCAATCCCCTGATGTAGGATATAGCAAAAAAAAAACTAGTATTGATGGATTGATGGACTTGGTGGCAGCTTGTTCTGGTGCACCACAAGTCACAAAATGGCCGCCGATCAACCCAGAAAATAAGTGACAGAAAAACGCTCTGCGCAGCCTAAAAACCATTGAGCAAGTAACTAGCAGAAGTTCAATCATTCATAGCTGTAGATCGATCCGTTCATTAGGTGCTGTTGCTGACTTTACCCTGCCTAATCTCGCCCTGACAGAAGCTGCGTCCTCTCCCTACACTAATCAGAGCAGTGTGACGTGCGGCGATATGTGACTCCAGCTTAAATAGAGGCTGGGTCACATGCTGCACTTGGCCAATCACAGCCATGCCATTAGTAGGCATGGCTGTGATGGGCTCTTAGGGCAAGAAGTAAAACGCTAGCTGATTGGCTGCTGTGCAGCCCTTCAGAAAGCGGGAAGTAATTGACGAACAACGAACCCGAACCCGAACTTTTTTGAAAATGTCCGGGTTCGGGTCCGTGTCCCGGACACCCCAAAATTCGGTACGAACCCGAACGATGCTCGAACTGTTCGCTCAACACTACTTATAAAGCTTATTTTTAGCGCTCATGCACACAGCTGTAGGTGGTCCGTTCCGTGCATTGGAGGCTGCAATTTGCAGTCCCCAAAGCACGGGCAACCTACGTACGGCCCCTGGAATGTATCCAGACCCATTCAACTTGAATGACACAAAAAGATAGGACATGTTATGTCTTTTTGCGGTACGGAAGTATGGAACAGAACCCAACGAAGCACTCCGTAGTGCTTCCATAGCATTCCATTCTGTAATTCCGTTCCACACCATTGCGCTTCTCCAGATTTGCGGATCCATTGACGTGAATGGGTCCACATCTGTGATGCGGAATGCCCCCGGAACGGTGCTCATGTATTGCGAATAAATACGGTCCGCAATACGGCAACCGGCAGCACACATTTGTGTGCATGAGCCCTTGATGTTTTGTTTTATATACATAAATTTGTCTTCAGTTTCTTAAATTAGTTATCCCAAATGACCAGACACTATCAAAATAGATTGCAGTAATAAGTGGAATGATTTTTAGTGATATATCCTTATTAATTCAGGCTAGGTGAACTCCATTAGTCCTGACAAGCACAAACAAGTCATAAAAAGCTAGGAATAGTTGTTCTCAGCTGGAAGGATATTTTAAAAGCTGAGCTGAAATGTCAACATTTTGTTCCTGTAAGTAGAAAAAAAATGCTTTCTAATAGTAACTTACAATGCACTTAAAGATATCCTAATAACAAGCCAAGCATCAAAATGCTAGACAGAATCAATCAGTTTTGCTTCTTATCTCCTGAAGGGGCTAAGAAAAAGCTATTGGCATGGCCAATATATATGAGATAACGCTACAATTTGATAAGATTTTTGTAAATAGATGATCACAGAGATTGGACTTTAATTGATTTATGTCCTACGAAAAGAAGAAAAGCTTGTCTACAGCTAGAGATGGTGACAAAACATAGTCACTAAGCTTGCCGCACTGCATAATGTCAGGAAGAGATGTTGTACATAAAGATGAGATATAGCTGGTATGATTTTAACAGTCATTTTTAGATAGTGCAGACCTTAATCCATTAAGATTTATTAAACCTACAGTGAAGAATACAAGTCAGTGGTGTTCCTTATCCTTACAAACAGATGGGAGATTGAATGACACCTATAAATGTTCATGCTGTGTAGCTTTTACCAGGATGATGTTAAGCCTTTCATATGGAGAAGATGAAAAAAGATAAAATATGTGCAGTGCATTTGAGATCAGAGTTGCTTGTAGTACTAAAGTAAAATTAGATAAATAATGATATAACAAAATTGTTATGCAGAATCATAAACTCCTATCAAACAACGTTATCAAAGTGATAGGCATGATTCTATCACCACACAGTAAAGGAAAAAAAACACAAAAAAAAAAAAACAAATGTGACTTAAGAAAGTAGGTTTGGATAAAAGAATAGGTCATCCAATATATCTTTGAACACCTGAAAAAAATCTTGTAGGATGCATGTAACTCTGCAATTATGTTCTTGAATGCCCATGGCCAGCCTAAAGCTGCACACAGAACATGCAGCTGTTGGAGTGGAGAGCCATTGCTCGATTAGCACCATATATACAGTTCAGGAAACAGCCATGGCACTTCCTTCTCCAGTACCAGGTATCACATGGTCACCAGGTGCCTGGCAACTGCACAAAGTGCTTAGTCTTAGCATATCCAGATCAACTCTGAAGTGAGTCTCTAGAGACTGTATTCCCTTCATAAATAGGGCTAATATAATAGCCCCCATTACAAGGGAAATCAGCTAGTTAAAACATTTTTTATGTTAAAATTCCCCAGAAAGTCTTGTATGGCCTTATGGGGCTCACAATGCTTAAAATAAAAATACTATTAAAGACAAAGCAAAACAAAAAATGTCATCACTAACCATGCCTCCATTGAATGTGAGCAATATATTCCTTATATAAAAATGATCCCAACAGAAAAAGATTATATTTCAGTTTTGCAACTAAATTTGCAAATAATTGCAATTTTCCTTCTATTTGTTTACATTTTCCAGGTATAAAAAAACTAAATAAATACATAATACTAACACAAAATTAAAAATAAAGCATGTATTACTGAAAAAAATGAAATAAAGGTATGACTTTCAAGCTCTCATGTACTAAACAAGATATAATTGTCTGGTCATGAATGGAGGGAAATTGTTGGTACTAGTTCTTTTTTATTTTTATTTTTTTATATGGTGCACAAATAAAGGTCATCAAATCTCTTTGGGAATATTTTCCGTATGTTTCATTTTAGAATTTTCTCCTATAAACTGGGAAGTCCAAGTATCTCTGATAGCTAGTCAACTATCCTACTTCTAGTCAATTGTGGAAACAGTGGGGGAGATTTATCAAACTGGTGGCACTGATTTAGTTGACCGTAGCAACCAATCAGAATCACCTTTCATTTTCCAAAGGAGCTGTGAAAAATGAAAGGTGGAATCTTCAGTTTGATAAACCTCCTCCCAGTGTATTTAGACTACACTGAGCATTTAAAATGGCACATATGTAATGTTTGAAGGGATATTCATATCTTACAAAGTGATGCTGTATAATGGGATATGTTATCACTTGACAATCAATGAGGGTTTGACCATTATAAAAAGTGAAAACTGGTGTTTGTACCAGCACTTAAGGCAAGGGCACTTGGTTTAGTGATGGTGCTCGCAGTGTTGGGTACCGGCCTGTAGTACCCCCAGTCATCCAAAAAGAAAAACAGGGACTGCAGCACTCTGTAATCTTCAATTCATAAACTTGATTTATTCACCAAACTGACATGCAATGTCAAAACGTTGCATGTTAGTTTGGTGAATAAATCATGTTTATGAATTGAAAATTGCTGTAGTCCCTGTTTTTCTTTTGGCTTGACCATTATTTTCCTTTTAGTTTAAAGTGGATTGGGTCTGATTCAGCGTTTGAGCCCCATCACAGTCTTTGAATGCACAGTGGTAGCTTGGCCTCTTTTCTCACATTGTCAATGAATGTGTACAGCCTCTCTCCTAGCAAAGAATGTCTTTATTGTAGTGGATTGTGTCCTCTCTGTCAGAAAGGTCTGTCTTGTATTGGATCGAGTTTACCAGGTGGTGGGACATGTCTGAAGACGAGCACTCACACAAACTATTAATTGGCTACATTTTGGAAATTTCCAAAAGTTTGTACATTCTGGCACTAAGTTCTGTCTTGCATTGAGAGTACACTAAACATTAATCTGCATGATGGCCTTTCTATTTGAACAATTTTGATTTTATACAAGGGCAATCATTTACAAAAAATTCTAGCAAGTAAGTTACTATTCTTTGCTAGACTGATTAATAGCTAAAAATTTGATGAAAAAGTCAATCCCTTCTCAGGTAGAATGGAAGAGGCTTGCACTAACTTTGAGTATGCTTTGCTGTTTAATATGAAGTATTTTTGGAAGATGTGAAACTCTTGGATATGGTTATTATCAATTGACGGCAGACAATTTTAGATTTTTTTTTATTTGAAGTTAGATAGACAGAGGTTGGTAGATTTTGTTTATTTTTTGTGCCTTCTGCCTTTGTGCAGAACTGGGAAGGAAGCAGAGGGGGTTAAGTTTTTTTTAATTATTTTGAAATGATTGAATATCTTTATGTATTAAACTGAAGAATTTAATAAAACATAGTTGTGTGTTGTTGTCTTTTGGAGTATACAGTCAATCCATATGACATAATAAACGCTTCCCATATTTTCTGAAGTATTCACTCCATTACGGGGCCCAATAATTTAATGTAATACCCCCATATGCTCATTTAAATGGTTGCACTTCTCTAGCTGCACATTCTCCTTGTGATTATTACTACTACTTTTTAATAATAATTTCCTATGAAGATAGAGGGTGTTAAGCTTGTTGGGAGAGGATAGTAACAAAAAGCTAGCTTTGCATAAGGAAGATAAGTAAAAGAAGCAAGTAATAAAAATGATAAAAGCATTGCAGAAACAAATTGAAGACAAAAGAGGAAATGTCATATGTCTATACCAGCTCAGCAAAAAAGAAAGCTAATTATGAAAATAATATATATACAATGATTTTTGTTCTCTCATTATTATCAAACTATTCTACTTAAATTGCATATATAGATTTGCTCTTTTTTATGCAGCACTGACAGTCCTTCAACAGCTCGCATATAATACTGAGGGCACAATAACTCTACATTGTACAACCTTACAATTTACTTCTGCTGCCTTGGGCATGAGCAGATAAAGCAAGTCGCCTAAGGTCCCAAGGAGGGCTGACACTGGAATTTGAACATGGTTCACCTCATCTTTTTTAAAAGCAGTGACATTATCACGAAGATACAGGTACTCCTATGGCCTAGTCCTGAAGCTACTGTTCCTAGAATTTCTTTAGCACATGCTATTTGCCAATTCATATATATGCTTATAAAAGATTATCTATCTATCTATCTATCTATCTATCTATCTATCTATCTATCTATCTATGATTTTGTATAATAGCATATCTATTGCTTTTAGATTGGAGTGGTAGGGTGACCCAAACTAGTATGGATCCTTTGCTTTAAATGAACACTGCAGGACCTTTTTTTATTATTAAATGGGTTGTGCACTGTTAGTATATGGATGACCTCTTCCCAGGTCGTTCTCTTCAAACAGCTGATTGAGATGATTTAGGTGTCTGCACAAACTATGCTATTATCCGACAAACCATTCATTCATCGTTCATTCATTGGGCAACTGGTTGCACCTTTACACGGGCACTGTCTTCCCAAACATCAGGCAGTCTAAAAGGGTCCATTACTCATATTTAATTTGACCCACCATCCGCACCAGTTCCTCACAAGATCATGTGGTATACAGTCAGCATGGGACCTCGGCTGCCTGGTCTCTTCAATCAATTTATTTGTTGTCAGCATTTACATCATGTATATCAGCAAGTAAGGGTATGCTTATACATGGACTGTTAGAGCAATTATCCTTGTTCCCCCCTCCCTTCCTACAAATTGTATCCTGTGATATACCAATGAAGTAACTGGCATCATGTTATGCATTTTTAAGCCATGTTATACTGTGCATACCTAATATACTTTTGCTTTACATTTTCATGTCAGGTACTGTTCTTTTAAAAGTTTTTTATATTCCTCCACTGTATATTTTTTGAGTATGATAAAAAAAAAAGAGCATCATGACCTATGTTCTGGCAGAATCAGCCCTGCAAATCCTATTTAGTTAATGGGAACTAGAAAAACAATCAGCTAAAATAAAGAAAACACCTCAAATCTTCTTCCCATTGATTTTAATGGTAATAAGGGTTGTTTTATAAATGGCCTAGATTTTTTGTGCAAGCTAAAAAAAAGCATCAAGCCCTAGCTTCAAGCACAAACAGCAGCAAAAATCCTTCTCAATCAATGAGAAGCAGAAAAAAAATCATTCAGCATCAAAATCAACTCTAAAGACAGCTTATAAAACCAAAAACTGCCAAAATCAGTTTGTAAACAAGCTGATTTTAAGGCAGATTAAGCTCCTTCCTCAAGATTAGTCACAAACATACTGTACTCTTTATAACCCATAGGACACTTTACACTGCCCGATGTTCAGACACCTTATCGATAACTAGTGATAACTTCCTCTATAAAGTTGCCACTGATTATTTGGTGATTGAGCAGAAAGCTCGTTCATCCGGTAATAGGATCATTGGTGCATCACCTAAATCATTGTTTGTTGGCAGCAGATAATGAGATGTCTAAACAGCCTCTGCTGCCGGCAAACAATGATTCTGTATGGGGACAATCCATCTATCTATCACTGGACGGTCTTAGGGTGCAGCCACAATGTCAGTTCTTTAATGCAGTTTTGTAAGCCAAAATCAGGAGTGGATCATAAAAGGAGAGAAAGTATAAAGGACACATACAACTTTTCCTCTTTTTAGAATTCACTCCTGGTTTTGGCTTCCATAACTGCATGCAGAAACCTGATTGTGTGGTCATACCCTTAGTGCGGTGAGACTCTGCCCCTTCTGTTTTTTCTAAAGCCAGAGGAATTATACAGATTTTAGGTTGCATTAAGAGAACCACATCCAAGAAGATGAATGAATCAATACGGAAGGAAACCCAAAATTGACAGCTAAAACAGGTATGCAATATTCCGTTTCAGTTAATTTGTAATAGGGATATTTGTGAAGGACATGCCCTATATAGTACATGATAAATTCATAACACTCTCATAGAAGTTGAATTCTAAGGTGTCCCTAAGTCCGTATTTTACAGGTTCAAGATTGATTTTGGATAGGACAAATTTGCATATACAGTATGACTGATAAGAAACTGGATGCTTTGATCATATAGACCTTCTTTAAAGATATGTTCTGGGGCCCATGGAGCAATCTCTAGTTTGGACGCTTGGTGTAATAGAGATGGCTCCATGGGCCATGGAATATGCCACAGAAGAAGATATATATTGATGGGTGTTGATGGATATCCCTTGCAGACAGGGGCCAATGTGTTAGACAAGCAAATATGCTTTGGATAACTAATACCAGTAATCAAAGGATTACAGCTTCTAGTCCCCCAGTTCAATAAAGCTTAATAAAATAAAAGCCGTCCTCCCCCCCAAAAAAAAAAAAATATAATAATGACATTGTTGGAGCGGTAAGAATAAACAGTAAAAGATAACACATAATTTAACCCATAGGGTTGTACGCCACAGGTGGACATGACTTAAGGACCAGCGCATGTACGGCGGGCTGATCGGGCGGGTGCAGGAGCTGCAACCGCCCGATCAGCGGCACGGACCCAGCAGTGACTGACATCAGTGTTTTCATGCCGGCGTATTAACCCCTTGTATGCCATGGTCAAACCTGAAAGTGGCATGCAGAGGGTTCGCGGAGGATACGGGTGCCCTCCGCTTCCCCGTTGGGTCCCCGCACTGCAGTGGTGGGAACTGATGGCAAAGTAGTCATATTTGATATTGCTGCGACCGTATACCTGCTGTATAAAAATACCACATAATCTAATCTGTCATACGAACATTGTAAATAACAAAAAAAAAAAAAAAAACGGTGCCAAAACAGCTATTTTTTGTTACCTTGCCTCACAAAAGATGACAGCCAATGCATTACGATAAAGGCTGAATTGTTATGCATTGGAGGAGGGTCAGACACCAGAAGTTGAAAACCCAGAATGGGATAAAAATAAAATTAAAAAAAAGTAAAAAAAATATGTTTTTTAAATAAAAAAATAAAGTTTCAAGTAAAAAAAAAATTTAATTTCCAAAAATAAAACCAGACATATTGGGTATTACCGTATCCGTAATGACCGACTCTATAAAAATATCACATGATCCACCCCCACACCTGAACACAGTAGAAAAAATAAAATCTGCTAAAACAATCATTTTTTTTGTCACCTTACATCACAAAAAGTGCAACACCAGGCCCCCAAAATGGTACCAAACTGTCACCTCATCCTGCAAAAAATGAGCAGCTACATAAAACAATTGGGTAAAAAAAATATATATATATATATAGATATATATATCTCAGAATATGGAGACACTAAAACATGATTTTTAAGTATAAAGACATATTAGGTGTCGCCATGTCTGAAAAAAACAGGTATATTAAAATATCACATGACCTAACCCCTCATGTGAACATCATAAAAATAAAAATTTATTGTGTCGAAAAAGCTATTTTTTGTCACCTTACATCACAAAAAGTGTAATACCAAGCGATCAAATAGTAGTACGTACCCCAAAATATTACCAATCAAATCGACATCTCATCCAGCAAAAAATGAGCCCCTATATAAGACAGTCGCCCAAAAAAAAAAAAAAAAACTATGGCTCTCAGAATATGGAGACGCTAAAACATCAATTATGATCACAAATGGGGTGTTTGATTTGACATCAATTATGATCTCAAATGGGGTGTTTGATTTTACTGTTTTCAAGGCTGCAATGATTATGATGCTGTTTCTCGGCAGTCACTGACTTTTAGCTCATGAGTGACACAACGCTGAGATCAGCATTTCTGTCACTAATTTATGCTGCCCTCAGTGAGGTCAGCATAAAATTAATGACAGGTTCCCTTTAACTCTTGTTAACCACTTTTGAATAGTGTGAAAGTCACAAATTACAGTGCAGATATGGTGTGCTTCAAAATAAGATGGACCTTAAGGCGCAAAATTAATATCTGAAATTTGCACACTGAAAATATTGTGGTCCTATTCATCTTTCTTTGAGTAATCATGTATTCTTTTTTTTTTTTGTTATAACAAAATGGCTTGTAACTAGATATATTACCATGCCATTTTTGTCTTAACTAGAAGTGAGAAGAGTAATCAAATTCTAGCTAAACCAAAACGTTTCAGATGAATCGCTCAAAATCGCAGCTATCATTTTACAGGTTAGAAGACATAGAATTTTTGATCATGATCTTTTTTTTCACCTTTTTAAAAATAAAATAGAGGATAAAGATACTGCCAGACACTACTGGTTAAGACTTATCTCCAGGGAGAACAAAGATATTGTGCAAAAATATTCACTTCACCCAATCCTCAGGACTCAGGAGCTCCACATTCACATTAGACTGCAGGATGAAACTGCCATTCTTGATGAGTTTGGCTGACAATACACTAATGTGTATTGGACTTTTAGAAGCAAATCCATTGATCACAGAAGAAAAAAAAAAAAAAAACCTCCTAGAAATAACTTTAAATTAGGTTTATTACTGTTCTTCAAATATAGTCTAATGTCCATATCAGTGTAATTGATGAGACAATGTCATGATAGCCTTATGTCTACATTAAATATAGAATAAAATGAATCACCTGTTAATGTAGGACATATAGTACAGTATTATAATTAAGCCTTGGTTTCATGCATTCATGTGGTCAAAAAGAAAGAGCAGCCTTGTAAAACCAATTTAATGAGTATACTTATTTTAAAATCCATTATCACTTCAACAGATTACTTTGTTTAAAAAGGTATTAGAGCTAATGGCATTTAATCTACTTACATAAATATGGCGTCGTTTTGGGTAGAACATGAAAGCTTTTTCTTATCAAACACGTCCAGATGTTTTAGGTAGACAAATTATAAAATACCATGTCCTCTCTAATTAAACATATTGATCCCTTTGTATTAAAGACTGCCCTTGCTAGAAAATAATACCAGATCTAATGTTCTTCAATCTATCTGATATTTATATGAGAAATAGGTAGATCAGAGAAACATTTTTGTGATATTAAACAATAAAAACATACTTTAGGGGAAATTTACAAAATTGTCTAAAATAAAAACTGGATTTTCCGTCCATAACAACAGTGCAGCTTTCATTTCGTATTCTGCTCTAGAAAGTTGGAAATTATGCTGTGAGTGGTTGTGATGGAAAACAATGACAGGGTTTTTTAGAGCATTTTCTAAATCTGACCGAAGTGTTTCAATGTAAATGCATATTTACATTGCGTATGAAGACATACCAAGTACAAATAACTGCCAACATCATATACTCAATAGCAGGGCCACACATTAGTTAAGGAGGTATGTGACCATAAAGTCATTGTTAAACCAGGCACCATGCCTTGTAGGCCTATCCCAGCTGAATGGAATGATACTGTACCTTTTACTAAGTAATCTGGAGAAAAAGTCATCTTAATCCATATTCAAATGAGCATTAAAGCACAGTGAAGGTGTGTCCAAGCTACTCTGTGCACCTCACTCTTTCTACTTACTCTGTCAAACCCTCCTGCTCATTTTTGATTGACAGGACCACTTGAGATTGCTATGCAAGTAGAAGATGCTTATCCACCCCCCCCCCCCTCCGGGTCACTTAACTGTTTGTTTGCATATTGATTAAAAGTACTTTTTTCTACAGAATAATGCAAAATATTGCTAAATATTACTTTCAGCTGAGCTAGGATTATAATGCAGGGTGCCATGTGTAAAAGTTAATCTTATGGTGATGAGTTGCCACATAATATCTCCATATATACTCTAATATACGCATATATGCAATATCAAAATAAAGATGCTATTCTAACTATCTAACTAAGTGTCATGATGGTCACAAGGTCAGGTGCCGGGAAATATGTGGCAAACTCTTCAGTGACAATGGATCCCAATGTTTTTATTTGACATCTCAATTCATACAGTCATCCAGTTCTGCAATATGCGCTGCTGTCAATGTGCTGAACCATGCTGCACTGCAGACAATTGAATGACTGATGAATAAAACATTTAGGCTAGACTCGGATCGGATGCTAGATCTGGCATATGTCAGACAATGGCAGCCCCAATGGAATTTATTCACTATAATGGGATCCATTAAGTTTCCTGCATAAATATAAGGATTCTACTGTATTTTGTGCATTTTCTTTTTGCTGGAGTCTGTGACGAAGGCTCCTGTCAGAACCTCAGATTTGAAATTTGCTTAGGAAGTAATTTATCACATGCACTACTTTTCAGCTTTGCTAATGGCAACCTTTCCAATATTGTTGACAAATTTATCAAAAGGTATCTTGAGATGTTGAAATTGTTATGCCACCCATCTACTGGAGTCACATTGGACAAAATAAGCTGTGACATAAAAAAAAAAAGTTTCAATACATAAATGTGTCTTGAAGGGCCATTATACGCATCTCTAACATATTTTTTTTTTTCCCACAAAGAAAGTGCCAGAATATGTAAGTGCAGGGTGTAGATTTTTTTGTATGCTGTTTTTCTGATGTTCGTTTATACATTACATTTTTTCCACTATCAAGAAGATGCTGACAAAGTGCCTGATAACAAACGCCAAGAGCTAAAAGCATGTAGCATTTAAAAAAAAAAAAAAAAAACTGCCTTATTAACAAAAAAGCCATGAGCAAAACAAATAAGTAAATGAAAATTCTTTTGGGGCCTGAGTTTCATACTTCTCATAAAGCTTCAGCTATCTCCTAGAGATGGCATTTTTACAGCAGAAAGTGCAGGTGCAAAAAACTACACAAAAGTGCAGAAAAACAGCCAAAAAAAAGGAAGTGAGAAAAAACATCCTGAATTTTGGCTAAGCATCAAGTCATCCACTTTTCACTACATTTTTACTAACTGAGTTTATAAACAAAAATCGCGGGTAGCGATAGTGATAAAGAGCGCTGGCAATTTGTGCTGATGTATCTGTCTCTGAGTCCAAACTACTAATTATACATGGCCATGCGATTACTCAGTCCGGAGGTGAAGTTATTAGCGTAGGTGCTTCCTCTGCCCAGACGCGTTTCGGGGTGCTCACTGAGGAAGGGGTGGAGAGCACCCCAAAACGCGTCTGGGCAGAGGAAGCACCTACGCTAATAACTTCACCTCCGGACTGAGTAATCGCATGGCCATGCGAATATTAGCGATCTTCTAGATCAAAGTTTTTTGTCAATACGGAGTTTATCGCCACTGGACTCTGCATAGCGCTCGGCATCATATTACCGCGAGATTGTGACGTCACACGCCCGAAGCCCGCGTCAGCTGAGCGAGGCACCGAGATACACGGAGGAACAGCAGACGCCGCTACAATACTTTTACCCCCATATCCCAACATGAAAGGGAGGTAAGAACTTAACATATACAACCATATATATACAACTTCAATACGGCATTACTTCAGTATATGGATTGATACAACACCTGCTCCATAAACAAAGTATCACATTTGATCGCATTGCAAACTTAGTATCGCATTGATCACATTGCGATCATTTTGAACCATAGAACTGAGTGCCAATTGTGAAGAGGGATTGGATCTCAAATATAGCCTTCAGTGAACTATTGACCTTGTATATTCAAACTTATAAGAACTTTTTTTTGGACTGGATTGGACTTCTTTATAGAACGGCTTTTGTCTATTCATCGCATTTTCTATATAGTAGGATTAACCAGTTGCGTACCTGGTACTGCATTCCTATGTGACCCTTTCTGACATTCCTGGATTTTTTTTATATAATTTTTGTGTTTCTATTTTAGATATTATTTTATATTTAATAAATTGTATGCATTTTATTACTACCTATCTCTTGGTGCTAGTGTAGTGAGTGCTCACTCATTATATCTATTACCCTATCTATTAATAGGGGGTCGGGCACCCCCAATTTGTGAGTTTGCAACACCCGTCATAGTCTATCCTGGTTGTGAGCCAAAAGCCTTTGTTTTTATACTTTCACACTTGCGTTACTCTTTTCTGGCATAGAGTTCCGTCAAAAGGGCTCTATGCCGGAAAATAACTGATCAGGCATATCCCCATGCAATCTGAATGGATAGAAATCCGTTCAGTTTGCATCAGTATGCCTTCCGTTCAGTCACTGTCAGGCGTTTTGGCCAGACATAATACCGCAGCATGCTGTGGTATTATGTCCATCCAAAATGCCTGATCAGTCGCCGGAATGCCGGATCTGGCACTAATTCCCATTGACTTGCATTAGTGCTGGATCCGGCATTCTGAAACAACTGAAGGAGGGAAAACTGTGAAGAAGACTGCAAGACAGATCCGTCCATCCGCATGACAAGCGGAGGGACGGATCCGTTCTTGCAATGCATTTGTAGACAGATCCGCACCCGGATCCGACTACAAATGCTGTCAGTTGTCACACTGAACAGCGGATCCGGCAGGCAGCTCCGATGACGGAACTGCCTGCCGGATCACACTAACGCTAGTGTGAAAGTAGCCTTAGCTATCAGCGAGTGACAGTCAGTGTCAAAGGCTACGCAGGTGCTGGTAAAGGATGACCAGAGACAGTACTGCTCAGAGGATGCCATCTCTGCTATCCATATACCAGGCCTACCAGCAGTATTACCCCTTCATATACCGCCTAGTCACCCTGACCAGGCGCTATATGAAGGGGTAATACTGGTAGGCCTGGTATATGGACAGCAGAGATCTGTATTATTCGTATATAATGCCCCACAGTATTATTAGTATATATACTGGCCCTCTCTGTACTATTAGTATATATAATGGCCCCTCTGTATTATTAGTATATATACTGGCCCTCTCTGTACTATTAGTATATATAATGGCCCTCTGTATTATTAGGATATGTAATGGCCCCTCTGTATTATTAGTATATATAATGGCCCTCTGTATTATTAGGATATGTAATGGCCCCTCTGTATTATTAGTATATATAATGGCCCCTCTGTATTATTAGTATATATCATGGCCCCCTCTGTATTATTAGTATATATACTGGCCCCCTCTGTATTATTAGGATATGTAATGGCCCCTCTGTATTATTAGTATATATACTGGCCCCTCTGTATTATTAGTATATATACTGGCCCCTCTGTATTATTAGTATATATAATGGCCCTCTGTATTATTAGTATATATATACTGGCCCCTCTGTATTATTAGTATATATAATGGCCCTCTGTATTATTAGTATATATAATGGCCCTCTGTATTATTAGTATATATAATGGCCTCTCTGTATTATTAGTATATATACTGGCCCTCTGTATTATTAGTATATATACTGGCCCTCTGTATTATTAGTATATATAATGGCCCCTCTGTATTATTAGTATATATACTGGCCCCTCTGTATTATTAGTATATATACTGGCCCCTCTGTATTATTAGTATATATACTGGCCCCTCTGTATTATTAGTATATATAATGGCCCCTCTTTATTATTAGTATATATCATGGCCCCCTCTGTATTATTAGTATATATACTGGCCCCTTCTGTATTATTAGGATATGTAATGGCCCCTCTGTATTATTAGTATATATACTGGCCCCTCTGTATTATTAGTATATATACTGGCCCTCTCTGTACTATTAGTATATATAATGGCCCCTCTGTATTATTAGTATATATACTGGCCCCTCTGTATTATTAGTATATATACTGGCCCCTCTGTATTATTAGTATATATAATGGCCCCTCTGTATTATTAGTATATGTAATGGCCCTCTGTATTATTAGTATATATACTGGCCCCTCTGTATTATTAGTATATATACTGGCCCTCTCTGTACTATTAGTATATATAATGGCCCCTCTGTATTATTAGTATATATACTGGCCCCTCTGTATTATTAGTATATATACTGGCCCCTCTGTATTATTAGTATATATAATGGCCCCTCTGTATTATTAGTATATATACTGGCCCCTCTGTATTATTAGTATATATACTGGCCCCTCTGTATTATTAGTATATATACTGGCCCTCTCTGTACTATTAGTATATATAATGGCCCCTCTGTATTATTAGTATATATACTGGCCCCTCTGTATTATTAGGATATATAATTGCCCCTGTGTATAATGATAGAAGAGGATGATAGTAAAGTGAGGAATTTAAAAATGCTTTCTGTGAAACTCTGCAGAGACGAGACGTGGCTGATAAAAGGTGTCATGATGTTCTAATTTCCGAATGAAGACGGTGGCCCACCATGCCATATCCTGGCCCCAGACTTCAGGTCACACTGTGTGTGTTCTGAATTTTGGGGGTTCACACCCATCTACTACATTATTTGTACTCAGAGAGCTATCACTGTATTATTAGATAATAGATCTGCAAGTGACATCCACTATGTTATCTGTAAAAAGGGGCGTGCCCACAGGTTGGGGGGGGGGCGCAATACATGGCTTGCCCCGGGTGCTGGCAACCCACGCTACGCCACTGCTTCTCAGTATCTGCACTGAAAGAGGCGGAGATTTATAACCAAATATGTCTTGCATTCAGGTCCTTGTTCATACCTATAGTATTAATGCGTTTTTCATGTACATCACTCCAGATGCATACCAATGTCCAAAAGTTGACCACCTCCTTCAATATTTTATGTATCTCTCCAGTGATAAGTCTCAGTCTTTACTGGAATATTATACTGCCGGCAAATGTAGTTGGTGGATTTCATTCATTGTAATGTGTTGTTATTGGGACCTCACATGTTATGCACCGGGTTATTTAGAGAGGAGTTTACTTACAGTTAGCTGCTGAAGGAGTACTCTCGCTCCGTCAACCATGGCGTCCCACGTGTTTTCGCCGGCAGCGGGGCGGTCTCATCTCAGATGTCTGTACCTCTCCCGTGCGCCAAGGCTGCTGGTTGGTCCCCGCTTGCATTCGGATGTGTCAGCGCTGCACTTCACGTATTGGCTTTTCTTTCTTGTTTAATTCCTTCATCTTGATATATTCAGTATTTGGGGGGCTCCCTCTCTCTCAGAGAGATATACATAAAATATTGAAGGAGGTGGTCAACTTTTGGACATTGGTATGCATCTGGAGTGATGTACATGAAACACGCATTAATACTATAGGTATGAACAAGGACCTGAATGCAAGACATATAACTCTCCTCCCCTTTCAGTGCAGAGACTGAGAGAGCTACTATAATCAGGAAATAGTGTCCCATAAGTGGGAAAATATATGTGATATTATCCAAATTTTAACACCCCCCCCCCTTTTTTTTTCCTTCATTCTTATTTTTATGTGCTATTTTTAATGTTCTATGTATCGCTAATTGTAATAAAGTACACCATTTTTACATTTATATTCCAGATTTAGTGTGCTGGTCGATTAAATTATTTACACTATATGTTCCATTTATATCTGAAGGCACAGCTATAAATTGCCAACCACATATATCTGATTTAACACAGCTAATTGAATATATCTATATAAGAGTAGATACATCTTTATATGTCCAGCCCAGACTCTACCATCTATATCCAAAGAGATAACCACATATTACCGATTGGATATATTTGATGGAATTCAGTGGATCAAGTATATGCATATAAGACTGAATACACCTAACATCTAACCGGCACTGATAAGGTGTTGAACATATATGCTACCAATTTATCTCACCTAAACCATCAAGAGAGACTACCTTATAACATATAAGAATAATACCTATAATAGTCAACTTGGGCCATTTGTTGAAGTACAGGGACTTTAAGGACTATTTTTTAATCCTTCATTTTTATTAGATTTTTAATTATACCCATTTATTATCTTTGTGATTTTTTTTAACTATTTGTTAATAGATGGACTCTCACTACGATTCCAGCGTATTTCTAAATGTAGAGTGCCTGCATTCCTTTCTTATATTCTCTGCTCCTTCCACTGATCTGGGTGTATCAGTCAGGCAAGAGCACCTATCTGTGCAAGCCAGCTGGTTGAGCCACTATTTTACTCTTCTTACAACTGTGATATTGTTGGTGAAAAAAATAACTTTTTTTTGCCATAAAGTAAATTTGCGGCCTGCACTGCATTTCTGAGAGTAAAATATAACTAGTAAATACAACTGTGACAATGTTGGTGAAAAAAAAAAATCACTTATTTTTTGCCATAAAGTACATTTGCAGCCTGCACTGCATTTCTGAGAGTGAAATAGAATCAGTAAATCCAGCTCTTAGATTGTGGGTGGACATTTCCACGGTTATCAGGCCAGTCATTCACAAGTAACTTGGAGGGTGTGTTGCTGCTGCACTGCATACCTGACAGGGAAAAATATTCAGTAAATTTGGCTGAGTTTTTATTGTTGGGTGATCTGTACCCCTTTTTTATTTCAAACTACCCCTGCACTGCATATCTGACTGGGAAATAAAATTTGAAAATAGATCTGTTAATTTGGTGGGTAAACAAAAACAATGAGGAGAGTGTCAAATAAGGGACGTGGCCCTGGTCGTGGTGCTGCTGGTGGTGGTGGAGCGCCTGTTGCTGGGAGAGGATGTGGTCGATCTGTGCCAGCTACAGGCCCAAATGAAACACCTTTCTCAGGTGCACGTAGGCGACAGAGTGCCGCTCTACAAATTGTGAGGCCAGAACAAGTACAGGCGATAGTAGATAGTAGATAGACCCCCTTGAAAATCAGCCGAGCAGTCTGAGCCCCAAGTCATGCATTAGTCTCTTATGCTTTTTGATGACTCTGTTGGCAGAGTTTCCGTGGGCCATCCACATAGTCCTTCCCCAGAAGTGGAAGAAATTGAGTGCACCGATGCCCAACCACTTATGTTTCAGGATGTGGATATGGGAGTATCACCGCAGCACGTCTCTGATGATGACGAAACACAGGTGCCAACAGACCAACAAGAATGGCAGGGGTGAAGAGTGGGTGGAAGATTTGGAGGATGATGAGGTCCTAGACCCCACATAGAATCAAGGTCATGCGAGTGACGTGTGCAGTTTGAAGGAAGACGTGGTGGTCGCACAGAGCCATCAGCACAGCAAAAGAGGGAGAAGGGTGCAAAAGCAGAGCGCCTGTCCCCTAGACAGTACGATTGCTACTGCCCACCTCACCCAGGGACCGAGCACACCATTGCCAGCTCCAATGAACCACAAGTGGTTTGCATGCTGTGCAATCAGAGCCTGAAGTGAGACATAAATATTCTAAACCTGAGCACAACCTGCATGACCAGGCATCTAAATGCAAAGCATGAGCTGCAGTGGAGTAAACACCTCAAACACAGGCTCCTCCCGCTCCCTCTTCTGCTGCAGTCTTGGTCTCTTCCGACACCTCTTGAGTGACAGTGGCTCCTGGCACCCAGCAAACAGAGAATGTGGCAGCAACGCCACCACCTCCATCACTAAGCATCTCCACAATGTCCCATGGCAGCGTTCAGTTGTCAATCTCCCAAACACTGGAGAGAAAGAGGAAGTACCTCCCTACCAACCCGTGATCCCTGGCCCTGAATGCCAGCATTTCAAAATTCCTGGCCTTTGAAATGCAGTCATTCCATCTGGTGGAGACGGACACTTTTAAAAACCTTATGGCGGTGGCTATCCCACAGTATGTGGTTCCCAGCCGCTACTACTTCTCCGGGCGAGCCATCCCTTCCCTGCACATCCAAGTGGCGGACAAAATAAGGTGTACACTGCGCAACGCCATCTGTGGCAAGGTCCACATAACAACCGATACATGGACCAGTAAGCACCAGCAGGGACGTTACATCTCCCTAACAGCACACTGAGAAAATGCAGTGAAGGCTGGGCCTGAGGCGGATAGCAGTTTGGCACATGTCCTTCCGCCACCAAGGATTGCAGAACGTTTATCTTTGCCTCCTGTTGCCTCTTCCTCCTACTCCTCTCCCTCCTCTAAAACTTCCTCATCTGCTCAGCATAACACCTTTACCACCAACTTCAGCACAGTCAGGGGGAAACGTCAGCAGGCTGTTTTTAAAACTCATCTATTTGGTGGAAAAAACCCACACCGCACAAGAGCTATGGACGGTTGGTGCCACTGAGCCTCATGCCCGGCCTGGTGGTGTGCGATAATGGCCGAAATCTCGTAGCAGCTCTGGGCCTAGCCAGTTTGAAGCACATTCCTTGCCTAGTGCATGTGCTGAATTTGGTGGTGCAGAAATTCCTGAAAAACTACCCCGATATGTCAGAGCTGCTGCAGAAAGTGTGGGACGTCTATGCGCGCTTTAGGTGATCTCAACCTGCTGCTGCTTACCTGTCTGCGCTGCAGTGTAAATTTGGCCTTCCCTCTCACCGCCTCATATGCGATGTGCCCACAAGTTGGAACTCCATCTTGCACATGCTGGAGAGACTGTATGAGCAGCAGCAGGCAATAGTGGAGTTTCAGATGCAGCATGCATGAGTGAGTTGCTCTGCGGAACAGCACAACTTCACCACCAATGAGTGAACCTGCATGCGAGACCTGTGTGCCATGTTGCACTGTTTCGAGTACTCCACCAACATGGCCAATGCCGATGATGCTGTTCTCAGTGTTACTATCCCACTTCTATGTCTCCTTGAAAAAACGCTTCGGGCGATGATGGAAGAGGATGTGGCACAGGATGAAGAGGGATCATTTTCGCGGTTATCAGTCCAGTCATTCAAAAGTGGCTCGGAGGGTGGGTTCCTGCACCAACAAAGGCCAGGTACACAATTGTCCAGCCAGGGCACAGTTCTGGAGGATGAGAATGAGGAGGAGGGGGAGGAGGAACCGTGTTCACAGCAGGGGGGCACCTAAAGCAGCTTTGGGCCATCACTGCAGCGTGGCTGGGGGAATATGGAGGACACAGATGATACACCTCCCACAGAGGACAGCTTGTTGCTGCCTCTGGGCAGCCTGGCACACATGAGCGACTACATGCTGCAGTGCCTACGCAACGACCGCCGAGTTGCCCACATTCTAACCAGTGCTGATTACTGAGTGGCCACCCTGCTGGATCCCCGTTACAAGGACAATGTGCCATCCTTAATTCCCTTACTGGAACATGATCGGAAGATGCGCGACTACTAGTGCATGCTGGTAGATGCTCTGCTGATGGCAATCCCACCTGACACCAGGTCCTCAGTGGAAGCACAAGGCGAAGTCAGAGGAGAAGGAATAAGACGCCAACGCAGCTGGGGCACCGCCAGCACCTCAGAAGGCAGGGTTAGCATGGCCGAAATGTGGAAAAGCTTTGTCAGCAAGCCACAAGAACCAGCACCACCAGCTGATATAGAGCTTCTTAGGAGGAGGCAGAATTTCAGAAATATGGTGGAACAGTATGTGTGCACACACCTACACGTACTGACTGATGGGTCTTCCTTATTCAACTTCTGGGTCTCCAAATTGGGCACATGGCCTGATCTTGCCCTTTACGCCTTGGAGGTGCTGACCTGCCCTGCAGCCAGTGTATTGTCTGAATGTGTGGGGACATTATCACAGACAAGTGCAGCCGGCTTTCCACAGCCAATGTGGACAAGCTCACGTTCATTAAAATGAATCAGGCATGGATCTCACAGGACTTGTCCATACCTTGTGCAGAATAGACATGTATGCCGGCCTCATCCAGCCTTTGTTATACTCCAGCGCACTTTCTCTTTGTTTTCTTTTCTATATTTCCCAATGTTTTAGGGTCTACCCAAATAAAATTAAAAAAAAAGTAAAAAAAAAAAACATGTTGGCCACTACCTCCTCGACCACCGCCTCCTCAACCTCCTACTCTATATGGACAAAATAGTTCAAGATTATTATTATTTTTTTTTTTTTTTTTTTTTATGTTATTTTAAGTCATTTCCCTATCCACATTTGTTTGCAGTGCAATTGTCCAGCCCTTACCCCCATTTTGCTTCCTTTTGCAGCCCTCTAGCCCTTTCCATTTCTTTTTTAGAGCCTATTTAGTTCCCCAAAGTTCGGGTCCCCATTGACTTCAATAGGGTTCGGGTTCCGAACTCGAACTTTGCGGCGAAGTTCGGCCGAACCCGGCGAACCTGAACTTCCAGGTGTTCGTTCAACTCTAGATCTGACCTTTAGGAAAAATGTGATATGTCACGAAGCTAAATCTCCTTGTGCTTTCTTGTAACAAATCATTTTTCTTAAAATGACGACTAGAGTTGTCTTAGAAAGAACGAAAAAAAATAAAATTAAACTCATCCACTTTCTTATGCAGAGGCAGTCCGCTCCTCTCTTGAGTGGAAAAGACCGTCGAAGGACCTGCGCTAAGCATGATGATTTCACTGCGTGCTACTAGCTTGATCACATGGTGACGTGAAGCCGCCAAGATGATTATTTCAAAACTTTACTCATCTCTACACTTAATTTTGGAGTAAAATGTACCAGAAAAAGGCACAGAAATACATTTATAAATATGCACCTAATTTTTAGCTTCTTTTTATCAACTGCTAACTATGAAATCTATCTTTTAATATGATGGCTCATGAGCTGTTGTCATTTTAAGAAAAAAACAAAACAAAACATAATAATGGTTATGTTTTTTAAAAGATATGAATCATGAAACTAATTAAGCAAATCTGAATCTCTACAAATTCTGGTGCTTTTTATAGACAATATCACTATGGGCTGAATTCCAAAATTATAATAGCTGTGATATTCTTTGGCATTTGGCAATGTCAGTGCCATTCTTTTCATTCAAGGGTGAAGAAATGATTTATTTTACCACCTGATGTATATTTGCATATGTACAAGTAAAGATTATATAGGATTTGTGACATATGAACAGCAATTATGGAAGCTCAGTGAGTTTTCATTCCAGACCGAAATAATGTTTTCCCTGTGCATTTTTCTGCTTCTTAAAGATCTTCAGCAGCTTCTAAAAGGAAATATAAAATATAACACAAACATGACAGAATAAAATGCAAGGAATGTATCCATACAACATAAGGACCCTACAACCTTGTGGCTGATGCATTTAGCAAATGCATGTGTAAGTTATATTAGATTATACATTTTTAAAAAGTCACTAACTTTTCACATAAAATTGCATACATCAATAGTACAAGCATCATAAAAAAACTTAGTAATATGTCTAATAAGAGAAAAATGTGTAGTTCTCCTGTTATCATCTGTTTACCTCTTATAAAGAGAAAACACATTTGTGTGTGTGTGGGGGGTGGGGGGTGGGGTCTTTCTAATTGTTTTTCCCTTAGATATATGCTTTGAATTTGTTCACAAAGGATCAGCTCCACTGAAAGATCAGATAACACATGTTAATTTAAGTCTATGGAGAGTGGGAAGGGGAGTGAGTGGGAGCAGAGTGAGACAGACATAGCAAGAGAGACTTCTGTAGCAAAATAAGAAGTTTATATCTCAGCTCAGGTGATGTATTTACAACCACAGGGGTCAATGCCTCTCTGTAATGGCTTCCATGATGCTGGGGCTACGTATGAGTATGTAAGAGAAAGTTAGGAAGCACATTCTCCTCTACTTTCTGTGTGCAGTAGATTGGATACTAGTCTCCACCTACCATCTCTGAGAGGACCACTAACTAGACATTAAGCATTCACATTAAGCATTCACATGGGAAAGCAAGGCGAGGCGAAACATACGTCAGGGTTCCTGTCTCTTCCAGCTCCTGGTCAGTATATCTCACATACCTCAGTGGTCTCTTTTGGATACTCCGAGGGCAAGGGGTTTTCTCTTGTGGTATTAGTTCACATAGCAATTAGCAATAATGACTGAGTCTGTAGGCCTCCCTGTGTAGTATCATGTTCACATTACTTTATATAGAGGAGCGGACTGAAACATCATGAATTAATGATTGTGACACTGATCTGGATGGGAGTAACAGCTTATATATGTGCTCTCTTTAGATAAAGAGGGACTTTTTGCTCACCGGAAGTTTGGTGGGAATATCATTCTCACAGCAATTACCTGCATTGTTTTTTACTATCTGTCCTGATATTTATATTTTATGTCTTTTTGGAGATAATGAATAAAGATTTTTTGTCTATATTACATGTGTGGTAGTTATGATTCCGTGTTACATTTACAACATAGCAACCACAATGACACCATACCTCAGAGGGTGTCCTATTAACAACTACTATAATACCGATAATGGCAGCTAGTTCCTAAGAAGGAGTTGTTTGAATCAAACTAAAATTTATATAGGGGCAATATATTGGGTACACTTGGACTATTAATAATGTGTTAAGCTGCCTCTAGCCTGAATAAATTAGATACAGTTTGGCATAGCAGCATACATTTTATATATGATATCCTTTGGCACATTTGCCTACAGATTTAGTGGCTGGTCCAGTAGATCCTGCACACTCATAGGTTGCCAATACTGGTATCCCAGCTGGTTTTGAGAAATGCTCGATTGGTAATAAATCTGGCAGCGGGACACTCCAAGGATGTGTTGCAATCTGGAAGAGATATTCCTGGTAAACCCTTGCTGTGTGTGGATGAGCATTATCCTGATGAAAAATGCCAGTTGGAACCCCTGCCATAAGAGGCAACACATGTGGCTTCAGGATGTCATTCACAAGTCACTGAGCTGTTAGTGTCCCTCGTATGACTACTAGGAGTGACCGACTGTCATACGTGATGGCTCATCAGATCATCACACATCATTACCTAGCAGGAGTTATATTTCTCTGTGCTTATTGCTACAGAATGACACCATTGTGCATTTAATTTTCATTGATATAGTATGGCCAAAATAAAAAAAATTCAAAATGGCAATCATTCTAACATTGAATATTGATTAAAAAGAAAAACATTCTGATGGAAATGTCCGTTTAATGAATTAGACCAACCTATAGATCTTAGGTCTATGAAAGTCCTATCCCTCTAAGTTCTTGCATTTGACAAAATTGTTTGTGTATCACACACCTATGAGATACTTTATGTGCACCCCTCATTAATCTTTAAGATATATATAAATGTACAGTTTGAGCCAACACATTGCCCTTGCCATAGTATCCTTATCAAGGATGAAATTTAACAGAAGGTTTAGTAAAATCTTTGTGCATGTCTAGAGTGATGCTATTTTACCATATGTCTATTGACATATTTCCAGAGAACCCCTTAAAAAATCTGTTTATGTTTCCAAAACTCACAATGCAAAATATATGAGTGAATTTGACAACAATTAATACACAGAGAATAAAAGAATAAGAGGAAATAAGAAGAAAATTCTTAACATTTAGAGATCAATCGTTCCTGTATTTAATTACCGACTTTCTTCTGAAGAACACATGAATGTTTTCTTCATTAATCTCATAGAAAACTTCCTGATGTCACCCTGCTGATATTCTTTTAATTCTAATATATTCATTATATATTGCACCATAGTATTATACTGAAATGAGCCTCTAGGTAGAAATGTGAAATTGCTCTTATAACATTAGACAGGTTTGCATTAGACAGGAAGGAAAGCAAGAAGCTAGTTTTACCGCTTGTCAACACCTTTGTGTTGAGTGTATTAATGATTAACGTGCTTAGATTGCCACACCTGTGATGTCTTGTTAGAAATGTGATTTCCTGTTATTAATAGATACACTCAGATAGCTCTTCCCTCATGCTTCCTTTCTCTTGAGTTATGTATGGTTCTCATCTGTTTATATTATAATTGGGCTACATACGTTTGCAGGTGTAAAACAAATACTGTGGACTACTCATTTTAAAAATAAGTATGGAGAGCAATTGTTTACATTCTGTTGATGCTAATTTGGGAAAACTAATGAACACATTCATGTTGTTATTTTGCTCTCTTTCCTTTGGCAACTTTTAAGGTAGATATTCAAATTCAATTTTTTTCAGCGTATACTTTTGAGGGGGCACCCATTTTGGACAACCTTGTGTGATATTGTGGTACACCTGCCAGATGTTGATCATGGAAAGGAATGGGGGAGTTCTCTCTCTTTTTTTTCTGTAACATTTTTCCAAATTGAAGCATGAGAGCAGCTATTTGCCATCAATTATCATCTTGTGCATGCGCTGTCCATGATAAGGATCAGATGAGTCCTTTAGTATCCAGTTATAAGTTGGATGCTGTTATCTGTTTAATGGGATTATCGGATGATAACTGTTCATCTTTGTTAGTGGTATAACCTTTAACCGCATATGGGTTATAAGGAACCTATAGCCCGTCCCTCCAGACATCCAGGAGGGACACCACATAAGTGCACTGCAAACATTTAAACTCCTTGCAAAAACATGTCATAGTTTTATTCCGGTCGCCTCTCGGCATGTTTTCCGTGCTGTTGCCGGACTTCCAGCCATCCGCCATTATAGTGAATTGTGTCGGAGCAGACTTCCGGCAGCACACATGCACCGGAAGTATGAATCCGGCAGGCCTTTCACCCACCAGAACAGCCTGCTGGAGAAGGCTGCAGCTAATGTGAAAGTAGCCTAAATTAGTCAGCTCCAGAGCTACTGCAGGAAAGCTGATATGACCCTGGGCCAGTCTGATATTGATGGACTAATCTAAGGATAGGCCAACATACTGAAAAACCCTTTAACTATTCAGCTAGGTGTTGACCAGCTTTTTATAATCAGATTAATAACTTAGTCTCTCTAGTAGGTTTACATATTCACAAAATTTTCAACAAACTTTGCATAAATCAATAGCACAGGCCAAAATATTTATATTTTAAAAAAACTTGTAATAATATATCAGTGAACAGAGAAAAATAAATATATTTTCTTCCACTTACAGAGTATAAACCAATGGCGGCCAACCTATGGCACAGGTGCCAGAGGCGGCACTCAGAGCCCTCTTTGTGGGTACCCGCACTCTGGAAAAAGTCTATGGTGTACCAAAATGCATTAGACTTTCCCTGCCATTCATCAGCACAGGGCGCACTATGAACAGCACAGGCAGATAATTGAATGTGGGCAGGCTATTATAGCTAAATAATAAAGTACATGGAATATGTACTGTATTGGTTTTCAGGTTAAATTGCCGTGTTGGCACCTTCCAAAGTGGTTTTGGGTTGCAAGTTGGGGCACTCGGTCTTTAAAAGGTTTGCCATCACTGGTATAAGCTATTCTGAATTTTCTGCTAATTCCATCTTGAGAGAACAAGATAGACTGTTAGGCAGGGGTGAACTGGGAACTTAAAGTGGCCCTGAAAAAAAAATGTGGAAGCAGGGTTAAAATTGATAGAAGTCAGGGAAACAGATGCAGGAGGGGTTAGCAATACCATAGCGTGAAATACTGTCATAATATAACAAAGGGTAGCACAATATATTGCCCCAAAAAATGTCCACCTGTGCTGGCAATCAATATATGCCATTTTATCCTCCTCCTCGAGTTGTCTCTGATTAAGCTATGAGACAGGGGGCATAGGAAGTTAAATGCGGGCTACAGCAGTTAAATTCAGGAGGCCATGTGTGGTCGCTGGCTGGGTACATGAGTAGCTCATTCTCCCAGCATTAAATCCAAGCTCAATATGTACACTGTCAGCAGTAGTGATAAGCGGCATAGGCAATATTCAAATTTGCAATATTTTGAAAATTTGGGGCCGAATATTCACCATAAATTGGCAAATTCGAGAATTTGTGATCTCCAGTCATTATTTACTTGATTGCGAAAATCAGCAACGTAATATATTTGCAAAAAAAATTTGTGATTAGAATATTCGCTATCAACACTAAGGGGTAGACAACTTTCCTATCAGTTGCTAGGGATGTTTCTAATATTCGCGATAAAGTCAACATAAATTCACGATAAATTTGCGATTAGAATATTCGCAATCAACACTATTTGCGAATACGAATATAGCACTATATTCTAAATATTTGCAAATTCTCGAAGTGGCGATATTCACGATTAAAATTTGCGATTCGAATATTAGCGCTCATCACTAGTTAGCAGCAGAGGCTTAGGCCCAATGTGAAATTTCCCTGCAAGGTCTATAGCCAATCCACCCCTGCTGGCAGTTCACACAAAACACAAATTACCACTGCCCAGAATTCTATGAAGTGAGGTGGTTGAGGGGGCGGGTGGAAGAGTGAGTTGCTAGATGAAAAAAGGGAGTAAGAGGCATTAAATTAAATTTTAATGTAATGATGGCATATATTATTGATACAGTAAGTTTATGGATGAAACTATACAATTGAAAGAAAGCTCTAGTATTCTGGTGGGCCACTGAGCCTGGATATAGACTGAGATATGGTCGAGCATAGAGGCTTACATGTTCCATATGATATTCCATATGATATACTGTGGCATATTTGCTCTAAGATGTTACAGCTGGGCCTATAGATCCCATGCACTCGCAGGTTGCCAAATCTGGAGTCCCAGCTGGTCTCATAAATGTTCTATTAGCAATAAATCTGGCAACCATGCAGGCTAAGCAAGTGTCACAATCTGGCAGAGAGATTCCTGGGAAATCCTTGCTGCCTGTGGGAGATCACTTTATCCTCATGAACAATGCCAGTTTAAAGCCCAGTCATGAGAGAAATAACATGTAGGTGCAGGATATCCTTCACAAATCGCTGATCTGTTACTATGTCCCTCATATCACTTCTAGGGATGAACGACTGTCATATGCGATTGCTCCCCAAATCATCATAGCAGCAGTTTGGGTGGTGTGTTGCTCAATAGCTAAGACAGGATTGAAGCACTCACCACAAGGCCTCCATACTCAAGCCTCACTGTCATATGATCCAAACAGGAACTATGTTTCCAGTCCGTAGCAGTCTAGGTTCCTCTTTCACTACACCACTGCAAACAACGGTGATGGTGGTTGTCTGTCAATGGCAGGACACATAACTGTGACAAAGTTTTTTTCCCCCCACTAAGTGCTTGAGACAGGGGTGTGTAATGAAGGTGCCACCTATGCCTGAATGGTGGACAATGAAACTGGAATATGCTTGTGTTTTTCGCACATTAAACAATCCTTTTTACTGGTGGTCTGTATGGGTGATCTGGAGCCTGTTTGTAGTGTGTGTGTGTGTGCTTATGTAACCGCTGCTCCCAATACCTCTTAACAGCTTGATCAGAACAGCCTAGATATTGGGCAATTTATTGAAATGAACTTCCTGCTTCTTTCAGTCTAATGATACACCTAGCATAATGAGTTTAGTTCATCGCAGAAGCATGTTTACTAGTCATTGTTCTCTCACCAAATGGTACACTACTCAAAGGTAGCCTCTGAGCGCCATTTTACATGACAGTAGAGGAAGCCATTTTATGCCCACAACCTATCAGACCACACCACTAATCATTTACTTATCTGCCTGACACATAACAAAATTCAGAGATTTGCAGCATTCTGACATTTCTATCTAGGTGTACTTATTTTTGCAGCTTTAGGGCTGGTTGGACATAATAATAGTAATACACATTAAACAAATGCTAATGTAATCTATTTTTCACAAATTCATGCAGTTTTCACTGAATTAACCCTCACATTTTCCTAATTAAGCTAAGCTTGTTGACATGTTTGACTTTCCATCGTGATATTAATTCTGAGCTAAAAGATGCTATGACCATACAGTAAAGGTATATGACAGAGAAATTATAGCTTACTGGCAAACTGTTCCTGACAAAAGTCTTGATGTGCAATGTTTACATTAAAGCCTTATTCCTAGCAGATTGAAAACAGTTTTGTCTGAAAGGCTTGATATATCATGATTTTGGTGATTTCAAGCAAAATAATTACTTTTCTTCCTCTGACATCCATTGTGGTGAAGGTTAAGGCAAATTGCTTATATGTCAAGCCTAATGACTTGCTTATTTATTTAAGCGTTAAAGATCAGGAATATACAGTATGCAAAGCAGAAATTCATTTGAGCATGCTCTTATAATTGAAATTGTCTTTATCCCTGAGATAAATTATATGCACAAATAATATGCAATTGTGCTGGGGAAAAAACCTAAACACTGCATATTGATAAAAATCATGTGAATATTAACTATTATGTGAATGAGGGATTCGTTTTTAACTTACCTATGGATAAGGTTAGAAACTTCCATACCTCCTCTCTGCTGTATTCTGTGTCTCGTGTCACTGAAAATTAGGAGGAAGTGAGAACCCTAGTGGCCATTACTTTACAGCTTTTTAAGGTGGATGCAGGCCTATCTTTTTTTTTTTTTTTTAAGAAATGA
Source organism: Bufotes viridis (assembly GCA_033119425.1). Classification (NCBI taxonomy): domain Eukaryota; kingdom Metazoa; phylum Chordata; class Amphibia; order Anura; family Bufonidae; genus Bufotes; species Bufotes viridis. The sequence goes on from CM065591.1 coordinate 382,492,978, forward strand.
TTTAGAAATGTGCTAGTTACATCATTCTCTATTGAATAAATGAAATTATATGAAAGTACAGTGACTCTTAAAGTTTTAATACATTTCAATGGCTAACAAATTAGGCTATTCCATGGGGAGAGAGGGCGAAGCTGCAGCTCTGGTAGTGGCTTATATCCTGAAAGAACAGGCAAAAATGTTCACTTTTCCCGATCCTGCCCTTCACCAATATAATCTATTAGGGGAGACTATTTACCAAACCTACCATTGTCAGTGACTTCGAACAACAATGTTTCAATATGAATGGGAGCCTTAAAATTTCTTTATAAGCCATGGTATATCAAAGTATTTAGGAAGGCTGGCCATACACAATAGATAGCATTCTTTCAACTGAGAGATATCCAGCCTGTTTCCCTCAAGTACACATACACACTCTGTTTGGCTGAACAGATAATCTCAAATTGAAAGAATGGAGTTAGTTATCGCCTAACATTGAGGGTACTGGAGCATAGTTAAGAGAACAATGAGCTAAAGGAGCAGAAGCCAAAAGGCAGCAGTTAAGTATGCTTAAAGAAAGTCACCAATCCCCAAAAAAATTAGATATTTATATATGTGCATTTTAGTTGGCCATGAGTAGGGCATACTTTCATTAATGAAAATTTGAAACTTGGAATTCTTGCTAGAACACACTATACCATAGCATAGCTTCTGACAGGACAGTATCTCACTCAGACCAGAGTGAGATGGCACTACAGAGAAGACCCTAAACATTCCAGAGAGGATTTTTTTCTGTGGCAGTGCCTCATTCTGGTGTGAGTGAGACACTGTCCTGTCAGAAGCTATGTTACTATGTTATGTCTCATTAGAAGTGATGTTTTAGTCTCATCCGTCCACAAAACATTGTCTATATAGCTTTCTGGCTTTTCCAAAGGAACTTCAGAAAACTGCAAATGGCCAGCAATGTTCTTTATTGATAGCCATGACTTTCTTCTGCAATGCAAAAATTGTTGTTAAGTGTCCTCCTGATGGTGGGCTCATGGACATTAACATTAGATAATGTAAAAAAGGATTTTAGTTGCTTAGAGGTTACCTTAGGTTCCTTTGTGACCTTCCAAACTATTATGTGCCTTGTTCTTGGTGTAATCTTTGTTTGTCGACCACTCCTGGGGAGGGTAATGGTCGTGAATTTTCACCACTTGCACACAATATGTCTGACCGTGGATTGCTGAAGCCAAAACATTTTAGAGATGGTTTTGTAACCTTTTCCAGCCTGAATAACATTAATATCTCTTCTTCTGAGATCCTCAGAAATCACCTTTGTTCATGATTAGAGTTGAGCGAACACCTGGATGTTAGGGTTTGTGAAGTTCAGCCGAACTTCCTGAAAATGTTCGGGTTCGGGATCCGAACTCGACCCAAACTTCACCCCGAACCCCATTGAAGTCAATGGAGGCCCGAACTTTTGGGCACTAAAAAGGCTGTACAATAGCCCAGGAAAGGGCTAGAGGGCTGCAAAAGCCAGCAACATGTAGGTAAATCCCCTACAAACAGGGTTTAATATCTCCCACCAAGACAACAAATGATTAAACAACATATAGGCCCCTGACACCCAGACAATGGGGAGGTCATTAGACAGTAAAAACAGTTAAATGTCTGCCCCCAAGACAGCAAGCAAGTACATGAAATTTAGGCACCTGACACCCAGACAATGGGGCGGTCATGACAGTAAAAAGAGTTTATTATCTCCCACCAAGACAACAAATGATTACACGACATAAAGGCCCCTGACACCGAGACAATTTGGCGGTCATTAGACAGTAAAAAGAGTTAAATGTCTGCCACCAAGACAGAAAGCAAGTACGTGAAATTTAGGCCCCTGACACCCAGACAATGGGGAGGTCATTAGACAGTAAAAAGAGTTTAATATCTCCAACCAAGACAACAAATGATTAAACGACATATAGGCCCCTGACACCCAGACAGTGGGGCGGTCATTAGACAGTAAAAAATGTTAAATTTCTGCCACCAAAACAGCAAGCAAGTACGTGAAATTTAGGCCCCTGACACTCAGACAATGGGGCGGTCATTAGACAGTAAAAAGAGTTTAATATCTCCCACCAAGACAGCAAATGATTAAACAATATATAGGCCCCTGACACCCAGACAATGGGACGGTCATTAGACAGTATAAAGAGTTAAATGTCTGCCACCAAGACAGCAAGCAAGTATGTGAAAGTTAGGCCCCTGACACCCAGACAGAGGAGAGAGATCCCATAGCAGCAAAAGAGGCACCATGTCACCCACTAACGGAGAAGGCCACTTTCAGTTATTTAGGCCCCAGCATCCAGACAGAGGAGAGAGGTCCCAAAGCAGAGAATCAGGCTTCATGTCACCCACCAATGGAGAAGGCCACTTTCAGATATTTAGGCCCCTGGCACCCAAACGGAGAAGAGGTTCATTCAACCTTGGTAAAATTAAAAAAAGAGGATTCAATTAAGAAGTGCCCTGGAGAAAAATAATCTATGGTTAAGGGGAGGTAGTTATAAATGTCTATTCTGCACAAGGGATGGACAGGTCCTGTGGGATCCATTGGCTGCGTTTGTCATTAATGACGCCACCTGCCGTGCTGAATACACGTTCAGACAAAACGCTGGCCGCCGGGCAGGCCAGCACCTCCAAGCCATGAAAGGCTAGCTCTGGCCAGCTAGAAAATTTGGAGACCCAGGATGTAGAATGGGGCCGAACCATCAGTCAGTACGTGGAGGGGTGTGCACACGTACTGTTCGACCATGTTAGTGAAATGCTGCCTCCTGCTAACACGTTCCGTATCAGGTGGTGGTGCAGTTAGCTGTGGCGTGGTGACAAAACTTTTCCACATCTCTGCCATGCTAACCCTCCCCTCAGAGGAGCTGGCCGTGACACAGCCGCGTTGGTGACCTTTCGTTCCTCCTCTGCCTTGGCCTTGAGCTTCCACTTGTTCCCCTGTGACATTTGGGAATGCTCTCAGTAGCGCATCTACCAACGTGCACTTGTACTCGCGCATCTTCCTATCACGCTCCAGTGCAGGAAGTAAGGTGGGCACATTGTCTTTGTACCGGGGATCCAGCAGGGTGGCAACCCAGTAGTCCGCACACGTTAAAATGTGGACAACTCTGCTGTTGTTGTGCAGGCACTGCAGAATGTAGTCGCTCATGTGTGCCAGGCTCCCCAGAGGTAAGGACAAGCTGTCCTCTATGGGAGGTTTATTGTCATCGTCCTCCGTTTCCCCCCAGCCATGCACCAGTGATGGGCCCGAGCTGCGCTGGGTTCCATCCCGCTGTAAACATGCTTCATTCTCATCCTCCTCCACCTCCTCCTCATCCTCCTCGTCCTCCAGTAGTGTGCCCTGGCTGGCCACATTTGTATCTGGCCTCTGCTTTTGCAAAAAACCTCCCTTTGAGCCACTTCTAAGAGACTGGCCTGAAAGTGCTAAAAATGACCCCTTTTCCTCCTCCTCCTCCTCCTGGGACACCTCCTTCCTCCATCATAGCCCTAAGTGTTTTCTCAAGGAGACATAGAAGTGTTATTGTAACGCTGATAACGGAGGCATCGCCACTGGCCATTTTGGTGGAGTACTCGAAACAGCGCAACAGGGTACACAGGTCTCGCATGGAGGCCAAGTCATTGGTGGTGAAGTGGTGCTGTTCCGCAGTGTGACTGATCCGTGCCTTGTGCAGCTGAAACTCCATTATGGCCTGCTGCTGCTCGCACAGTCTCTCCAGCATGTGCAAGGGGGGGTTCCACCTGGTGGGCACGTCGCATATGAGGTGGTGAGAGGGAAGTCCTAATTTACGCTGTAGCGCAGACAGTCGAGCAACGGCAGGATGTGAACGTCGGAAGCGAGCACAGATGGCCCGCACATTATTCAGCAGCTCTGACATGTCGGGGTAGTTGTGAATGAACTTCTGCATTACCAAATTCAGCACATGCGCCAGGCAAGAGATGTGCGTCAAACCGGCTAGTCCCAGAGCTGCGACGAGATTTCGCCCATTATCGCACACCACCAGGCCGGGCTTGAGGCCCAATCGCAGCAACCACTCGTCGGTTTGTTGTTCAATACCCCGCCACAACTCCTGCGCGGTGTGGGGCCTGTCCCCCAAACATATGAGTTTCAGAACGGCCTGCTGACATTTACCCCGGGCTGTGCTGAAGTTAGTGGTGAAGGTTTGTGGCTGACTGGATGAGCAGGTGGAAGAAGAGGAGGAGGAAGCCGAGTAGGAGGAGGAGGCTACAGGAGGCAAAGATTGATGCCCTGCGATCCCTGCGGAAGGACGTGCGCCAAAGAACTCTCCGCCTAGGGCCCAGCCGCCACTACATTTACCCAGTGTGCAGTTAGGGAGATATAGCGTCCCTGGCCGTGCTTACTGGTCCACGTATCTGTGGTTAGGTGGACCTTGCCACAGATGGCGTTGCGCAGTGCACACTTGATTTTATCAGATACTTGGTTGTGCAGGGAAGGCACGGCTCTCTTGGAGAAGTATTGGCGGCTGGGAACAACATACTGTGGAACAGCCATCGCCATCAACTGTTTGAAGCTGTCTGTGTCCACCAGCCTGAATGACAGCATTTCAAAGGCCAGTTTAGAAATCTGGCATTCAGGCCCAGGGCTCGAGGGTGGGTAGGTGGGAATTTACGCTTTCTCTCCAATGTTTGTGAGATGGAAAGCTGAACGCTGACATGTGACATGGTGGAGATGCTTTTTGACAGAGGTGGTGGTGTTGGTGGCAGATCTTTTGTTTGGTGGTTGCAAGTGCCAACATTCCTCCCGAGGCGAAGGAAGAGGCCGATGCAGCAGCAGAAGAGGAAGTAGGGGGAGCCTGAGTGAGTTCCTTGTTTTTAAGGTGTATATTCCACTGCAGTTCATGCTTTGCATGTAGATGCCTGGTCATGCAGGTTGTGCTAAGGTTCAGAACGTTAATGCCTCGCTTCAGGCTCTGATGGCACAGCGTGCAAACCACTCAGGTCTTGTCGTCAGCACATTGTTTGAAGATGTGCCCTGCCAGGGAACTCCTTGAAGCTGCCTTTGGGGTGCTCGGTCCCTGGTGGCGAAAGCAAGCAAGTACGTGAAATTTAGGCCCCTGACACCCAGACAATGGGGCGATCATTAGACAGTAAAAAGAGTTTGATATTTCCCACCAAGACAACAAATGATTAAACGACATATAGGCCCCTGACACCCAGACAATGGGGCGGTCATTAGACAGTAAAAAGACTTTAAAATCTCCCACTAAGACAACAAATGATTAAACGACATATAGGCCCCTGACACTCAGACATTGGGGCAGTCATTAGACAGTAAAAAAAATTAAATGTCTGCCACCAAGACAGCAAGCAAGTACGTGAAATTTAGGCCCCTGACACCCAGACAGAGGAGAGTGGTATCATAGCAGCAAAAGAGTTATCATGTCACCCACCAACGGAGAAGGCCACTTTTAGCTATTTAGGCCCCAGCACCCAGAGAGAGGAGATAGGTCCCAAAGCAGAGAATCAGGCTTTATGTCACCCACCAATAGAGAAAGCCACTTTCAGATATTTAGGCCCCTGGCACCCAGACAGAGGAGAGGTTCATTCAACCTTGGGTTTCCCCGCAAAATAATAGTAAAATCAAAAAAAGAGGATTCAATGAAGAAGTGCCCTGGAGTAAAAGAATATATGTTTAAGGGGAGGTAGTTATAAATGTCTATTCTGCACAAGGGATGGACAGGTCCTGTGGGATCCATGCCTCACTTCAGGCTCTGATGGCACAGCGTGCAAACCACTCAGGTCTTGTCGTCAGCACATTGTTTGAAGAAGTGCCATGCTAGGGAACTCCTTGAAGCTGCCTTTGGGGTGCTCGGTCCCTCGTGGCGGTGGCCAGTAGCAGGCGATCTCTCTTGGTGGTGGCTGTTCAGCTTTTGCCCCCTGTTCCCTCTTTTGCTATGTTGTTGGCTCGGTCTCACCACTGCCTCTTCCTCTGAACTATGAAAGTCAGTGGCACAACCTTCATTCCATGTGGGGTCTAGGACCACATCGTCCCCTGCATCTTCTTCCACACAGTCTTCCTCCCTGACCTCCTGTACGGTCTGCACACTGCAAAAAGACGCAGCAGATGGCACCTGTGTTTCTTCATCATCAGAGACATGCGGACTCCCATGAGGTGGTATTTCCATGTCCTCATCATCAGGAAACATAAGTGGTTGTGCGTCCTTACATTCTATGTCTTCCACCTCTGTGGAAGGGCTAGGTGGATTCCCTTGGGAAACCCTGCCAGCAGAGTCTTCAAACAGCATAGGAGACTACTGCATAACTTGAAGCTCAGACAGTTTCCCTGATATTCATGGTTGTGATGTGACAAACTGATGGGCTTTGTTTTCAGGCGCCACCTGTGCGCTTTCTGCAGAAGACTGGGTGGGAGATAATGTTGTGGACATGCTGGATCCACTGTCGGCCACCCAATTTACTAGCGCCTGTACATGCTCAAGCCTTACCATCCTTAGAACGGCATTGGGCCCCACCAAATATCGCTGTAAATTCTGGTGGGTACTGGAACCTGAGGTAGTTGGTTCACTATGACGTGTGGCTGTGGCAGAATGGCCACATCCTCTCCCAGCACCAGAGGGTCCACTAACAACACCACGACCATGTCCGTGTCCGCGTCCCATACTAGTATGTTTTCCTCATTGTTACCGTTCAACACAATAAGAAAAAAATTATTTGGCCCAATGTATTGAATTCAAATTCAGACCATTTTTTACAGGCACCTAACACTATCTGGCTATCTATTTATGTACCGTATTACAGTAATCCAGGCACAGCAGTAACCACAGATTTAGGGGAATATCAGTTGTAGGCCTAATATTTAGGCCCTGGATGAAAGGTATCCTTTTACAGACAGATTTACACTTAGAGATGCACAGTAGCGTGTGTGCAAATGTAGAGGATTATGCTGTATTTTAACACTTACTGTAATATACCCTTTAACGGAAAGAAATACACTTAGAGATGCACGCTGAGTATAATATACCCTATTACGGACAGATTTACACTTGGTCTGCAAGAGCTGGAACACCAGATTTTGGGTATTGCTATTTTGGCAATTGAATTTCACCTCAGAAAATAAAATATCCTTTGACGGACACTACAAAACTTGTCCAGTCACAGCTGGAACATCAGTTTTATGGTATTGCTATTTATGCAACTGAATTTTACCCCAGAAAATAATATATCCTTTGACGGACACTATGAAACTTGTCCAGTCACAGCTGGAACACCAGATTTACAGTATTGCTATTTTTGCAACTGAATTTCACCCCAGAAAATAATATATCCTTTGACGGACACTATGAAACTTGTCCAGTCACAGCTGGAACACCAGATTTACGGTATTTATATTTTTGCAACTGAAGTTCACCACAGAAAATAAGATATCCTTTGACGGACACTATGAAACTTGTCCAGTCACAGCTGGAACACCAGATTTACGGTATTTCTATTTTTGCAACTGAATTTCACCACAGAAAATAAGATATTCTTTGACGGACACTATGAAACTTGTCCAGTCACAGCAGGAACACAAGATTTATGGAATTGCTATTTTGGTAATTAAATTTCAACCCAGAACAAAAGCTATACTTTTACAGACACTATTAAACTTGGCCAGCCACAGCTGAAACCACTGATTTACGGTATTGCTATTTTGGCAATTGAAATTCATCCCAGAACAAAATATATCCTTTGACGGACACTATGAAACTTGTCCAGTCACAGCTGTAACACCAGATTTATGGTATTGCTATTTTTGCAACTGAATTTCACTCCAGAAAATAATATATCCTTTGACGGACACTATGAAATTTGTCCAGTCACAGCTGGAACACCAGATTTACGGTATTGCTATTTTGGTAATTGAATTTCAACCCAGAACAAAAGCTATACTTTTACAGACACTATGAAACTTGTCCAGTCACAGCTGGAAAACCATATTCATGGTATTTCTATTTTGCAACTGAATTTCACCCCAGAAAATAATATATCATTTGTCGGACACTATGAAACTTGTCAAGTCACAGCTGGAACACCAGATTTACGGTATTTCTATTTTTGAAACTGAATTTCACCCCAGAAAATAATATATCCTTTGACGGACATTATGAAACTTGTCCAGTCACAGCTGGAACACCAGATTTACGGTATTTCTATTTTTGCAACTGAATTTAACCACAGAAAATAATATATCCTTTGACGGACACTATGAAACTTGTCCAGTCACAGCAGGAACACAAGATTTACGGAATTGCTATTTTGGTAATTAAATTTTAACCCAGAACAAAAGCTATACTTTTACAGACACTATGAAACTTGGCCAGCCACAGCTGAAACCACTGATTTACGGTATTGCTATTTTGGCAATTGAAATTCATCCCAGAACAAAATATATCCTTTGACGGACACTTTAAAACTTGTCCAGTCACAGCTGGAACACCAGATTTATGGTATTGCTATTTTTGGAACTGAATTTCACTCCAGAAAATAATATATATTTAACGGACACTATGAAACTTGTCCAGTCACAGCTGGAACACCAGATTGACAGTATTTCTAGTTTTGCAACTAAATTTCACCCCAAAAAATAATATATCCTTTGACGGACACTATCAAATTTGTCCAGTCACAGCTGGAACACCAGATTTACGGTATTGCTATTTGGTAATTGAATTTCAACCCAGAACAAAAGCTATACTTTTACAAACACTATGAAACTTGTCCAGTCACAGCTGGAAAACCAGATTTACGGTATTTCTATTTTTGCAACTGAATTTCACCCCAGAAAATAATATATCCTTTGTCGGACACTATGAAACTTGTTCAGTCTCAGCTGGAACACCAGATTTACGGTATTTCTATTTTTGCAACTGAATTTCACCCCAGAAAATAATATATCCTTTGACGGACACTATGAAACTTGTCCAGTCACAGCTGGAACACCAGATTTACGGTATTTATATTTTTGCAACTGAATTTCACTCCAGAAAATAATATATCCTTTGACGGACACTATGAAACTTGTCCAGTCACAGCTGGAACACCAGATTTACGGTATTTCTAGTTTTGCAACTGAATTTCACCACAGAAAATAATATATCCTTTGACGGACACTATGAAACTTGTCCAGTCACAGCTGGAACACCAGATTTACGGTATTTCTATTTTTGCAACTGAATTTCACTCCAGAAAATAATATATCCTTTGACGGACACTATGAAACTTGTCCAGTCACAGCTGGAACACCAGATTTACAGTATTGCTATTTTTGCAACTGAATTTCACCCCAGAAAATAATATATCATTTGACGCACACTATGAAACTTGTCCAGTCACAGCTGGAACACCAGATTTACGGTATTTCTTTTTTTGCAACTGAATTTCACCACAGAAAATAATATATCCTTTGACGGACACTATGAAACTTGTCCAGTCACAGCTGGAACACCAGATTTACGGTATTTCTATTTTTGCAACTGAATTTCACCCCAGAAAATAATATATCCTTTGACGGACACTATGAAACTTGTCCAGTCACAGCTGGAACACCAGATTTACGGTATTTATATTTTTGCAACTGAATTTCACCACAGAAAATAAGATATCCTTTGACGGACACTATGAAATTTGTCCAGTCACAGCAGGAACACCAGATTTACAGTATTTCTATTTTTGCAACTGAATTTCACCACAGAAAATAAGATATCCTTTGACGGACACTATGAAACTTGTCCAGTCACAGCTGAAACCACTGATTTACGGTATTGCTATTTTGGCAATTGAAATTCATTCCAGAACAGAATATATCCTTTGACGGACACTATAAAACTTGTCCAGTCACAGCTGTAACAACAGATTTATGGTATTGCTATTTTTGCAACTGAATTTCACTCCAGAAAATAATATATCCTTTGACGGACACTATAAAACTTGTCCAGTCACAGCTGGAACACCAGATTGACTGTATTTCGAGTTTTACAACTGAATTTCACCCCAGAAAATAATATATCCTTTGACGGACACTATGAAATGTGTCCAGTCACAGCTGAAACACCAGATTTACGGTATTGCTATTTTGGTAATTGAATTTCAACCCAGAACAAAAGCTATACTTTTACAGACACTATGACACTTGTCCAGTCACAGCTGGAAAACCAGATTTATGGTATTTCTATTTTGCAACTGAATTTCACCCCAGAAAATAATATATCATTTGTCGGACACTATGAAACTTGTCCAGTCACAGCTGGAACACCAGATTTACGGTATTTTGAGTTTTACAACTGAATTTCACCCCAGAAAATAATATATCCTTTGACGGACATTATGAAACTTGTCCAGTCACAGCTGGAACACCAGATTTACGGTATTTCTATTTTGGTAATTAAATTTTAACCCAGAACAAAAGCTATACTTTTACAGACACTATGAAACTTGGCCAGCCACAGCTGAAACCATTGATTTACGGCATTGCTATTTTGGCAATTGAAATTCATCCCAGAACAAAATTTATCCTTTGACGAACACTTTAAAACTTGTCCAGTCACAGCTGGAACACCAGATTGACGGTATTTCTAGTTTTGCAACTAAATTTCACCCCAGAAAATAATATATCCTTTGACGGACACTATCAAATTTGTCCAGTCACAGCTGGAACACCAGATTTACGGTATTGCTATTTTGGTAATTGAATTTCAACCCAGAACAAAAGCTATACTTTTACGAACACTATGAAACTTGTCCAGTCACAGCTGGAAAACCAGATTTACGGTATTTCTATTTTTGCAACTGAATTTCACCCCAGAAAATAATATATCCTTTGTCAGACACTATGAAACTTGTTCAGTCACAGCTTGAACACCAGATTTACGGTATTTCTATTTTTGCAACTGAATTTCACCCCAGAAAATAATATATCCTTTGATGGACACTATGAAACTTGTCCAGTCACAGCTGGAACACCAGATTTACGGTATTCATATTTTTGCAACTGAATTTCACTCCAGAAAATAATATATCCTTTGACGGACATTATGAAACTTGTCCAGTCACAGCTGGAACACCAGATTTACGGTATTTCTAGTTTTGCATCTGAATTTCACGCCAGAAAATAATATATCCTTTGACGGACACTATGAAACTTGTCCAGTCACAGCTGGAACACCAGATTTACGGTATTTCTATTTTTGCAACTGAATTTCACTCCAGAAAATAATATATTCTTTGACGGACACTATGAAACTTGTCCAGTCACAGCTGGAACACCAGATTGACGGTATTTCTAGTTTTGCAACTAAATTTCACCCCAGAAAATAATATATCCTTTGACGGACACTATCAAATTTGTCCAGTCACAGCTGGAACACCAGATTTACGGTATTGCTATTTTGGTAATTGAATTTCAACCCAGAACAGAAGCTATACTTTTACGAACACTATGAAACTTGTCCAGTCACAGCTGGAACACCAGATTTACGGTATTCATATTTTTGCAACTGAATTTCACTCCAGAAAATAATATATCCTTTGACGGACATTATGAAACTTGTCCAGTCACAGCTGGAACACCAGATTTACGGTATTTCTAGCTTTGCATCTGAATTTCACGCCAGAAAATAATATATCCTTTGACGGACACTATGAAACTTGTCCAGTCACAGCTGGAACACCAGATTTACGGTATTTCTATTTTTGCAACTGAATTTCACTCCAGAAAATAATATATTCTTTGACGGACACTATGAAACTTGTCCAGTCACAGCTGGAACACCAGATTTACGGTATTTCTAGTTTTGCAACTGAATTTCATGCCAGAAAATAATATATCCTTTGACGGACACTGAAATTTTTCCAGTCACAGCTGGAACACCAGATTTACGGTATTGCTATTTTGACAATTGAATTTCAACCTAGAACAAAAGCTATACTTTTACGGTCACTATGAAACTTGTCCAGTCATAGCTGGAATACCAGATTTACGTTATTTCTATTTTTGCAACTGAATTTCACCCCAGAAAATAAGATATCCTTTGTCGGACACTATGAAACTTGTCCAGTCACAGCTGGAACACCAGATTTACGGTATTTCTATTTTTGCAACTGAATTTCACCCCAGAAAATAATATATCTCTTGACAGACACTATGAAACTTGTCCAGTCATAGCTGGAACACCAGATTTACGGTATTTCTAGTTTTGCAACTGAATTTCACCCCAGAAAATAATATATCCTTTGACGGGCACTATGAAACTTGTCCATTCACAGCTGGAACACCAGATTTAAGGTATTGCTATTTTTGCAACTGAATTTCACCCCAGAAAATAATATATCCTTTGATGGGCATTATGAAATTTGTCCAGTCACAGCTGGAACACCAGATTTACGGTATTGCTATTTTGGTAATTGAATTTCACCGCAGAACAAAAGCTATCCTTTGGCGGACACTTTAAAACTTGTCCTGCCACTGCAGAAACCACTGATTTAGAGTATTGCTATTTTGGAAATTGAATTTCACCCCAGAAAAAAAAATATATTCTTTGCCAGACAGTATTACACTTGGCTAGCCACAGCTGGAACACTAGATTTCGAGGATTGCTATTTTCTTAAGTTAATTTCACCTCTCAATAAAATATAGAAAATTATATCCTGAGTTTCTATTAGTGACAATAAGCACAGCTAAGCGCCTGATGTAGGATATAGCAAAAAAAAAAAAAAAACTTCTATTGATGGATTAATGGACTTGGTGGCAGCTTGTGCCGTTGCACCACAAGACACAAAATGGCCGCCGATCACCTCAGAAAAAAGTGACAGAAAAACAGTCTGGGCAGCCTTAAAACAGTGAGCAAATAACTAGCAGAAGTTGAATGATTCACAGCTGTAGATCGATCACTTCATTAAGTGTTTTTGCTGAGTTAATCCCTGCCTAATCTCGCCCTAACAGCAGCTGCATCCTATCCCTACACTAATCAGAGCAGAGTGACGTGCATCATGACATGACTCCAGCTTAAATAGAGGCTAGGTCACATGCTGCCATTGGCCAATCACAGCCATGAACATAGTAGGCATTGCTCTGATGGCCTCTTGGGGCAAGTAGTATGAACTTGTTGATTGTCTGCTTTGCAGGCTTTCAAAATGCGCCATAGAAATCGCCGAACAACGAACCCGAACCCTTACGTAAATGTTCCGGTTCGGGTCCGTGTCACGAACACCCCAAAATTCGGTACGAACCCGAACTATACAGTTCGGGTTCGCTCATCCCTATTCATGATATCATACAATTCCACAAACTTGTATTGTAAAGATCAGAATTTGATAGATTCCTGTTGATTAAATAAAACAGGTCAACCACAAACACGTGATTGACATTCCAATTGATTGAAAACCCCTGACTCAAATTTCAACTTCACATTATCTGCTAATCTTAAAGGTTCACTTTCGCCTCTCACAGACATATGATATTGGATCATTTTCCTCAATAAACAAATGAAAAAGTCTATATTTTTTTTTGCTGTATGTTGTATTGGCAAGTGAGGCTTAAAGAGGTATTCCCATCACAGACAGTGGGGGGCATATCGCTAGGATATGCCACCATTGTTTAATACCTCTGGGACCCGCAACCAAGCCAAGAACAGAGCGGAGAGAGTACAGTCGTGGCCAAAAGTTTTGAGAATGACACAAATATTAGTTTTCACAAAGTTTTCTGCTAAACTGCTTTTAGATCTTTGTTTCAGTTGTTTCTGTGATGTAGTGAAATATAATTACACACGCTTCATACGTTTCAAAGGCTTTTATCGACAATTACATGACATTTATGCAAAGAGTCAGTATTTGCAGTGTTGGCCCTTCTTTTTCAGGACCTCTGCAATTCGACTGGTCATGCTCTCAATCAACTTCTGGGCCAATTCCTGACTGATAGCAACCCATTCTTTCATAATCACTTCTTGGAATTTGTCAGAATTAGTGGGTTTTTGTTTGTCCACCCGCCTCTTGAGGATTGACGATAAGTTCTCAATGGGATTAAGATCTGGGAAGTTTCCAGGCCATGGACCCAAAAATGTCAACGTTTTGGTCTCCGAGCCACTTAGTTATCACTTTTGCCTTAAGGCACGGTGCTCCATCGTGCTGGAAAATGCAATGTTCTTCGCGAAATTGTTGTTGGGTTGTTGGAAGAAGTTGTGTTGGAGGGTGTTTTGGTACCATTCTTTATTCATGGCTGTGTTTTTGGGCAAAATTGTGAGTGAGCCCACTCCCTCAGATGAGAAGCAACCCCACACATGAATGATCTCAGGATGCTTTACTGTTGGCATGACACAGGACTGACGGTAGCGCCCACCTTTTCTTCTCCGGACAAGCCTTTTTCCTGATGCTCCAAACAATCGAAAAGAGGCTTCATCGGAGAATATGACTTTGCCCCAGTCCTCAGCAGTCCATTCACCATACTTTCTGCAGAAGCTCAATCTGTCCCTGATGTTTTTTTTTTTGAGAAAAGTGGCTTCTTTCCTGCCCTTCTTGACACCAGGCCGTCTTCCAAAAGTTTTCGCCTCACTGTGCATGCAGATGCGCTCACACCTGCCTGCTGCCATTCCTGAGCAAGCTCTGCACTGGTGGCACTCCGATCTTGCAGCTGAATCCTCTTTAGGAGACGATCCTGGCGCTTGCTGGACTTTCTTGGACGCCCTAAAGCCTTTTTAACAAAAATTGAACCTATTTCCTTGAAGTTCTTGATGATCCTATAAATTGTTGATTGAGGTGCAATCTTAGTACCCACAATATCACTGCCTGTGAAGCCATTTTTATGCAACGCAATGATGGCTGCACGCGTTTCTTTGCAGGTCACCATGGTTACCAATGGAAGAACAATGATTTCAAGCATCACCCTCCTTTTAACATGTCAAGTCTGCCATTTTAACCCAATCAGCCTGACATAATGATCTCTAGCCTTGTGCTCGTCAACATTCTCAACTAAGTTAACAAGATTATTACTGAAATGATCTCAGCAGGTCATTTAATGACAGCAATGAAATGCAGTGGAAAGGTTTTTTCGGATTAAGTTAATTTTCATGGCAAAGAAGGACTATGCAATTCATCTGATCACTATTCATAACATTCTGGAGTATATGCAAATTGCTATTATAAAAACTTAAGCAGCGACTTTTCCAATTTCTAATATTTGTGTCATTCTCAAAACTTTTAGCCATGACTGTAGTGACTGGAGGACCTCGGGTTTCCCAGGGTCCGGCCCCGCCAAGCTCTCTCACTATACAAGTGAATGGGAGTGCACTGCGCTTCTGCGTCCACCGCTCCTATTCATTTCTATGGAGCCGATGAAAATAGCCAAGCCAGCACTCTGCTATTTTCAGTGGCCACTTAGAAATGAATGAAGGGTGGCTGCGCATGTGCAGTGTGCCCTCTGCCACTTTTCCTGCTTTGTTCTTGGTGTAGGTGCAGGTCCCAGAGGTGGGACCCACACCTATTAGACAATAGGGGAATATCCTAACGATATACCTCCATTGACTGTGATGGGAATACACCTTTAAAGGGAAACTGTCACCATGTTTTCACATATAAAACTGAATGTACATTCAAGTTTGTCTACCTTGATAGTTACCAGGAATCCATCCATAACCTTTTCAGGACTAACATGTCCTATTATATCACCCTCTAAAGTTTTCCTTCTGTTATGCTCATTTGCATAAATAATTATTTCCCCTCACACCATCAGAGGCTATTTCCCTCCCCCTAGACTTTGATTGACAGCAAATCTGCTAGATTTTATCTACAGTGGTGTTTCTTAGGCGGAGCTGAGGAGCTTGACTCAGAGAAAATATGACTCTTCTCTGGTCACACAAGTAAGAAATGATTATTTTATGTTAATTTGCATAAGAGGCGGGAAGTACAACATTCATCATACTTATTAATTTGGCTGCTAAAAGTACAATTTATATGTTTAGGGCAACACAATACACATTTCGAAATGCTCAGTGAGGGTAGCATAGTAGAGGTGACAGGTTCCCTTTAAGATAAATTTTACAGATGTTTTAGGCTACTTTCACACTCGCGTTTTGGCTTTCCGTTTGTGAGATCCATCATGGGCTCTCACAAGCGGTCCAAAACGGATCAGTTTTTCCCTAATGCATTCTGAATGGAAAAGGATCTGCATCAGTTTGCCTCCGATCAGTCTCCATTCCGCTCTGCCTGCAGCGTTTTGCTGTCCGCTTGACAAAACTGAGACAATCTCTGACACAATCTGGCACAATAGAAAACGAACCAGTCTCCCATTGACTTTCAATGGAGTTCATGATGGATCAGTCTTGGCTATGTTACAGATAATACAAATGGATCCGTTCATGATGGATGCAGATGGTTGTATTATTGTAACGGATCTGTTTTTGCAGATCCATGATGGATCCGTCCAAAATGTGAGTGTAAAAGTAGCCTTACAGATGTCTCATTCTCGGAAAACATAAATAAATAAATCAAATAATGTTAAAAATAAATTGTAAGAATTTTATTCTTGTTCCCAGGGATAGGCAATTAAACGTTTCTTCCCATTTTCGTCAATTAGGTAATACTAACATGCCTGTGTGATTTCGTTTATGATGAATATTAAATTGTCTTTTAAATCCTCATGTTCTCTTCTCACATAGATTGCTTCTAACTGTAAAATAATGTGAGCAGATCGTCTGTGCTAAATCTGCTGCTACTACCGTCTGCTCTGCCCTTAGACGATTACATCTACGAAGCTCTCAGCTGGTAACACTGACTTTTTATCAGTAGAGCACCAGGTTCTTCTGAGATCACATCTGTTCTTGTGGGATACACAAAATGGCTTTCATGCTTAACTTGATATATGTTTACTCAAACTAGACGGGTTCATACTTGCCAAGGACAAAATTCAACTTCTGAACTAATAAACCTTAAGAGACAAAGTCCAGTCTGATTATTCTATAATTTCCTGCGTTTCTTTTCTCATTCCTTTGTAATCTCAGTAACAGTTTTAACACCTTGTCAGGCATTCAGGAACTTCCATCTGTGCAGCCAAGTGCATTTGTGAAACAAACCCATCTGTACAGCTGATTAAAAATTGGATAGAGGCCATGTTTTGCATTTGCCGTAAAAGCAACAGAATGCCTGCACTGGTTGTTGTTGGAAGGCCTGGAAATAGGCGAGAATGTACAAGGTTAATGGAGTAAATAGCTTTTAGTGTATTCATTTGGATTTAATAATAGTTCAAAATAAAATCAAGAGAAATTAAGTGTGACTATTGTGCATAATTAGGAAAACTGTAAGTTCATGTTTGCAAGTATTTCAAGCGTGCAAGGCTTGTACCAGTGCCATATCCAATGAATTTTAACGGGAGAGTGAATAGACCAGACTACTTGTAGAATAACTGCTACTTTTTCACGTTTGCCAATTGCTAATTGAAGAAATAAACATTTTAAAAAAATCAGGGAAGATACCATATAATCCACAAGCAATGATGCCAGGGAAACTGTGCCCAGTATGGCTAGTCATATAGATCACTTTTTGGCTTCCCTATAATTAGACGAGGTGTATAACTAATGCAAAACCGGCTTACTACACAGACAACTGTAGCCAGAATGCACAGTCTGATCCACGTAAAGGATACATGTTTTTACACTCCAAGAGAAAAAGAAAAATGATTCCAGGAAATCTTTCACTTACAACAAATAATCACCAGTTAAAGGGAGTGTCATCTGGAGCAATTGTATTAAACCATTGTCAATGACATTGTATTGACTGAGCTCACTTGGAGAGAGTGCTGTATTTTAATTTTAAATCAGGGCTTCCATTTTGCAAACTTTATACAAGTTAGAAGTTTCATGTAGCAAGGGCATTACCTTGGTGCACAAAAAATGCACTCGTTCAGCAACCCTTCTGAATGTTGATGGACAGGGCCAGGTGTTAGATATGTCCAAGGGCTGATTGGGAACTCAAAGTGGCCCTGGAAAAAATGGAAGAAGTGGCCCCATGTTGAAGGAGGAGCCAAAAATGTAAAAGGTGTGGTCAAACAAAGGAGGCGGGGTCTCAAAACCTGAAGCTGTATAATTTAACAAAACATGTGAATTCACACCTTTGTATGCCATCCCCAAACACTTTTATTTTCTTTCACATTAAAATACAATAAAAACTATACATATGGGGTATCGTTGTAGTCATACTGACATGAAGAATGAAGGGCACAGGTCAATCTTACTGCATAGTGAACACCGTAAAAACTAAACTTATAAAACTGTGTTGGAATGTCATTTTTTTTTTTCAATATCACCCCATTTCGAGTTTTTTCCAGCTTCCGGCTACATCGTATGCAATATTAAATGGTGCCATTAGAAAGTACAACTAGTCCCAAAAAAACATGTTGCAATGTGAACAGAAAACTAAAAAATGTATGGTTATCTGGGAAGGCAGGGAGTAAAAAACTAAAATGCATAATAGGGAAAATTGCCATGTCAGAAAGAGTTAAACATTTTTCTTGGCCATGTTTTCAATCAATTTTATTTTTTTATTTCTGGCTTTTTCATATATTTATTGATTTTTATTCTAGTTGTCAGTTTTGTTTATTAATTTTATTTCACAACTGACTTCAATAATATAAGCCTTTCACATTGAGTTGATCCATTCACATGACAATATCCATTTTGCGCAAATTCTGCCTTATGTTAGAAATGCCTATTCTTGTCCACAAAACGGACAAGAATGGGACATGTTCTATGTTTTTTGCAGGGTTGCAGAAAGGACATACATATGCAGACAGCACACAGTGCAGTCCATTAAAATGAATAGGTCCGCTTCCAATCTGCAAAATATGCAGATCGGATGTGGCCAAAATATACAGTCATGTGAATGGGGTCTTAAACATTTTTTTTCTTATAATACCATCTTTCTCACTTTAATAAAAACGTTATTTTATTCTTACTTTATCACCCACCCCTTTGCCTTCTATCTGTCTCATGGCAATGCAAGCTGATGGCCCTCAACTGTCCTGTCAGTATCATGATAAGCGTTGGCTTGCAAGCAGTGTGCACAGGGTCACATCACAAGCTGCCTCCCCTGCTGTGCTGTCATTATGATAAAGAGAAGTTACAGCAGGGATGTGAGGGCCAGAGCTTGTGATGTCTGTGTAGTTTAGCTGACATTGCGCAGGCCAGCCAGCCCCAATGTGGAACTTCACTTGGAAGTGTTAAACTCACCCAGACAGCCTAGGGGAGGAGTGGCAGTGGCAGATCTCACACAACCAAGTGGTCCAGCCCAATTCATAGCAAGTCAAGACTGTCCAGTCAGTGGAGCGCAGCAGGGCTGGAAGGCAGGCAGTGACTGAGTCACTCACAGTAAGTCCCTGACACATCCTCCCCCTCCCACCTCAGAACATACTTACAGCCACAGAAGTATTAGGCAGTCAGGATCTTAGTCAGCCAGCGCAGCAGGTGGTATGTGTATTTGCGCTGGCTGCAAGTGTTTAAACAATAGCTGGGCTCCACTAGCCGACTGCACATGAAAAGACTTGCGGCCCATCGGGAAGTTTCCCGGAACAATACATTGCCAATCTGCTCCTGGATATGTCAGCTTGCCTGGTCCTGACTTCTTATGCAGGTACCATAGGATTGAGGGAGTCCCATTTTCTACTCTGTTACAGTGTCCTATGATTGCACATCAGTGCATACACAGTACAACCCAGAAACTCTAATGGGATGACAAAAAGTTCATTGTGCATGTGTCAAAGTGGAATCATACGGCACTTGCAATAGAAGGGCCAGGCAAGTTGACATATCAAATGCCTCTCTCTGTCAATCAATGTTCAGGGGGAGGGGCTAAGTTGCTGAAGGAGTGGATCTTTTTGGCACTGAGGGTTGAAGAAATGTCCAACATCCATGGAACTTCTAATTTGCTTGAAGTTTAAAACTATATTTCTGCATGATGGAGGCACCGATTTAGAAATAAAAATAACATTTTCTTCAGGTGAGCATAGTCTGTATGTCATTGACACTGGTTTATTAGTATTGTTCCTGATGAAAGACTCCCTTTAACATAAGTCCTTTTTGTAAAGGTAATACTTTGCACATGTTTTCTGGTGATATGAAACATAATGACCCAAATAAAGATTCCACAGGGGTTGTTACTTAACCTCTTCAGCCTACTGTATAGTAAAACTGCATTATTATGTCATAATTCATCCCTTTTCCATAACTATATGTAGATTATGACATCTCCTATGGATCTGACATTGTAGAATGCTGACCGCTCCTATAGGAGCTAAACTTGATAAAATGCATTCAACCAGTTAATTGTCACTGTATCCATAGTCCGCAAAGCTGTCCACTGTGCTGCACCCTTCTACATTTTCATCTTCTCGCTCAAGTCTATAGGTCTTCTTCCCTACTATACAAACACATATCCATATTATTGTGATGTCATTTTACCTCAACTACAACCACAACTCTTTAGCCAAATTACTTAATTTCATAGCCCTTGGCTTACTGCTTCACTAGTTTACATATGTGCTGAGGAACATTATGAATCTCCACTCAACAAGCTATCAAGGATGCGTGTAGATTGGTGTTGAGCGCGAATATTCGAATAGCAAATTTTTTTATTGAATATTGGCAATTTTGCAAATTCGCGAATATTTCGAATATAGCGCTATATATTTGCTATTTTGAATATTCGTATTTTTTTTTTCTTAAGTTGTTAATCCTTGTTGCTCTCTGGTTGTCTTCCCACTTCCTAAAAGCTGCTCTTACCTGTCCAGAGGAATCCTGGCTCCCTGCCCGCTCCAGTCAATGCCTGTTGCCGCTTCTGCTGACTTCCCGTGTGCATGGAGCGTCCCCATCATAATTGGAACATCTCCATGCCAAAATGTACTGTCGGATGTGAGAATCACGATCTTACAAATTTGACTAAGTTGTATTCGCAATGCAATTAATATAACGTGTATTGAACATTCAACTTGCATCTGTGTAGAATTAACTAATATTGAGAATATAGCACTATATTCTCAATCTTTGTTATATTCTAGCAAGCCAACCATTAGGAACCCAGCTCTAAGTTGAATTTGCAATGCGAACATATACTCGCATTGCAAATTCAACTTAGAGCTGAGTTCCTAATGGTTGGCTTGCTAGAATATAACGAACATTGAGAATATAGTGGTATATGCGATATTCATTATCTTCATCATATTCTAGCAACACAACCATTAGGAACTCAGCTCTAAGTTGAATTCACAATGCGAGTATATGTTCGCATTGCGAATTCAACTTAGAGCTGGGTCACTAATGGATGGATTGCAAGAATTGACGAAGATAACGAATATCGAATATAGCACTATATTCTCAATGTTCGTTATATTCTAGCAAGCCAACCATTAGGAACTCAGCTCTAAGTTGAATTTAGCAATGCAAAAATATACACGTATTGCAAATTAAACTTAGAACTGAGTTCCTAATGGTTGGCTTGCTAGAATTGACTAAGATAATGAAGATATTGAATATAGCACTATATTCTCAATTTTCGGTATATTCTAGCAAGCCAACCATTAGGAACTCAGCTCTAAGTTGAATTCGCAATGCGAAAATATACTCGTATTGCGAATTCAACTTAGAACTCAGTTCCTAATGGTTGGCTTGCTAGAATATAATGAAGATTGAGAATATAGTGCTATATTTAATTTCTTCGTTGATTCTACTAAGCTGACCCAATGGGAAATTTGCCTGTATACACTGTTCAAAGTTTAAATCGCAATGCGTGAATATAATATCGCATAACATTCGCATTATATAAAATAATGACGAATATTTGATTTAGATGAATATATGACAAATATTAAATAGAATATTCGCAAAATATCGCTAAATCGAATATGGCACCTCCCGTTCATCACTAGTGTAGATTATAGGAATATTTATATTATTTATTTCCAGGGGTACATTGGCCATAGACTTTACAGGGAAATTTACAGCTGGGCCGATGCCCAACTAGCCACCCAGGCCCTCCTCTCTGCCGCTGGCTGGGTACATGAGCTCTCAGCTCATTAACCCCCTGAATTTAACTGTTTTGACCCGTATCTCACCTCCAAAGCCACCTTCTTCATATCTTAATCAGAGACAACTGGAGGAGGAAAACTGAAAATGATAACTATTGATGGCCACCACAGAGGGACATTTTTTTGGGCAATGCATTGTGCTGCACTGTGGTGGTATATGGTTCTGCTGGGACTGTATTTTGCACTATGGTATTGCTGACCCTGGCTATTTGTTTTGCCCTGCTTCTGTCAATTTGGACCTCCCCTTCCCCTACAACTCTGGGACACTTTTATTTTTTATTTTTTCCCAGAGGCACTTTAAGTTCCTTGTCCACCCCTGTTTATTACTATGTATTATTATGACATTAGATGATACAGTCGTGTTAGTGGTTTATAATTTATAAACGTTTTGTAGGATTTAATGCCCATAAGTAATTTGTGATAATATGTATTTATTGCAGAGTGTATCTGTAGTATTTTTTCTTGAAATTGTGCCATATTTCTAATTATTTTCTTGTTTACAATTCCTACTTACTTCACTAATAGGCATTAAATGCTATGGCATAATAGTGATCCAAAAACTTGTCGGCAAAATTATAAATGACATAATGTAATGTACCGTTAAAATTATAACTGACATAATGAAAATATACACACATAGACATTTGCCATAGCAAACACCAGACAATAGTCATCCAATTTTTAAATGAAGAGACATGTTAAAGTCAAATCCCCTATTAAATGCAAATACCATATATTATTACAGAGATTTTTAATATTATTCTTATTCATGGTGTCAAGTGACTCCAGCTGAAGAGATCTTGTTAACTTGCCTCTGTGATGGTTTGTCTACCTATCTTTAATATTGTAGGTATCATACAATGGAAGGGCAAGCAAATATACAATAATGGCAGGTAAACAATATAGTGTTCTGATTTTTTGCATGTCAGCATCTGCCCTTTTCCACCATTCCTCCTGTCTTAATATATCCTGAGAAATTAGGCATGAGATGACAAGCTTTGAAAAAAAAAATATATATATAATATTACTGTGTGATACTCTGTTGGCCACCTAGTGGTTTTGATGTAAGTTGCAGCTGGCTGAGGGTTTTGTTAACATGTTGGACTATTTTATTGAATTTGTATCAGGGGAAGTTAGGGTCCTTAACAAAATGTTTGTAAAATTAAGAGTAGATGCATTTGTATTAAGAACTGCACTGGAAGTAACAAAATAATGTTTACATATCTTATCTAGTGATGAGCGAATCAAGGTCCAAGAACTGGACTTTGATATGAAGTTCAGGATAAATTCAATTTGCCACAAAGCCGAATTTCGTCGTGCAAATCTATTTAAACTGAAATAGTGTAATATTATATACAATATACTATAAGTAATACTTGCCTAATCCATTTTCTTACAATGGGCCGGCCACTGCTTCCTCGCTTCAAGATCTCGGATGAAATCCTATGCGTGGTGATGTATGACATCATCACACCAACCGGTGTTATAATGTCATCTCAGGCCACGTAAGATTTCACTCCAAACCTTCAAGCAAGATGGCGGCGGCTGGCCTGTCACGAGCAAACGGATCAGATAAGTATAATTTATTTATTTTTTCATTTTACGCTATCATTTATGAACTGCCACTTCTGCCGCCTATTCAAACTTTTTATCAAACTCCCATGTATTGCTGCTTGGGGTATCTATAGTAAGAGGACACCACTGTGACTTATAGTATAAAAGTCAATGTAAAGTCAAATGAATGATTATTTTTTTTTTTTTTATTGATTACCCTTTTTGAATTATTGTTTGCAAAAACAAAAGCAAAATATTATCATTATTACTATTGAATGCAAATAAATGCATTAGTGTGCTCTACTCAGTTATTGATATAACATTGTTTCTTTTGGCCCATTGCTGCATACAAAGTGAGACACAAAATGTTCAGACAGTAATTAAAAAATAAAAACTATCATGAAAACCTAGCCTGATGTATAGAATAAATAAATTCATTTTCATAGCAGGATAGCCAATAACAGAATTGATATAACCTTTGTCCTCGGTCTTTAATTGACCTTGACTTGTAAAGTGACTTGAGTTACAGTATAATCCCTTAGATAAAGTGCTGAGGATAACCACAAAGACATTGATACCTCTAGGGAGAGAATAACCCTAAAACGGAAAATCAATTCCATAAATCCTAACCTTGATGCAGCAACTGACATTGATAAGCTTTACCATGACGCTGCATGATTTAGATTTGCCAATGGTGATAATTTACCTAAATTGAAGTAGAAATGTTCACTTGTTTATAGAAAATAATAGACTAATAGAGCTCTTAAATAGTTAACTGAAAAAATTACTTAGAAGACAGTTTAGAACCACTGCCTATAGAGACCCTCTCACTGAAGACCATGTCAACAGTGTTTGATGCTTCAAAGGTGGTGAACTGGTCATCACTGAACAGGAGAGAGAAATTGCTATGGTAATATAAGCTTGGTGACCTTTTGAAAAATCTAATTTTCTCAGGTATAGCTGAGCATACTCTTTATTATTAATGATATCTTATTATTTCAAAGGTTTGTATTGGTATATACTGAAATTGAGAATATTTTAATTCAGTAGAATTCCTTAAACCTGTTACCTGATAGACCTAAGTGACCCTTTCAGCTAATCTCTGAAGCCACCATGATGTTTATTTTCAGTGCTGGATTTACCTTTTAAGTTTCATTTTTGGGCTTTGATGAGAAACTGCTAGTAAACTGATCATTGTACTTTTTTTTTTATATTATGGTTTCAGTCACAATTGCACGTCATAATAATTTTTTCCAATATTCTAGATATGTAATGATAAAGGGGTATATATTGTTGAAGTATTTTGTATCAAGAATAAGAAATCCTGGTCAATCCTCAAAAAGTGGGTGGACGGAAAAAAAACCAAAAAACACAGAAATTGTGATGAACTCCAAGCACTGATTAGACAAGAGTGAGTTGCCATCAGTCAAGATTTGACTCACAGCTGATATCTAGCATGATGGGATGAATTGAAGGAGTCTTGAAAAGAAGGATCAACACTAGTGTTGAGTGAGCATGCTTGGCCGGACTGGTGTTCGACTCGAGCATCACGATGCTTGGCTGAATACCGCGTGTGCTCGATCGGGATGCTCGAGTTAGTGTATTTAAATCTAATTTAGCCTCTATTTCTGAAAAGCTTCTGCCAGGATTTGAACTCACAACCTTCTACATTAGAGACAAGGTATTGGGCAGTTCTGTCAAACAGTTGATAAAAAGTAAATTTCTCAAACACTGCATTATAGACACATATAACAGAGATAATGCTGAATCAGCCTGTGTGTCATTACCTTATGCTGCCCTTATAGAGTGCAACATAAGGATGGTTGCAGATTCCCTTGAATGGTCACTGCACTTTGAAAACAAGCCCTATTGATATATCATAGCATATAAAAGGTTTTATTCAGTGGGGGTCTGAGTGCTGAGACCCCCACCAATTTCTAGAATGAGGAGAGAGAAAATAGAGGTTTCTCTTAACACAGCAGGTGATAGAAGAAAGAAAGACTCAATAGAAAACATATAGGTCCATCTTGATTCTTTCTTTAGCATTGAGGAGAGATTGTTAATTATTTAAGCATTTCTCTCTCCTCGTTCGAATGATCAGTGGGGTTTAAGCTCTCGGATTCCCACAGCAGAAAATGTTTGATATGTGCATGTGCTTGTAATCGAGGGCAAAGGGTTTCTTCCAAATAATTGCCTGCTCAACAGAGAAAGTAAGAGCTGCAAAGGCCACTTTATATATGCTTTGGTCAAAGCAGTTACTGGAGGTTTTGCTCCGATAATTGCCCTCTGTGTAAAGGTACTGTCACGGTCCCTCCCATGACAGAGGTGAGAAGATCTGGCAGCACGTGATCTCTCTATTTTCATATTGCAGTGTTGTTGTTTGGTAATGACAACACCTCTTGTCAGGTGCAGCTTGTGGTCATTACTAGGCTATTTAGTTCTGACTCACACTGTTTACCATGCGGTTGATATTTCCTGCTGCTGTTGGTTAAGCTTGTGTGTTGTTCCTTTGGATCTCCTGATCCTCCATTCTTCTTTAAGCTAAGTGCATTTTGTTTTGTATTTTGTTGTTCGCCTGTGTGTGTTGTTGTCTAAGCCTCAGGAAGATGCTGGTTCCTTCTTCTGGGGAGGAACCAGTAATCAAATTCCATGCCACCACTCCTAGGGCCTTCCAGGGTCTCCAGTGCTAAGGTTTCGTGTATGAGTATTTCCACCCTCAGGGTCTACTCATACTGGCTGGAGTCAGGGAGAGGTCTAAGGATTCCTAGGAGGTCACCATCCCTTTCCCTTAGATTTGAGGCCTAGACTCCGGTCTATTCCTTCTGTGTGTTATCTGGTGTTATCCCGTCCCCATTTTCCGTGACATTATCAACCGCCCAAAAAAGTTTTGTTTGTGTCAGTGCAGCAATGGATACTGTTTCTACACTGGTCGATTGTATGCAGGGACTCTCTTTGAAGGTGGCTGACCTCCACACGGCCGTCTCGCAGTTTTAGAGACCACAGGCGGCAGCTTCC
Organism: Bufotes viridis; assembly: GCA_033119425.1. Taxonomy (NCBI): domain Eukaryota; kingdom Metazoa; phylum Chordata; class Amphibia; order Anura; family Bufonidae; genus Bufotes; species Bufotes viridis. The sequence goes on from CM065591.1 coordinate 382,519,646, forward strand.
AGAACCAGGCTGGCCCTAAATCTAAGGTCGCTCTCCCGGATAGGTTTTCCGGGGGAGGTGACAACTTTATTCGGTTCAGGGAGTTGGGCAAACTATATTTTAGACTACGTCCTAACTCTTCTGAGGATGAGAGTCAAAGAGTGAGGATTATTATTTTGTTACTGAAAGGTGACGATCAGTCTGGGCTTTTTATTTGCCGACCGAATCACAATCTCTCCAGTCGGTAGATTAATTTTTCAGAGCTCTGGGGCTTATCTACGATGACCCAGATTGGGTCTCCCTGAGGGAGAGATCTAAGGTTTCTCTCGCTTGGAATGCACTATCATATGGGGAAGCGACCTCTTCTAACCTTTTGGGTAGGGAGGCACTTGAGCTCATGTCTAACGATGAGCCAATGCAGTTGGGGGAAGTCACTCCTGGACCTGGTGATAAAAACGTTAGGGTCCAGAAAAGACTCTGCTTTTTCTGTGGTAAATGGGGATATTTTGTTAACGTATGTCCTTATTTTAAACTTCAAGGTTAAAAATAGAGAAAGAAAACTAATGTGTTTAGCCCTCTTCTCTTGGTAGTGTGGTTGGAGAATCTGAGAATGTTCTTTTGTAATTTACCCGTAGTACCTGATTTCTCCTGCCTGCCAAGTGGCGCTAGACTCCAAAACTGTGGGAATTGAAGTATTTATTGACAGTGGGGCAGTGGTTAACCTAGTGGATGGCCAGTTTGTCCGTATGCATGGTTTGAGAACAAGCGCATTAGACAAAAATATTTTAGTGTTTGCGATTGATTCCCCCCCACTCTCACAAAAGTGTTTGTCACAAACGATGCAGGACATTCACCTAAAGTTGGGAGGTTCTCATTAAGAATCCATTTCGTGTTTTGTGCTGGAGGGTCTGCCTGCTTCTCTGGTGCTAGGTTTATTGTGCTTAACCAAACATAACCCTACCATCGATTGGCAAGTGAGACAGATTCTTGAGTGGAGTGATTTTTGCATAGACAACTGTCGTAGCACGTCGCTTTCTGTTGTAACTACTAAAATAGTTTCTTCTTTAATTTCTGATATTTCTGATACATTCTCTGAAAGTGGAGACCAGGAGTTACCTCCACATCGGGAGTATGATTGCCCCATCAACCATATTCCTGGAGCTAGGTTGCCCAAGTCTCAGTTGTATAATCTTTCTGAACCCAAAAGAGTAGCCATGCGAGAATATATCACCGAGAGTTTGGGGGGGGGGGGGTGATTCGGAGGATCCTGGCCCTATATTAGCTGATGGTGTGGTTGTATCTGATGGGGTGTTTAAAGAACATCACAGTACTGTTCTTACGGGACACCCTGGGAGCAGATCCGTGGTTGATCTAATTTCCCGAAGATTCTGTTGGCCAGGGTTGCGTAAATCTGCTTGAGGGCTATGTGTCAGCTTGTGAGACTTGTGAGCGTGCCAAGGTTACACATATTCGGCCTTTAGGATCTTTACTTCCCTTGTCTATCCTGTCCCGACCGTGGACTCATTTGTCCATGGACTTTATCGCAGATTTGCCTAATTCCTCGGGGAAAACTGTGATTCTGGTGGTTGTTTATCGCTTCAGCAAGATATCGTACTTTATAGCATTATCAGTTCTACCTAATGCTAAAACTCTCGCACAAGTGTTTGTTGATAACATTGCGAAACTACACGGTATCCCCTCTGATGTGGTGTCTGATAGGGGGACTCAGTTTGTTTCCAGATTCCGTAAGGCGTTCTGTACTCGCCTGGTGGTCCAATTCGTCCAACAGGTACTGGTGATTACCCAATAAACGAGCAAATTCAACAGGTTAAGACATATGTAGTTGATGCAGTCACTTAAATCATTATTTCTTGGCAATATTTCATGCTGTCTAAACAGTGATCTGCTGCCCATAAGCAATGATTCTCTACAGGGAGGAGTGATTGTGGTAGAGATTGATAGTTTCCATACAGAGGAGATGATTGCTACATTTAAATGCCACTCTCACCTGCATTATCCAGCAGGTGATTATGAAGTATGGCTGTTACATCATGGATTCAGTATTATATTTACCAACTTTCTGGGCAGACTGATTAATATATTATAGGGCAAGCTGGAGGGTCAGATATTTTTCCTTTCCCCAGCAATAGTTCATATATACCCAGCTTAAGTAGATAGAGATTTTAGGCACAAATTGAGGTATTTTTAACAAATACCATTAAAGGTTACATTTTATACTGGCGAAGGTGCTCAGTGACTTAATTAACTGCTTCAGGACCGCCGTACGCAGGATTGCGTCCTGCGGGTGGTCCTGTTCTTCTGATCGGACGCGTCGGCGCGTCATCTCGCGAGACGCGAGACTTCCTGTGAACGTGCGCGCGTGCGCGTTCACAGCGTCACGCGTCTCAAGAGTTGGACTACAGCCTGCCAGCGATGATCAATCGCTGGCAGGCTGTAGATGCGGTATAAATCGCATCAAACAAGTATATCAGACGCTGTTTTGTGAACAGCGTCTGATATACCTGCTACCTGGTCCTCTGGTGGTCCCATTTGCTGCGATCGACCACCAGAGGACCAGGTAACTATGTAAAGTTGCACCAAACACTACACTAACCCCCCCACCAATTAACCCCTTGATCACCCAATCTAGACCCCTGATCACCCCCTGTCATTGATCAAACCCCTTGTAAGGCTCCATTCAGACGTCCATATGTGTTTTGCGGATCCGTGGATCCGCGGATCCGATCCGCGGATCCACAGATCCTCAAAACACGGACACCGGCAATGTGCTTTCTGCATTTTGCAGATCCGCACATTGCCAGAACTATATAGAAAATGCTTTTTCTTGTCCGCAATTGCGGACAAGAATAGGACATGTTCTATATTTTTACGGAACGGAAGTGCAGACCCGGAAGTGCGGATCCGTAATTCCGGATCCGAGCGGGACAAAGTCTGTCCCCATAGAAATGAATGGGTCCGCAATTCCGTTCCGCAAACAGAATTGCGGACGTGTGAATGGGGCATAAGGGTCCCTTATCACGGCCAGTTAGTTAGCTACTTGTTAGGTAGCTAGCGCCCAGCCCACCGCACCGCAGTCACTGATTTTGGCAGAGATTTTTTCATCCACATTGATCGATGCGAATGAAAAAATCAGTGCCGTTCATTTTTTTTTTTTTGCAGCCCAGAGGCCGAATGGAAAAAAAAAATCTCATTACCCGTATGCTCAATATACGGAGAATCGCAGAAACTCCTAATGCTGGCCATACGTGTAATGATTGCGGAGACCCCTAAAATGCCAGGGCAGTACAAAAACCTCACATGTGACCCCATTTTAGAAAGAAGACACCCCAAGGTATTCCGTGAGGGGTATGGCGAGTTCATGCAAAATTTTATTTTTTGTCACAAGTTAGTGGAATATGAGACTTGGAAAAAATAAAAATAAAAATCAATTTCCGCTAACTTGTGCCAAAAAAAAAAAAATTTCTGTGAACTTGCCATACCCCTCACGAAATACCTTGGGGTGTCTTCTTTCCACAATGGGGTTACTTGTGGGGTATTTACACTGCCCTGGCATTTTAGGGGTCCTAAAGCATGAGAAGAAAAATGCGTAAAAATGCCCTCCTAAAAGGTACTCATGGGAATTTGGGCCCCTTTGCGCATCTTGGCTGCAAAAAAGTGCCACACATGTGGTATCGCCGTACTCAGGAGAAGTAGGGCAATGTGTTTTGGGGTGTATTTTTACATATACCCATGTTGGGTGAGAGAAATATCTCTGTAAACTGACAACTTTGTATAAAAAAAATTAAAAAGTTGTCGTTTACAGCGATATTTCTCACACACAGTATGGGTATATATAAAAATACACCCCAAAACACATTGCCCTACTTCTCCTGAGTACGGCGATACCACACGAGTGACACTTTTTGCAGCCAAGATGCGCAAAGGGGCCCTAAAACCAATGAGTACCATTAGGATTTCACAGGGCATTTTTACGCATTTGGATTCTCACGCTTTAGGTTCCCTAAAATGCCAGGGCAGTATAAATACCCCACAAGTGACCCCATTTTGGAAAGAAGACACCCCAAGGTATTCCGTGAGGGGCATGGCGAGTTCACAGAATTTTTTTTTTTGGCACAAGTAAGCGGAAATTGAGATATATATATTTTTTTATTTAGTTTTTTACAAAGTCTCATATTCCACTAACTTGTGACAAAAATAAAATTTTACATGAACTCACCATACCCCTCACGGAATACCTTGGGGTGTCTTCTTTCTAAAATGGGGTCACATGTGGGGTATTTATACTGTCCTGGCATTTTAGGGGCCCCTAAAGCGTGAGAAGAAGTCTGGAATCCAAATGCGTAAAAATGCCCTGTGAAATTCTAAAGGTACTCATTGGTTTAGGACCTTTGCGCACCAGGCTGCAAAAAGTGTCACTCATGTGGTATCGCCGTACTCAGGAGAAGTAGGGCAATGTGTTTTGGGGTGTATTTTTATATATACCCTGCTGGTGTGAGAAATATCTCTGTAAACGACAATTTTTAAATTTTTTTATACAAAGTTGTCAGTTTACAGAGATATTCTCTCACCCAACATGGGTATATGTAAAAATACACCCCAAAACACATTGCCCTACTTCTCCTGAGTACGGCGATACCACATAAGTGACACTTTTTGCAGCCTGGGTGCAAAGGGGCCCAAATTCCAACGAGTACCTTTAGCTTTTACATGGCTGCTCACAATTTAGCCCCGCCCAAAATGCCAGAACAGTAAACACACCCCACAAATGACCCCATTTCGGAAAGTAGACACCCCAAGGTATTCACTGAGGGGCATAATGAGCCCGTCTGAGATTTTTTTTTTTTTGCCAGAAGTTAGCAGAAATGGAAACTTTATTATTATTTTTTTCCTCAGAAAGTGTCATTTTCCGCTAACTTGTGAAAAAATGAAATGATACATGAACTCACCATGCCCCTCCGCGAATACTTTGGGGTGTCTTCTTTCTAAAATGGTGTCATTTGGGGGTATTTATACTTTCCTGACATTCTAGCACCTGAAGAAACATGACAGGTGCTCAGAAAGTCAGAGCTGCTTCAAAATGCCGAAATTCACTTTTTGCACCATAGTTTGTAAACGCTATAACGTTTACCCAAACCAATAAATATACACTTATTGGATTTTTTTATCAAAGACATGTAGAACAATACATTTAGAGAAAAATTTATATAGAAATGTAGTTTTTAAAAAAAAAATTACAACAGAAAGTGAAAAATGTCATTTTTTTGCAAAAATGTCGTTAAATTTTTATTAATAGCAAAAAAAGTTAAAATGTCAGCAACAATGAAATACCACCAAATGAAAGCTCTATTAGTGAGAAGAAAAGGAGGTAAAATTCATTTGGGTGGTAAGTTGCATGACGGAGCAATAAACGGTGAAAGTAGCGCAGTGCAGAATTGTAAAAAGTGGCCTGGTCATTAAGGGTGTTTAAGCTAGGGGGGCTGATGTGGTTAAATAAATCGACACCAGTGATGAATTTGGACTTCTGATGTCAGTATTGATCAAAACTGTTATTTACATTTCAATCATCATTAACTTTTTTTTGTGATTTGTGCTACAGTAGCACATCTGTAGGATTAAAGCAGACAGGCTAGTCATCTTCCCTTACATTTATTAATAAATCTTAGCTCGTTCGGTGTCCTTCATTAAACGACTTTTAGTAGTGCTAACCATTGCATATTTGGAAAACCTGTAAATGAATTAAGTTGCAATATCATGGCTTAAAAATAATCTGCAAATTTTGTTGCCTTATTGGAGGTATCCCCGGTATTGCCCAGAGGAAGTGATTTTGAGGGTCCACCCTCTGAGTATAGAGGACCTCAAGGACCCTGTTTTATTAGTGGTCCATTATTGTCAGTACCTAGCCCCACCGGAGGATCCTCTGGTTCAGATAGCGCACTATAAGCAATTACAGGAGGCCTTGATGTCCTGGTGAATACACCTGCCAGTATTCTGTATGGTCTCTGCGAAGAAGGTGAAGGCTATAATTGGATCACAAAGTTGCTTTTATCCGCCAAAAATTATATTAGGGAATTGCAATTCATGCAGTGGCTCCAAAATAATGTATCTCATTGTATATTAGTTGCTTGTCCCTATGATGTCATAGCAGGTTCATGAAGTTATTATATGCAATACTAAATTTGGTGACAGATCTGTGAAATGTGCCTCTACAGTCATTTACTGCCCAATCATTTAAAAATCACTGACGTTTCTGATAAAATCTTCTTTTACAATATCCATAGAATTAAGTACTTCATTTATTGCTGTCCAAAATAAAAACACAGCGCACTGTCAGAGCCCCGGGCTTTACTTTGGATCCAATCCATTGCATATTGCTGCAAATACACTTTGAAATTTGAAAAAAGGTTTCACCTCAGGCTGTCTCCATCCAGGCACAAGTGCCAGATACCAAATGGCTCTTTAGATTCTCTGGCCATTAACATTTTATTTCACAGCTTCAAAACTTATGGTATATGCTTTGCCTGTGTGGTACTTAACTTACAACCAGGTGGTAAACGACAAGCGCGTCCCCCCTCATCTCATGCAAGTCATGTCTGAGGATACCGCATTACCATTTTATGTTCATTGCTTTCTCTCACTAAAGCTTGCCGCACTGACTACAAATGTCCAGACCAGAGTGATTGGAGTGATACTTATGTCAATGGTACTACTCAAGGAACAGCCAAGGAGCACCTAAGATAATATCAGGCCATGTCTGCTTTTAATTCCTGCCCAGTCAAGCAGTTGCATAAGAACATCAATGTAAATAAAGAACGTTCTGCCATAGATCATTTCTTAGCCTTAGGGAGCATGCACACGGCCATAAGTGTTTTGTGGTAGTCAAAACATGGATCCCGGCCAAGTGCAGGCCACCAACTTTTTTTTAAATATCTGTAAAAGTGTTCTATCTTTGTCTTCAAAACAGACAAGAATAGGACATCTTCTATTTTTTGGAAAAAAAAGTAGATCGGATGTAGATCAAAACTATGGCTGTGTGCAAGAACCCTCATTCCTATGTCCATATGACATTAGTGAAAAAATGGCCAGTGTTTGTCCATCAAGGGTCAGTTCTTTGCCCTCTGTGTGTCATCCATACTTCACAGACATTGCTAGGTTGAAAAAGGGATTTCCCGAACATTTCCTACCAATGGTCAGTGAAGACCACTGACAGAACATGGATGCCATCCTTGATTCTTCAGTGGTTTTCATGAATCCATAGAGTTCAATGGGTGTGTTTGGCCAGCATCACAGATCTAAGTTGTTTTCTCACTGATCTACAAGCCACTGATGTGTGAACAAACACATTAAAGTCAACACATCTGTGTTCTCTCCATGGATAATGCAACTAGCAGACATCTGTGGTCAAGGGCTCTTGCACACAAATGTATTTTCTTTCAATGTCTGTTCCGTTTTTTCTGCAGACCGTATGCGGAACCATTCACTTCAACTAGTCCGCAAATAAACGGAAGTTACTCCATGTGCATTCCGTTTCTGCATGTCCGTATTTCCGTTCCGCAAAATAATAGAACATGTCCAATTATTGTCCGCCTTACGGACAAGGATTGTACTGTTCTATTAGGGGCCAGCTGTTCCGTTCTGCAAAATACGGAATGCACACGGATATCATCTGTATTTTTTGTGGACCGCAAAATACATAAGGTCGTGTGCATGAGCCCTAAGGATTAGGCTACATGCACACGACCATTGCCTGCCTCCGCGTCCGCTCCTACTTGAAATTTTGCGTCCGTCAAAAAAAACGGATGACGGACCGTTTTTTTTGACGGATCCAATTTTTATGGCAGATCCATTGTAAAAATGCCTATCCTTGTCCGCAAACGTGAAAAAAATAGGACATGCACTATTTTTTTGACTGAATGAAAACACGGATCACGGATGCGGAACAAAAACGGTTGACCATCCGCATTTTTTGACGGACCCATTGAAATGAATGGGGAAGCATCCTATCCGTGAAAAAAAACGGAACCGACACGGAAACAAACAACGGTCGTGTACATGGGGCCTTAGTTTACACCTCAGTGATTTGAACAGTGATTTCTATCTGTGATTGTGAGCCAAAAGCAGGTGCTGGTCCACAACACAGAACACATACACATAATGTCATTATACTTTATCACTGTTTAGGCTCCTCTTCTGGTTTTGGCTCACAATCACTGATGGAAATCACAGACCAAATCACTGAAGTGTGAACTAGGCCTAAGACCTGAGCGTTTCTGAGACGCGCGTTTTCCGCGCATTTTTGTCCCACGTTTTCCGCGCGTTTTTGTGTGCGTTTTTGGCAATAGTAAACGCGCGTTTTACGCGCGTTTGTGTGATTGACTGCAGTCTTGTCCAATGACCAAATATCCCTGTCTATATGAAGTTTGGCCAATCAGAGCTGGGGTTTGGCCTTTCCAGCATGTTGGAAATTCATAAACGCGCGTTCGAACGCGCGTTTTCAGTGTCAAAAACGCGCAAAATATAAGCGTTGCGCGTTCCCATTGAAGTCTATGGGCCAAAACGTGCGACAAACGCCCCAAAAAAAGCTCAAGTACTTGTTTATGCGTCGGGCGTTTTTCAGCGCGTTCGAACGCGCTGTAAAACGCGAAAATGTGAACCAGTCCCATAGGGAAGCATTGGTTTGCATCGGTTATGCGTTTTTCAGCGCGTTCAAAAGCGCTGTAAAACGCGAAAATGTGAACCAGTCCCATAGGGAAGCATTGGTTTGCATTGGTTATGCGTTTTACAGCGCGTTCGAACGCGCTGTAAAACGCTCAAGTGTGAACTGAGGGTAAGGCATAAGGCACGGGCACCGACCGTGGGGCAGCCGCAGTGGATGGCGGACCCATTCACTTGAATGGGTCCGTGATCTGCCCAATCCGCAAAAAGATAGGACATGTTCTATCTTTTTGCGGGACAGAAGTATGGAACGGAACACCACGGAAGCACTCCGTAGTGCTTCTGTAGTGTTCCGTTCCGTCATTCCGTTCTGCACCGTTCTGCTTCTCCGGATTTGCGGACCCATTGAAATGAATAGGTCTGCATCCTTGATGCGGAATGGCCACGGAATGGTGCCTGTGCAAGAGGCCTAAGAGCCAAAATCAGGAGTGGATTTTACACAGAGGTAAGGTATCATGGAAAGATTTTGCACCTGTTCTGCGTTTTTGATCCTCACCTGGTTTAGGCTAAAAATCCTTGACCAAATACTGGCCAAAACACTGATGTGTGAATTAGGCCTCATGCACACGACAGTATTTTTTTGCGGTCCGCAAAACGGGGTTCCGTGATCCGTGTCCGTTTTTGCTTCCATTGTGTTTCCGTGTGTCTTCCGTTTTTTTTTGCGGACATGACCCAAAAGATTTTACAAAAACACAGGCTGACAATTTTTGCCAAGTGCCTGCCAAGGGATCTGCAAAAAAATGCGGACGCGGAACGAGGATGGCACACGGATGGCCATCCGCATTTTTTCACGGTGCCATTGGCTTGAATGGGTCCGCAAACCGTTTTTCGCGATCAAGAATAGGACAGGTTATATTTATTTGACGGACTGGAATCACAGACCACGGACGCGGAGGACAAATGGTGCATTTGCTGAGTTTTCCACGGACCCATTGAAAACCAATGGGTCAGCAAAAAATCACGAAAAACGGCACAACGGACACGGAATCAAACATCTCTGTTTCATTTTCCATTCTTCTGAACTGTCAGAACATAAAAAGAACAAACAAAATGGATCCTGCAAAAAAACGTATCTTGTTGCACATTTGGCATCCGTTTGAGCCATTTCTGTCTGAGATACTTTTTTTTTAGACTGAAAAAAGTTCTGCATGCAGTAGTTTTTTCCCATCTAAAAAAATGGATTTTAGGCTTCATGCACACAACCGTAGGAGTTTTTCGGTACGCAAATTACAGATCCGCAAAAAAAACGGATGACGTTCCGTATGGCATCCGTTTTTTTGCAGATCCTTTATTTTTGCGGATCCATTGTAATAATGCCTATCCTTGTACGCAAACTAGAAAGAATAGGACATGCTCTATTTTTTTGCGGAACGGAAAAACGGACACATGAAAACGGATAGCACACGGAGTACCATCCGTTTTTTTGCGGACCCATTGAAATGAATGGTTCCGCATATGGTGTCCACGGAATGGACACAGAAAGAAAATACGTTCGTGTGCATGAGGCCTTAGGCCGCTTTTACATAGTCAGTGTTTGGTCAGTGTTTGACCTGTGATTTCCATCAGTTACTGGGAACCAAACCAGGTGTGGGTCAAAAACACAGAACAGGTGCAGATCTTTCCCTTATAAGTTATCTCTGTGCAGGCACCACTCCAGATTTTGGCTCACAATAAAGCTTTTTGCACATGACCGTATGTATTTTGCAGTCCGCAAAAAACTGATCCGCAAAAAATACGGATGACGTCTGTGTGCATTCCATATTTTGGGGAATGGAACAGCTGGCCCCTAATAGAACAGTACTATCCTTGTCTGTTATGTGGACAATAACCCTCAGTTCACACTTGCGCGTTTTACAGCCCGTTCGAACGCGCTGTAAAACGCATAACCGATGCAAACCAATGCTTCCCTATGGGACTGGTTCACATTTTCGAGTTTTACAGCGCGTTCGAACGCGCTGAAAAACGCCCGACGCATAAACAAGTACTTGAGCTTTTTTTGGGGCGTTTATCGCGCGTTTTGGCCCATAGACTTCAATGAGAACGCGCAACGCTTGTATTTTGCGCGTTTTTGACACTCGAACGCGCGTTTATGAATTTGCAACATGCTGGAAAGGCCAAACTTCATATAGACAGGGATATTTGGTCATTGGACAACACTGCAGTCAATCACAAAGACGCGCGTAAAACGCGCGACAAAAACGCGTGGAAAATGCGCGTCTCAGAACTGCTCAGGTCTGAACCCAGCGTAATAGGACAAGTTCTATCTTTTAGCGGAACGGATATATGGAAATACGGAAACAGAGTAAGTTCATTGAAATGAATGGTTTCGCATATGAACCGCAAAGGAAAATGCAAAAACTGAACTAACAAGGAAAGAAAATACATTCGTGTGAAAGAGACCTAACTGCTTAATCACTGACCAAACACTGACTGTGTAAAAGCAGCCTTAGGTCTCTTGCACACAAACTTTTTTTTCCGTTTACTTTCCATTTTTTGCGTTCCGTATATACGGACCGTATACGGAACCATTCATTTCAATAATTCCGCAAAAAAAGTAAGGTACTCCATATGCCTTCCATTTCCGTATTTCTGTTTTTCCGTTCTGTTCAAAGATAGAACATGTCCTATTATTGTCCGCATAATGGACAAGGATAGTACTGTTCTATCAGGGGCCAGCTGTTCCGTTCCGAAAAATACGGAATGCACACAGACACCATCCGTATTTTTTGTGGACCGCAAAAGACTGAAAAAGCCATATGGTCGTGTGCAATAGGCCTTAGGCTTAAGCCCTTAATAAAAGTGAAAAAGTGAAAAAATATTCGGAAATTGTAGAAACATCAATTCAATAACATAGTGTTACTCCTTTTAGTTCATAGTGAGTGATACAAGTTTAGGAATTCAGTTTCACCACAGCGTCCATGTCTTCTGGTCAGTAATTTGTACAGTATGTAAGCAAATTGAATGCAGATACTCATGTGTAGAAAAAAATCTGTACAGATTTGAGGATATGAGGACAAAGAACAAAACTTCAACATGCCCTATCGGTTGCAGATTTGGTGAATAATCTGCATAAAATACTCTTATTCTAGTCAATAGGAGTTTTGCAGTAGAGACTTCCTACTGTATGATGATGCCTAGGAGACAAAGAGCAAGGCTCAGTCTGCTACTGAAGGGTTACAGTAAGGTACAGGTGCAGAATCATCTGTACTACCGGGGAAGGACTAATCAACAATGAGGCAAAGTTAATGCTTAAAGAAGCACTCCAGTATTATTAACATTATATAGTGCAACATAGGCTGGTATACCTGGTTTAATAAAGCAAAATGTATCTCTACCACCACCTTGCTACACTATTTGATTAGCATGTCTCAACACTGTTAGATATTGGAGTAGCACAGTTATGTTCTATAGTATATGAGCATCAAGCTACAGAAATACAGTAGCCATGTTATGCTAATGCCCAGAAGCAGATTAAGTGTATCATAAGCCTGGGGCTGTTTATTCATCTTGGGCCCCATCCCTCAGTTTGCCCCGACCATCTCCCCTTTCAGGTTCCACCCTATATTTATTTTATTCTGGTAAGTAGGCAGTATAAAACATAGCATCCCATGGTATACAGTACATAGTATACCACAGTATGCAGTATATAGTATAATACCCCACAGTATGCAGCATAAAATATACCATCCCATAGTATACAGTACATAGTATACCACAGTATGAAGTATATAGTATAACACCCTGCAGTATACAGTATAGCACCTCACTTTATATAGTACCCCACAGTATGCAGTATACAGTATAACACCCACAGTATATACTACCATACAGTATATAACACCCCATAGTATACAGTACATAGCATACCACTGTATTCAGTATATAGTATAACACACCCCAGTATGTGGTATAACACTTCACAGTATGCAGTATACAGTATAACATAGTATACCACGATATTCAGTATATAGTATAACACACCCCAGTATGCGGTATAACACTTCACAGTATGCAGTATACAGTAAAACACCCACAGTATATACTACCATACAGTATATAACACCCCATAGTATACAGTACATAGTATACCACGATATTCAGTATATAGTATAACACACCCCAGTATGTGGTATAACACTTCACAGTATGCAGTATACAGTATAACACCCACAGTATATACTACCATACAGTATATAATATAACACCCCATAGTATACAGTACATAGCATACCACTGTATTCAGTATATAGTATAACACACCACAGTATGCAGTACACAGTATAGCACCTCACAGTATATAGTACCCCACAGTATGCAGTATACAGTAATACCCACAGTATATAGTACCCCATATTATGCAGTATACGGTATAGCACCCCACATTATATAATTACCCACAGTATACAGTATGGCACCCCACAATATATAGTACCACATAGTATGTAGTATAACACCCCACAGTGTGCAGAACCCTACTGTATGCAGTATACAATCCCATAGTATAATGTACCACACATATGGTCCTTGACCAGTACGCTCCCCTACTCAACCCAGCAGATGCAATGATGTCACTGCAATGGGGGCTAATGGATGACAGACAAATCAATTGGAGTTCAGCTGCTGTGTCTGTCATCCATTGCCGTCCAGTACACACACACAATAATTATTACTATGTGCATGTGTTTGTGTACTGGCAGGCAAGACCTAGGCTTAAAGGTTTAATCACATGTCATGTCATCCATCCATAATTATGAACCTAAACCAGGATTGGAGCCTCCACATACATAAGGGATAGATCTGCACCAGATCTGTGTTTAGAGCCACAGCTGGTTTGGTTCAAAATCACTGATGGAAGTCACTGACCAAACACTGACTTGTGAATAATGCCTCATTCACACATCAGTGTTTTTTCAGCGATTTCCATCAGTGATTGACAGCCAAAACCAGGATTGGAGCCTCCACACAGATAAGTTATAAGGGAAAGATTTGGATCACAATCACTGATGGAAATCACTGACCAAACACTGATGTGTGACTAAGGCATTACCGCCTGGGACCCCCTGCTACTGCAGACCCCGTATCATCCGCTATGGCTGTTACGGTGATAGATTTGCCTCTGGCTATAGCAAATATTGTGCGAATAACAACTTTCTCAGGAATTACCATTCATACAAACTTCTTGTTTTATGTATTGTACACCACAAAGCGAGCTGGAGAATACTTTTTAGCAGCCACATTTACATGTGTAGAGCTTGTAGTAGCCACACTAATGTACAGTTGGATCATAAGATTGTGCAATTAGAAGTGCGGTACCTGGCAACAGCCATAAAAATAAAGGAAACAGATCTTTAATTAGAGCATTTAGAATGAATAGGCAATTACTGAGAATGGTAATGTCAGAGATATTGCTGCAAATACATTTCTGATGTTGCTGCAAAAATAACAAAGCCCTCTGCAATAGGAATGGTGTAGTCAAAGGGAGACAAAGCGCCTCGCCGCTCACCTGCCATCTCCCTGCACAGAGGCTGGCAAATAAATATGCACAGATTAAACGCAAAGATAATTTGAAATCTCTAATAAAATACAAAACACTTGCTGCCCAGTGCCCACTGAGCTCAGCTGACATTGTGTATGCGTTCCCGATACCAATAACAAGACGTCATTCAGTGCATTGTAAATTACCTCCAGGGACATAGTTTATAGCTCCAGGGCTGAGCGGAGCCCAGATGTTGGCACCTGGCTTTTACTTGATAAATGCACATGCTTGTATTACCTATAAAACAAATAGCTTGGAAACATTAAACAAAATTGCTTTGCCTGTTTTTGGAGTGTCAGCTTTAGTCTATCAATCTATATCTCCTTAGTACATTCTATTAAGCATATTTGAAATTTTGCTGATAGCATTCCTCAAGGGGAAATCTAATGTTTGTATAGGTACAGAACAAAGCCGCATTGCTCTTTTTCCTTTGTAATTTCATAAATCATCTCTTTGGGACATTTTTATCTTGTCACACACAGTGAATAGTGTTTGAATAGTATATAAGCAACCTAAGGTATTTCTCAGTGTGGTTGACAGTGCAGATCTCCGCTCCTCTCACAATGGGTTGCATATAATTTCATTGCCCCCTATTCCCTCTCCCTAAGTAGTTTCTTAGTTACTTAAATATATATATATATATATATATATATATATATATATATATATATATATATATAAAATTATTGATTGAAAAAATTTTAATTGGTTATGTACATGTCTTTGGGATTTCAAAGAAGTTAAAGCATCTCTAATTTTGTAAAAAAGATTTTTTTATTTTTTTTTGTGTGTTGAGTTTACTTTCTACAATTTTCCACAAAGTTTTGAAGTGCAAATGAAGTTACAAGAAGAAATTACACACGTAAATGTGTAATTTGTCATAATATATCTCACCATCTCATAGTGTTACATAAATGACAGGATCATCTGCAAAGACGTTTTCTACCCATTATCCTCTGGAAAGTTCATCAATATTGAATCAGTGAGGGTCCAACACCCAGCACCTCCACCGATAAACTTTCTTCAGAAGCTCTCAGCACTAGAAACAAGACATTGGTGTAAGTAAGCTAAACTGCAGTACCCAGGCTCTTGATGATCATACAGTTGTCCATCCTGATACCCCAAAAATACTGTATGAATACTTGGATTGACCAAGCATAAATGTGTGCTGAATAGAGAGAGCTGTTGCCAGACACTTCTGGTCATGGATTATCTCCCTGAGAACAAAATAATATCACAATCCAGCGTGCCTGTCCCATATTTACCCCCATCTGTCTTTGGCAGAAAATTAGAAGGCCCCATATATAGAATGCATGGCAGTCTGGCCCCACTGAAATGGGCAGGCTTGTGTGCTATACTTCTAATCTATAGGCTCCAGAGAACATTATAATGATATGTAAAAAGAGTCCACTGGTCATCGTCTCTGGTTTCCTAGGGAATAATATACAATTTATTTTGTTCCTGCCAGATTTATTGAGACCTGAAATAAATAAATGCTATTTTAACCACATTTACTGTTATGATCGTGCCCCAATCATGTAAACAGATATCCTGTGCCACATTCTGTGCATTTATGAGCACCTGATAATTGTAATCGCCGCTAATCTGAAATTACATATAGCACATAGCGGACCTATAATGCATTGGGAAAGTCTATAGAACCTTTTACATTTTATATTGTGGCCATGTGCTAAAATTAAAAATATTAATAAATAAGTAAATAAAAATAATCAGTTTTTCCTAGTGTTGATCAAGCACCCAATTGCTTGGGTGCTTGGGCTGAACACATCGGGATGCTTAGGTGCTCTGTAGAGTATAACCACATCAGCCCCCCTAGCTTAAACACCCTTAATGACCAGGCCACTTTTTACAATTCTGCACTACGCTACTTTCACCGTTTATTGCTCCGTCATGCAACTTACCACCCAAATGAATTTTGCCTCCTTTTCTTCTCACTAATAGAGCTTTCATTTGGTTGTATTTCATTGTTGCTGACATTTTTACTTTTTTTGCTATTAATAAAAATTTAACGACATTTTTGCCAAAAAATGTCATTTTTCGCTTTCTGTTGTAATTTTTTTTAAAAAAACTACATTTCTATATACATTTTAGCAGTGTGTTTGACTGCCCAGCTTCGTCCTGAGACACAAGGAAGAATGGGGGTAGGAGTGCCCTATACACACACACCATCAAAAAAATGCTAAGCAATTGAGCCAGTGTATGTCAACTCATGCTTCAAATAGCACCACATAAAGCTACAGGAGGGGAGGACACCCGAGTATGTTCAAAAACACACATGCCCAAATCCATACATAGCATAAAACAGAATGTTAAATATCCCAACGCGTTTCCCTGGTGATAACCCAGTTCATCAGGGGTATGAAGCATACATATAAAGATGTATACGTCAGCAAATCTAAGTGCTCAAGTTTAGCTGTGCACAAGTAAAAAATCAATAGTCTTATCTCAATAGGCCATAGTGTCACCAGCCATCTCGAGAAGGAAGGGCCCATATGATACCAATGGAGTGCCCGCTAAGGTCCAGGAGCCGCGTGTAGCAGCATCACTGATCACTTGCTCAGTGATGCGGCTACACATGGCTCCTGGACCTTAGCGGGCACTCCATCTTTCCACGGATCCGCAAAACACATATGGACGTCTGAATGGAGCCTTACAAGGGGTGTGATCAGTGACAGGGGGGTGATCAGTGACAGGGGGGTGATCAGGGAATCTAGATGGGGTGATCAAGGGGTTAACAAGGGGTTAATAAGTGAGGGGGGTGGGGGGGTAGTGTAGTGTTTGGTGCAACTTTACATAGCTACCTGGTCCTCTGGTGGTCGATCCCAGTAAATGGGACCACCAGAGGACCAGGTAGCAGGTATATCAGACGCTGTTAACAAAACAGCGTCTGATATACCTGTTTGATGCGATTTAATTCGCATCTAAAGCCTGCCAGCAATGGATTATGGCTGTAGTTAAACTCCTGAGACGCGCGGCACTGTAAACGCGCGCGCGTTCACAGGAAACCTCGCGTCTCGCGAGATGACGCGCCGATGCGTCAGATCAGAACTGCAGGACCACCCGCCGGACGCATCCGTGCGTTAGGCGGTCCTGTAGTGGATAATGTAAGTCAATGGGAGAACCCGAGCATTAAACCAGGCACCCCCTGCTCTGAGGAGTGCCTGATTCATGGAAAAAGGTCAGAAATTGATTGAAACACCACCAAAATGGTTCGGGAACAGCATGAAGAGGATTTCTGTGTGCATCCTGGACTACAAGGTCGCTGCTGGGAACGATGTTGCCCGAGTAGTACACCAGTTTTACAGACTGACAATAATACCAAGATAAAATCGATTTTAGAGGAAAAATTGTTAGGAAACATTCTTTCCTGTATATTTACTTGTATATAAAGTGCAAGTGCCTCCAAAAGTAATAAGAAAGAGGCACTCCAATACAACCTGTATATCACATAAAGGAGGTTCTCATTCACATTGTGGTACAATTGTTCATGTAAAAGGACTCCTACACTCCTAAAGCTTATGCACTAAGTGAAAGGGCTGCCAAAAATGACAAGGGACTGTCAGTCCAATACACCCATTGTTACACATAAAAGAGGGCAATATACACACCCTTGAAAAATGATGATTGATGGCCTGCTGGTGACCCTCAAAAACTTTTTGAGCAAGGGCCTGCTGATCTGACCATCTAAAACATTAGGGGCGAGAGTCTGCTGGTGAGCTGACCCTCTAAAAGATTGTAGGTGAGGGCCTGCTGGTGAGCTGACCCTCTAAAAGGTTGTAAGTGAGGGCCTACAAGTCAGCTAACCCTGTAAAACATTATATGCGAGGGCCTGCAGGTAAGCTGACCCTGTAAAACAGTATATGCGAGGGCCGGCAGGTGAGCAGACACTGTAAAAGATTGTAGGCGAGGGCATGCTGGTGCTTTGACCCTCTAAAAAATTATATGCAAGGGCCTGCAGATGAGCTGACCCTGTAAAACATTATATGTGAGGCCCTGCAGATGAGCTGACCCTGTAAAAGATTGTAGGTGAGGGCCTGCTGGTGAGCTGACCCTCTAAAAAATCATATGTGAGGGCCTTCAGGTGAGCTGACCCTATAAAAAATTGTATATGAGGGCCTGTAGGTGAGCTGACCCTGTAAAACATTATATGCAAGGGTCTTAGCTACTAAGAATGGTGTTGGCTACTAAGACTGGACTTGGTTGAAGAAGGGTGGTGCTTAACCGACTGGAAGCATTATCAGCTGCAATCCAACCAACCACCTGGTCGCACTGGTCTGACTTCAAGAGTGGTGTCCTACGCCGCCCTGCAAACTGGGACACAAAGCAAGGTATCGTGGATGATTGTTTTTCTTGTGCTCTGGCAGTAGGCACAGTTTCAATGCTCCCAGGGCCACGGCCTCTGCGTGCACCATCAGCATCATGGATCATGGATACATTTTTTAAACGCACACGTAACACTTTATATGTGGCACTGGTAATGTCACTGTCATAAGAGGACACCGTCTATTGAATAAGTACACTGTATGTCACAGATACATTTTTTAACCGCACAGGGTACACTGGAGATGTGGCACTGGTAATGTCCCTGTCAGAAGCGGACACCGTCTATTGAAAAAGTACACTGTATGTCATTGATAAAAATTTTCAGCGCACATGTTACACTGCATATGTTGACCAGCTAATGTTACTGTTAATGTTACACAGGAGATGTGGAGCAACTAATTTAACTCTCCGCAGCAGACACCATCTACGGAAAAAGTACACTGGATGTCACAGATATTTTTTGGAATGCGCACACTTTACAGAGAAGATGTGACGCAAATAATTTAACTGTCTGCAGCACCCTATTAGACGCAATTTAGCGCACATTGCGCTAAAAATATATATTGCTGCTGCCACGCACAATAGTCCTTAAAAGGACTTTTGGGTCTGTAAATTTTTAGCATTAAGCGCAGGCTGCGCTACAAATATATATTGCTGCTTTCACAAGCAATAGTCCTTAAAAGGACTTTTGGATCTTTGAAAAGTTTTTCTACACTGTCTGTCCCTTCCTATGCACAGCTCTCCCTGACTAAGACTGAGCCGAACATGCGCCATCAGGTGCTATATAGCACCCAATGACCAGCCAGCCAATCACTGTAATGCCAGTAACCAACATGACTACGGCATTACAGTAAGGGCAGCACATAGCAGCCAAGAAACGTGCAGAAAGAAGACTCAAGCATTGCGCTCGAGCACATGCGGTATTCAGCAGAATACGGCCATGTGCTGAGCGTAGCGATGCTCGAGCCGAACTGATGTTCGGCCGAGCATGCTCGCTCAACACTAGTTTTTCCCCATCATTCTGCACTCAGTAACCCATAATGGGAAAATGAAAACAGAATGTTAGAAATCTTTGCTAACTTATCGAAAAGGAAAAACTAAAGTATTGCATGGGCATAAATATTCAAACCATTTACACAGCATATTTGGCAGTGATTTCAGCCTCCAGCCTCTTTTTGGGTATGATATTACAAGGTTTGTACACCTAAATTTACATATTTTCTGTTATTTTTCTCTTTAGATCCCCCCATGTCCTGTTAGTTTGGATGGGTACCATCAGTGAACAGTCATGTTCAAATGGGTTCAAGTCAGGGCTTTGGCTGAGCCACTCAAGCTGTCCCTAGCCACTCCCGTCTCGCCTTGGCTGTGTGCTTTGGGTCATTTCTTATTGGAAGGTGAACCCTTGGGCCAGTCTGAGGTCTAGAGCACTATGGATCAGGTTTTCATTAAGAATACCTCTGTATTTTGCTCCATTTAGCTTTCCTCTCAACCCTGTCCAGTCTCCATGCCCCAGCTTTTAAAAAACACTCTCACAGCATGATATTTCCAACCCCCATGCTTCTCTGTAGCAATGGTATTGAGCAAGGGATGAACAGTGCCTGTTTCATCCAGACATGATGCTTAGAACTGAGACCAAAAGTTCAATCTTGGTTCTTGATTCTCACAGTCTGAGTCCTTTAGATGCTCTTTTGCAAACTTCAGGTAGGCTTTCATGTGCAAGGCTTTTTTCTGGCCACTCTGTCATAAAGCTCGGATTGGTAGAGTGCTACAGTGATGGTTTACCTTCTGTAAGTTTCTCCCAACTGCACAGTGGAACTTTGAAGCTCAGCCAGAGTGACCTTTGGGTTCTTGGTTACTTCTTGTACCTTGGCCCTTCACCCTAATTACCTAGTTTGGTCATGAAGAGTCCTGGTTGCTCCAAACTTCTTCCATTTACGAATTATGAAGGACCCTCTACTCTTGGGAAGTTTCAATGCAGCAGAATTATTTTTGGTACCCTTCTCCTGGTCTGTGTGTCTGACCTCTACAGACAGTTCTTCTCTCCTGGTGGCTTGGTTTTTGTTCTAATCTGCATTGCCAGCTGGGAGATATTATATAGACAAGGTTGTGTCTTCCCAAGTCATGTGCAATCAACTAAATTTATCCCAAGTGGACTCCAATCGAGGTCTAGAAACATCTCAAAGATGATCATGTGAAATGAGAAGCCCTCAGAGCTAAATTTCAAGCATTATAACAAAAGTTGTATATGCTTATGTCCATGCAAAATTTAAGTTTTTGAAATGTAATAAATTTGTTGTGACTTTCTCATTACATGGATATTAAGTGCAGATTAGTGTTGAGTGAACATGCTCGGCCAAACACCGTGTGTGCTTGAGGGCGATGCTCGAGTCAGTGTATTTAAATCTAATTTAGCCTCTATATCTATGCAAAAGATTGCTGTACAGTGGGGGAATCCCCCAGTGTGAGCCTACAGCTTATAAGTCTCTGATTCAGTGCTTAGGGACACCCAGTGTATTTAAAAGCTTCTGCTGGGATTTGAGTTCACAACCTTCTGCATTAGAGGCAAGCATTTTAACCACTGAGCTATACAACCCAATGATAAACTTTGGTGGAAAAACCTCATAGTAGTTTCTGTATCAGTAAGATTTCCTTCTGCATAGGAATACTTACTACTTTAGAAAGTACTATGAAGTTATTCCAGCACAGTTTACCATTGGATTGTATAGCCCACTGGTTAAAATGATAGTATTTACACATTTATTTTGCGCCATACATTTTTTTAAATTACTAAAAAACATTGAAATTTTATTTAGTCTCTATTTCTGAAACTTATCTGGCAGGATTTGAACTCACAACCTTTTGCATTAGAGGCAAGAGTATTAGCTACTGGGCTATACAACCCAATGATGAACTGTGCTAGGAAAACTTCATAGTAGTTTCCAAAGTAGTAAGTATTCCTATACAGAAGGAATACTTACTGAAACAGAAACTACTATGAGGTTTTCCCATCATTGAGTTATATAGCCCAGTGGTTAAGATGCTTGCCTGTAATGTAGAAGTTTGCAAGTTCAAATCCTGGGAGAAATGTTCCTGAAAGACAGACTGAATTATATTTAAATGCACTGGGTGTCCCAAAGCACTGACTCCAGGGACTCCTAAGTCAGAACTAGAGTCCAGACACCCTCCCCTCTTCAGAGCAGGGGGAGCCTGATTTAATGGTTGGGTTCTTCCATTGTTCTCTGCAGAGAACCCGAGCATCGGGAAGTGTTCTACTTGAGCACCCGAGCACTTTGGTGCTTGATCAACACTAGTGCAGATTGATAGGTAAATCCTTTTTTTTAATATTTGAACATGGCCGCAACATAACAACATCTGAATAAAGTGAAAGGGTCTGAAGACTTTCTGAATGCATCATATATTTGTCGAACATCACTGAATTGTTCTGTAAGCAGCACATATAGGATATTTATGTCACAATGACTGGTTAGAAATGGCTGCATGGAACTTTTACAGAGCTAAATTACAAATATATTCACACATCTTTATTGAGCAATGGAATATTCAATTACCGTAACTGCTTTTAGAACTACATGTCTCAGTATAATCAAAGCCCATTAGGATATAAAAAAAATAAATAAAAAATAATGATGTCACTATTGTGTGCCAGTGGGATCCAACTATAAAATTTCTTCCCAGGTCAAGCACATATCTGAAACGATACTAATATACTAATACTAATATAATGTACTGTGCATTACATTTTAATCAATTCAGCATCCAACGTTCTATAAACCTGATAAACCAGCATGTCACAGAAACAATTTTTTTTCAAATTTCCCTATCCATGTGACAATTACTTCTCTGTGGCTGACAAGCTGTTTAACTGTTTGTCCTTTACTACCTGATCTGAGATTCTACACCCAAAAATGTTCATACCTAAATGATCAGCATTTCTCCTAAGGACTTAACTCCTTAATGACAAGCTATGTTTTTACATCTCTATGTATAACCCCTTCCCGACCTCCCCCATACATTTATGACAGAGGTTGGGTCTTTAAAGATGGTACTGGATTCTGTGGCTTTAAACAGCAGACACCCGAGACTAATGTCTGCTATCAGTAATAATGCCAGTCGCAGACATTAGACCCCTCAAATGCTGTTATGACCATGGGATCATAGGCAGCTTACCTTGGGAAAACTAAATTCCCAGGGCCCGAACAGCCATTTGTTCTCTCTAATAGCCTGGGTCTCTCTGAAGAGTTCCAGGCTAATAGAGTACTAATTACTATTAAGCCCTGCAGGTGGCAGTGCTCTATAAGAATATACTGAATTTCCATACACTACCGTATTAAATCATAGTAAGGTATGAGATTGCATATTATAGTCCCATAAACGGGACTTAATATAACTGTAAACAGAAATAAAATAAAATCACCTCCTTTCCCATAATAAAAATGAATAAACAATAACCAATAAATGTCATTAGTATTGCCACATCCTAAAAGGCCTGAAATATTAAAATATTTATTTATCCCATACAGTGATCGCCAAAACTGAAAAAAAAAAAAAATCACAATGGCTCATTTGCCGTTTTTTGTCACTTATCCTCCCAAACAAAATGTAATAAAAGAGATCGAAATGTCAAAACACTCCAAAATGGTATCAATAAAAAGTACATATCTCCCCACCAAAAATCAGCAATCATACAGCTCCTTGTTTTTGACAAAAGTGTCCCTTTGAAGGGGTTCTCCACAAATTATTTCATATGGCCACAAGCAACCTATCCTTGAATGTAACCAGGACTGGTTGCCACCACTAGGGAGGTAAAGGGGTGGGTCCTCATTACACATCATGCTTTGGCACTTGCATATACTACATGCCATAGGCAGGATCACATCATTGCCATCTATTGTAGAGCAATGTAGTGTGTAGTGAGGCCTCACCCACTAAACCCCCTAGGCAGCTCTGCAAGTGGGGGCAACCAGTCCTGCTCACATTCTAGGACAATTTGCTGGCAGACATTTTAAAGAGGTCCTTCAGATAGGTCAACGGTATCGCATCAGTATCAGTGCAACACTTGGGACCCCCCCTCCCAACCCATCTGCTGTTTGATAAGGCACCACTGCTTGTAGTATTGCCACAGCTTTCTTTTCCTAGACCTGTGATGGCTAACCTCCAGCACTCCAGCTGTGGTAAAACTACAACTCCCAAAATGTACACTTGCTTGGCTGTTCTCAGAACTCCATAAAAGTGAATGGAGCGTGCTGGGAGTCGTAGTTTCATCACAGCTGGAATGCCATAGGTTAGCCATCACTGTCCTAGACCATGTGATATTACAGTCATTGGCCACATGGCCTAGGTGCAGCTCAGCCACAATGAAAGTAATAGGGCTGAGCTGCCATAAGCATAGCCACTGTCAAATGGATGTCACTGTGTTTGATAAGCAGATAGAAGGCTGTGGTGCTACTGCGAGAGCCGGTGCCTTCTCAAACAGCTTATCAGCGGGGGTCTTGGGTGTTGTACCCCCACCAATCAGATACTCATGACTTATCTGGATGATACTCTAGGTCATCAGTTCAAAAATCTTGAAAAACCCCTTTAAGGAAGTCATTTTCATTTATCATTTGAGGTTGTTTTGTGTGATTATTAAGTCTGACTTTGCTTTTTTTGCCAGCACCAAATATGTGAAATGCTGCACCTTAATAATAATTCTGACATAAGTGCAATGTGGTTTACACTTTAAGGTGTAAAAGAACACAAGGGGGTTTCTTGGCACAGTTTGCAACTCATTTGCGACTTCTGCAAAAGTCGCACATAGCAAAAAAACCATAACCCTGGCCTAATCCCACTTTTAGCTCTTAAACATATAATATGTGAAAAGTGTTCAGAATCATGAAAAGTCACAAATTTAACCAAACGTCACAGAAAATGTCAAAGTTGCTATGCCCACTTTTTGGGGTGAGCGGAGAAAAGTCGAAGATTGCACCACAATCTGCGCCAGAAATACACCTAATATTGGAGTATTTCTGATCGTAGATAGCCCTCTATGCGTATGTAAAATTTGGCCCACAAAATACGTATAGATCTTTCATTCTAAAGTCTAATCATATTGACTCCATCAGATTGTGCACCACCATGGGACAGGTGTACACTTGTGACTTTTTGTTGCCTTTTGGCAAAAAAATTACAATAATAAATCTGGCTAAAATGTATCTTCATTCACAAAACACCTGGCCACTCCACTGCCAGGCAAAACTGGCACAAACACTTCAGAAATTTGGTGCACATGCATAATCCACA
Source organism: Bufotes viridis (assembly GCA_033119425.1). Lineage (NCBI taxonomy): Eukaryota > Metazoa > Chordata > Amphibia > Anura > Bufonidae > Bufotes > Bufotes viridis. The sequence goes on from CM065591.1 coordinate 382,544,538, forward strand.
GCCAAATCAGGCAAAACCACTCCAATTTTCTGGGGCAGTGCATTTAATACTTTACTCTTATAAGAACTGCAGAACGTGCAAGTGATACAGGAGCCTGTCAGCATGGCAAATTTATGTGTATTTTCACACATGTGTGTATGCATGTATGTAGACTTCTAAGTCTGCCTGCACAATCTCATAGACTTATCTCATACTGCTGGTACTATAATATGTTACGCTTTTTCCGCATGTATTCACAGCTCAGAAAAACTGAACATATTCCACAATGTTTGTGGGTACCCTAACCCTGGGTTCACACCTGAGCGTTTTACAGCGCGTTCAAACGCGCTGTAAAACGCTCAACAGATTAAAACCAATGCATCCCTATGGGAGTGGTTCACACTTGAGCGTTTTACAGCGCGTTTGAACGCGCTGTAAAACGCCCAACGCATAAACAAGTACTTGAACTTCTTTTGGGGCGTTTTGACGCGCGTTTTGTGATTGACACCACAGTAGCAATCACAAGAACGCGCGTACGAACGCGCGTTTCCTATTTGCAAAAACGCGCAAAAAAACGCGCGTAAAACGCGCGTTTTTGGAACGCTCAGGTCTGAACCCAGGGTAATAGTCTGGAATTTATTAGGATATTTAATAAATGGAAATGAGCAAGATAAAAGATGTATATGATGGAATAATTGGAATGTTTTGCTTATTGTGTGAGCTATAATACTACAGCAATACACTGGAAAATGCTTGTGGTAATAAACTTGAATCTAAAGTGCACTTGTTCTCTCAGCCTTAGCTACTGCAGGACTGAATAATGTTTATTTTTCATCTTCATGGTGCATTGTAATGATTATTTATGAATATAGGGATTATATTTTAACATATTTCTATGGTTCTTTGCATATCTGTATTCCTACCAAGGTCTTAGGCTTCCAGCAACGTGCTCCAGAGTCAAAGAGCACCTTCTGGCTACATATAAGATCCATAAGATTAAGAGTATATGTGACTCAAAAAAGGCATAGGCCATAGATTATCCCTTAGAATGCACATCTCTGCTGAAGAAACTCTTTTTGAATGGTAAAGGAGAGATTGACGCCTACCACTTTTTAAATGATTTAAAAAACCCTCATCCTCTTTTTAAAGATGATTTGTAGCTGGGGCAGGTCAATACTGTAAAACTACCAAACACCATCACAGGAGTGACAGGCCTCTGAAATCAGCAATGTTTCTGGCAGAAGTAGCAGCAGAAGAAGGGGTGGTGGTAGCAGCAGTCTCAGTGACAGGCCAGAGCTGCTAGTGTCATCCAGTGGTTGTATTTTGACCAGCAACCTAGCTGTCCTTGAATGGTTGACTCAGTCTTCAAAATCATCTGAACTGACATCAGATACCCCCAGCCAGGAGTCAGTGGGTTCCTCTTACACCACACTTAGTTGGCATGGCCCGGGAACAAGCTCTGTGCCCTCATCTGTCCTGAATCTTCCTCTTTCATTTTCTGTTTCTTCTGCTTGAGAAGTATTGTATGCTGTCAGCTCTGCTCCGCCTTTCAGCTAGTACGAGCTTCCTGAGGACACTCAGCAGCTACTGACCAGCCCAGATTTAGAGGAGAGATCCGATGCTTCCTCCGGCAGGTGAGTAAGTAGTGATAATGAGAGTCACGTGGGAGCAGGCAAGTGGCCCTGGGACTGGTGAGGGTGACATCAGTGGCATGCAGACAATGGTGGATTACGATGTAGCCGACCGCACGTGGGAGCCAGGTGAAGAAGGGGCTTCATCATCATCATAATCGGGGATGAGGGTTTCAGCTTGTGCGTGAGGCAGTAGCAGAGCTAGCAGGGTGCTAGATTGGCGGTGAGTCAGCAGGGTGGCACCAGTGTGAGATCTGAAGCCAAAAGTTCCCGGGGTAGACTGTCTTCTACTCAGGTGTCTAGTTGTCAAGAAACAACTAGCGGTGCACAGGCTCGAAGATGCTTTGGCAGTAGGCAGTCAGCACAGTGTGGTTGGGGTAAAATTCCATACCCGCCGGTGTGGGCATTTTTCATCAAGTAACCAGAGGACACATGGGCTGTGGTGCCAACATTGACAGTCTGGCCACACTTCACCTTCTGCCCACAGATTGATAACCTATCATGTTGAGAAAATGCAGGTTTGACTGATTTTAATGTAATGTGTAAGGTCTGTATTAGACTACTTCTCTTTAGTTACTTTTTTGTGAGCAATATAAATATTAAAATGTTGTCTTATTGGGACCAACTCAAGACCTCAAAGTTTCAGTGTATCTCTATATGTTTCCTCCAGGACATAGTCAAATGCCCTTATTAGAAAGGGTCCACTCCCCACCCTTTTGCATGTGTGTTTCCATTCTGTATAAGGTATATGTATGTATATGTGCTTTCACTACTTATGGACATGAACAAATAAATGTATAATTAAATAACAAAAAGTTTTCTGAGTAGAAGAATATCAATTTACTGAGGTTAGGCTATCAATATTTTTTGTATACATTACTAAATATTTTCCCTTTAAAAACATCAAGACAACATTTCCCCATCTGATTCTCTCATACAAGGGGTTTACACACTCAAAATAATATATACAAAAAAATTCCCCTTTTTGGTAACTACACCTCTCAAGGAATTGATCAAGGGGTGAAGTGAATGCTTTGACCCAACAAGCATTTCATAGAATTAGGAAAGCTTGGCTGTGTAAATGAAAAATTGATTTTAGTTCCAATAAATTGTTGCTTTAGCCCTCAATTTTTCATTTTCACAAGGTGCAACAGAAGATATTGCACCCCACAATTATTTCTTTATAAAAAACACCCTATACATATGTCATTGCAAACTGCTGTTTGGGGGCACAGAAGCACTCAGAAGAGAACGAGAAGCATCTGGATTTTCTAACATAGAATTTGCTGAAATTGTTTTTAGGGGCCATAACTTTTTTATTTTTTTGTTGACTGAGCTGTGTGAGGATTTGTTTGTTGCAAGACAAGCTGTAGTTATTTTTGTGTGCCAAAATATTTTAATTGGAGCATAAATTACTTTTGATCATTTTTATACCATTTTTTAGGATGTGGGTTGGGCAAAAATTACAATTCTTTCAGTGTTTTTTTATTTTTATACGGGAAAAGGCAAGTATTATTTAATTTTCAGTAAAATTTTTATTCTATCTATTTATTTCTTAACTTTTTAACACATTTTTTCAAGATTTATTAGGATCTCGATGATCCAGTGGGCCTGATGGCTATACAGTGCATTGCAATAGTCATCTATTGCAATGCACTGTTCTGTCAGTTTTACACTGACAATAAGCCTGATGGTGACACTAAGCCTGATGGTGATGGCGGCCCAATGGGGGAGAGAGCCACCTCCCTCTATTAACACCAAGGATGCTGGGGTGGCTAGTGACTGCAACATCTAAGGAGTTAAATGGCCGAGATCTGTGCCAGTACCTATTTCGGATGTTGAAGCAGAGTGTCAGCTGTAAGTTCCTGATCTGCTACCATCACTTGAAGAACAGGCTGCATGGGGCATCTAGGGGACAATGAGGGCATCTGGGGGACAATCAGGGCCGGTTCAAGGTGAAATGGGGCCCGGGGGCGAAAAACAATAAGGGGCCCCCCTCCATGTCACGTCATCAATCACCCCCTTCGCGTCACATTGTTTCTCCCCCTCTCTATTGCAGCATACAGAAATACAGCGCCCCATACCTCTTACATCCAGTGACATCTCCTTTAATGTAGATGTTCTTTGACCCCGTCTTCTCCTTTCAGACCAGACCGCCATTTTCCATCTCTGCAGTTTGACAACAAAAAAAAAAAATCTTAGTTTACGACTTTTCCATTATCCTCCCATCTTCTGGACGAATCATCCTAATACCCCCAATACTGTGCCGCTGTGCTCCCCAATACTATACTGCAGAAACAGATAATACCCCTGATAATACTAGTACCACACAGAGCCCCCCATATAAAATACCCCTTCTTTGTGGCCTCAGTAGAAGCCCCCATAGTGCCCCCCAATAATGTGCCAGTAAAAAGTGCCCAATAATGTGCCAGTAAGAAGTGCCTCTATAGATGCCCCTCAATCATGTGCCAGTAAGAAATGACCCCAATAATGTGCCAGTAAAAAGTGCTGCTTCCAATGATGCCCCCAGCCTCCATGTCACATTTCTCCCCTCAATGTCACATTTAACCTCCTCAATGTCACCCCCCAGCTCCATCCATGTCACGTCATCACCTTCTCCTTTTACATCACCCCTTCGTGTCACATTATTTCTTCCCACCCTCCATAACAGCATACTCCCCCCTCGAATGGCACATTTCTCCCCTGTATGGGTCAGTGGCAGCAGCACATCACCCCCCCATGGAACATTTCTCCCACTCCAATCCTTGCGCCATTGGGCTGGCAGCAGCACATCTCTCCTCCCCCATGGCACATCTCTCCCCCCATGGCACATCTCTCCCCCCCAGCTCCCATGGCACATTTCTCCCCTCCATGTGCCAGTGTCACATGGCAGCAACACATCTCCACCCCCCCATGGCCCTCATGGCACATTTCTCCCCTCCATCCCCTCCCCTCCCCATCTCTCCTTCAGTGCCAGACAGACATGGTATTATACGAACAGGATACAGGCATCGGTGATACAGGCAGGCAGGCATCGGTGACTCCTGGGCCTTGGCTCGTCGCTCCTTCTTCTCAGAGTCTCTGGGGCGGAGCTCCCTCAGCTCAGTGGCAACGTCATGTGAAGACGTGCCTGTGCGGCAGCTGCGAGCCTGCGCACGCTCCAGCCACTGCAGGCAGGCCCCGCCCCCTCCTCACTCTTTCAGGCTGCAGGCCGGGTGCTTTCACTGAGTCTGCGCTGTTAGTCGGCCGGCGGCCGCCGACTACAAATAAATAATAAAAAGTAGGGATAGTTGTTTGCGGCGGGCGGGCCGGCGCAGGGGGCCCCTAAGGACTCGGGGCCTGGGGGCAATTGCCCCCCTTGCCTCTATGGTAGCGCCGGCCCTGGGGACAATGGAAGGCAGTGAAGGAACCATGTGGCACAATGGGGGGCTTGCCTGGTTTTAGGCTGTGATACCAGAGTGGAAATCAGAGCCTGAAACTGTCATTTTCACACTGAAACACTCCAATTGGTTAGTCTGCATAGTGATTGGTCCCTTGTACGCTTCTTAGGGAGAGTGGAAACTCAGGGATTGTGACACGTTATAGTGTCAGAACCCCGGTTAGCAATTTGGACATAACTGTATGCCTGATATTCTTTCTTACAAGTACTCCAGCACAGGACAGGAATTGTTTGTAGTCCGTCTTTTTATTTAAACTTCATAAAACACTCACAAGATAGACATCCCTTCACCACTTCACATAACAGGTTGACATGTTTCGAACCGAGACGGTTCTTACTCATAACCTCAATACACCTTATAGCCTTAAATTACATGCAATCTGGATGTACTGTTACGTCCAAATGCATGAAGGGGTTAAAGTGCCAGAAGACCTCTTTAATAGACATTTTATTTACCTTGGCTCATGCACACAACCATTGTTTGGGTCCACATATGAGACAAATTTTTTGCAGCTCGGATGCAGACCATTCACTACAATGGGGTGACAAAAGATGCAGACAGTACTCCATGTGCTGTCTGCATCCGATGCTTTGTTCCGTGGCCCCACCAAAAAAAAGAATATGTCCTATTCTTGTCCATTTTGCAGAGAAGAATAGGCATTTCTATCATGGGCCACTCATTCAGTTTCCGCAAATTGCGGAATGCACATGGTCGGCATTAGTGTTTTGGGGATCCTCAATTTGCAAAAAGTAAAACACTGTGCGGTTGTGTGCATGAGCCCTTTTTTTGAGATAGAGTGCTTTGACAAATGCTGATTGCCACCATTTTTCACCAACTGACAATCTGCAAAGTTATCCCTTTTTTACTGCAAATTGCTATGGTTTAGTAAAGCATTTTTTGATAAAACAATTTAAAACACTTAAAACAGCTTACAATACTTCTCAATAAATAAAAATAAAAATAATACAGGTAGATATGTCTATAGAGTTTAGTTTTGCCTTTTTCTTTTGCCAGCAGTACCTTTCATTATTCACACCTATGCCATTCTTCTCCATACAGTATGATTAATTATAATCTCATTTGAATACATATTATACGGTATATTCTGATGGCAATTAGGATCATTTGCATGGCATTGTTGCTATAACTATGATACCATTGTAACTGCAACAATGCCATGAACACGATATCACACACTTTTTGCAATTTAAACTGTAGGGGACTCTCTTGGGGCTGTAAGTATTTAATCAAGAGGTGGAATAATGGGAGGAGGGGTGTAAAACCAATGCAAATAAAAGTATAGTAGCTGCTCATCACAAGCAGCCAGAACCCAGTTCTCATTTTTTTTGTGGCCTTTTACCCTAAGTTCACACCTGAGCGTTTTACAGCGCGTTCAAACGCGCTGTAAAACGCTCAACACATGAAAACCAATCCTTTCCTATGGCCCTGGTTCTCATTTGAGCGTTTTACAGCGCGTTTGAATGCACTGTAAAACGCCCCAACGCATAAACAAGTACTTGAGCTTTTTTTGGGGCGTTTGTAAAACGCGCGTTTTTAGAACGCTCAGGTGTGAACCCAGGGTTAGAAAAAGAAAGCAGCCATTTGATTGATTGTCATAGAGAATGAATCCACTTTTTCCTTTTCTGATGTTTTCATCTCTTCCAATGTGTAAATTTGGTGCACACAATGAGGGCCATAAGTTATTCGCTGACATAGTGTAGTTCTGACATATTGTGCTTAAACACTTGCCTGTGGTAGTCATGCAATTTTTATGGATACTTGATATTTTTACATAGTAACATAGTAACATAGTATATAAGACCGAAAAAAGACATTTGTCTATCCAGTTCGGCCTGTTTCCTACAAGTTGATCCAGAGGAAGGCAAAAAAACCCTGTGAGGCAGAAGCCAATTTTCCTCACTTAAGGGGAAAAAAAAATTCCTTCCCGACTCCAATCAGGCAATCAGAATAACTCCCTGGATCAACGACCCCTCTCTAGTACCTATAGCCTGTAATATTATTACACTCCAGAAATAAATCCAGTCCCCTCTTGAATTCCTTTATTGTACTCACCATCACCACCTCCTCAGGCAGAGAGTTCCATAGTCTCACTGCTCTTACAGTGAAGAATCCTTTTCTATGTTTGTGTACAAACCTTCTTTCCTCCAGACGCAGAGGATGTCCCCTTGTCACAGTCACAGTCCTGGGGATAAATAGATGATGGGACAGATCTCTGTACTGACCCCTGATATATTTATACATAGTTATTAGATCTCCCCTCAGTCGTCTTTTTTCTAAAGTGAATAACCCTAATTTTGATAACCTTTCAGGGTACTGTAGATCCCTCATTCCAGTTATTACTTTAGTTGCCCTCCTCTGAACTCTCTCCAGCTCTGCTATGTCTGTCTTGTTCACAGGAGCCCAGAACTGTACACAGTACTCCATGTGAGGTCTAACCAGTGATTTGTAAAGTGGTAGGACTATGTTCTCATCATGGGCATCTATGCCCCTTTTGATGCAACCCATTATCTTATTGGCCTTGGCAGTAGCTGCCTGACACTGGTTTTTGCAGCTTAATTTGCTGTTTATTAAAATTCCTAGATCCTTTTCCATGTCAGTGTTACCGAGTGTTTTACCATTTAATATGTACGGGTGACTTGCATTATTCCTTCCCATGTGCATAACTTTACATTTGTCAGTGTTAAACCTCATCTGCCATTTTTCTGCCCAAGCCTTCAATCTATCCAGATCCCTCTGTAGCAGAAAACTGTCCTCTTCAGTGTTAATTACTTTACACAGTTTAGTGTCATCTGCAAAAATAGATATTTTACTGTGCAGGCCTTCTACATGATCATTAATAAATATATTAAAGAGAATAGGGCCCAATACTGACCCCTGAGGTACCCCACTAGTTACAGTGACCCAATCTGAGTATCTACCGTTAATAACCACCCTCTGTTTTCTGTCACTCAGCCAGTTACTTACCCACATACAGACATTTTCTCCCAGTCCGAGCATCCTCATTTTATATACTAACCTTTTATGAGGTACGGTGTCAAATGCTTTGGACAAGTCCAGATATACGACATCCATTGATTCGCCGCTGTCAAGTCTAGAACTTACCTCCTCATAGAAGCTGATTAAATTTGTTTGGCATGACCGATCCCTCATGAAGCCATGCTGATATGGCGTTATTTGCTTATTTTCATTGAGATACTCCAAAATAGCATCTCTTAGAAACCCTTCAAACAGTTTACCAACAATAGATGTTAAACTTACCGGCCTATAATTTCCAGGCTCTGTTTTTGGACCCTTTTTGAATATTTGTACCACATTTGCTATGCGCCAATCCTGTGGAACATTCCCTGTTATTATAGAGTCCGTAAATATCAGAAATAATGGTCTGGCTATGACATCACTTAATTCCCTTAGGATACGGGGGTGTATGCCATCCGGTCCTGGCGATTTGTCTATTTTAATCTTTTTAAGTCGCTGTTGTACTTCTTCCTGGGTCAGACAGGGCACTTTTAATGGGGGATTTACTTTTACATTCTGCATTTCATCTGACAGTTTATTTTTCTCAGTGAATATAGTGGAGAAAAAAATATTTAATAGTTTTGCTTTATCCTCGTCGCTCTCTGCAACACCCCCCTCATTGCTATGTAGAGGGCCGACTCCTTCAGATTAATATTTTTAACTATTTATATAATTGAAGAACATTTTTGGGTTAGTTTTACTCTCTTTGGCAATTAATCTCTCGGTCTCTAGTTTGGCAAATTTTATTAGTTTTTTACATATTCTATTTTTTTCCTTATAGTTTATCAGTGCTTCCTGACTCCCCTCCTGTTTTAGAGATTTATATGCTTTCTTTTTGTCATTTATTGCCTTCTTTACGGTTCCATTTATCCACATTGGTCTCTTATTGTTCCTTAGCCTTTTATTCCTATAAGGTATGTACCTCTCACAATTAGATGTTACAATGCTTTTAAAAATCTCCCATTTTATGATTGTATTTTTATTTTTGAGGACTTTGTCCCAGTTAGTTAGGCCTATGGCCTCGCTTAGTTGGCTAAATTTTGCTTTTTTGAAGTTTGGTATTTTTGTTCCTCCCTTTAGAAACTCTCGTTTGAAGGATAATTGGAAGGTTATAACTTTATGGTCACTATTTCCCAGGTGTCCCCCAACCTGCACATCTGTTGTTCTATCAGGTCTATTGGTTAATACTAAGTCCAGTATGGCCGTCCCTCTAGTGGGGTCCTGAACCAGTTGGGAAAGGAAATTGTCTTTGGCTATTGCCAAGAACCTGTTTCCTTTATGGGATGTACAGCTTTCAGTTTCCCAGTCTATATCTGGGTAGTTGAAGTCCCCCATGATAACGACTTCATTATGATTTGCCGCCTCGTCTATCTCGTTTAGTAATAGATTTTCTGTGGACTCTGGTATATTAGGTGGTTTATAATACACTCCTATTAGTATTTTATTATTGTTTTTTGCTCCATGTATTTCTACCCACAGTGACTCCACATGTTCATGTCCCTCAGAGATGTATTCTCGAATTACGGGATTTAGACACGACTTCACGTAGAGGCAGACCCCTCCACCTCTCCGGTTTTGACGATCCTTTCTAAACAGATTGTAACCTTTTATACAGCCATGTCTCAGTTATTCCCACTATGTCATAGTCCTCCTCACACATCACTAATTCCAGTTCACCAGTCTTGTTAGTCAGGCTTCTGGCATTAGTATACATACATTTGACAGGTTTAAGTGTATTGTTTACCCTACATCTTTCATTCTGAGCTGTTCTAGTCCCCCCTTCCATTCCTCCCCCAGACACACTACCTCGCCCCTGGTCTGTATCTGCACTATCTTCCCCTCCTATAACGTAATTACCCTCCCCCCCCAGTCCCTAGTTTAAACACTCCTCCAACCTTCTAGCCATCTTTCTCCCCAACACAGCTGCCCCTTCCCCATTGAGGTGCAGCCCGTCCCTACGGTAGAGCATGTAGCCGACAGAGAAGTCGGCCTAGTTCTCCAGGAACCTGAACCCCTCCTTCGTACACCAGTTCTTGAGCCACTTGTTAACCTCCCTAATCTCCCGCTGCCTTTCTTGTGTGGCTCGTGGTACAGGCAGTATTTCAGAAAATACTACTTTTGAGGTCCTTGCCCTAAGCTTTTGACCTAAATCCCTGAAATCATTTTTAAGGACTCTCCACCTTCCTCTAACTTTGTCATTGGTTCCGATATGGACCATGACCGCTGGATCTTCTCCAGCCCCTCCCAGTAATCTGTCAACCCGATCCGCGATGTGTCGAACTCTAGCGCCAGGAAGACAGCACACTGTTCGGCGATCACGATCTTTGTGACAGATTGCCCTATCTGTACCCCTAATAATTGAGTCTCCCACTACCAGCACCTGTCTGGCCTGCCCTGCTCTCCTGGTCCCCTGCTTACTGGAGCTGACATTCCCCTGACTGGCAGAGGAAGTGTCTGGCTGCAGCGGTGCCGTCCCTGAACTGTCATCCCCCTCATCTGCCAACCGTGCAAACTTGTTGGGGTGTGTCAGATCAGGGCTAGCCTCCTGGCACTCTTCCCTCTACCCCGCTTTCTTACTGTTACCCAGCTAACTACCTCACTCTCCTCAGCCTCCTTGCTACCACCCTCCCCCACATCTACCCCATAGAGTGCTTGCTCAGTGAGCAGCAAACTCTTTTCCAAATTGTCAGTGGCTTTCAGTGTTGCAACTCGCCTGTTTAGAGACTCGATGTGCGATTCCAAACGGGTAATTTGCTCACATTTTGAACAAACATATACATCCTCGAACGGCTGTTCCAGGACTGCATACATCATACAAGATGTGCACTGGACTGCGCTGTCAATAATGGAAGTCATACTGAATGGGGATTACTCAGGAAAAGAGAGGGAAAAAATAAATAAATACAATATAGAGCAGTGATATCAAGATTCTTACTTACTGTGGTCCCTTACAGCAGTAGAAAGACTAGCTAGAATCAAACCAACTGTATACAAGGATGATCTAATGAATCTCTGTTTCTTGCTCCTTTTCCTAAACTCCGGTTTCTTCAACTCCACTTATGAAAGCAGCCACTTAGTAATGCAGGCCTCAGGTAGGGCAGGCTCTGGAAGAGTTGAGTGGTCTAATTTATAGCACCTGTTAGGCCAAGCCACTCCCCCTCACCAAGCAGAGAAAAAAAAACTGCTTTAAATGACACTACACAGCAGAGAGAAAAAAGCGGTTTTAAATGGCAGAACTAAACTGCAAGCACTTAACTTTCTAGGTAAGCAGCTTCACACCACACTCAGACACTTGCAGTCCCAACAAAAAGACACTCAGCAGAACTCCGGTTTCTTCAACTCCACTTATGAAAGCAGCCACTTAGTAATGCAGGCCTCACATTGATTTCTAAAGAAGAAACTTTATAAGCGTTGAGCAAATTCTATTTAATACAAGGGAGCTATGGGACATTACACGTGTTTATTAAAATGGCACAAATATGAAATGAGCCACGATAAATGAAGTTTTGAAGAATTTGATTAGCTGAACTTTGACAAGAAATGTGATTTGTTTCAAATTGATTTGGCACAAATCACGATAAATCAGGTATACCTGTACGTCACGGTGGCTGAGAGAATGTATGGAGTGGGCTGGTGGGTCCTGACTTTATCATAAAGCAGCCACACTGCCACAAGGATGGGGAATGGAGATCCCGTCAAACTCCGTCATTTACCCTCCCCGATGCCGTGAACAACACGGATCGCAGATTCTGTGAGGTAAGGTAGAGAGATGTAGCTCCCTTTCCCTTCCGATCGGAGCACCTGCAGTGAAATTGTGAGGCTCTGATCAATTACCATGGCAGCTTGGACGCTTTTGAAACTTCCCATGGCTGCCATGATAACCTCGCTGCTGCGCTGTAAATGAGGCAAAGCTCAGCAAGAATTGCATCAAAATGCTATTCACCCTAATAGATCTTTATTTAAGCCCTTCAGGACCCTGCCATTTTTCAGCTTAAAGACCAGGCCGTTTTTTTGAAATTTGACATGTGTTACTTTATGTGGTAATAACTTTGGAACGCTTTTACCTATCCAAACCTTTCTGAGATTCTTTTCTCGTGACACATTGTACTTCATGATAGTCGTAGATTTCAGTCAATATTTTTTATTTTTATTTAAAAAAAATACCAAATTTACAAAATATTGGAAAAATTTGCAACTTTCCAAATGTCAAGTTCTCTGCTTTGATAACAGATAGTAATATCTCATATAATAGTTATTACTTTACATTTCAAATAAGTCTATTATGTTTGGATCATTTTGTGAATGCTATATTAGTTTTTTGGGAACGTTAGAAGGCTTAGAAGTTTAGAAGCAAATCTTGACATTTTTCAGAAAATTTTCTAAACTCACTTTTTTAAGGACCAGTTCAGTTAGGCCCCTTTCACACGAGCGAGTTTTCCGCGCGGGTGCAATGCGTGAGGTAAACGCATAGCACCCGCACTGAATCCTGACCCATTCATTTCAATGGGTCTGTGTACATGAGTGTTGTTTTTCACGCATCAGTTCTGCGTTGCGTGAAAATCACAGCATGTTCTATATTCTGCGTTTTTCACGCAGCTCTGGCCCCATAGAAGTGAATGTGGCTGCGTGAAAAATGCATTGCATCGGCAAGCAAGTGTGGGTGCGATGCGTTTTTCACTGATGGTCGCTAAGAGATGTTGTTAGTAAACCTTCAGTTTTTTATCACGCGCGTGATAAACGCATCAAATGCATTGCACCCGTGTGATAAAAACTGAACAACTGAACCCTTTAGGTGTTCCACAAGAATTAAGGGAAAATGTAGATGATATTTCAGAATTTAACTTTTTTGGCAGATTTTTCATTTAAATTCATTTTTTTTCGGAAACAAAGCAAGGGTTAACAGCCAAACAAAACTCAATATTTATTACAATATTTCTGTAGTTTACAGAAACACCCCATTTGTAATAGTAAACTGCTATATGGGCACATTGCAGGGAGCAGAAGGAAAAGAGGGCCATGTGGTTTTTGGAGGGCAGATTTCACTAGGATAATCTTAAATTGCCATGTGACATTTGAAGACCCCCTGATGCACCCCTAGGGTAGAAATTCCAAAAAAGTGAACGCATTTTGGAAACTACGGGATAAGGTAGCAATTTTATGGGTACTATTTTAGTTTTTTTTCTGATTTTTCGTTGCTATATATTACACTTTTTGTAAGGCAAGGTGACAAAAAATAGCTGTTTTGGCACGGTTTTTATTTCTACTTTTTTACTTTAATGTTCATCTGACAGGTTAGATCATGTGCTATTTTTATAGAACAGGTTGTTACGGACAGTTTGGAAGACTGTCTTATGTGGGGTGTCATTTTTTTTTTTCGGGATGAGATGACGGTTTGATTGGTACTATTTTAGGGTGTATATGACATTTTATTTGCTTGGTATTACACTTTTTGTAATGTAAGGTTAAGAAAATTGGCTTTTTTGACACAGTTTTTTATTTTTTTTATGGTGTCAACCTGAGGGGTTAGTTCATGTGATATTTTTATACAGCAGGTTGTTACGGATGCGGCAATGCCTAAAATGCGTACTTTTTTATTTGTTTAAGTTTTACACAATAAAATCATGTTTCAGTGTCTCCCTATTCTGAAAGGCATAGTTTTCTTTATTTTTTGGGTGATTGTCTTAGGTAAGGTTTAATTTTTTCCGGGATAAGATGACGGTTTAATTGGTACTATTTTAGGGTGCATATAACTTTTTGATCGCTTGGTATTTCACTTTTTGTGATGTAAGGTGACAAAAAAATAGCTTTTTTGACATCGTTTTTATTTTATTTTTGTTCAACTGAGGGGTTATGTAATGTGATATTTTTATACAGCAGGTTCTTACGGACGTGGCGATACATAATATATATAGTTTTTTATTTATTTGAGTTTTACAAAAGCTTTTTTGAAACAAAAAAGTAATGTTTTAGTGTCTCCATAGTTTGAGAGCCATAGTTTTTTATTTATTTTTTGGGCGATTGTCTTAGGTAGGGTCTAATTTTGTGCGGATCATATGATATTTTTATAGAGCTGGTTGCTACGGACGCGGCAATATACAATATGTCTGGTTTTCTTTTATTTCTTTTTTTTTACAGTTATGTGTTTTATTTTAATTTTTTTACTTTATTTTTTTATTATGAAAAATACTTTTTTTTACTTATTTCTTTTGTCCCATTCTGGGACTTCAACTTCTGAGCTCTGATCCCCTCTGCAATGTGTTACAATACAACTTGTATTGTAATACATTGGTTGTCAGCTTTTATGCTGACAGCGTGCCTGTGAGACCCAGCCTAAGGGGCTGGATCTCACAGACTTCTGTTGAAGGCAATCCCCAATACCTATGGAAGGCATTGTGCTGTTTTCTCTGCCATCAGGTCCCCGCCACTGCAGCTCGGGCACCTGATGGAGATGCAGAGGGCACCTGTACCCTCCATTAACCCTCTGCATGCCATGGTCAGCTTTGACTGCAGCATACAAGGGGTTAATATGCCGGCATCTGTGTTTTCATATGTAGCAGGCACCCGACTGTCAGTGACTGCCGGGTCAGTGCCTCTGATCGAGCGGCCGTAGCTCTGGCACCCGCCCGATCGGCCTGCCATATATGTACGGCGCTGGTCCTTAAGTCAAGTTCACCAGCGCCATACATGTACGGCGAGGGTCCTCTATGGGTTAAGGGATCTAGGACAAGGGATCAAGTCATACGTACCACAAAAATGGTACCAATAAAAAATAAGATTTTGATATTTTTTTTTCAAAGGTTTTTATTTTTTTTAAGTAGTAAAGCAAAAAAATATATATATATAGAAGTTTGGTATCCCCATATTTGTACTGAGCCACAGAATAAGAATGTTATGCCTTGATGTACAAAAAAACAAAAAACCTTGGAAGAATAGTATTTTTTTTTTTCAATTTAACCCCACAAATATTTTTTCCCCCCATTTTCCTATAACAGACATAGTAGTACAACTTATACCCCGAAAAAATCATTCCTTATGTGGCTATATGAATGGTAAATTTTAAAAAAAGTTATGGCTATTAGAACGCTGGGAGAAAAAAACGAAAGTGCAAAACAAAAAATGGGCTCTGAAAACAATATAAACAATAAAGAACTTTCAAAAATGGACTGAGAATAAATATAAACCCACTTGGGACGCCACTGAGGGTAACTGGAGCAGGGAGCGGCGCACCGACAGTGAACTGAACCCCACACTGCCCCATCACAGACTGATATATTTTACCTTCTGTTGCTGAATAAAACACTAACCCTGCTGATTATATAAAGACACATGCATTATAGAAGCGGCACATATTGATAAGTGGAAGTTACAGCTACTACTAATATTTTTCTGGATGGAATACTGATTTTTCTTTTTTGGATGAAATATTGATGCCACCACATCTTACAGTTAACCATTAATCCGTCTGGATGGGACAATAATGTATTAATCATTATTAATATCACTCTCTGGATGGATGGATACTATTATTAATTGACTAATAATCCTGTACTCTGGCTATTTTAGATGGACTGAACCATTTAGCCAACCATACCACTGCCAATTTTGGATGAATTTTTTAGAAATATTAGATATCGAGTGCTGATATATCTATATGTTTATATTGGATATCTATTATCAATTAACAGGTTCCATTTTAACATCTATTCTTAGGAGCTTAATGGAGGAATTTTACTATTATTATATGTGTATATTTTGATGCAGAGGATTGATGGACGGGCAGATGGACGGACTATAACCTACGGTCGTCTCATCTGCTTCTGCACCTTTCACCTGTTATTCAAAGTCCTAGATCTGTGTGTACACTGTACTATTTAATAAACAAACATTTTTATTCCAAGTTTGATTCAGAACTGGAGTGCCCGTCCTTTTCCATATATACTCATTAATTTTGTCTTTGGGGTAAGGTGGAACCCATATTGGACGCTAGAGCACCCTATTTCCATCACTCTCCCCAAGTGAGCCACTCCCAGTCTATCATACTCTTTTAAATATAAAAATGAACACATTAAAATTGTAAACGGTTCTGTTCTGTGAATTGGAAAACTACTGAAAGAATGGAAATTATTTTTTAACACTATAGACATGAATGCCATAAAAAAAAGAATGATTTACATATTTAAAGGGAACCTGTCATCAACTTTATGCTGACCTCAATGAGGGCAGCATAAAATAGTGACAGAAATGCAAATTCAGCAGTGTGTCTCTCGTGGACTAAAGGTACGTGATTGCTGAGAACCAGCATCATAATCATTGCAACACTGGCCTTGAAAAGAGTCCTGAGAAGAGTCATGGTTATTCCTAATCTCCTGCACTCTCACCCATCTGCTGATTGGCAGTTCTCTCCTAGAGAGAAAAGTAGAAAACTAGGTAGAAGACTGTCAGTCATCAGCAAGTGGGCAGGGAGAGCAGGAATTCATGAATAACCATGACTCTTCTCAGGTGGCTGTGACTCTTTTCCAGGCCCAGTCTGCAATGATTGTTATGTTGGTTCTCGGCAACCACTTACTTTTTAACTTTTAAATGACAGACCGCTGAAATCAACTCACCTGTCTCTACTTTATTCTGCCGTTAGTATGGGCAGCATAAAGTTGATTACAGGTTCCCTTTAAAGTATAAAAGCAAAAAAACATACAAACATATACTATGAACCGTATGGTATATAGCTTTAAAAATGTATTAGAATTAATATCAGATGGGCCAGGATTAATGGATAGATCAAGCTGCCACATAATATGCCAAACAGGGGCTGTTGCTGATATGGGGTTTGGCTGGTTAGATGTGTGACACAATATGCACATTATTGCTGTTGTGGTCTGCAATCTCCTGAAAATGCCCCTTTTGTAAGAGAATTACATAAAGGGGCCACATGGAGCCAATAGTGGACCACTATATCCATTTTACCTGATAACTAAAGGTATACATACTTTTAACCCTTGCAGCCTTCAACTACATTTGAAGAGTAATTTGTGGAGCAAAGTTATAAAAAAGGAGAGAAAAATTACTTCTTATGACTTCTTATGAGTGACATAAGAAGACATCACCACACACCCTAGTTGCAAACCTACTTCTCTAATCCCAACTTCTCTCCTGCCCTACAGGTCGAATAACCCTTTCTCTGCCATTGGCTTTTCTTCCTTTTCCACATGATCTAATACCGATGATAATGTCATCAGGAATATCCAGCTTCACCTCTCTGTATCTTGCTGACTTTTCTCAGACATGGAGACCACAAATGATGATTTGGAAGAAGTAAAGCCAGAAAAAGATGAGGATGGTTGTCATTGAGACCTGTCCCCCCTAAGGGGCATAAAAAAAAACGATTTCCATATTCTACTACATACTACTTTCATAGTCAACTACATGGAAAGGGAAGGACTGTAGTACTATCAACGTGGCCAGATGCACATTCAGCTTCTGCGCTTTTAGATGAGTGCATGCATAAAGTTGTCTTTTTGCAATCACCTCAGTGATCAACTGTTGTTGAAAGTGAAGGAGGAGCATCAGGAGAAATAGAAGTCAAGGGGAAGGAACGACAGCTTCCTTCTGCTGACATTGACAATCCCTGACTGCTGGAGAGGGGGATGGGGGGGGGGCGTGCCAGGCAATCATTGGTTGCTGCATCAGGCTGTAACACTAAATGAGTGGCATGGTTTTCCAATGTCATTTTATGGTGACGCTCTATGTGTTGATGCAGGATTGTCGTGCCAAAATTAGCAACCCAGCTGTCCCTCACCTTCTGCCCACACATCCTGCATACCACCACGCTAACGTCCCCCAGCGACTTGGTGAAAAATCCCACACTAGCACGTATGACATTTTCCCTCCACCACTGAGTGATGCCTGCCTGTCGCTGCTTTTAAAAACCTGTGCACTGCTAGTGTGTTTCTCACAGGTAGTCTCCCAAGTAGCAGACAATGTACCCCTCCTGCGTTTGGCGGCAGATCTCCCACTGCTTCCACTGTGCTGTCTCACTGTCACGCTTCTACCTTGCTGTCTCACAGTCGCTCTTCTACCCTGCTGTCTCACAGGTACACTACTACCCTCTCCCCCTGATGATGCCCCCTCTTCACTCGGCCCTCACGTGTGATTGGTTACATCATCATCATCTACATACATCTGTTTGGTCATCACTTATGTCACCCTCATCTGTCTCTTTCACAAATTTCTGACCTCTCGCAACATCTTCTCCCACCCGACTGTAATCATCTGTAGTTTCAAGCCTACAGGAGTTTGCGATGAACCTCTCCTCCAAATTTGCAAAGGCCTGTAACTGCTGACTGTCCTCACAAAGCTCATTCTCACTGAAAAGCGGAGCAGAGCCAGAGGCATACAGTACTTGGTAAGCAGAAGGAGCAGCAAAAGCAAGAGGCAGGTTTGGGACAGGTGAGGGCACAGAGGCAGTTCCTGGGCCATGCTAACTAAGGGTCGTATCAGAGGAACACACCGATTCCTGGCTGTGTGTATTTGTTGTCACTTGAGATGATTTTGAAGAGTGAGGCAACCATTCCAGCATAGCTGGATTGTTGGTCAAAAGCTCGTACTACCCGATCCTCTGCTGCTACTTGTTCCGGGATAAAGCAACATTTTTGGCGCAGCCCATTCCTTTAGAGGGCCCAGACAACTGTTTGTTGGCCATAGTGTACAGTAACTTTATTTATCAATGTAACAGATTAACTATGAATGTCACAGCAGTTGAACAAGATAAACACAGCGATATACAGTATTAGACTGCCCTTTAATACTGAGTCTGACGCACAGTAAGTCTATGTGTAAAATGACAGATTAACTATGAATGTCACAGCAGCGGAACAAGATAAATGAGGCAGTATATTGGACCGCCTGTTAAGGCTGAGTCTGACACAGTTAGTCTATGTGTAGAATGACAGATTAACTGTGAATGTCGCAGTAATTGAACAAGATAAACACAGTGATATATTAGACCGTCAGTAAGTCTATGTGTAAAACAACGGATTAACTGGTTATGTCACTGCAGTTGAACAAGATGCACACAATGATTACACAACCTGCACTGTCCTGCAGTCTTCCTATGCTCTCCCTACAATCTCCCTGCTCTGTACATGCACTACCCTGCACTCTTCCATGTTTTTTTGTTTAACTGTTTGCATCAACACTGTCCCTAGGGCTTTTGTGCTTGTCACGTCTCTCCCTATTCTCAGCTCACAGTGAAATGGCAGAGACAGGGTGAGATGAGGCTTTTATAGAGCTGTGCCATCACAGTGGATCTGGGGATTAGCTGGTTGCATGGCATTATGGGTGATCTCAAGTTCCTGGGCTTCTTACATTCACTTTGTAACATGTGTAGCCGACATTTAAAAAAAAAAATTGTTACCACAAGCACAAGGAAATTTAGACTCATGGCAAATCATATTTTTCCTAAACTTCGGATCAAGTTCCACTTTGGATGCTTCGAACACTACACAAAAGACCAAGGTGAATGAAATAGTATGGCAAACAAAAGAAGCACTAGAAAAAAAGCTCAGCAGTGCAGCTTCTATAGTGTAGTGCGGTTTACATGCATTATAACAACAATAATTATGCCTGAAAGGCAGGGAAACTTGGTAATAAGCTAAGTCTATCACTGTAGGAAAGCATCTATCATGTAAAAAGGTACTCCATTAGTATGTCTCTTTTGTACCAGTAGTAATATGGAGATAAAACTTGTAGTATTCCAACTTATAAAGCAGATATAAAGGGAACTTGTCTGCACCTGGCACTGGTACCAGACACAACTTTAAAAAAAAAATTGCACCATGTTTCTTCCTATATACATACACAGGGCAACTCTATCAGCATGTAAGATGGTCATTGTTCTTTTAGCATAGCTTTAGCTTGGATATGGTGGCATATAATTGCTTCAATTCTACTGAAATGCATATGACTATGTTGTTCTATGCAACTGAATATAAAGAAGAAAACATTACTGTTCTATGCTCCGGATAAAGATCAAATGTCTGCTTTATTCCAAATGCATGTTTCAGCCATGAAGTTTCATTTTTCAAGCCCAGGGTGAACACATGGATACCTCTACAGGTATCTCAGATTTCTGTCTTTTGTTTGCCTAAAATTAACTTAACTTTGGTGTATCTATTCCATATCTTGATGTGACATTGGCATTCTCTGCCCAATGTTGCCTGGCGCCAGTTTTTCTGAAACATTGCTCCTTGGTTTATCTGTGCACCTGCTTGACTAATGGGCTAATAAGCCTACTATATATCCTCTGTTTTGTTTTGCCGCCCCTTGCCTGAGCAACAGGCTCTGGTCGTTCTGATCTGCTGGATCCTGTGAAAGAGCTATGATGCATTTGTCTGTCTTTGGACCATGTTATGCATGGCGTCGTAGTCTGTCTGTCTGCAATCTGACCTGACCTGTGCCTGTACCTGTACCCTGATCTGATTGTCTGCCTGCTTTCCTTTTTTGCCTTTTTCCTGGATGCTCACTTTGTGCTGCCTGCCCAGACCCTGGGTCTCTTTTTGAGATTCATGTATACTCTGCCTCCCTGACCTCAGCCTGGTTGTGACTATGTGTTTTGCATTATGCCTTGGAGCTTTGCACCAGTGACTCTGAACCCGCGGGTCAGCTGTCAACTACACCAGGACTATTCAAAGAGCTAACGGCCTGGTGGCTCCTCTGCAACAAAGAGCAGATCCCTATAAAGGAGGTTAAATTGTGAAAACCAGGGGACTGCCATGACAATGCCCTCAGGAGTAGCCCTAAGTCAAGCCACTTAGTTGGTACAGTGGTTCCACAACCATTGTAACACTTGATAGGCAACCTTAACTTCATAGTCAGCCAAGTAAAGTAACTGGAGATGAGCAATTTTTTCTAAAATACGATTTGCTGTTTCGCTGATTTTTTGGGGAAAAATTTGGTTCAATCCAAATTTATTTGTGGCAAATTTTGTTAAAAAACTGCTATTTTATGGCTGCAGAGAGCCTTTATAGTGGTGAAGAACACTGTGTCTTGCAGTAACACGCATAGGGAGTCTGCTTTGGCATTGAAATAATACTGTGAGTCTGTTTGACATGGAGATGACAGGCGTTGCTCTTAGAATCACTGCACTCTTCACTTATTTGGGCAGTCACCAGGCCAAAACTCACCAAATAACTCAAGAAAGAACTCAGCCTTACAGGATCGATCTTAGCGCTAAGAAGAAGCGCACTCCTTTTACACCGTCATCAGCTGATTCCACATAGATGTTTACAGAACCTGTTCTATTAAACGCTTATGCAAGTATGTTGACGTCACTGATTATTCTGCCCTTCCTCTGATCCGTCAGAACAATAACCCCCAAAAAGCGGATCCTGTATGTTGATTATCCACTTTCACTCGGTCAGCATTTAGTTAGTAATCCATCAGTATTGGTAATACCAAAAAAAAAAAAACAGGAGTGGATCCAAAACAGAGATGACACGTGAAAGGAATATTTGCATAACTTCTGTGTTTTATACCCACTCCTGTTTTTGGCTACCAAATCACAAGCCAATTCTGATGGGACCATACAGGCCTTATAGCTGCTACACAGACAGGATACATTGTGCGTCTCATTTTTCCTTTCTTCTGACAGATCAGAAGAAGGGTCAAATAAATAATGATGTCAGCCAGGCCGAAAGGCAAAATAGTGGACCAGTCATGAAGTGGGGAGGGTGGAAACAGCATTAGAAGTCCACAGAAAGGCCCTATGACATAGTGGTGAGGTAGAAGCAGCATGTGGATGCCACAGAGTGGCAAGGTGATATCATGTGGAGGTGGCAGCAGCATCAGGAGACCACAGAATGGCAAGGTGACATAGTGTGGAGGTGGCAGCAGCATCAGGAGACCACATAGTGGCAAGGTGACATAGTGTGGAGGTGGCAGCAGCATCTGGAGACCACAGAGTGGCAAGGTGACATAGTGTGGAGGTGGCAGCAGCATCAGGAGACCACAGAGTGGCACAACATAGTGTGGAGGTGGTTGCCAATACCAGTACCAGCTGAAGATGGTGGGTGAAAGAAGGAGTAGCTGGCATCAGATGTGTGGCATCAGATGGGTGGCAGCATCAGAATAGTAGCTGATGCAGGTAGCCAGAAGAAAGCGGTCTCTTTTGTCGAAGTGTTGGTGTTGCACCATGGATGATCTAGTCTGATGCATCAGGCATTGGTGGGTGGAAATCCCGGCTGATCCATGTCTGATTCATCTTGTTAAAACAGCAGTCTCTCCATATTTTGGGTTGACAGGCAAATTCTTCTTGGTGTAACTATGGCCTCTGCCACACTAAACACCCATTTTGATGCAACAATACTGGCTGGGCAGGACAGCTTTTCCAGGGCAAACTCGGCATGTTGCAGCCACAAATCCAGTTTGGCTGCCCAGTAGTCCAGTGGATCTTTAATTATGGCTGGCAGGGTGCACTTCAAGTATGCTACCACCTGCTGGTCCAGGTTCTTCTCTATGTCTAGCTGCTGGTGAGTAGTTTCTTCACTAGGCGGGTGAAGAAAGCTGCTCATCAGTGACTCTAGACTCAAGTTGCTGCTGATGGAGCTGGAACTGCTCCTACCCCCGGTCAGACCTGCGAGAAGATGGACGATGGCGCAGATAGACAGCGGCCAATTGACTACATAGGATGTCTCTGTAATAGTTCAGTTTTTTCTCCCTCTCAGCAGGTGTATAAAAGGCCCCCATTTTGGACTGTTAGCGAGGGTCCAACAAGGTGGAGAGACAGAAGTCATCCCTCTGCCAAATGGTGACAATTCAGCTGTCAGTACACAATCAAGAGAGCAGGCCATTTGTGCAAGTGACTTGGAGGGAATCCATCTCTACTGCATATTTCCACGGTGTGTCTTGGTCCTCTGCCTCGTATTCCTCATCGCTCGCTGTAGCTCCTCTGACTGCTCCTGCTCCTCCTCTCCTGTTACCTGTGTAGAAAAACCACCCATTTAGCTACACATTGCTTTTGCTCCAATGTCCTCCTCCTCCTCCAGTTCAGCCCCCACAGGGCTCATGTGGCCATGAGATATAGGCGCCATGTCTCCAGTTTCCTGACCAGCCAGATTTACCAGCATCTGGTCCAGTACATGAAGCAGTGGAATTACATTGTTCATCCCGTAGTCCTGGCAACTGACAAATAACGTGGCCTCCTCAAAGGGCCTGAGCAAATGGCAGATATCATGCATGAGCTGCCACTGGCTTAAAGTTGCACAGGGGAGTACTTCTGTCCGCTTGGATCATCAAGAAATCATTTATAGCCTTTCTCTGTTTCTATAGTCGGTCCAACATATGGAGGGTTGAATTCCAATGGCTGGAAACGTTGAATATCAGCCTAGGTTGTTGGATGCCGTTCTGCCGCTGCAGCTCAAGGAAGTGCATGCAAAGTTTCCTGGCCATTTTTAGCATGTCTTGCAAATGGGTGGAAGACTTCAGGAACCTCTTGACAACCAGATTGAACACATATACCATCCTTGATGCGGCATTGACACCATGCTCTTCCTGTTGTTGGCCACCATGGTTCAGATTTGAGTTGTTGCAGAGAAAGCCAGGATTTGATTTCTTGCTGAAGAACACGGAGCAGTTTCTCCTCTGGGTGACTCACTTCTCCAAAGCAAACCAGGTGTAGAAAAGCCTGAATGTGATGAGAGCAGTCACACAAGGCTTGCATATACTACATGCCTCCAACATAATTCTTGGATCTTTACATGAAAATAATGTATTTGCTGTAAATCTCAAAAGGGGCATAGTTAGAGACATTGACTTCACAAGAGATGCAAAACATGCCTACGGAGTCCTTTTGTTATGGCCTTGCACAGGGAGCAAGAATGTTACACACAATTCTGATGGAACTCCTGATATTAAGAAACTGGACTTGGACTCCAAAGCAGAGGCTCTCCTGTTATGTGCTGTATGTTGTAGAGATCGAATGCAGATGGAGCAGATAAAAACACATGAATATTTTCAACTTACTGAAGCTGCTTGATTTAGTTGTAAATAGATGGTAAAGGCAAAGTCTGATGGTGTGTTGTCATCAGAGTCTTCATTATGTTTACTGCAGGACCCACAACGATGTAATTCGGTACATACAGCAAAAGGAGGTTTACAATCGCCAATCAATTTTCCCGAAGAAAACATGTTTGAAATAAAAAATTTCACCAATGAAAGGATAATGGAACTCGGTTCATACAGAAGAAAGTCTACAATCACTCAACAATTTTCCCCAAAAAAGCCTGTTTCACATAAAAAATTTCCCCACTACATAATTCGGTCCATACAGCAAAAGGAGGTCTACAGTCACACATCAATTTCCCCCCCAAAAAACATGTTTGAAATAAAAAATTTCACCAATGAAAGGATAATGGAATTCAGTTCATACAGAAGAAAGTCTACAATCGCCCATCAATTTTCCCCAAAAAAGCATGCTTCACATAAAAAATTTCACCACTATGTAATTTGGTCTAAACCACAAAGAAGGCTTTACTACATATAACTGCACCGCTGAACGGCGAATATCTTTTTCTTTTGCCACTAATATGTGGCAAAAAGAGCTTTCCAACATATATCTGCACCGCTGAATGGCAAATAGGCCCTTATTTTTTTTCCACTTTTACACTACACAAGGCTTTTCAACATATAAGTGCAACGCTGAACGGCGAATATATTTTTCTTTTGCCACTAATACAGGGCAAAAAGGGCTTTAGAATATATAACTGCACTGTTGAACGGCAATTAGGCCCTAATTGTTTTCCACTTTTAAACTACACAAAAGGCTTTTTAACATATAAGTGCAACGCTGAATGGTGACTGCATTTCTATTTTGCCACTAATACACGGCAAACAGGGCTTTAGAATATATCACTGCACCACTGAACAGGAATCAGGCCCTAATTTTTTTCTACTTTTACACTACACTAAAGGCTTTTCAACATATAAGTGCAAAGCTGAACAGCGAATATATTTTTATTTTGCCACTAATACTCAGCAAACAGGGCTTTAGAATATATAACTGCACCACACATAAACCCTGTTTTCGCTGTAAATCGCGAGAGGAGCATAGTTGGAGACATCAAACAGCACTTGCACCCCAATAACAAGAACGGTTTGCTGGAATGACAGAGCTGTACAATGGAAATTTGGATCCCCAGTCAGTGCAGCAAGGTGTAATAGGATTGTTCCTATTATGCTGTCTGTAACCTCCCCTACTGAACCCTGTTCTACATAAATGCTGTGGAATTATTCCTCCCATCCCTATCCTTTCCCTGCACTTATAAATCGTTTTTTTCACCAAAATCAAGACTTTATTATCACTGTCCCTAGCGCATGCTGACATCTCTCCCTGTACTAAGTACACTGGTAAATGGCAGACTCTAAGATGGCTGACGCTATTTATAGGGCTGTGACATCACAGGGCCGGCTGCTGATTGGCTGCATGCATGGCATTATGGGTGATCTTGCCTTTCCAGAGTTGCTTGCTCCATGTCCTCACACATGTAGCAGCCATTATAGGAAAAAATGTGATTCATTACCACGAAGCATGAGGAAATTTGGCTTCGGTGCGAATCAAATTTTTCCTGAAATTCGGATCGAATTCCAGTTCGTCAGCTTCGATTCGTTCCTCTCTAATAGTAACTATACACTGTATTATCATGGAACTTTGCTAGAATTATGAAACTACACAACAACCATATTTCTCTATATGTTCATTATTTCTAACATGTCCAGTTTTGTCCTTTTTGTCCTCTCCAGTACAGTAATGACTCTGTCAGTCTTGTACAGTGACTAGGCTATTTTCTCCTCTGCTTGAACTTTCACACATCTAATAGGGATGTGTATTGGGTTGGGCAGAAGGAGGCTAAGCAGATAATTAAATGTGTGAAACATCTTTGTGATTTGTAGAGGATCAGGCCTTTTTGTGTCCCAATGGAACTTCCACTGTCTATTCACAATCCTCAAAAACATGCTTTCCAATTTAAGGCATGAGATTGCAGTGCCTGCTATTAATCTGATCTTTCAGCACTGATATTTTTGTAATGTTGCACATTCTTACTTAGAAACAAAGAACGTCACGTTTAATTGCAGTTATATTTTTGATTTTTAACTGCGCTGTGAAGTATAAGTGCATACTTTTTTAGAAACTCCACATGCTGCATAAGATTGCCTAACCAAATATTCGATTTTTAAATGTACAAGTATATTCTTCCTTGTAGTTCTACAACCAATTAAAGCATTAAGCACTTAACCTCTAGTTGTGAAGAAGAGAGAAAAAAGCAGGAAAAAAGCAGTTTATGATAGGTGTAATCGTACTCCCACAGGTCTAATTATCTCTGCAGGTTCCCAATTAATGCATGTTAGTTGCTACGTTCTTCCTTTAATTAAAACTTTTCCTCTTCAAGACCAATTATAATACATAGAAATGTAAGAAAAAATATACAGTATATATATATATAGAAGGGCCCAGCTTCGCACGGGTATATTTCATCTATTTAATTTAATGTTTGTGTGTGTCATTAAAAGATATCGACAGTATCCACTATAACAGTGACATCTACAGTACCCCACTCCCTTAACAGTGACCTCCACAGCCCCCACCCCCTTATCACTTACCCCCCCCACAGTGCCCTATCTCCTTAAAACGGGACCTCCTCAGCAGCACACCCCTTCAACTTTGACCTTCATAGCAACCTGCCCCTTTAACAGTGAATTCCACAGCACCCTACACCCTTGACAGTGCCTTCCACAGGGGCCCGCCCCCTTAATAGTGACCTCTGCAGTACCTGCGCCTTAACACTGTCCATAGGTTACAGTCCGCTTAACTGACTTCCACCATTCCCAACCTCCTTAACAGAGACTTCCACAGCGACTGCCCCTTTAAAAGTGACTGCCACAGTTCCCGGCTCCCTTAATAGTGACCTCCACTGTAACCCGCTCCCTTAACAGTGACCTCAGAGTAAACCGCTGCATTAATAGTGACCTCACAGTACCCTGCTGCCCCATTAATAGTGGCCTCCACAGTCCCATCGTCCATTAACAGTGACCTCCACAGCACCCGCCCCTTTAACAGTTACCTCCAAAGCAGCCATTCCTTTACTAGTGACCTCCACATACCCCACAGTCACCCTCCCTCCCACCCCTGCAACTGACAGAAGTTGATTTTTACCTTAATTTTTTCAATCCCCATCGGCTGCGGAGTGGGGGGCATGGCTTAACTGGGTCGGGGGAGTGGCTTAGCAGAGCCTGTGGGTGAAGTTTTACATCATTCTTTTAAGGGTAGCCTAAATGGCCACCCTACCTGCCCCCTTAACTGTGACCCCCACATCACTCCGCTCCCTGAACAGTATCATCCACAGCGCCCTTCTCCTTTAAAGCTGACCTACAGCAGTGAAGAAAAATGGCTGGGTTGTTATGGAAACTAGGTGTAAAAATGTGTGTATGTGGAGACTAAAGGCCTGCGAGTTTCTATTGGCTGATGCATCTTTTGGGAATATCTCAGTAACATTACTTCCTAGAGATCTGAGACCCGGTCTAAAACCTTCCCAGACACCTGATGTACTTGTGTGCCAAATTTGGCGATTGAAAATACGACCGTGCAGATTCCTTTAGCAGAATTTTTATAGATCAATTTGGGAAGAATCAATTCATACCAAAATCAAATTTCTCAAGTTTGTCTTTTATTCTCTCAAATTCAGCTTTGCATAGTAGCGACAGTGCATGTGCCACTACTTCTTTAAGCCAAATTTGAGGTTCAGCACCTGTGTTCTTCTCAGAGCAGCAGCACAGATCCCAGATTGTCAGGGCTGGTGTCTGGTCTTGTTAGGGTCCATTCACACGTCCGTGTGTGTTTTGCGGATCCACGGATCCGCAAAACACGGACATCGGCGATGTGCGTTCCGCAATTTGCGGACCGCACATCGCCGGCACTCTCATAGAAAATGCCTTTTCTTGTCCACAATTGCAGACAAGAATAGGACATGTTCTATTTTTTTCGGGAACGCAATTGCGGACCCAGGAGTGCGGATCCGCAATTGCGGACCCGGCCGGGACATCGTCTGTCCCCATTGCAACTAATGGGTCCGCAATTCCGTTCCGCAAAATGCGGAACAGAATTGCGGACGTGTGAATGGGGCCTTAATCAACAGTCAGGTGGACGCTACTTCACCTGTGGGGACAGCAGCACAGACAACTAATGCATTTTACTGCAATAACGCAATTATTCTACCCATGTTATTCAACGTATTGTTTATTACTGAAAGATACTGTTCAGTGTTATAACAAACACATTTCATTGCAATAACATCATAATTATACCTGTGTTATTAAACATGTTGTGTATTACTTCAAGATACTTTTCTGTATTCTAGCAAACATTTTTTACTGCAGTAATGCAATTAATATACCTGTGTTATTGAACACATTGTGTATTACTGCAAGATAACGTTCAGTGTTACAGCAAACACATATTACTGTAATAGAACCATTATTAGAACCGCTGTTATTGAACATGTGAGTACTAATACAAGATACCGTTCAGCATTATAGCAAAAGCATTTTACTGAAATAACTTATTTAATATAGCCGTGCTATTTAATGAGTTGTATATTACTGCAAGGTGCTGTTCAGTTTTATAGCAAAAACTTTTACTACAAGTTGCTTCTAATGCAGTTACTGCTGTACCACTTAGGCCCCTTTCACGCGAGCGAGTTTTCTACGCGGGTGCAATGCGTGACGTGAACGCATTGCACCCACACTGAATCCGGACCCATTCATTTAAATGGGTCTGTGTACACGAGTGTTGTTTTTCACGCATCACTTGTGCGTTGCTTTAAAATCGCAGCATATTCTATATTCTGCATTTCTCACGCAACGCAGGCCCCATAGAAGTGAATGGGGCTGCGTGATAAACGCATTGCATCCAGAAGCACTTTGTTGCGTTTTTAACACAACTAACTTAGCAACACTCAAGGCATATCAGACAGGAAGTAGAGTTTTTCTGCGTCAGGCTCCAGGCTGCACATGAAGACACCATGGGCAATGGATGTCGAGAGGCTCATTGTCCTCGTGCAGGAGAGGCGCTGCATTTGGGACCTACGTTCTGGGGACAGGACTCCCAGGACCGCTATAAAATGGATTTGGCGTGGGTGGAGATAAACCAGGATCTATTTTCATCCATCTGGAAGAAAACCCCAGGTAAAAGTCTGCAGAATTTGGGTAAGTAGACAATGTATACATGTTTGCTCCATGCTGTCTTCCCTAGTATACGCCATGTCATATGTAATCCTCCCGAGTATACGCCATGTCATATGTAATCCACCCTAGTATACGCCATGTCATATGTAATCCTCCCTAGTATAAGCCATGTCATATGTAATCCTCCCTAATATACGCTATGTCATATGTAATCCTCTGTAGAATTGTATATTTGGCTACATTTTCATTTCTTGTCTTTTTTTTTACAAGTTGAAGAGGTCAAGAGTCGTTGGGGAGCTGCAGGGACCAGTTCGGCAAAGAGATGAGGCAGCATGGGCGGAGTGGTTCCGAGCCCCAAAGAAACGGCCCCATATCTTCAAGGAACAGTTGATGTTCCTCTGCGACGTTATTGCGCTGCGTCTGAAAATCAAATCTACACACTGATCACTACATGTTTATCGATACACACTGTATGTAGACTATGTAGGTACTGTGATTGTTAACAATTGTAAAATTTAAAAATGTCACAGTTGCTGATAGCAACCGTTACTCCTTTCATTACCAAAAGGAGGTGAACAGCATGACAAGTGGATTAAGAATTGTTGCTATGGGCAGCTATGACACTTCTAATTTCCCCAATGTTGCTAAATGACCCAATATGTAATATGTTGCTTAGCTCATGTAGTACTATGTGATAAAAGTATTTTGCTGATGATAGTAATATGTGACTTTAATATTTTTTTTATCTTAAATAGTGTTCATATAGTAATGTTGTTTTTTTTTTCTCTTTTTTAAAGAACGGAGGACAACCTAGAGGCTGAAGAAGATGCTATCTCTCTGGCCGTACAAATGCAAAGTGTGGCAGGACCCAGCACGGCAGTATCCAGGCCTCCAGCAGCATCCCAAGGCGAATCCCCCCCCCATTTGCCTCTACCCAGCTGGGCCAGACGACGGGCAATGCCTCCTGCCAAAGCGCACATTTTTCATCTAGAACCCAGCAGGAGGATCATTGCGATCTTTTTGCCCAGAGTCTGGCACATTATTTGCACTAGCTGCCTCCAGAATGATTACTTAGAACCAGATCGGCTCTTGAAATTGTTCTGGAGGCAGCCACTCCCCCCCGAACCAAAATATTTTTGGCACTTGAAAATTGGAGGCTCCACGGGCACATGTTTGGCCTCCACCCAATGCAAAATACCCAGGGCACACAGGGTCCCCCATAATTTTCTCCACCCAGGGATTAATATGGCCCACCTATGAGGCTATACGGGCCTCAGTATCAGTGGGAAGTTTCCTATGCCCAGAATGTCCCCTCCTCCTCACAAGCTAGGACAGCCTAGTACTCAGGACCCCATCTCAACAGTCCCAAACAACCTACCCTGGGCCTCAGTATCCAGTCCCTCCCTCGCCATCTGGGCATTATGTAAATTTATAAAATATTTATTTTGTACTTATTTTATTTTCTGTTATTACCCAAAAAAGAAAATATAGTCGAATTGACTATTGTTATGTTAATAAACATAGTTTAATTTTCCAGATTTTTACAGTTATTTCTCTTTATTATATACACTGCATAACCATCTTTATGTTGCACCAACACATACACAACATTAAAATAATTATACACTTGCAGTAAACATTAATATGAACCCAATCCAATTACTATTTTAACTTTTTCCCTCTATCACTTACACACCTTAATATTAGTGTGGTTTTCACCAATATCAAATAAATTAAAAACTGTATTATAAATAAATACCTTTATTACACATATATATATAACATGTTAGAAATAATATAATTTCCTTTACGCACACGATAGTAAAACATTACATTTGAAATGTTAATGCCATGACACATGTAATGATATTTTTAATTATATGAGAATGAGGCCGAATAAAACTTTATTAATGATGATGGGAAAACATTCATACATTTTAGGCTACATTTGCCACCTGCAATGAATGAGGTATTAATACATATTTCACACACCGTGTGGAAAACAATTATATGTAAGTAAAATATGTAAGGGTCCTCATTATCTTGTGAGTTCCTAACTAAAAGATACAAAAACTAACAAAAAAATAACCATCCAGGTGAAACAAAAATACTGGTAAACACAAACTTCAATGAGTCGAGTACTACTGCTGAAAAGGGAATGAACCGATAGGGGACATAAAATATTCTGAAAATAAGTCCCTCACTCTCAGTCCAGCAGATCCAGATCTTCCAAGTTGTAAAGTGTCTCTTCCTGATGGCGGACTGTAGACTTGGGCGTCTTCATCAGGTGTTGACTCATAGGTGCGTATGTAGTTGTGCAGCACTACACACGCCTTGATAACCACATTGATATTTTCTGGGGCCAGCTGGATGGGTGAAAGACAAACCCGCCATTTATTAGAAAAAATCCCAAAGGCGCATTCCACAAACCTTCTGGCCCTACTTAAACGATAATTAAAAGTGCGACTCTTTGCATCTAAACCTCGTCTAGGAAAGGGGCGCATGAGGTGGGTAGAATGGGCAAAACTCTCATCCCCTACAACCGCATAATGCGCTGGTGGGCCAGAGGAGCCAGGAAGGTTTGCTGGCTGTGGTACGTGCAGTTAGTTGGATTGAAGCCAGCGACCCATTCTGGAAGCCCTGAAGATGCGAGCATCTGCAAAACTTCCATAGGACCCAATATCTACAATTTTAAACCTGTAGTTTGTGTCAGCCAAGGCCAACAAAACTACAGAGAAAAACTTCTTATAATTACAGATGTCACAAACTATTCGCCGGCAAACAGTTCGCGGCGAACATCGCATGTTCGCGTTCATTTTCTTCCGCATGAGTGCAATGCGTTTTTCATGCGTGTGATAAAAAACTTAAGGTTTACAAACAACATTTCCTAGCAACCATCAGTGAAAAAAGCAATGCACCCGCACTTGCTTGCGGATGCAATACGTTTTTCATGAAGCCCCATTCACTTATATGGCCCCTTTCACATGGGTGAGTTTTCCACGCGGGTGTAAGGAATGATGTGAACACATTGCACCCGCACTGAATCCTGACCCATTCATTTCAATGGGTCTGTGTACATGAGCGTTTTTTTTTCACGCATCACTTGTGCGTTGCGTGAAAATTTCAGCATGTTCTATATTTTGCGTTTTTCATGCATTATTAGCCCCATAGAAGTGAATGGGGCTGCGTGAAAAACGCATTGCATCTGCAAGCAAGTGCGGATGCGTTGCGTTTTTCACTAACGGTTGCTAGGAGATGTTTTTTGTAAACCTTCAGTTTTTTATCCCACCCGTGAAAAACGCATCAAAACGCATTGCACCTGTGCGGAAAAAACTGAACAACTGAACGCAATCGCAAGCAAACTGAATGGCTTTGCCTGTGAAATCACACAGTTTTCACTGAACGTATCCGCAACGCATCCGGACCTAATCCAGACACGCTTGTGTGAAAGGGGCCTATGGGGCTAGGGCTGCGTGAAAAACGCAGAATATAGAACATGCTGCGATTTTCACGCAACACACAAGGGATGCGTGAAAAGAAAAAACTCATGTACACAGACCCATTGAAATTAATTGGTCAGGATTCAGTGCGGATGCTATGCGTTCATGTCATGCATTGCACCGGCACGGAAAATTCAGTCGTGTGAAAGGGGCCCTCTGCTGTAAGGACAGCATTCTGACAGTACCCCAAAAAGCCCTATAGAGTGGCATAGTACCTTGCAGATAAAAAAGTCATTTAATTTTTTCCCTTTAATATAATTGCAGTAGTTGCCTGCCAGTGTGTGCCAGGCCCACAGACTGTACTGTGCCCACTGCCAGTGCCCACCACTCATATCGGGTGGCACAGTACCTTGCAGATAAAAAAAGTCATTTAATTTTTACCCTTTAATATAATTGCAGTTGCCTGCCAGTGTGAGTCAGTCCCACTGACTGTACTATGCCCACTGCCCACCAATCATATAGGGTGGCACAGTACCTTGCAGATAAAAAAGTAATTTAATTTTTACCCTTTAATATAATTGCAGTTTCCTGCCAGTGTGTGTCAGGCCCACAGACTGCACTGTGCCCACTGCCCACCACTCATATAGGCTGTCACAGTACATTGCACGGCGCACGCTCAGTGACCTAAAATTCAAACGAAGCAGACCGAGCATGGGTCTTTTTCCATCTCCCGGTTCCAAAAATGTATTCACTACACCGGCCCTGGCCCTGATAAGGGACAAAACAGAGATTAAACTGATAGGAATAGTACTTAGTTAACACTAGTTGCATTGGTGTCAAATTCCATTGCAAGTGCCTAAAATTAGAAGTAAGAGGACAGAGCAAGCTTTTTTCTCTATCTACCCATGCAAGGATTCAATTCAATACACGTCCCCTGATAGGGGACTTAACAAAGATTAAAATGGCAAGAATAGTAGTTCACACTATTTGTATTGGTGGCACAGTACATTGCGCAGTGCACGCGCAGTGCCCCAAATTGGAAGTAAGAGGAGCGACCAATCATCTTTTTCCATCTCCCGGTTCCTAAAATCTATTCGATACACGTCCCCTAATTGGGGACTTAACAGGGATTAAACTGATAGGAATAGTACTTCTTAACACACCACTCATATAGGGTGGCACAGTACATTGCACGGCACACGCGCAGTGCCCCAAATTGGAAGGGAGAGAACCGACCAACCATCTTTTTCCATCTCCCAGTTCCTAAAATCTACTCCATACACCGGCCCCTGATAGAGGACAAAACAGAGATTAAACTGGTAAGAACAGATTTTTTTTTATTTAAAAAAAGAGGACAGCCTCTGCAGAGCTGGGTATTTTTTGGCCACGTTACTGAACACTCATGCACAATGGCTGTAGGCTCATGCGTCCTTTTGTGGAGGTGACAAACCTGGTCAGTAAA
This sequence comes from Bufotes viridis, assembly GCA_033119425.1. Classification (NCBI taxonomy): domain Eukaryota; kingdom Metazoa; phylum Chordata; class Amphibia; order Anura; family Bufonidae; genus Bufotes; species Bufotes viridis. The sequence goes on from CM065591.1 coordinate 382,578,754, forward strand.
ACCCAGGGCAACATCATCGACCTAATCCCATATGCCTTTTTTATGGAGCGTACACAGCGAAGAGTGCTGGAGCACACCATAGATGAGCATGAAGAGGAAGAGTTGTGGTCACCATCACCACCAGAAGCAGCCTTGTGATAGCCGATTGCTGGACCTGTGGCAACGCAGAGAGAGGATTCTGAAGAAGAGAAGTCAGAGGAGGAAAGTGGCTTTGAGGAGGTGAAAGACCAACCGCAGCAGGCGTCCCAGGGGGCTTGTTGTCACCTTTCGGGACCTTTGGTGTTGTATGTGGCTGGGTGGAGGAAGAGAGCTTCAATGACGTCAGTGAGGACAAGGAACTGGACATGGCTAGCTTGGTATCCAACCTTGTGCAAATGGACTGTTTGCAGTTGTTAGCAGTGCGTTAAACGAGGAGTTTGGTCTGTCAGAGTTTGGTCTGTCACTGTGAAGCGGGCGTAACCCTTATGCTACCTGATTGATACAACATCATACCTGAACGTACACAATGGATGTTTTAAAGCACGTTATTCCAAACAATTTAGCAGTGTTAGGTGATTTATGCCCTTTATGGATTAAAACTCGACTCTGCGTCAATTACGTAATTTTCCATGGGAGTTTTGCCATGGATCCCCCTCCGGCATGCCACATTACAGATGTTCGTCCCCTTGACACAACTTTTCCATCACTATTGTGGCCAGAAAGAGTCCCTGTGGGTTTTAAAATTTGCCTGCCTATTGAAGTCTATGGCGGTTTGCCCGTTCAAACATTTGCGGAAGTTCGTGTTTGCGACATCTCTACTTATAATTATAGTATTGGGACACATAGAAACATAGAAACATAGAAACATAGAATGTGTCGGCAGATAAGAACCATTTGGCCCATCTAGTCTGCCCAATAGACTGAATACTATGAATAGCCCCAGGCCCTATCTTATATGAAGGATGGCCTTATGCCTATCCCATGCATGCTTAAACTCCTTCACTGTATTTGCAGCTACCACTTCTGCAGGAAGGCTATTCCATGCGTCCACTACTCTCTCAGTAAAGTAATTCTTCCTGATATTACCTTTAAACCTTTGCCCCTCTAATTTAAAACTATGTCCTCTTGTAGCAGTTTTTCTTCTTTTAAATATTCTCTCCTCTTTTACCGTGATGATTCCCTTTATGTATTTAAAAGTTTCTATCATATCCCTCTGTCTCTTCTTACTTCCAAGCTATACATGTTAAGGTCGTTTAACCTTTCCTGGTAAGTTTTGTCCTGCAATCCATGTACTAGTTTAGTAGCTCTTCTCTGAACTCTCTCCAAAGTTTCAATATCCTTCTGCAGATATGGTCTCCAGTACTGCACACAATACTCCAAATGAGGTCTCACTAGTGCTCTGTAGAGCGGCACGAGCACCTCCCTCTTTCTACTGGTAATGCCTCTCCCTATACACCCAAGCATTCTGCTGGCATTACCTGCTGCTCTATGACATTGTCTGCCCACCTTTAGGTCGTCTGATATAATGACCCCTAAATCCCTTTCCTCAGATACTGAGGTTAGTACTGTATCACTGATTTTATATTCTGCTCTTGGGTTTTTACGCCCCAGGTGCATTATCTTGCACTTATCAACATTGAATTTTAGTTGCCATATTTTTGACCATTCCTCTAGTTTTCCCAAATCCTTTTCCATTTGGTGTATCCCTCCAGGAACATCAACCCTGTTACAAATCTTTGTGTCATCAGCAAAAGACACACCTTACCATTGAGGCCTTCTGCAATTTCGCTGATAAAGATATTAAACAATATAGGTCCCAGAACAGATCCCTGAGGTACCCCACTGGTAACAATACCATGGTCTGAATATACTCCATTGACTACAACCCTCTGTTTTCTGTCCTTCAGCCACTGCCTAATCCATTCAACAATATGTGAGCCCAAGTTCAAACACTGTAGTTTATTGATAAGCCTTCTATGTGGGACAGTATCAAAAGCCTTACTAAAGTCCAGATAAGCGATGTCTACTGCACCTCCGCCATCTATTATTTTAGTCACCCAATCAAAAAGTCAATAAGATTAGTTTGACATGATCTCCCTGAAGTAAACCCATGCTGTTTTTCATCAATCAACCCATGAGTTTTTAGATGTTCCACAATCCTCTCCTTGAGTATGGTTTCCATTAATTTCCCACTATTGATGTCAGGCTTACCGGCCTATAGTTGCCCGATTCCTCTCTACTACCTTTCTTGTGAATTGGCACAACGTTTGCTAATTTCCAGTCTTCTGGGATGACACCTGTTACCAGTGATTGGTTAAATAAATCTGTTAATGGTTCTGCTAGTACACCTCTAAGCTCTTTTAATAGCTTTGGGTGTATCCCATCAGGCCCCTGTGATTTATTTGTATTAATTTTAGACAGCTGACTTAGAACCTCTTCCTCTGTAAAGACACATGCATCAAAGGATTCATGAGTCTTCCTCCCTAACTGAGGTCCTTCTCCTTCATTTTCCTTTGTAAAAACTGAACAGAAGTATTCATTGAGGCAGTCAGCTAGTTCTTTATCCTCTTCCATATACCTTCCTTCTTTTGTTTTTAATTTGGTAATTCCTTTTTTAATTTCCTTTTTCATTTATGTATCTGAAGAATGTCTTATCACCTTTTTTCACTGACTGAGCTAATTTTCTTCTGCTTGAGCTTTAGAAGCTCTTATAACTTGCTTGGCCTCTCTCTGCCTCATCTTATAGATTTCCGGTCATCCTCGTTTTGGGTGTTTTTATACTTACTAAATGCCATCTTTTTGTTTTTAATAATTTTGGCCACTTCTGCTGAGTACCACAGTGGTCTCTTCCTTTTTTGCTTTTACTGACGAGCCTAATGCACTTTTCTGTTGCCTTCAATAGTGCCACTTTGAAGTAGTCCCATTTCTCTTGGACTCCATTGAAATTGTTCCAGTCTGATAGGGACTCGTATACCACTGATCTCATTTTAGAAAAGTCTGTTTTCCGAAAATCTAAAACTTTTGTTTTTGTGTGGAGTGACTCAGTCACTGTACTTATAGTAAACCACACTGACTGGTGATCACTGGATCCTAAGCTTTCCCTACAGTGATATCAGATACCAAATTGCCATTTGTGAATACCAAATCTAAAATCGCCTCCTTCCGGGTTGGCTCCTCAACTACTTGCTGTAGAGATAATCCCAGTAGGGAATTTAGAATGTCAGTACTCCTGGCAGAACTAGCTATTTTGGTTTTCCAGTTTATATCAGGAAGATTAAAGTCTCCCATTATGACAACTTCCCCTTTCAATGTCATTTTAGCCATTTCCTCGACTAGTAGATCATCCAATTCTTTGACTTGGCTTGGTGGTCTGTATATGACACCTACACGAGTTACCTTATGATTACCGAGCTGCAACGTAACCCAAACTGACTCTAAATTGGTTTCGCTGACTTGTATTAGATTAGATTTTATGCTATCTTTCACATATAGGGCCACTCCACCGCCTTTCTTGCCTTCTCTGTCTTTCCTATATAGAGAGAACCCAGGTATTGTTATATCCCAGTCATTACTCTCATTGAACCATGTCTCAGTAACAGCCACTAAATCTATATTCTCAGATGCCATTACAGACTCAAGTTCGTTGATCTTATTCCCTAAACTGCGAGCATTTGTAGACAAGACTCTCAGCTTGTCATTTCTTATCTTTTCAGCTCCTGGCATCTTCTGGCATTGTTTTTCGGGGGCAGCCGAACTCATGGATTGTCTCTTTGTGCCCCCTTTCCTAGTTTAAATGTTCCTTAGCAAAAACTTTGAACTGTTCACTGAGGACATTCGTTCCCTTGGGAGAAAGATGCAAGCCATCTTTCTTGTACAGTTCTTTTCCATTCCAGCTAGAGCCAACATGAGACACAAAGCCAAATCCCTGGTTCAAACACCATTCACCAAGCCATACATTGAATTCCTTAATACGCAACTGCTTGTCCTGCTGACGGTTATGCACGGGCAGAACTGCAGAGAATGAGACAGTCGATGCAATCTCCCGTATATCATTACCAAGTGTGTGAAAAGCTTCCTTCACCTTTGAAACTTCATTGCAAGCCAGATCATTTGTCCCAAGATGGACAATAACATCCACCTCCTTTTCCATTTTTGCTTGCTTAATAATGTTAAGGATACGTCGTCTGTCCCTGCTAGCAGTAGCACCAGGGAGACATCTCACAAAACCCTGTTCTTCAATCTTCACACCTCTTAGGATAGAATCGCCCACCAATAGCTGCTTACTATTAGTACTCACTATATCCTTTTTGTCTTTGTCAGTAGTCTTGCATACCTTAGGCATAGGAGATGATTGTTCCTCACCCACTGTGCCTGGGCCATCCTCCATGTTGCTCTTGCATTCTGAAAGTGCTGCAAATGAATTACAGAGAGCCACCGACTGTGGGACATGTCTTCTATCAACAGCTCTAAGTCTACCAGAACCTACAGTAACCCATCTTCCATTTCTGGGGGCCTTTGTGGCAGTGGCATTGCAACCTGCCAAGCCTGAGTTTGTCTAACAGTTACTTTACAAATCTCAGATTTCAAAATGCAATTTCCTGCTGCATTATGGAGAACTGTCTGCAGATCAGACAGCATCCAAACCTGCGAAGAGTGAAACATGAAATAAAAGCACAACAATTCCTGCACTGAATCAGGTCTGCCATTTTAATGCAAGAAAATATGTTAAACAAAACTTATTAGATTGAACTCACCTCCAGATTACCTCCTGAGTATCTCCTGTATATCTCTAGTGCACTTAGAAATGCTGCACTTTGAGAATGATGCAAGCTAGAATTAGGCAAGCTAATACTATGCGGCTATATATACACACACTCCTACAAAAGCCCCTCCTACAACAACAAAATTAACACCTTAATGGCCCTATGGCCCTCTACTTATAATTATAGTATTGGGACACTGAGTTTGATGGCTTCTTAACCTGTATGTCAAAGGCACTAATACAATTTGGGAATCAAGCCCTCTCCAGGAAGCCCTGGGCTATATCAAGCCACTGCTGCCTGGTTGGATGTGGCAGCACTGAAGCCTTCAGTCTCAACCAAATAGTGACACATTTAGCCCGTACCACGCCAGCAATTGTGGAGGTCCCCATTCTAAATTCAAAATGTAACGAAGAAAAAGAATTTCCCATATATACTACATTACTTTACATTATTTAATGGCAATGTGTCTGGCAAGTTGAAATTAAAATAGTCCATACTCCAAGATTGGGACTCAATACTTTATATTGACAGATAGGAATAGCATTTAGCTAATTCAACTTTAACACCATTACCATATAAACACAGGTGACGTATCCTCATCATTACAGCCAGGATTAGAATAATTAACCACTGAGGAACTTGAATCTGGTGTGACTAATCAATGGCTTGGTAATACAACAAGTTACCTTAGACAAAGTGGCTGGCCCAAAAGCACACACAATTAATGAAAAAAATAAAATAAATAGTAACTATGTACAATACGTTTACTACTATTAAGTACTTAGACATAAAACAGGTAAAGTTATAAAGACACAGGGCATAGACAAAACTGCTATGTAATGGCAAACAGTGGGTCATTTATGTATGAGTATGATAATATATAAGCTTACCTTAAAGTAATATTAAGATGTTCTTCAGGTGTCAGACTCTGCCTCAACTCCGCCAACAGCCGATTAACCTTAGCCACCAACATGCTGCAATAATTAAAGAACTTCAAAGGGTGGTCTCGGAGGTTAGAGTACAAGCCAACAAATTGACCTTTGCTGGCGCGCTGCGAAGTAATAGGATGCACCCACATACGCTTCCTCGGTGGTTTCTCCTCAATCATTCATGGCTGCTCTCCAAAACAGCAGAAGACCAGCCAGTGCAAGAAGACATGGTCAGTGGGTGATACAGTGAAAGTGGACATCTTGCAAATGACCAAAACTCCCCAAACAAATGGAGCTGTCTAAAAAACCAAGGCATGCTGGGGGTATTTATAAGTGTTTGCAGTAACAGATGATTGTAGAGGATGAATCAGTTTTTTTTTACGTGCGTGAAAAACACATGCAATCCGCATGTCACCGGCAATTGCATACAAAACTGACAGCACTCGCAAGCAAAATCGCATGATTTTCCCTGAATGCACCTGCAACACTTCCGGACCAAATCCATGACGCCTGTGTAAAAGAGGCCTTAGGCTTCATGCTAGAGATGAGCAAATCAAAACTGACAAAGTGGAATTTGATCTGAATTTCAGGAAAAATTTGATTCGCACCGAAGCCGAATTTCCTCACACTTCATGGTAACGAATCACATTTTTTTCCTAAGATGGCTGCTACACATGTGAGGACATGCAGAAAGGAACTTTGGGAAGATGGGATCACCCATAATGCCATGCATGCAGCCAATCAGCAGCCAGCCAGCCCTGTGATGTCACAGCCCTATAAATAGCATCAGCCATCTTAGATTCTGCCATTTGCCAGTGTAATTAGTGCAGGGAAAGACTTTTGCAGGTGCTAGGGACAGTGATAGGAAAGACTTGATTGTGGTGAAAAAAGCCATTTATAAGCACAGGGAAAGGATAGGCAGGAATTGCTACACAGCATTTATGTAGAACAGGGTTCAGTAGGGGAGGTTACAGACTGGGTAAAAGTAACCTATTTCCTATTACACTTTGGTGCACTGACTGGGAATCCAAATTGACATTATACAGCTCTGTCATTCCAGCAAACCGTTCTTGTTATTGTGTGCAAATACTGTTTGATACAGCCATTAATAGGGTTTATTACAAGGAAATATTTCTACAGTATGTCCAATTTGCACTTGTGCAGTGCAGTTATATGTTGTAAAGCCATTTTTACCATGTATTAGTGGCAAAAGAGAAATATATTTGCCATTGTGCAGTGCAGTGATATATTCTAAAGCCTTTTGTATTGTGTAAAAGTAGAAAAAAATTAGGGCCTATTTGCCGTTCTGCGGTGCAGTGATATATTCTAAAGCCCTGTTTGCCGTGTATTAGTGGCAAAACAAGAATATATTCGCTGTTCAGCGTTGCACTTATCTGTTAAAAAGCCTTTTGTGTTGTGTAAGGTAGAAAAAAATCTGGGCCTAATTGCCGTTCAGCGGTGCATTGACATATTCTAAAGCCCAGTTTGCTTGTATTAATAGCAAAATAAAAATATACTTGCTGTTTAGCATTGCACTTATCTGTTGAAAAGCCTTTTGTGTTGTGTAAATGTATAAAAAAATTATGGCCTAATTGCCGTTCAGTGGTGGAGTGATATATTCTAAATGCCTGTTTGCCGTGTATTAGTGGCAAAATAAAACTATATTCGCCATTCAGCGTTGCACTTAACTGTTGAAAATCCAGTTGTGTTGTGTAAAAGTTAAAAAAAATCAGAGCCTAATTTTCGTTCAGTGGTGCAGTGATATACTGTATTCTAAAGCCCTGTTTGACATATATTAGTGGAGAAAGAAAAGATATTTGATCTAACATTTGATTATTTGATATAACAGTATGTCAGACAGAGAAGTGCCAGGCCCTGCACAGGGGAGTGGCAGAGGCCTAAATTTTTCTGACGTAGGCAGAGTTCGCAGCAAAGTAAATGGCAGCAAGGGTCACTTCAAGAGGCCTGAGCTCCCAGTGTTAGCTAGCGGTTGTGTTGTGACAGGCAACCCAGTGGTTCTTGAATGCTTGACTCAGACATAAACCTTAGTTGGCAAGGCCTGGGAGCAGGCCCTGTGCCCTCACCTGTCCTCAACCTGCCTCTGTCCTTTTCTGTTCCCTCAGCCAGGGAAGTATTGTATGCTGAGGGCTCAGCTCCACTATACAGTGAGTACGAACTACTAGAAGACAGTCAGCAGATACTGGCAAGCCAAGATGTGGAGGAGACATCCACCGCTTCCTCCACTAGGCGGGCAAGTAGTGATGAGTAGAGTGGCGTGGAGCTGTTGTTGCGAGCGGTCAGGCTCTTGACCCAGAGAAGGTTGAGGAGGACATCAGTGACGTGCAGACAGTACTCGATGATGACATAGCTGATAGCACTTGGGAGCCAGGTAACAAAGGAGCTTCATCATCATTGGGAGAAGAGGGTGGCAGCTTGCCTGTGAGGTAGCGGCGGAGCAAGCAAGCCGCTAGCATGGCCAGGAGTCAGAAGGGTGGTAGCAGTGAGAGGTCGGGAGCCAAACGTGCCTGGGGTAGACCACCCCCTTCGCAGGAGCCTAGCTGCCCGGGAAGTAGCAGTGCATGTGTTGACAGAGGCAGTGGCGATAGCAGTCAGTCAGTATGTAGTGTTGGAGATAAAATCACCTACTGGGCGGTGTGGCAGTTTTTTATTAAGCCGTCGGAGAAGTGAACATGGCCATATGTGGAATCTATGGGCAGAAGGTGAATCGTGGCCAGGGTGCTAATATTGGCACCACAGCCTTGCGTCAACATATGCAGCATCACCATAAAGTGCCCTGAGAGAACTGTGGCTCCGATGTGGTGGTCCAGCCTGCCGCAGCAACCTCTGCATCACCCAGTGGCACACACTGGTTTCAGGCATTTAAGGCTCCACCACCTCAGCCGAAAGGTACTGTCTGTCCTTCCCATCATATGCTGGTCCTGATGCTCCTGCTCCTTCTACTCCTCATCAGTCATTCCGTCAAAAATCGATCACCGAAGCGATTGCCAAAAGACAACAGTATGCGTGCACTCATCCAATGGCTCAGAAGCTGAATGTACCCCTGGCCAAGTTGCTTGGGCTGCAGTCCCACCCTTTCCAAGTGGTGGACTCTGCACCTTACAGAGAACGGATGGCTTGTGCCGAGCCAAGGTGGAGGGTCACAAGTCGTCATTTCTTTGACAAAAAGGCAGTACCAGCCCTTCACAAATATATAGAACAGAAGGTGGCCAGTCCTTGAGCCTGTCGGTGTCTACCAAAGTGCACGGCAGCACCAACGTGTGGAGCTATAACTACTGTCAGGGACAATACATGTGCTTTACGAACCACTGGGTGAATGTGGTTCCTGCACAGCCACACCAGCAACTTGGCTAGCTGGCGCCGCTTTTGCATCCACTTTGTCACGCCATTGGTCCTGCGACAATGTCTGCCACTGCCTCCTCATCCTCCACCGTGTCCTCAGCCTCCGCTGCAGAAACAATTCACAGTGCCCCTCCTGCATACCAAGTGCAGGGCATGGTGGTGTCATGCTGTTTTGCACCTCATTTGCCTGGGTGAACAAAGTCACACAGGGGAGGAACTGCTCTGTGTCCTTCATCAAGAAATCAAATCCTGTCTTTCTCAGCGAAAACAGAAAATCGGAACCATGGTGACCGACAACGGGAATAACATTGTGTCGGCGCTGCATCAATGATGGCTGAGCCATGCTCCCTGCTTGTCACACGTTTTCAATCTGGCTGTCAAGCGTTTCCTGAATTCTTCCAACCATCTGCAAGACATCCTAAAAAGGGCCAGGAAACTTTGCCTGCACTACAGCCACTTGTACACTGCAAAGCACACCCTCCCTGAGCTGCAGCAGCAGAATGGCATCCCCCAACATAAGCTAATATGCGACCATTCCGCCCGTTCGAATTCCACCCTCCATATGTTAGACCGACTATACGAACAGAGAAAGGCCATGAACGATTTCTTGATGATCCAAGCAGACAGGAGTACTCCCCAGTGTAACTTCGATATCAGCCAGTGGCAGCTCATGCGTGACACCTGCCGTTTGCTCTGGCCCTTTAAGGAGGCCACGTTATGTGTCAGTTGCCAGGACTATGGGATAAACAATATGATTCCACTGCATCATGTCCTGGAACAGATGCTGGTAAATCAGACTGAAGACGTGGTGACCTCACTTTCTGCCCTCACTTTCCTCTGCCATGGCTTCTGTGGCAGGGTGGGGTGGCAGGAGCAGTACCAGCTCCATCAGCAGCAACTTGAAACTCTAGTCTCATGCTGCTGTCACCTCCACACTATGTCACCTTGCCATTCTGTGGCCTCCTCCTGCTGCTGCCATCTCCACACTGTGTCAGCTTGCCACTTTGTGGTCTTCTCATGCTGCTGCCACCTCCACACTATGTCACCGGGTCACTTTGTGGTCTCCACATGCTGCTGCAACCTCCACACTATATTACCTTGCCACTCTGTGCCTCAGCTACTATTCTGATGCTGCCACCCGCCTGATGCCACACATCTGATGCCAAGTGCTTCTTCTTTCACCCACCATCTGCAGCTGGTACTCTTATTGCCACCCACATCCCCACTATGTCACCTTGCCACTCTGTGGTCTCCTCATGCTGCTGCAATCTCCACACTGTGTCACCTTGCCACTCTGTGGCCTACTGATGCTGCTGCTATCTCAACACTCTGTCACCTTGCCACTCTGTGGTCTCCTCATGCTGCTGCCACCTCAACACTATGTCACCTTGCCACTCTGTGGCCTCCTCATGATGTTGCCATCTCCACAATCTCTCGTTGTCATGCCACACTATGGGCTCCTCATAGTGTTGCCACCTCCGCAATATTTTGTTGTTGCGTCACTCAGTGGCCTCCTCATGCTGCTGCCACCTCCACAATCTCTTGTTGTCATGCCACTCTATGGCCTCCTCATGCTGCTGCCAACTACACACTATGTCACCTTGACACTCTGTGGCCTCCTGATGCTGCTGTCACCTCCACACTATGTCAATGTTCCACTCTGTGGCCATCTGATGCTGCTGATGCCACCTCCACTCTTTTATTTTTTGCCACTCCCCCGCCTCCTTCTGATGCTGCTGCTACTGCCACCTCCACACTCTGTCATTGTGCACTCTGTGGCCTCCTGATGCTTCTGCTGCTACCTCCACACTGCCATTGTGCCCCTCGATGGTCCCTCATGCTGGTTCCACCTCACCACTATGTCATAGGGCTACTCTGTGGACTTATCATGCTGTTCACACCCTCTCCACTTCAAGACTGGGCCACTATTTTGCCTTTCAGCTGGCTGACATCATCATTTATTTAACCCTTCTTCTGAACCATCAGAGGCAAGTAAAAATGATACACACAACGCATCCTGTCTGTGTAGCAGCTGGAAGGCCTCTATGGTCCCATCAGTATTGGCTTGTGATTTGGTAGCCAGAAGCAGGAGTGGGTATAATATACAGAAGACATGCAAATATTCCATCTGCTCCAGTTTTTTTTTTTTTTTTTTTGGCATTAGCAATACAGTTTTCTAATTGTCCTAATATTTATATTCAATAATCTTTCTATACTGTTTTGTCATGTAAACTCACTTATATAAACATGGGCATATGAGAAAGACATGTAAATTAGCAGACTTGTGTTGGATGGCTTGGGGGACCTGCGCACCTACATCATTATCATTAGGGTGACAAAAATTGTAATTTTGTTTTTGTTTTTGGATGACAGCTAATTCTTCTCTCACTGCTTAGGAGGGCTGCATAAACATTTTCAGTGTTCTAATTGTCCTAACATTTATATTCAATAACCTTTCTATGCAGTTTTGTCATGTAAACTCGTTTACATAAACATGGACATATCGGAAAGACATGCAAATTAGCAGAATCTGCCTTGTTTTTCAGCTGAAACACTATTTGTATGTCTTTCCCATATGCCCCTGTCACCCTGATGATAATGATCTAGGTGCGCAGTTCCCCCAAGAATCAAGCAACTTTGAGGCTTTCTGTCGCTCAGTTAGATGAGAGCTGGTCTTGAATGTGTTATTGCACATAAGGCTGTCATTGTAAGGTATGCGGACTGTACCTGTCTCATGGATAGGTTGTTGGCTTGCACATACCCAGCTTTTGGCATATAGCCTTTGTGTGATTGTCTGTTGCATATTATAGGTAATGATTTATTTAAAAAATAAAGTGTAGCATCTATAAAAAGAAATGATTAATAATAGATAGGAAAAACTAATAATAAAAGTTTATCAACGATAGGTAAAATAATATTTTTTTTTAAAAAAAAGGTTATGGATGATAGCATAAAAAGGATAAAAAAATTCTAGATTTTCACAAGTTTTTGAAATGCCGGTATTCTAAGAGCTATAGGTCATACAGACTCACAGTATTATTTTGCTACCAAAGCATACTCCCTATGCGTGTTACTGCAAGGCACAGTGTTCTACACTACTATAAACGCTCTCTGCAGCCAGGAAATAGCATTTTTTTTATGAAATTTGCCGCAAATAAATTTGGATAGAAAAAAAAAATTGGTGAACCAGTGAATTGAATTTTTGAAAAATTCGCCTTATCTCTAGTTCATGCACACAAACTTATTTTCTTTCCGTGTCCGTTCTGTTTTTTTTCTTGCGGACCGTATGCGGAACCATTCATTTCAACGGGTCTTCAAAAAAAAAAGCTAGTTCTTGCGTGTGCACTCCGTTTCCGTATGTCCATATTTCAGTTCTGCAAAAAAATAGAATATGTCCTATTATTGTCCGCATTACGGACAAGTATAGTGCTGTTCTATTAGAGGCAAGCTGTTTTGTTCCCCCAAATACGGAATGCACACAGACATACTTCATATTTTTTGTGGAGCCATTTTTTGCAGACCACAAAATAAATACGGTCATGTGCATGAGCCTTAGGCTGAGTTCACAATTCAGTTATTTGACCAGTTATTTCTATCGGTTATTGGAAGTCAAAACCAGGTGCAGGTCAAAAACACAGAACAGGTGCAGATCTTTCCATTACACCTGTTCTCTGTGTAGGCTTCACTACAGGTTTTGGCTCACAATAACTGATGGAAATAACTGACCAAAAAACTGAAGTGTAAACTCAGCCCTAGTTATGTTAATTGTGGTTAATTGTTCTGCGCCTTCCCCAAAATTCTATTCTATTGAAAACCTAGACTGCATGCCCTTTTGCTATTCCTCATCCATCTGACATTTGGCCAGGTGTCTCCGTAGTTATGCAGTTTTGCACCTTCAACAAATTGTATTTCTTTTCAAAAATTGAATTCTTCTGTATGCCGTCAGCCACACTTTTTGTTGAATTTTTGTCCAGTTGTCTGTAGGGGTGCAGTTCTACATCTTCTGCAAAAATGTAATTATTTTCAAAAATTGAATTCTCCTGTATGCCATTAGCCATAGTTTTTCTATATCCCATCCGTCTGACTTTTGTCCAGGTGTCCATAGTGGCGCAGTCCTGCAACTTCACCAAAATGTAATTCTACTGTATGATATCTGTACTTCTGCGCAGTTTTCCATCCTTTTTTTAAATAGTTTAAAATTATCTTGTTTTCTAACTCACTGTGGCCTTTCCCAGCACATACCGTGTCCCATGACCTTGTGGACTTCTGGGCAGGTAGATTATAACAATGGCTGGAACTGGCCCAGTTTGCTGTCACTGTACTGTCTTGTCCAGCCTCCAGTATCAATTCAGAAAGAGTTTTCAGAGTGGCAGGTGGCGTCATTATATCCAAACAGAGAAGATTGTCCTCCATCAGTGTACAAAACATCAGTTTTGTAAAAATTGATCCGGCATGTATCCATGAGGATCTTCACACAACTCCTGCTGAGGCCCATGAGGAGATTTGCCATTGCTTACGATGGCTATTGATTACTAGCCCCATAAATCAAATGAAAGAACAACTGGGGTTAGATCTTAGATCTGATGTATGCTTTTGCTAAAGTCTGTCTTCTAAGTACTGATCTCTGGAGCATGAGAGCATTGGAGTACAGGATATACCGGTGACTTTACAAGCATTGGACATGTTGACAAATCTGTGAACACCTTGCATATTTAGTTGATAGCGAGATTTTATATAAGCCTGTTTATGGAAATTATTTCTAAAACAATTATTTTATATCTTTGTATGAAACTTTTTTACAAATTTATTTTCCTAATATGTTTGTTCTACTGGATACATGTATTCATTATGAAATACTAATACTGGATCATCTTTATTAGAGGTCTACATTGTGCCATTACTCTGTGATTACTCTAGAAAATGTATAAATAAATTTACAATTGGGTGAGTTGGAGTTGTGTCCCTACACACCCTCACTCTGTCCAATCAGTGCTGACAGTGACAAACTGTAGGGACACAAGTAGGGACAAATTGGATAAAAGGACTGGCAACACCAAGTTTGCAATTTATTTATAGATATTCAGAAGGAATAAAAGAGAGATGTCACAATGCACAGTTCCAAGGACAAATCTTGCATAACTGAAATACAAACATTTATTAAACCAGGCATGTCCGGAGAGGTGGCAGGTCTTCTTTAACTCTAATTGGCACGTTTGGAGTTAAGCGGGTTTCCATTTCTCCCAGGGTCTATCCTACAGGTTATTCCCTATCATGTTTCAATTCTGTTATGAGAATGTCTCTCTTTGTGAGTGGAAATTATTTGTAGAGCAGAGTTTTGGTTGCATTCCACTACTCCATTGACCCTCCATTGTTTGTTACAGCTTCATGTAGACATTTACTAGTGATGAGCGTCAAAGGCATTATTCAAATTTGCGATATTTCGTGAATCTTTGGCTGAATATTCGCCATAAGTTCGCAAACTCGAGAATTTGTAATCTCCATTCATTATTTACTTGATTGCGAAAATCGGCAATGTAATATATTTGCGATAAAAATTTGCAATTAGAATATTCGCGATCAACACTAAGGGGTAGGCAACTTTCCTATTGGGTGCTAGGGATGTTGCTAAGTGCCGATATTCGCTATAAATTCACAATAAATTCACAATAAATTTGCAATTAGAATATTCGCGATCAACACTATTCGTAAATACAAATATATCGCACTATATTCAAAATATTCGTGAATTCTCGAAGTGGCGATATTCGCAATTAAAAGTCACACTTTGATTATTCACGCTCAACACTAACATTTACATGTATATACTGCAATGAAGCCAAAATGTAGGCTACTGTAATGCTGATACCCTTGTTCTACACTGTTATTGGATATTGGTTGTATAAGCATAGTGTTCTACAAAGTACAGTAAGAACTGATGGTAGGATACACTGAAATATTATTTTTTTGTTTTCTGTATTCCCACTTATTCTTTATTTATACAGTAACAACTTTGTGAAACCAGCTATTTCCATAGGCCAATCCTATAATGAATAAAAAATAAATTAGGCTGCTTTTATAGACTGGGCAACAATAATGGCAGTTGAATTTGAAATTTACCTTTACATTGTGTGAACAAACATGAACTGGCTTAGTTTACTTTTCCACTGCTATTGAAAGCTATTGAAAAGATTTTCCTTTGGTTTGTCCTGATATTTCCCCACAATAAGGAAGTTCTACATTAATGCTAGGCTCATGTAACATTTGGGCATTATCTTCCTTTGAGGTATACACCATATCTGTACACTTACAAAAGTTGCATGTGTATGCCATTTACTCCCATAAAAAAATATACTTCATACCGTAAAACAAATACCAAATCCCTCAATTATTCTTTACAGGAAGTGGGTCAACTTCAAGATATACCGGACTTTCGCTGCTCCTTTAGCAGAAACAAGGATTTACTGGAAACAAGTATTGCCTCCTTCACAATGGAGTCAATTCCACCATTGATATAGTCAATCTGGTCCCGGCTGTATATGCTACACTCCATACAGGAGAATATTAACCATGATTTCAAGCTCTGTTTGATTTAGGTTGATGGGGTAATGGTTTCACAAATTAAGTTAATCTAGCAATATTTTGAGGAGTTCGCTGTAATGATTGCTTTTTTGTATAATGATTAGTGTTAAGCGAGCATGATCGGCCGAACACCTTTTTCATTGTGATGTTCGGCCGGACACCGTGTGTGCTCGAGCTCGATGCTTGAGTCTCCTCCTTGCATGTTTGTTGACTGCTACACAGCCAATAAATGTGCAGGGAAGTACTGTCACTCACTGTAATGCCATGTTGGTTACTGGCATTATAGTGATTGGCTGGCTGGAACGCATATAGCACCCGATGACACATGGTTCGGCTCAGACTTAGTCAGGGTGAGCTGCAGCAGAAGGGACAGATAGTGTAGGGAGAGAAATTGTGTTTTGATGAAAGCTGTTAGAGAACCAACAGTCCTTTTAAGGACTATTGTTTTATCTGGCTGCAAAATATATTAGCGCAATGTGCGCTAAATTGCGTGCAATTGTTTTAACATTACCTGCGTTACATCTCCTGTATTACGTTAGCCGCTGGTGACAGCAGCAACATTACCTGCGATACATCTCCTGTATAACATTAGCCATTGGGGACAGCAGGGACATTATCTGCGCTAAATCTTCTGTATTACATTTGCACATCCCAAATAGCTGTGACATTCAGTGTAATTTTTTATTAGCCACTGGTGACAGTAGCGGCATTACCTGCGCTACATCTCCTGTATAACGATTGCACATCCCAAATAGCTGTGACATTTCCTGTAATTTTAATTAGCAGCTGGTGACAGCAGCAACATTACCTGAGCAATATCTCCTGTATAACGTTTCCATATCCCAAATATGTGCGACATCCATTGTAATTTATTTGCACATACACTTACAAAGGGGGCGAGCAGTAAGGGACGGGGAAGTTGCCATGCTGCCACACTCATCCACAATACCTAGCTCATGTCCAAGTTTGCAGGGCAGTGCAGGACAAGACTCTCGAAGTCAAACCAGTGAGACCAGGTCGTCGGTTGGATTGAAGCAGATAATGCTTCCAGTCTATTAAGCACCACCCTGTCTTCCACAAAGTCCAGTCTCTATAGCCAAGAGTCTGGTCAACAGAATCTTCACCCTGATCTTCCTTCCTCCAACCAAGTGATCCTACACTCGGATATTCTCAGGAGCTCTTTTCCTCCCCATTCCTTGATTTGGCCCTCTCGCCAAGCCGACTTGAAGAGGGACCTGAGGAGATCATGTGCACTGATTCCCAAACTCTTGAGCATCCACAGTCAGAAAAGGATGACAATGGGGAACGGCAATTAGTGTTTCACGAGGTGGATGATGATGATGATGAGACACAGTTGCTAATAAGACAACCGCAATTAGAGTCTTAAGAGGATGAGACACAGTTGTCAATAAGTGAGGTTCTTGCTAGGTCAACAAGTCAGGAGGATGACCAGAGTGAGGAAGTGGAAGAGGAGGTGGTGGACGATGAAATCACTCACCCAACCTGGGAAAGTGGCAAGCCGAGCGAGAACAGCAGTACAGAGGGGGAGGGATCCGCAGAACCGCAACAGGCTGGAAGAGGCAGTAGGGTGGCAAAAGGGAGAAGGCGGCTACACCAAACAGGCTCGCAACTGTTACCCCGAGCACACCCTTGCGGCAATCTCCCTTACCAAGGGGTAGGTGTTCTGCAGTCTGGCGCTTTTTCGAGGAAAGTGCAGGCGATTAAAGAATTATCATTTGCAACCTGTGCCATACCAAAATGAGCAGGGGCGTGAACACTAGTAACCTCACTACCACCAGCATGATCCGCCACATGGAGTCAAAGCACCTTAATAGGTGGGACGAACGCCTGGGTCCACAATCAGTGTCAGCGGGTCACACTTCTGCCTCCTATTCCCCTGTGTTACGTGCTGTCCAATCCCCTGTCAAAGACAAAGGCCCGGATGCCTACCGCCCTGCACCTGGATCTTCGCAAGGACCATCATGTAGCACATTCACTTCTGTGTCCCAGCGTAGCCTACAGATGTCCATAATACAGGCCAATGAACGAAAGCGCAAATACCAAGCCACCCACCCGCAGGCCATAGCACTAAATGTGCATCTTTCCAAATTGCTGGCCCTGGAAATGTTGCCATTTAGGCCATCCCTCGTTACACAGTCTCCAGACGCCAGTATTTTTCCCGGTGTGCCGTCCCCGCCTTACACCAGCATGTGTCCCGTAACATCACCCGTGCCCTGACCAACGAAGTTATTGGGAAGGTCCACTTAAAGACTGACACATGGACAAGTGCTCTTGCCACTTAACCTACAACCAGGCATGATAATGTCTGATAATGGCCATAACTTGGTGGCGGCTTTGGCACTCGTCAAGCTCACACATATACCATGCCTAGCCCACATGTTCAACTTAGTGGTTCAGCGGTTTCTCAAAACCTACCCCAATTTGCATGAGCTACTGTTGAAGGTGTGCCACGTGCCCATTTCCGAAAGTCATCTACAGCTCCCGCCGGTCTGGCAACGCTGCAGCAATGCTTGAATTGCCAGCTCACCAAATGTTGTGCGTCGTGAGCACGCGCTGGAACTCCATGTTCCATATGTTGGCCAGGCTTTGTGAGCAGCAGAGGGCAGTAGTGGAATACCAGCAACATTGTCGTCACCTTTCCAGTCAGCTTCCGCTCCCCACAACGAGTGGGCATGGCTGTCTGACCTCTGTGAGGTTTTACGCAACATTGAGGAGTCTACACAGATGGTGAGCAGCGATAATGCTATTATCAGCTTAGCCATCCCACTTCTTTGTCTACTGAAATGCTTGCTGCTCACAATGAAGGCATGCACTTTGCATATGGAAGAGGTGGAAATGGGGGAAAGTACACAAGGTGATAGCTAGACCACCCTCAGTTCATCTTTTCAACGCGAATTGGATGATGATGATAAGGAGGAGGAGGAGCAGGAGACGGTTGCCTCCGCTACAGAGGGTAGTAACCACAGCTGGTTTATTCCATCTGTTCAGCGTGTATGGGCCGAAGAGGAGGCAGAGGATGAGGAGATTGAGAGTCATCCTCCTGGTGAGGACAGTGAAGTCTTGTCTGTTGGGACACAAAGCTGACTTTATGTTATGCTGCCTTTCTAGTGACCCTCGTGTTAGAAGCATTTTGGCCAACACTGATTACTGGTTGTTCACCCTTCTTGACCCCTGCTACAAAGAGAACTTCTCATGTCTTATCCCTATGGTGGATAGGACAATCAAAATGGAGCATTACCAAAAGGTCCTGGTGGAAAAAGTTGAGTACGTAGTTCCTTGGGCAAACGAGGAGGGAAGTTGAGGGGAACACACAGCAGTTCCAACAGAGGCATGGCAACACTCTCCAAGGCCTGGGACAGTTTCTTGACACCCCGCAATCACCCTCACACTGATGCATGGCCTAGTGTCACAAGGAGGGAAAAGTTTTGGAAGATGGTGAAGGAGTACGTAATAGACTGTGTCAACGTCCTCAGTGATCTCTCTCTGCCTTACAACTATTGGGCGTCCAAGCAAGACACGTGGCACAAACTGGAGCTCTACGCCTTGGAGTTGCTGGTCTGCCCTGCGGCTATTTAGTGCTGTTTGGGGCATAATAACTGATAAGCGCATCCACCTGTCAACTGAAAATGCTGACAGGATGACTCTTATCAACATGAACAAGGCCTGTATTGCCCCTGACTTCTCTACTCCACTAGAGGCAAGCAGCTGAACATAAAGGCACTTTAAATGTGGCTTTGATGGTGTATTCAATACACTGTATTCCCATGCATCCCTTCCACCACAAAAAAGGCTATATGGTTCAATCTTCCAATTTCTTGTCCTCCTCCTTCTTCATATCAGCATGCTTATTAGGCTGTCCTCGCTCCTAATGTTTTAGATGGTCAGATCAGCAGCAGGCCCTCACCCTAATGTTCTAGTGGGTTACCAGCAGGCCCTTTCTCCTAATGTTTTTGAGGGTCAGCTCAGCAGCTGACCCTCACCCCTAATGTTTTAGAGGGTCATCAGCAGGTCCTAGCCTCTAATGTTTTAGATGGTCAGATCCGCAGCAGGCCCTCACCCTAATGTTTTAGAGGGTTACCAGCAAGCCCATTCTCCTAATGTTTTCGAGGGTCAGCTCAGCAGCAGACCCTCACCCCTAATGTGTTAGATGGTCATATTTGCAGGAGGCCCTTGCTTCTAATGTTTTATAGGGTCTGCTCAGCAGCAGACCCTCGCCCCTAATGTTTTAGATGTTCACCAGCAGGCCCTTGCTCCTAATGTTTTTGAGGGTCACCAGCAGGCCGTCAATTATAGATTTTCAAGGGTGTGTATGATGCCTTCCTTTATGTGTAATAAAGGATGTATTAGAGTGCCGGTTCCTTGTAATTTTTGGCAGCTTTATTACGTAGCCTTTCTCTGTAGAGCACCCGAGCATCCCAAAGTATTCTACTCCAGCACCCGAGCACTTTGGTGCTTGATCAACACTAATAATGATGTCAGAATGGAGGCATCAAGGAGGAAAGGGATTTCCAAAGAGGACTGATTAGCCTGGTAATGTGGCTTTTTAAATGTTCCAAAAGGCAGTTAATTTTAATTGTGTAAAGTGTTTAATTTGTTGTTAAAGTGTTAATTTGCTATGTTTTGAAGATGACTTATACTTGAAAGGGGATTGTTTTCATGTATTTTATCAAAGTTAAGTTTAAAACAAGAGAAAAAGAGGTGAGTATAAAGCAATGGTCTCTGATTATGGAGTGTATGCCCCTGATGAAGTAGACATGTTACCCTTGGCGAGGCAAGCCTGAATGTGATGTAGTGATTTGTGATATGCACTTTTTTATTTTAAGTTTGTAAGTACAATAAAAACTTGCAGTGGCACTACTTCACTATTGGGATCTTCTCTTTGTTTTTCTATGAGAAAAAAAAGTGATAAAAAGTGGAATGCGGTATGTTTAACAGCTGGGACCAGTGATTGACTATTTTGTTGATGGAATAAGTAAGAGAGATCTTCAACTCCTTAGTGGAGGGGTCAATACTTATCTCCAGTGAATCCTTGTTTCTCCTAAAGGAGTAGCACAAATACCCCGTTTAATTTACATTTAAAAAAGCAGGCACCTGGCGGCTATCTTTCCTTTAAAGTCTCAGCTACAGCCATACTATACATTTATGGCACTGGTTGAGAAGGGTTGCTAAGCAAAAAAAAAATTAATGTATAGAAATTAACATGTGGCTCTTTGTACACTTTTTAAATAAAGTCTTTAAGCTGATTTTCAACTTCATGGTGACCTCTTTTAATTGGGTTCCAACTCCGCTAGATACTACACTCCATGTTCTTTGCTGGTATCATGTTATTTCGTACAAAGCTAAGCCTTCTTGGCTCTGGGTTAGTTATCAGCAGTAGATCTATAGCATGTGGATGTACAGGCCAAGTTTTTTTTTTTTTTTCTACAGTTTTGGTATAGGGTTTGGTAAATGCGCTACCTAGCCCAGCACTAGTAATGCAAATACTTCATACTCAATACTGAGGCTCTTTGTAACACTATTAACCTAAACATGATTCATTACTAAATACCCAAAATGTCTGATGCTCTAGAAGCCTAGATATACTACTTCCAAATATTGCCAAAAACTTATTTTTTTAACATGTTTGCAAAATAATATTTGCAATGCTATATTCTAAAATGCATGGCTGACATGTGATATCATGTCATTTAATGAAATTAGCATTTTTGTCCTGTATCCCCCCCCCCCCAGGTCCCTATGCTAATCATACATTGAGGTGTTTTATATGAGCCTATGACATTTTGTAAGAATCTCCATTTTTTTAATAAACTTTTTTTTAAAATATAAAATGAAGATAAACTGAAGCAGCATGTTCAATAGAAACTAATGAATGCATTAAATTAGTTAAACATTTTGGAATTAACCAATTCTATTTTAAGGGAGGGACATATTTTTGCAGTTTATGCCCTTGTAAAAAGCTTTGTGACTGACTTATGCTAGATCATTAGCACAAATGATTCTTAACAAAAAGAAAAAACTGGAAAAAATGGTATTCCGTACAAAGTGCTAATTAGAAAATAAATGTGAGCTTTTTACAAACTCCCTGCTGTTTAGTAAAATACATGGTTTGATGAATATTTTATAGTTTGTCAAGTAAAACGTTTTTTTTTTTTTTTAAGTTGAATTGTTTCTTTTAATTTTCCTTAAAGTTTGACCTCAGAGACATCATTAAACTGTAAAGTCAAAAAATAGTTTCAGAACCACAAAGGAACAATTCGATTGAACTTAAGCTGGCACTGTTTATCTTCCCACTTTTGCCACCAGATGGTACTAAACTGTAATAGTTTATGTGACACTGTGGGCTTTCTTTTCTTCATAGTATATAAACTATAACATACTCTCTGTAAAAGAAATAAAACCTTTAACTCATTTTCATCTAAAACTATTCTCCATCTTCAATTCCAGCTCAGTTGTAAAGGCATGAAAGAAGTCAGGGAATTTTAATAAAGAAGCTGACGTGCTTGCAAAGAATTTACCATTGTTCACTTCTTAAAGGCATCTGAATTCACATTTTTCACAAAAAGCTGAAAATATCGGCATGGTTCTGTCATTAAAATAACTTAATAGTCTGTTTCAGATTTTCACTAAGAAGCATAAAATATCTAATCATACCATTCAGAGAAGATATAAAATGGCATGAATATTTAAATGAAGAATCATTCATTGGTAGTAAAAAAAAAAAGATACAAGCCACAGAAACATATGTTCATATCTATTTAAGCCAAGCTGCAATCATAACTTGATAATACAGGTGTAGCTACAGTTAATCCCTGTACTTAGGACAGGGAATGAAACATAACTAGGTTTCTGGACCCCAGTGTAGAAAATATAACATGGTCCCCCTACTACCATATGCCATTTATAAAAAAAAAGATTATCTGCTTGCGGTAGGGTTGACATACTACAGAGTTGTATTCATCAATGGTTTTATTTCCAAGAATTGCTTATAAGGGTACTTTCACACTTGCGTTTTTCTTTTCTGGCATAGACCTCCGTCATAGGGGCTCTATATCGGAAAAGAACTAATCAGTTTTAGCCCCATGCATTCTGAATGGAGAGATATCCGTTCAGGATGCACCAGGATATCTTCAGTTCAGTCTTTTTGATATTTCAGGACGGAGATAATACCGCAGCATGCTGCGGTTTTAGCTTCGGCCAGAATTCTGGAACACTTTTTTTCCCATTAGAATGTAATAGTGCCGTCCGGAATGAGCATACTGGTAAAAATGTGAAAAAAATATATAACGGATCCGTCTCTCCGCATGACAAGCGGAGAGACAGATCCGTTCTTGCAATGCATTTGTAAGACGAATCCGTAGCCAGATCCGTCTTCAAATGCTTTCCGTTTGCATGCAGATTGCCGGATCACTCTGCCGCAAGTGTGAAAGTACCCTTACTTACAGAGATGCAGGTGCTGGTGCAGCAGGTTTGCTACAATCATGTCCTGGAATATGGATTCTCTAAACCACAATCCATTTGATGTTAGCTAGACCCAGCTACCCACTCTAATTGATCAGCTTGATTCTCACTAGTGATAAGCGAAGTATTTAAAAACTCAATTAGGCTGCTTCACTGAATTTCTTTGAAAGTAGTGGGTGCAATGACAGGGAGTGTACCCCTAAGATTCCGTCTTCATACATGATTGTGGCATCTGATAGTAATAACAGAGTGTACAATAAAAAAAAAAAAATACTTACCTGATTGATTTGCTTGCGATGGGCTGGCCACCACCATGTTGCTTGAAGGTGTGGCGCAAAATCTCACATGGCCCGAGATGACACCATCACGCCGGCCGACGTGGTGACGTCATACGTCATGGGCACAAGATTTCGGTAGATTTCTTCAAGCAAGATGGCGACGGCCGGCCCATTACAAGCAAATAGATTAGGTAAGTATTATTTTTATTTTTGTTTTTTACACAATTTCAGGTTAAATTCGGCGAATCAAATTTATCCTGAAATTTGGATCGGACTTTGATTCGCTCGTCACTAATTCCCACCCTTAAACCTCACAAGTAGATATGGACTTTTCTACAGGAAATTTCTCAGGTCACGGTGTGCAGAACAGTCATTGATTGGCAGCAGTAGTGTTAATGTGGTAGAATCATTGTCATGAATAGCATCAGAAGCCATCACTAAGACAGAGGTCAAGAAACAGCAGGCTTGATGATAAGATGGAGGTATAGTCATAAATGCAGCCAAAAGGAAAAGGCCAGAAGAAGGACAACAGGTAACAGGCAAGCTATCCAACAGGTGAGGCAGAGGCAAAATCTAGGAACAAGGCCAGGTTAGGAATGGATCAGTATCAGTGTGAAATAAAATCATGAACAGTAGCACAGGGAATGAGAGTCAGGATGAACACATCTCAGTAGGATTTGCACTTAAATACTGTAGGTCAGTGGTGGCAAACCTATGGTACGGGTGCTAGAGGCGGCACTCACAGCCCTCTCTGTGGGCACCCACACCCTGGAAAAAGTCTATAGTATACCAATATGCCTTAGACTTTCCCTGACATTTATCAGCGCAGGACTCACTATGAATAGCACAGACAGCACATTGAATGTAGACAGGCTATTATAACTAAATGATAAAATACATTGAAGATATACTATATTGGACTGTAGAATTCAGGTTAAAAAGCTGTGTTGGCACTTTGCGATAAATAAGTTTGTTTTGGGTTGCACTTTGGGCGCTCGTCTCTAAAAGGTTCGCTATCACTGCTGTAGGTCATCAGGCCTGATGTCATATTGGGCATCAGTTCACTTGATAACTAGACACTAATGAAGATCTATTTCAGTTAAACAGTTGCCCAAATCAGTAGGTGTTGTGGTGAAGAGTCAGAAAAGGGAGGAGTAAACATCTGCTAGCCTAGTAACTAGATGAGGCTGTGGGCAGGAACCACAACCACCTGCTAGAATAATTTGCAGGAACCAGGCAAGATTGTTTATCTTTCCCTTCTTTATGAACAAAAAAGATATAGTTTTAGAAATATTCTGAATGTTATCAGAAATGTTTATGAATAGGGCTCTTTAAAAATTGGACAAGAATATCTAACCCATTATTGAAATGATAAGTAAGTGACCAATGCGACTACTGTGGCATGCAAAGAAGGACATATGCATAGTAAATCCAGCTGCAACTTTTTAACAATATTGATCTTGTATAATTGATCTTGTGCATAATTGATATGACCTATGAGGGAGATTTATCAAACTGCTGCAAAGAAAAACTAAAGCAGTTGCCCATACTAACCAATACAATTCCATCTCTCATTTTGAAAAATAAAAGCAGTAATCTGATTGTTTGCTGTGGTCACATGATTCAGTTTCTGTTTGCAAGTTTCGACAAATCTCTTTCAAAAACTCTATACATATGTATAGCACTCTAAAATAAGGCAAACATACCTGCAGAAGATATTCTCTGTGGTTGTAAGCAGAAAGGCTTGAAGCATTAACACCAGAGAGGCAGCAGCAATTGTGGATGCAGGTCATAGGTTTGAGAGTGTACTCAGGCAAGTCAGGTAAGAAACATGGGGATATTCATAAAGTTCAGTGTCAGTAGACATAAACCCAGCATCATAGTATGAGCAAAAAAGGATGATAAACAGCAGGTACCAGCAGAAAGTTAAGAACCCAACAGAGCTAGATTGAAATACCAGAGAACTTCTGGTAAAATAATCTAGCAAATACCTTTAGGTACTAAGCAGGTCCATCTTCTACTGTTCATTAGCGACAGTGTGACCACAATAATTAAGCCTAGTCGGCGATGATGGCCATTAGTGGCAGTGTAGCCATGACAACTTTGTTTGCCCCAGGTATGACTGTGGCATCATGTTTATCTAACATGACTGCCAATTTCCACCTCACACCTGCTTTGGTATAGTCTCCCCCGGGCAATATGTAGCTAAGGCTTGGGCTACACTCTGACTTTTGGTAGTGCTATTCATTAATCTTAACTATCAAATCACAGCTGCAGTCTTGAGGAATACATTAGCTTGCATGCAATCTTGTGGACTTCAGCAGTCACTCACTAGTTAAAATCTATTAGTAGGTGTACAATAACTCACAGTGTAGCCCAGGCCTTAAAGGTAACAGGTGACCTTGGAAATGCTGTGCAGTCTATGGGCAGCATATTATAGAACAGGAGAAGCAAAACAAATGAATATAAAGTTTTGTGGGTGAAAAAAATAAATCAACCTTCTCAGCTTGTCCTGCTCTGTACCTTATCAACCAGAGCACTTATTTTTCAATTTTAAGTAGTGATTTTATGACCCTATTTTTTTTTATTTGGTGGATCAAAATATTTTTTATGGTGTTTTTTATATATGTTTTAATAGTGTTTTAGGTTTGGAGAATTGTAGACGGCTCTACTGCTTGGTTAAAAATGGATGAGGTGCTGGATACTGCTAAAAACTGACTCACCCAGTCAGGTACAAGCAATCATGTAGTTAAGAAAGATAGCAGACACACTCTTATCTGGGAACAATAGTTTATTTAATTGTATTAAAATTGGTGACAGGCTAAATTTGTGAGTATTTAGGGACTGAGGTGTGGTTGGGTGTGCAAATGTGCTTTTTTTTTTTTTTTTTGGGGGGGGGGATACAGGAAAGTGGTGTGGTGTGGGATTGTATCAAAAGATTATATCAAAAAAGATTGTAGCAAAAAATAGTGATTAAGAAGGTTCATAAAAACATATAGAAATTGTATAAAAACATAGTCAAAGCTTATCTTGACCACAGGAAAAGAGCTCTATATCGCTAGATCTAATATCGGCAACCAGCCTGAGTGAACAATTAACTTTTAAATAACTTTTAAAGAATCCCATACTACAAGATAGAAGAATAACTTTTTAACCTCTTGTATACAACTACAAACCTACCTTTTTCCCTTCTTATTTTATCCTAGTAGTTTTTATCCTTGTAAAAAATGTATATATGGATATGGTACAGGCCGTAAGATATGTTCCGTCTGGTGACATCAACAAAATTCTCTTACAATATATCACAGTAAAAAAAAGTTACTAATTTGCCAAAAGAAGATGTATACCATACGGCTTGAGCAATAATATTCAAATGTAGTCTGGGTTACCAAATATCTTACGGCCTGTACCCTATCCATATTTAGGCATTATATCCCTGGATAGATTGAGCAATATTATGATGAATGTGGGTTCGGTACATCTGTCTCATATACTTTAACAGACTGTACCTGTGTATTAAACTCACCAGCATATACTATTTTCTATAGAGTGGCTTACGCCTTTTTGTATTTTATGAGTAATTTTTCTATAACAGGGACTAACGAGGGATATTTAGTCTAGGTACGAGGAAAGAGGGTCCCCACCATCAAGGGTCGCCTCTTGGCAGAGATACTAGCATAGGGAGTTGCTAGGGTGAGATAGTTATTGATCATCCCATCCCTATTATCCGTTGGGTCACTGTTAATCATTAGTAGGATACCTGGTGATTTGATCAGGCTGTCATTGATTATTTTTGAATTAAAGGGGATATATGTTCTCCATTTTTAATGAAAGATTGAAATAAAATGTGTTTTTAGGAGTTTTGTTTTTGCTGGAATCTATAGGAAATTTGGTGGAGACTCTGATATAAGTATTGTATCACTATTGCTGGACTTTCCTTGTTTAAGATGTGTGCCCTTAGAAGCCATCACAGCCATGCCTACTAATGGCATGGCTGTGATTGGCCAGTGCAGCATGTGACCCAACCTCTATATAAGCTGGAGTCGCGTAACGCCACTTGTAATGTCAGCTCTTACTAGTGTAGGGATAGGATGCTGCTGCTGCTGTGAGGGAGAGATTAGGAACAAATCTGATTTCAGAGCTTGGTGTTAAGTCTGTGATCTACAGCAATTATTTTTGTGGGTGCAATGCAACATTTTTGTACCCTGCCCTGAGCCCAGTGACACAGAAAAATAAGTTTTAATCTGTATGTTAGTTAGGTGGGCGTCGGCGGCCATTTTGTGCAAGTGACAATATTGCCAAGGACAATAATTTGCTAGGGACAATAATTTAATCCTATTCTTGTAGTACAGTGGGCGACATATACTCATTTTTTAAGTGCACCTGCACTGCATATGTGCCAGGGGAAGGGAAAATAATATAGATAGTCCATCTGTGAGTTCAGGGACCCAGGGGGTGACATATTCACATTTTTTTCTGCAAAGTACCCCTGTGCTGCACATGTGACAGTGTAATCAATTTAGTAAATCCATCTGTTAGATTCTGGTGGGAAAAATAATATTTTTTTGTAAATACAACTGGGACATTGTGAGTGAAAAAAAAAATCACTTATTTTTTGTCATAAAGTACATTTGCGGCCTGCACTGTATTTCTGAGAGTGAAATATAACCAGTAAATACAACTGTGACATTGTTGGTGAAAAACAATACTTATTTTTTGCCATAAAGTACATTTGCGGCCTGCACTGCATTTCTGAGTGAAATGTAATCAGTAAATCCAGCTCTTAGATTGTGGGTGGACATTTCCATGGTTATCAGGCCAGTCATTCGCAAGTGGCTTGGAGGGTGTGTTCCTGCTGCACTGTATACCTGACTGGGAAATATATTCTGTAAATTCAGCGGCGTTTACATTGTTGGGTGATCTGTACCCCTTTTTTCTTTCAAACTACCCCTGCACTACATACCTGACTGGGAAATATATTCTGTAAATTCAGCGGCGTTTAGATTGTTGGGTGATCTGTACCCCTTTTTTCCTTCAAACTACCTCTGCCCTGCCTACCTGAATGGGAAATATATTCTGTAAATTTGGTGCGTTTAGATTGTTGGGTGATCTGTACCCCTTTTTCCTTTCAAACTACCCCTGCACTGGAGGAAGAAGTCGCCAACACAGCTGGGGCACCACCAGCACCTCAGAGGGCAGGGTTAGCATGGCCAAAATGTGGAAAAGCTTTGTCAGCATGCCACAAGAACCAGCACCACTAGCTGATATGGAACGTCTTAGCAGGAGGCAGCATTTCAGCAACATGGTGGAACAGTATGTGTGCACATGCCTACACTTACTGACTGATGGGTCTGCCCCATTCAACTTCTGGGTTTCCAAATTGGGCACATAACCTGAGCTTGCCCTTTACGCCTTGGAGGTTCTGGCCTGCCTTGCAGCCAGTGGATTGTCTGAACGTGTGTTTAGCATGGCAGGGGGCGTTATCACAGACAATCGCAGCCACCTGTCCACAGCTAATGTGGACAAGCTCACGTTCATTAAAATGAACCAAGCATGGATCCCACAGGACTTGTCCGTACCTTGTGCAGAATAAACATGTATACCGGCCTCAACCAGCCATTGTTATACCCCAACGCACTTTCTCTTTGTTTTATTTTCTATATTTTACAATGTTTTGGGGTCTACCCAAATAAAAAAATAAAAAAACAATGGAAAATAAACAAAAAGTTAAATAAAAACAAAAAATAGTGTTGTTATTGACTACCTCCTCCACCACCGCATCCACCTCCTACTCTATATGGACCTCCTCTTCCTAGTTTAAGATTATTATTTTTAATTCTTATGTATTTTATGTTATTTTAAGTGATTTCCCTATCCACATTTTTTTACAAGGCAATTGTGCAGCTCTTACCCCCATTTTGCTTCCTTTTGCAGCCCTCTAGCCCTTTCCATAACTTTTTCTGATTCATATTAGTGCCCCAAAGTTCGACTTCAATGGGGTTTGGGTTCGGGGTCAAGTTCGGATCCGGAACTTTGTGACGAAGTTCGGCCGAACCCGGCGAACCTGAACTTCCTGGTGTTCGCTCAACTCTAATGGCCTCTCCTCCCCCACACTCACCCAGTGCATCATCAGCATCTTCTCACTAGTCCCTGTAATCTTGTGACATACATTATGTTAAAAAATAAATAAATAAACGGAAAAACTGAAGTGTTATGTCTTAGCAAAGCAGTGGTCTGTATTCACCAAATAGAAGTGATATTTCAAGATCAATCATTTTTTTGATATTTCCCAAATATATGGGAGAGTATCCCCCATATATTCGCAAATTTGCGGTTATTTTCTTGATTGCAAAAAATCAGCAATGTAATATTCGCGTAATGCGCGAGTATAACAGGCGTGCGGCACTTTGGGTACATTTTTCAAGCTGCTAGAAGTTTCCTGAGACTGGAGATAATGGTTGGCACGACAGAACCTTACAATAGCTTTATATGCAGATAGAGTGCTCCAATATATATTCGTGATTGTGAAAATCGGCAATTAATAATGCACATATTTTTGCGCAATACGTGCAACTTTGTGACATCACATCACTATGTATGTGTGGACAGCTGAACCTATCACAGTACCTAACACCCTGCACTTGAACCTATCAGCTACACTATAAATAAATGTAACCTACACCGACTATCTCCCCCTAACTATCTGAATTACATATCTAATTTAACTGTCTAAAGTATATACAGCAAAGCACAGAGCACAGCAATGACACTGCTGTCGCTCTCAGAACTCCATTACACTACAGAAAATGGATGCTGGGGAGGTTCCTTATATAGTAAGGGGTAGACAACCTATTGGTTGCTAGGGATGTAGCTAAGCTCAGACAATGACATTGCAGCCTTCTCATTGGCCCCCACAAGCAAGAGGAAGGTTACTGATGAAAAAAAGAGTTGAATATTCGAAATTACAAATATATAGCATGTGGGGAATTGCTCTGGTAGGCAGCGGTGCAGGTGCAGTATAGAGGCAAAGGGAGTCCAGGTAGTGCAGCAAACAGTGTTTTATTTCAAACTTGCAAAAACAAAACTCAAAAACAGTCACTTAGTGTTACTTCACACATTTGGCAAAAACGTGAGGCAAAACAAAAGTCCAAGACGGGATCAAATCACCTGTGTGGTTTAGGTGCAGGTTCGCACCTGGCTGTCAGCCCAGCCGCAGGAAAGTCCAACCTCAGGCTTCCAGGCAGACTGCACGCCTCTTTGCAAGCTCTTGCTTCCAGCCCTGAGAGCTCCACAGCTTTACCAGCAGCTCCAGGACAATCTCCCCCCCACCTGCTGAGGTGGCTGCCTTTTAAAGGCCCGGAAAAAGTCCGGCCTGGACCGTGGGGAATAGTCTCCCACCCAGCACTTGACTATTCCCAATAAGAGCCGTCCCGGATCGGCTTTGTAGCCATACTAAACATCAATGTGTCAAACAGCACTAGTTGCTGCTGACACAAAAAATCCGGCTCTTTTGTGTCAGGAACCTCGGTGACACGTACCTTCCATCGACGACGGAACCTTGCGCACTCTTACAAGCACTATATTCTAAATATTCGCGAATTCTCGTAGTGCTGACATTCGCAATAAATATTTGCCAGTCGAATATTCACACCCAACACTATTAAAGGGGTTCTGTAGAGATTAACATTAATGACCTATGCTTAGATCAGCTGTTTGACAAGGCTGATAAAGAGCACCGCTTGCTGTTCATTAAATTATGCTGTGGAGTGGTGGCATAGTGTAATTACAAGTACTCACTCCATTTAAGAGAATGGATATAGTACTCATCATTACACTGCACTTCCAGGATAAAGTCAGTCTAATAAAGACAAAGCCACGCTCACATGGAGCACTGCCTCCTCTTCAAACAGCTGATAGGCGGGGGTGCCTGGTGTTGGACCCTACCGATCAGATACTGATGACCTATCCTGAGGATAGGTCATCAATATAAAATGCTGCTCAACCCCTTTAACCATTCATATTCATATACAGAAACATGAATTTCTCAGTAACTATTTTTTTATTAATGCCCCACAGAAATAGATATGTTAATGATATTAAAATGATTAAACAAAATTGGAAACAAGATATTTAAAAGATCCTAGTGTATTCTGTATTGGGTATGAGTGCCATTCACAGAAATACATCCACTTATGCTCCTTGGAATGCTCACTTTGAGGTGATTAATGGTTGCCTGTGGAACATTCTGCCATGCTGAATGCACCTGAGCACACACATTATCAAGGTGTGTTGCTGGCAGCTCCCTTTGCAATTGCCAACCAATGATTTCCCAGATGTGCTCAGTGGGAGACAAGTCCACAGAGACTATAGGCCATGGTAACACATTTGTCCCATGGCTGCTCGCTGTACCACGAGAAACACATGTGTATGGTGTTGTCCTGTTGAAAAACAGCTTTTGGAACACCTTGGAGAAATGGGCGTACCACTGGTTTCACAACCTAATCAAAGTAACATTGAACTGTTAGTGTATCTAAAATGAAATTAGAGGGGTCCAGCTACCCTAAATTATACTATAATCCTAGGAGTAGGATGAGTGTGACAATCCCTTGTGAAAGCCTCTTCATGGCATTGCCTACATTGTCTCCAGTTTAATTTCCATCTACCATTGCATTTGAGACAAAAGTGGGATTCATCGCTGATGAGGGTAGACTTCAATTCCAGCCTCCATTGCTGTTTTGCTGTGCACCATGATAACTGTGGTCAATGGAACACCTATGGCTGGATGTCGAGCTTTTTGCAGAATGTTGTTCAAGTGCCCTTTGATGGTTCAATTAGATGGAATTTCAGGATAAATTTGATTTGCCTCGAAGACGAATATCCTCGTGCTTCGTGTTAGCAAATTGATTTAACTTGAAATAAAAAAATTCATACTTACCTCCCCATTTGCTCGCAAAATCTTTAAGCAAGATGGCGGTGGTCGGCCCGACGCGAGAAAACTGAGGCGGTAAATTTGATAGAATTTTCTTAATGTTAATTTTAAACAGTTTTTACACTCAGAAGCCACAATTATGTATGAACGTGGCATCTGAGGGGTACAATGATTAGGGGCGGCGCTATTGTAGCTCCCTGTCATTGCATCCGCTACTTACAAACGACTGTGCTTCGTGAAAAAGTAATTAGTCAAGAAGAAAATTTTATTGTAAAATTCGGCAAATCAGCTGAATCAAAAATTTCAAAATTCGCTCATCTCTATTTGCCATCTCTATTTCACTAGATGTGACATCCAATTTCGCTGACAGTGAAGTATGACATTCTTCTAAACAATCAGTCTGTGCAGAGATTTGCATCTGTGGACCTCTTTCTGGCATTCTAGTTTAGCCTTCTTCTCCCAACCAACAACCAGGACACACAATGTTGAACACTGCTGACATAGCCTGTAGCTGTCTACCGGAGCGATAAACCAAAGTCTCTCTGTTCAAGTATTCTGTCCCTCTTAGTTTGTGAAAAAGTGAAAATAAATGGTATGTCAACGAACTAGAGGTATAACATAATAATCTGTCATGATTTAATCAGATTTCTCAGAATTTATCTGGCTAAAAACTTTGCTTTCAATCTGGCTTTTATCCCACATGCCACATATTGGAGCTAGGTGTTTGAAAATTCAATCATAAACAGAACTTAGACCTTACATCTGCTACTTCCTTGATACGCATTGTCCTTCTTGATATTCCAATTTCAATGTTGAGGAGTTTATTTTGCAGTTTTCTACTCTAACTGGTAATTATTATTATTATTATTATTATTATTATTATTATTATTAGCGGCAAATCATAATTAAGTCGTTATTATGGGGGACTTGAACTACCCAGATATAGACTGGGAAACTAAAAGCTGTACATCCCAAAAAGGAAACAGGTTCTTGGCAATAGCCAAAAGAAAATTACCTTTCCCAACTGGTTCAGGACCTCACTAGAGGGACGGCCATACTGGACTTAGTATTAACCAATAGACCTGATAGAACAACAGATGTGCAGGTTGGGGGACACCTAGGAAATAGTGACCATAAGGTAATAACCTTCCAATTATCCTTCAAACGAGAGTTTCTAAAGGGAGGAACAAAAATACCAAACTTCAAAAAAGCAAAATTTAGCCAACTAAGCGAGGCCATAGGCCAAACTAACTGGGACAAAGTCCTCAAAAATAAAAATACAATCACAAAATGGGAGAGTTTTAAAAGCATTGTAACATCTAATTGTGAGAGGTACATACCTTATAGAAATTAAAGGCTAAGAAACAATAAGAAACCAATGTGGATAAATAGAACCGTAAAGATAGCAATAAATGACAAAAAGAAAGCATATAATTTACTAAAACAGGAGGGGAGCGAGGAAGCACTGAAAAACTATAAGGAAAAAAATGGAATATGTAAAAAACTAATACAATTTGCCAAACTAGAGACCGAGAGATTAATTGCCAAAGAGAGTAAAACTAACCCTAAAATGTTCTTCAATTATATAAATAGTAAAAAATATAAATCTGAAGGAGTCGGCCCTCTACAAGTTTTAGAAAGTGAGAGGAGAAGAAGGAGGATATGGAAGATAGGCATTGTGGGATTCTGTATAGTAATGTGGTGATGTCTGGACCAGAGAGGTAGATTTGTGTGTCGTCAGCATACACTTGATACTGAAAACCATTGGACTCTATGAGCTGTCCTAGGCCAAAAGTGTACATAGAGAAGAGCAGGGGTCCTAGGACAGAGCCTTGTGGGACACCAACAGAGAGGGAATAAGACGAGGAGGTGGTGTGAGAGTGGGAGACGCTAAATGTCTGGTCTGTGAGGTATGATGTGAGACAGGAGAGGGCCAGGTCAGTGATGCCAAGAGATGAGAGAGTTTGCAACAGAAGGTAGTGGTTGGCAGTATCAAAGGCAGAGGACAGGTCAAGGAGAAGGAGGACAGAGTAATGTTTTTTTGTTTTGGCTGTTAGTAGATAATTGGTGACTTTGGTGAGGGCAGTCTCAGTTGAGTGGTGGGGTTGGAAGCCAGATTGTAGCCGGTCAAAGAGGGATCAGGATTAGAGATGAGAGGACAGTTCAGAATGGACATGTTGCTCAAGTAGCTTTGAGGCATACGGAAGAAGTGATATGGGGTGATAACTGGACAAAGAAGATGGGTCAAGTGAAGGCTTTTTAAGGATGGGTGTAATGATAGCATGTTTAAAACCGGGGGAGGGGAAGACACCAGAGGATAGTGATAGGTTTAAGAGAGGAGTTAGGGCTGGGATAAACATTGTGATGAGGCGGGATGGGATTGGATCAAGGTCACAGGTGGTGAGGTGTGATCTGGAGAGTAAAGTGGAGAGTTTTTCTTCTGCAATGGTGTAGAAGTGGGTTTTGAGAGAAGAGGACTAAGGAGCTGTGTAGAGGGACTGTGGGGACGGTGATCTAACACTTTCTCTGATGTTGACTATCTTTTGTTTGAAGTATGTGGCAAAGTCCTCAGCTGATATGAGAGGAGAGGCTTTGGGACAGAGAAGGGACTTAAAAATGTCAAAAAGTTGTTTAGGGCTGTGGGACAGGGAAGATATGAGAGATGAGAAGTCGGACTGTTTTGCATCAGCAAGTGAGGATTTGAAAATGAGGAGGATTGCTTGTATGCGGTGAAGTGATCCTTAGAATGGGATTTTTTCCATCACCACCCTGGAAGCTTGTCTGAGTTATTTGGTCAGGTTGATGTGCCAGGGTTTTCTGTTGATTTTTCAGGTTTTGTTGTGTGTGAGGGGGGCAACAATGTCTAGAGCTGTACTTACGGTGGTGTTATATAGGGTGGTGGCAGTATCTGGGTCTTGGAGGGAACAAATGGTAGAGAGTGGCAGAAGAGAGTCAGAAAGCAAGCAAAAGTCGAGATGTTTAAGGTTCCTGTGGAGGTGTGCTAGTGTGTGGACCCGGGGAGCAGCAGAAGAGACCAGTGATGAGAAGGTGAGTAGGTTGTGGTCAGATAGGGGGAGAGGCGAATTAGAATGGTTAGCTAGGGAGCAGAGGCGGTTAAAGATAAGATCCAGAGTGTGACCATCTCTGTGGGTCGGAGCGGAAGACCACTGTGAGAGGCCGAAGGAGGAAGAGAGTGATAGATGTTTAGAGGTGGCTGAGTGGCAGATGTCAATAGGGATGTTGAAGTCACCCATGATGATAGTGGGGATGTTGGCAGAAAGAAATTGTAGGAGCCAGGTGTTAAAGTGGTCTTCAAAGATGGTGGCTGGGCATGGGGGGCGGTAAATGACAGCTACTTGGAGGTTGGTGGAAAAGGTAGATGCGAACAAAGTGTACTTCAAATGATGTGAACGTAATGGAGGGTGGCAGTGGAGTTGAGCTGTAGGAGCAGGTGTCTGATAGGAGAAGACCAACTCCTCCACCATGTTTGCTGCCGTGGCGGGGAGTGTGAGTGAAATGAAATCCGCTAAAAGAGAGTGCTGCAGGGGAGGAAGTGTCTTGTAGAAGGCTTGCATAGTAAAATATCAATTTTTGCAGATGACACTAAACTGTGTAAAGTAATTGAACACTGAAGAGGACAATATACTGCTACAGAGGGAACTGGATTGATTCTAGCCTTGTGGTCGGAGCTACATGACACGTAACTGTTTACCTGCCTACCTAACTAACTAAACTAAGCGGCTTGAGTTGTGCCATAACCTCTACGTAGGAGGAATGCCTGAAGGAGGCCAAAAACCAACAACCAAATGATACACAATAGTTTGTAGCAACAACACTAACATGACCAAGCCTCTGGAATGCAAGAACATCTCTCGACTAGGCTGAGGCATCAACCTATTGAACATGCAGAGCGCCTAATTTCCGGATAACATGGGCCAGAACTTTCATCCCAGAGGCAGCGCATGCTGCACCTGACCGGAAGGAAAGGCCCGATAGCTGTTGGTTTCAACCCTAAAATTGGACACCGGCATACTGACATGCCGCATAACTGAGAGGTGGTGAGTGGTGCCATGACATGCGCAACAGAGTACTCTCAAAGTCTTGGTCTGTTACTGCTGCCAGTAATTGCTGAAAGACACGAAGCCGGGCACCCTGAATGGAATGTCGGAAAAAGAATGATTATATTGGGGGCCAAAAAATGGCAACAAAACCAGTGCCAGCAACAACACTAACATGACCAACCTCTGGAATGCAAGAACATCTCTCGACTAGATTGAGGTATAAACCTAATGAACATGAAGAGCGCCACTGACCTAGCTTCCTTTTAATATGGACCTAGAGGCAGCATATGCCGTACCTCACCTGAAGGAAAGGCCCGATAGCTGTCGGTTTCAAACCTAAATTGGACACATGCATACGGACATGCTGCACGACTGAGAGGTGGTGAGTAGTGATGAGTGCAAAGATCCACATTCGACTTTGCGACATTTAACGAACAACCCGCATCACATTCATCACACATTCGCGATTTCGCAATATTCATTATTTCGCATTCAATATCATGACTTGCCATTAATTATTTTAAGTTATATTCGCGTGCGCATAGAACCTGTTCATTATTAATAATGTTTAAACAGCTTTACGCATATTGAAAGCTAGAAATGGAGGGAGTCATTTGTGCGAATGGAAGGGAGCAAAAAGACATATACGAATTTTTCGCAATACATTCAGCGTACTGGAGTCTGACACCACCTGTTAACACCAGGTAGGTTAGAGAATACAAACCGCAAATAGATTAATGCGATTATTCAAGTGACGAACATTCGCAGGACAGTTTTACCTGTTAAGTCTATACTCTGACTGGAATAGTGGAAACTGTTAAAGAAGCAACTAAGGATGGGGAAATTAAGTCTGAATTTATTTTGATTTTTTTTTATATTTCAAGATACAGTTTCCCTATCACTCACTATCCATCTCAATAGCGAATATACGTAATTGCAAATATGGGGTCATGTATTCGACATATTTGCAAATCTCGAAATCACGATATTCGAGATCAAACTCATCTTGCGAATACTCACGCCCAACACCAGTGGCAAGTGGGCCATGGGAACCGCAACAGAGTACTCGCCAGGCCTTGGTCTGTTACTGCTGCCAGTAATAGCTAAAAGACACGAACCGGCACCCTGGATGGAAAGTTGGAAAGAAAATGACTATATTGGGGGCCAAGAAATGGCAACAAAACCAGTGCCAGTTGAAGCATCAGAAAAACAGAATAGTTAAAACCGCTGTGATCTGAGCGACATGTTCGGTTTGACATTGTGATACCGCAAACTGATGAAAACGTGACTTACCCAACACTCTGAACCCATAGCAGTCTTTAAAGAAATGTCAAGTAGCGAGTTTGTAAGCTGATAAACTTTTATATATTCTTTATATTTTATTTAATTTTTTTAGTATTTTTTTTTTCTCCTCCTACCTGAGCAAAAGACGTAATTGACCACACCAAATGAGAATGGCGAGCTGTGACGTGACCTGAAAAGCAAAAATGACATGCAATGATGATCCTGGCTGTGGTAGTATGCCGACACTGACATGAGGCATGCAGGCATCAGAAACCAACAAAATGGTTGAAACCACCGAGGCCTGAGTTTACGGGTCAGGTCTGATGTTTTGAGACCGCAAACTAATGAAAAAATGACTTACCCAACCTTCTGAACCTATAACAACCTAAAAAAGAAAACATCAAGTAGCAAAGCCCGTAACTTAATGGGAAATCCACCCATAATGTGATTTTATATATTTTTTTCTACTACCTTAGCACAAGATGTGATTGTGACCACATCAACTGAGCATGGCAAGCTGTGACGTGACCTGAAAAGCAAAAAATTACATGTAAAGACGATCCTGGCTGTGGTAGTATGCTGACACTAACACGAGGCATGCAGTAATATAAACCACCTGCAACACACCATGCTGCTATAGGTGAGTACATACAAACATTGCCACCATCAGCACATGCGCCCTGTTGAGATGTGGGTGTATATGCCGTAAAAACAAACTAAACTCAGTTCTTGGCAAAAGCCACGCTCCTATCTATTTTTAGCACAAATAAAGCAACAAAACGAGGAAAAATAACAAAATAAAAAGGTCCTCATGGGTCTCTGCAATTACCTTTGTAGCAAGTAGCTCCCCCAGTGCCCAGCTAACACTCTGAACTGAAAATGGATCCCCAGCACTTTGCACAGGTAATTATTAAGTACACAAACTCAGGTTCACAACCTTAAAGTGGCACACACACATTTTACATTTCCAAAACAGATAAAACAAAACAAGGTAAGAAACCTCAACACAGAGAATCTTACCGCCTACTTAATATACATATTGCAAAATAGAATCTATACTAAAGAAACAATAACAATTTGTAAACAGCAACTCTGCTCCCCCTGTATTAATCAGCTGCCTGAACCTCACCCTCAATAATGCAAGTAAGGGGATAATGATGGATGTCAGTGTGAACAAGGCTTTAGTCTGTCTTCAGAAATAATAGCGGATAGCGAGAGAGGTTTGCTGGCGAGCAGTGAAGTGAAAGCAGATAAGAAAGACATACAGATATACACAGACAAACTAAGCAAGGTGACCTGTGCAAGACATAGAAACCTGCGAGAAAACGAAACGGAGTCATGCTGACCCCTGCTGCCTAAACGTGCTGCCGCGTGGGTGCCAAGCATGGGCTGCCAGGCGCGAGAAAATGAGATGGAGTCATGCTGACCCCTGCTGCCTAACTGTACTGCTGCGTGGGGGTGCCAGGCAGAATCGCTCTTGTGCAGTGCTGCTCATCCTCACCAAAGGAGTCGACACACCGCCGGCCGGACTAACCGTGCTGCCATGTGGGGGCCAAACATGGGCTGGCAGGCAGATCGCTCCGGTGCAATGCTGCTCCTCCTCACCAAAGGAGGCTACACATCGCCAACCGGACTGTAACAGGACGATGCTGCATGAGCTGAAAAAAAAAGCTTTACAAAAATAAAATAATAAAAACATATAAAAATGCAAAACACCCTTCTTTTCCCAAAATAAAAATACAAATGTGAAAACTCCTATACTGTTAAAAATTCAGATACACCCCATAATGGGATTAGCAAAAACTACAGATCATCCCACAGAAAATTAGCCCCCACACAAGTTATGGGGGTCAGAATACAGAGATGACAAGAAAAAATTATTATTCAAAATTTCTTGATTTTTTTTCAGTATTAAAATGCAAGAAAAACTATTCATATGTGGTATCACCATAATCGTACTGACCTGAATAATGAAGAGCTCAAGTGGAACCACAGTAGGCAGGAATACGCAGCCAGTGAGCCCTAACTGGAACATTGCCAAGCACTAGGTGGCAAGTGCGCAACTGATACAAGACATACACACACAGAGACAGAACAACATAGAGATAGAGTCATACAGAAATGAGTTGGAACCAAGCAAACATTACAGTACTAAATCGCAAGACAGGGGGTAGGCAACTAGCCAAGCCGAGGTCAGAACCAATCAAGAAACATAGTACCAAAACACGAGACAAAGAGTGGTCAAAGGCAAACCAAGGTCAATAATAGAAGCAATCCAAATGCATACAGAACCGGAACCAGGAGCACAGCTAGGGAGTCAATGACTATTACTGGCAAAGGTGTATTGTCAGCAGGGGATTTAAATAGAGCCCCGAGTCCCTGGATCAGAACTTTATATGTCCATGAACTTGATGGTTCATAAGACCAGAACACAAGTTGCATGTCAATAGGATGGCTGGGCTGTCACTCAGCCTGCAGTAGTACCAGGCACACCTAGAACCAATCCCTTACTAATCTCCCCCAGCATACTTAAGCTGTGGTGAGAAACAGAGCATTGCACATCTTTGCTATCTTCACTGGGGTCATGGCCAGGCTGTGCGTCATGAGGGGCACGGCCAAGCAGCACGTCTCACTAGATGCCACCACGCCGAAGACATATACCTTGGCACTGGAGCCTGGACAGGTTAATTTGTGACAACAAGTCAGTTTTACCTCAGAGTGAACGCCGTAAATATAAAACCTGAAAAACTATGGCAGAATTAAGTTGTTTTTTTTTCTAATTCCATCCTATTCAGAAATTTATGCCCGCTTCCCACTGCATTATATGCAATATTAAATGGTGGTATTAGAAGTTACAACTTGTCCCACAATTAAAAAAAAAAAAAACCTCATTCAGCTATGTGAACAGAAAATAAAAATAGTTATAACTCCGGGAAGGCAGGGAGTAAAAAAAAAAAAAAAATGAAAATCAGTGTCAGGAAATCAAAAATCACTGGTCACTGAGGAAGGGGTTGGATGAGGACCCCGAAACACGTTTGACATTTTATCCCGGCGAGAGGGTTTGCACCCCTACGTTGATGCAGCAACTGTTTGGAAAAAGAAACCAAGTGAACAACTATAGCTCTGTCAGTCAAGCACTTTTAAATCTCCCGCTAAACTGACGTCATTTGATCTGCTGATCGGGATTCGGGAGATACTTTCAAACTAACAGAACGGCACCCCGGCTTACCTGCAGCGGCCGGGCAGGAGTGGTGGAGTGCAGCCGTCCACTTGTCTGGAGATTCCAAGGAACAGATAAGTGCTCATTTCAATTTGTATGACTTTTACCGCTATTAGAGTTTCTTACCACGCTGGCTTAGGCTTCTGAAGAGTTATTTGGAAGTCACATGGTGCATGAATGGGACATTACCCTTGTTTCTACTTGGCGATTATTTCTCTACAGGTTACCAGTAGTGCCGACAGGGTGACTTCTTATCTCACTCCCATCTTATGTGGGTATCGGGACTATCACATTACCCCATTGTAACTATTTGTGAACTGATCTTATTCATTTGTTTATTCTTATATTTTATCGTATGTTTTATTAAATATTATGTGGTTATTTAGTTCATGCTCAGTGCCGTATTATTACATCACATATCCCAGGGTGTGAGTGCTCGATCCTAGTTTCACACTATTTCATGGTTTTCTTTTGACTAGGCGAGTCATTTTGAATCTAGCAGCACCTATATGAATTTAACATAATCAGTGAGCCAACCCTTATTTGATTTTCAGGAAATTAAAGATGACTGAATAATAAGCAATATTTACAGGCTTGGATCACTTACAGACAATACAATAAGAATGTCACTTGAAAGTCTGGGCATCTGGAGATATACTAATAATATTTTGGATAAAAATAATCATTATAATAAACCTTTTACATTTCAAATGGGATTTATTTTTGGATTGTAACACAATGATCTACAAATTCTTGACTCATTTTTTAAAAGTTGCATCATGTTATAAACATATGCATAATCATATCTCCTTGTGTTTTTCAGTCCTTCATCCATCAATAGTAATATTGAAGTGGCATCAGGCATGTACTTTCCACATGCTTTGGACTAAAAGTATGTTTCTCTCTTGGCCACTCTTCTGTGAAAGAATGTTGATGTTCAGTTTTTACATTTTTTTTTTTTTCACTGCAAAGCTTTATGAATAAGTAATGCTATGCAAACATCATTACAAGTTTATTTTCTCACACATTTTCAATAAACCAAAGGAAATTACTGCAATTCTTCATGCAGCCCTGTTTTACCTGTTGTTTCCACTTGCCAGTTTTGAGCTCCCCCTTGCCAAGTGCAAATTGCACCCATCTGTAGGACATAAAACATGGATAAAATCAAGCCAAACTGAATCAATAAATAAATATGCCTTTGAACATGAAGAATAAAAATATTAAATCAAAATAATAATAAAAACAGAACTGAGCCTTGCACCTCTACATTTAGTGAACTTACCCGTTCTAAAAGTCTCTTTGTTAATGTAAAATCTGAAAGCCTCCATGTTACTATAACACAAATATTAAACATCTCTGATAGGTAAATCTGTTTTACATGCTGCATTTTTTATACTTATCTAAGGACCTATTTGTGTGTACTAGACAATGAATAATCTGTGAGACTAAGGATGAGCAAATCAATTCTATCAATTCTAATTTGTCCAAAATTTCCCAGACAGTTTGGATTCTAACAAACTCAATTTTTTTGTGAATGAGAGAGCGCGTGGCTAGTGTGCATAGTATGTGTGTGGAATACTGTAGGCCATGCAACGCCTCCCTGAGTTTCTAGGAAAGATATTCAAATTAGCTTTCCTAAACCTCATGCTGACAGAAATAATATGTGCTTATTTTAATATATTTTCCCAGAAACCTAAAGGAGCATTGACTGGCTTATGATACTCCTCTTGCATACTCAATGCCCTAGTACCCCAACCAAGGCCTCTCAGGCAGCCAAACAAATTTCATTTGCTTAGCTCTGTTACTGGTTAGTTACCCAGAAACAGCTAGGTTTCTGGTATGAGACAGATTTCCTTTCCTTTTAGAAAGGAGACTAGTTTGTATGTCTCTTTTCCACAGAAGCATTATGTGTCTACAGCAATACAAAATCTTATGAAAGTGCACTTATTGAACAACTTGAGGCTACTAGTAGGGGAAAGTCTTATTATAAAATGCACTGATCTCTGGTCCTATAGTCTTTCCAGAAAAAAAGTCCTAGGAGAACAGAGAGTGTTATATGCCAATTTCCAGGGCAATTCAAACATTTGATTCAAGTAGAATCAATCTGTATCTGAATCAGACTTTTCCAAAAAATTGACGAATAGGACCCAAAACTAATTTCAAGAAATGTTCTTGTCTCTATGAGACCAATTTATTGAGATCCAAAATAAACTAACCTCCAAACTTTTGACAACATTTCTTAGACTCTCAATTATTTGACATACCATAAGAGCTTAGAGAATTTTCATAAAAGTAAAAAAAAATAGAAAAAAAAGAATATACAGCTTTAGCACAAAGTTTTGGAAATGTTAACAACTCATACCAATTTTCCCAATGCCAAAATCATCCACCATTTTATTCAAAATTTCTCCTGAAGCATGCATCTTCTCTTAGTTCCAGTGTGAGTGCCAGAACAGAAAGTTTAAAGATTTTCAAGGATTTATATATCAATGAATTATGCTGTTGTTGACAAATTGGTCAACAATAACCAGAAAGTGACCAATCCCCAATGTCACTGACCCAAAAAGATGCTGCCGAGCTCTCCGGAGCACCATAGCCTTTTCAAACTGCTGATTGGCTGAGGTTCCAGGAATTGGGTACCCCATTAGTGTCTGGTTCATGGGGTACCTAATTCCTGGAACTTCAGCCAATCAGCTGTTTGAAAAGGCTATGGCGCTCCAGTGAGCTCTGCAGCATCTTTTTGGGTCAGTGACATTGGGGATCGGCCACTTTCTGGCTATTGTTGACCAATTTGTTTGTAAAATGATTATATGACACTTACTAATATAGTCTTTGTGGAAATGATGTGCCATTTTCAATATTTTATACGGTATGGACCCTTGTTTACAAAGTATTTTGTGCTGTCCACACAGAGGTCCTGTTCATAAAATGTGACTGTGACCAGGCAAATCACCTTCATATGATGTCCTCTGTGTTCACACACACTACACCTACCCTAAACTCCTAACAGAACAAGGGGAGATGGTGAGTGCAATGTATTTGAATGCAGAAGATATCACATGGAGGTAATTTGCTTAGTCACATGACCCTTCGTCAGCGGGCAATTTATGGACAGTACCTCTTTTTCGACAGCACAAAATACTTTGTAAACAAAGGCGCGTACTTAATGAAATATAGAAAAAAGTGCAGAATTTCAACAAAGGTTATATTAGTAAGTGTAATATAATAATCTTACAAACACCTTTGTTAACAGTAACCAGAATGTGGCCAACCCCTTTAATGGGCCTAAGCTGCAATGCCAAGCATAGTCACTATAGAATGAGACTGTGCTTGGTTAGATGTAAAATAGCTGCAGCACTACTCTTGGAATCCTTGGCATCCTGTCCTCCTCATACAGCTGATCAGTGGGGGTGCTGGTTAAAGGACTCTCACTCATCAGATATTGATAACCTATTCTGAGGCTAGGTAAACAATATAAAAGTCCTGGAAACCCTCTGTTTCCAGGACTAAACATATGCAGAGAATTGTATCTTCTGAGGCTTCAGAGTAGCTTTGCAAAAAAGAAGGAGGAGCATCTCAGGATTCAAACAGATTAGGTAAGAATAACCTGTGTCACCAGGGCTCCTAGAACCTGCATAGATGCCATTTTTGAAGTCTAAAAGTTTTTCATAATACAGGAAGAAGTAAATATATAAAATGAAATAAATAAAAAAAGCATACTGAAAAAAAATACAAAGGCTAAAGCAATGTACCAATGAGTATTTGTCCCATTTTATAATATATTCTGTACAAGCTAAAGCATATATGTTGCAAAGACATCATAGCCAATTGCTACAAGTTGCCAATTTGAGTTTTTACCCATTA
Organism: Bufotes viridis; assembly: GCA_033119425.1. Lineage (NCBI taxonomy): Eukaryota > Metazoa > Chordata > Amphibia > Anura > Bufonidae > Bufotes > Bufotes viridis. The sequence goes on from CM065591.1 coordinate 382,623,479, forward strand.
TGAGGATAAAAAGTCATTTACCTCAAACATTTGTTTGACTTTTTTTTAACTTCCCTTTGGCCAGCAAAACAAGCAAATTAGAAATTCAAATCTTGTATCTTTTTTCAACCTTCATACCAAATTTAGGGGTATAACAGGTAAATGTTTCATCTATGGCAATAATTGAAATACAGTAGTGCCCCATTCCAATATTACTACCATCTGCATCACATACATTAAGTTCATTAACTGGGAACATGATTAATATGGTCTTTTCTTCAGTCATTTCTCTCTTCCTTGACCTCAAAGTACTAGTGTTGGTCGAGCACCAAAGTGTGGGTGCTCGAGTAGAAAACCTAGGGATGCACCCGAGCACAATGGAAGAAAATGGGAGAACCCGAGCAATAAACCAGGCAACCCCTGCTCTGAAGATGGAAGGGTGTTTGGTTCAAAGAAAAAGGTCAGAAATTGATGGAAACACCACTGAAATGGTTCGTGAACAGCATGAGGAGGATATCTGGATGCATCTTTGACTCTCATGTCGCTGCTGGGAACGATGTTGTCCGAGTAGTACACCATTTATACAGACTCACAATAATAAGCACAAAACCGAAGATTAAATTGCTTTTAGAGGAAAAATTGTTAGAAAACATTCTTTCCTGTATATTCACTTGTATATAAAGTGCAAGTGCTGCCAAAAATTACAAGGAATAGGCGCTCCGATACAACCTGTATATCACATAAAGGAGGGCCTCATTTACATTTTGGTACAATTGCTCAGGTAGTGGGACTCCTCCACTCATAAAGCCTATACACTAAGTGAAAGGGCTGCCAAAAATTACAAGGAACTGGCACTCCAATATACCTTTTATTACACATAAAGGAGGGCATCATACACACCCTTGAAATTATAATTGATGGTCTGCTGGTGACCCTCTAAAACATCAGGGGCGAGGGCCTGCTGCTGATCTGACCATCTAAAACATTATGGACGAGGGCCTGCTGCTGAGCTGACCATCTAAAATATTATGGGTGAGGGCCTGCTGCTGAGCTGACCATCTAAATCATTAGGGGTGAGGGGCTGCTGCAGAAGTGACCCTCTAAAACATTAGGGGTGAGGAGCTGCTGCTGAGCTGACCATCTAAAACATTAGGGGCAAAGGCCTGCTGCCGAGCTGACCCTCTAAAACATTAGGGGTGAGGGGCTGCTGCTGAGCTGACCCTCTAAAACATTAGGGGCAAAGGCCTGCTGCCGAGCTGACCATCTAAAACATTAGGGGTGAGGGGCTGCTGCCCAGCTGACCATCTAAAACATTAGGGGCGAGGGCCTGCTGGTGACCCTCAAAAAAATAATGAATGAGAGCCAGATGGTGACCCTCAAAAACATTATGGTTGAGGGCCTGCTGGTGACCATCAAAAACATCATGGGTGAGGGCCTGCTGGTGGCCCTCAAAAACATTATGTGTGAAATCCCGCTGCTAAGCTGACCCTCTAAAACATTAGGAGCGAGGGCAACCTAATAAGCATCTTGATATGATGGAGGAGGATGAGAAAAGGGAGATTGAACCATATACCCTTTTTTGTGGTGGAATGGGTGCATGCGAATACAGTGTATTCAATACACCATAAAAGCCACATTTAGAGTGCCTTTATGTTCAGACACTTTCTTCTGGTATAGTAGAGAAGTCAGGGGCAATCCAGGCCTTTATCATTTATATAAGAGTCAACCGGTCAGAATTTTCAGTTGACAGGTGAATGCGCTTATCAATTATTTTGCCCCCAGCAGCACTAAATACACGCACACTGACAAAACGCTGGCAGCAGGGCAGGACATCACCTCCAAGTCGTAGAGCGCCAGTTCATGACACGTATCCAGCTTGAACAACCAATAGTTGTAAGGCACAGAGGGATCACTGAGAACGCTGACACGGTCTGCTACGTACTCCTTTACCATCTTCCAAAATGTTTCACTCCTTGTGACACTAGGCCCCACATCAGGTTGAGGGTGCGGGCGGGGTGTAATAAAACTGTTGAAGGCCTTTGAGAGTATTGTTCTGTTGGAACTGCTTTGTGTTTCCCTCGTCTTCCTTCCTCAGTTGGCCAAGGATCTACGTACTCTGCAGCCAGCGTTGTCAGCTGGAAATTTTTTGAACAATTTTTCAACAAGGACCTTCCACAATATTGCTCCATTTTGCTCGTCCTCTACACTATAGGAATGAGAGATGAGAAGTTCTCTTTGTAGCGGGGCTAAAGAAGGGTGAAGTAATTGATGTTGGCCAAAATGCATACAACGCGAGGGTCACAGGAAAGGCAGCCATGTGTGGTAGAGGCCCAACAAACAAGATTTTGCTGTCCTCATCAAGAGGATGACTCTCAATCTCCTCATCCTCTTCCTCCTCTTCTAACCATCCACGCTTAATAGATGGAATACAACTTCCATGGGTACTACCCTCTGTAGCGGAGGCAACCATCTCCTGCTCCTCCTCCTCATCATCCTCCAATTTGTGCTGAGAAGACGACCTGAGGGTGGGCTGGGTATTACCCTGTGTACTGTCTTCCCCTATTTCCACCTCTTTGCCATGCAAAGCATCCGCCTTAATTGTGAGCAACAAGCTTTTGAGTAGACACAGAAGTGAGATGGTTACTCTGATAATAGCGTTGTCGCCGCTCACCATCTGTGTTGATTCCTCAAAGTTGTGTAAAACCTCATAGAAGTCAGATATCAATACCCACTTGTCGCTTGTGAAGAACGGAAGCTGACTGGAAAGGCAACAAATGTTGCAGCTTGTATTCCACTACTGCCCTTTGCTGCTCACAAAGCCTGGCCAACATGTGGAATGTCGATTCCAGAGTGTGCTCGTGTCGCATAACAATCAGTGAGCTGGCAATTGCAAGCACTGCTGCAGAGTTGCCACACCAGCAGAAGCTGTAGATAACTTGCGGAAATGTCAACACCCGTGGCGCACCTTCACCAGTAGCTCAGGCAAATTGGGGTAGGTTTTGAGAAACCGCTGAACCACTAGGGTGAACACTTGGGCTAGTCATGGTATGTGTGTGAGCTTGCCAAGATCCAAAGCTGGCACAAAGTTAAGGCCATTATCAGACACAACCATGCCTTGTTGTAGGTTGAGAGTCGAGAGCCTCAGCACAGTCTGGTCCCTATTTGTCAACTAAGCAGATCAGTTTAAGCATGGCCTGTTGCTGCTTCCCCACTGCAGTGCTATTCTGCTTTTAGCTAATGACTGATGGCTGACTGGTGCTGCAAGATGATAATTCAGAGGTGGAAGTGGAGGAGGACACAAAGGAGAAGAAGGGGGGGTTTCAGCCATTAACGTAGGTGGCGGTGGAAACCCTGATGGAAGTAGGGCCCTCAATCCTTGGCCTTGGTTGCACCTGTGCCATCAGGGAAATGTAGCATCACTGGCCAAAAGCACTTGTCTATGGGTCAGTCGTTAAGTGGACCTTCCCAATAACTACGTTGGTCAGGGCATGGGTGATGTTATGGACAAATGCTGGTGTAAGGCTGGGACTTCACAATGTGAGTAACGTGGGATGGCGGCCTCCATCAGGCTGCGGAAAGCCTTTGTGTCCACAAGCCTAAATGACAACATTTCCAGGGCCATCATTTTTGAAAGGTGCGCATTTAGTTCTATGGCCTGTGAGTGGGTGGCTGGGTATTAGCGCTTTTGTTCAAATGCCTGGGGTATAAACATCTGCACGCTGCGCTGGGACACAGGAGTGGATTTGCTAGCTGATGGATCTTGTGAAGGTCCAAGTGCATGGTGGGAGGCATCCGGGCCTACGTTTTGGACAGGGGATTGTGCAGCATATAACACATGGGAAGAGGAGGCAGTGTAACTGCATACACTGATGGAACCCAGGCGTTTGGCCAACCTATTACGGAGCTTTGATGCCATGTAGCAGATCATGCTGGTGGTGGTGAGGTTGCTAGTGTTCACGCCCCTGCTCATTTTGGAATGGCACAGGTTGCAAATGACAATTCTTTTATCGTCCGCACTTTCCGCAAAAAAGCGCCGTACTGCGGAACACCTACCCCTTGGCAAGGGAGATTTCCGCAAGGGGGTGCTCGGGGGAACAGTTGTAGGCCTGTTTGGTGTAGCCTGCCTTCTCCCTTTTGCCACCCACTGCCTCTTCCAGCCTTTTGCAGGGGGTTGCGGATCCCTCCCCCTCTGTACTGCTATCCTCACTCAGTTTGCCACCTTCCCAGGTTGGGTCAGTGACTTCATTGTCCACCACCTCATCTTCCACTTCCTAACTCTGGTCATCCTCCTGACTTGTTGACCTAACAACAACCTCAGTTACAGACAACTGTGTCTCATCCTTATCATGAACCTCTTGAGACACAAATTGTGCTTGAATTATTGGCAACTGTTTATCATCATCATCATCCACCCCGTGAAACACTAATTGTCATTCCCCATGGGGCATATTCTTCTGACTGTGGATGCTTAGGAGATTGGGCACAAGATCTCCCCATGTCCCTCTTCAAGCGGGCTTGTTGAGAGGCCCAAATTAAGGAATCCCAATGAAAATAGCTCCTCGGAATATCCGAGTGTGGGATAACTTGTTTGCCAAGACTCTCCATGGTGGATAGACGGAGTATCAGGGTGAGGATTCTGTTGACCAGACTCTTGGCTACAGGAAGACATGGTGGTGCTTAACCGGCCGGAAGTATTATCTGCTGCAATCCAACTGACCACCTGGTCACACTGGTATGACTTTGAGAGTGGTGTCCTGCAAACCGGGACATAAAGCTAGGTATTCCTGTCCCTTACTGCTCGCCTTGCGCATATTAAATGGTCTATATGTGCTTGCAAGTATGCCACACATACAGTAGTGCAGGTTTTGTAAGTGTCTGCGCAAATAAAATACACATAATGTCACAGATATTTTTAGGATACACAAATGTTTTATAGGAGGTATAGTTGAAGTAATGTTGCTGTCACCACCGGCTAATAAAAAATTACACTGAATGAATGTCACTGATATTTAGAATACACAAACCTTATACAGGAGGTATAGCGCAAGTAAAGTCGCTGTCACCAACGGCTAATAAAAATTTACACTGAATGAATGTCACTGATATTTAGGATGCACAAACGTTATACAGGAGGTATAGCGCAATTAATGTCACTGTCACCACCAGCTAATAAAAAATTACACCAAATTAATGTTACTGATATGTAGGATAGGCAAATGTTATACAGGAGATATAACGTAAAGGTAATGTAACTCTCCACAGCAGACACCGTCTACGAAAAAAGTACACTGGAGGTCACAGATATTTTTAGGCTGCACACACGTTACACCGTAGATGTAGCACAGATAATGTCGCGGTCACCAGCGGCGAAAAAATTTACACTGAATGTCACTGATATTTCGGATGAACTAACAATATACTGGAGATGTCGTGCAGATAATGTCGCTGCCACCAGCAGCAAAAAAATGAGACTTAATGTCACTGATATTTCGGATACGCAAACGTTATACAGGAGATGTAGAGCAGGTAATGTAACTGTCCACAGCGGACACTGTCTATGGAAAAAGTACACTGGATGTCACAGATATTTTTAGGCTGTGCACATGTCAGACAGGAGATGTAGCGCAGATAATGTCGCTGTCTGCAGCGGCCAAACAATTGAAAGCTATTTAACGCAGGTTGCTCTAAAAATATATATTGCTTTTCACATACAACTATAGTCCTTAAAAGGACTTTTGGGTCTCTAACAAGTTTTAGCAATTTAGTGCAGGTTGTGTTAAGGATATATATTGCAGCCACACACAATAGTCCTTAAAAGAACTTTTGGGTCTCTAACACGTTTTAGCAATTTAGCGCAGGTTGCGCTGAAAATATATATCGCTGCCACACACAATAGTCCTTAAAAGGACTCTTGGGTTTATAACAAGTATAAAAACTTAAATATTCCTATTTCACTCCCTACACTTTTCCTTCTACTCTCCAGCTCTCCCTGACAAAGACTGAGCCGAACACATGTCATCGGGTGCTATATATCACCCGATAACGCAATCCGGCCAGCCAATCACTGTAATGCCAGCAGTCAACATGGCTACGGCATTACAGTGAATGGCAGTACTTAACTGCACGTTTATTGGCTGTATAGCAGCCAACAAACGTAAGGGGAGCATGCTCGCCCAACACTAGTCAGTACCCATGTGATCTGCATTATACAATTCACTGCTTTTCCCCTGCTTCCCTTGCACAGCAAAGAATGCTTCTGTCCTAGAGAGATGAACTAATTTACTTTTGCCAATGTTGAAATGGATCTGTTCTTGTCAGTGGGTCCCCTAACAAGCTCAAAGTTGGCCATGCAAGGTTAATATTATTATATGGACAGTTCTCTTTGATAGTATAATGCTGTATAGATATTGACACGACATTTTGCAAGAGGACCCTGTTTCACTTTTGATGGAATGTTTGATGCCAGATACTCCTGTACTGACTAAGCTAAGTGTTTACTCATGCAAGAATTAAATAATCATCTTCGTTTCAGACGGCAAAGTGCCTGCGCTATTTTCTACTCTATTTAATTGCTACTAAAACATCTTTTGCACGAAAATTACAAAATGGTTAATAAATTAAGCACATCCCAATTAGTGTTGTTTATTTCTCTAGGTAACAGGAAAATAGCAGTATCATCACAGGTGCTTCACTCTACAAAGATGGTTTATTATCCGAAATAAGCAACCCATGTTGTGAAAATCATTATTGCTACTTTCAAAATGTCCCAATACAGTAATGCATTTAAAATTACAAATACATGTTACCTACGCTGTAACGGGACAAGGATTTATTGACTTTCTAATTGTCTTGATTTACCTTTAAAATAAACATATTGAATGTAATGCAGATAAAAGGTGCTGAATATGCTCGAAATAAAGATATGTAAATATTCTATTAAAGGCAAAAAGGAAAAACCTGCAGATGGAGTGCTGTGGATTTTTCCTCTTTGGTGTATGTGAGCCTGGGTCAAGTTGTGTTTGCACTGTGCTGCTATGTTTCTTGTTTGTGCTCTAATAAACACTTCCAGACCACCCATTGTTTATATGTGTGGTCCTAAAGTGCATAATAGAACACAATCAAGAATACAAGAATGTCCTTGCAGAGATAGCAGTTTCACACTGATCATGAAGTTGTGTGGGGAGCTTGATGTAAGTAAGTAACAGTAGGGCTCACCATAGAGAAGGTGCTCAATGAGTGATGTATGTACAGATTGAGAAGCAACAATGTGCCAACTTCCTTCTCTGGTCCTACTAATCATCTGATTACCAGGGTTGGGTACCTGCACAAGCTGCTGGGTCTTAGCGGACCCAGATAAACTCTGCAGTAAGACATTACAGCATTATAAAACCTCGGGGCTATATTCCCCCTGTAACTGTATTTCTGTTATTTGATAGATCATATAAAAGAATATTGGGTATCAGACTACTATAACCTGCCTCTCTACATGCAGAAATAGCAGTCCTTATATAAGCAGTAGCTTCATTGGCCTTACTAATGGACAATACATCCTGTTGACATGGCAAACATTGATAATTAAGAATATATAATATTTAAAATGGATCTAGTAAAGCAGCACTGTCCATAATTGCTTTGCTCCAGATATCTTCTCTTGATGGCAATAAAATTAACTGAGGGTTTCCTGGTATTTTAGGGTACTGTAGACCATGCTAGCATTTATATCTTTATATGTTGTAGTGGAAAGGATTTGATTCATTCACAGCAGCACTGATCCTGAGTGACTGTACAACTATTAATGTATGAATCAATAAATGCACCCATCCGCCTTCCTTTCTGCCTTCATTCTGTTTCCTAGAATAGTAAAAAGAGGATTTGCTGTTGTTCATCCTTCCCCACTATTTCAGGACATTTTGTAGAAGCTGTCAGTGGAAATTAATTGGGAAGGTAGTAAGAAATCCTCACAATACAGGTACTTTTTCAACTACAGATATTGATTTTCCTGTATCAGTTCGTGAAGATAGGGAAAAAAAAGAGCAAAGGTTTATGCAAGAGAGACAGAGAGCATAGAACGAGCAGCTTGATTTACCAATCTGCAATATCTATGAGGTCAGACAAATACATGTAGGTGATGTCACTTCATTAACGTTCTGCATAGTTTTCTGAGGAAGTGTAAATAATGAATCTGCCAGCAAAAAAATAAAATAAAAATCAGCATCTCTTATAAGAAATAAGAAATAAAGCGACTTGTGCAGTACCCCTGTGAAGGTGAAGGGACATGCCTTTGATTCTAAAAGCCAATTTTTTTTTTTTTTTCATTATATTACAGGGAAGACAGTCATTTTAAGACAGTGATTTTGAGAATCTGATTTGCGGACCAAAAAGCTTTGCTCCATTTATTTTCACCAAAAGTAATGTGTCAAAAGGACTCACTGGAGACTTTCAGGTAGATCCGAGTCTGGTTCATTTGAAAGCAGGGACAGAAATATGGGTCAGGGTAGGGGTCTAGTATAATTGAATTCAAAATTTAATATTGGCCACAAAAAAAATTGCTAAGACATGTTTTTCCATATTGCCTTGTTCCTTAGCTTATTTATTCACCTCACTGGCGTTCACATAGAACCCACAACACAGAAATGTGAGCCATGCCATGAAGCACAATAGCCGCTTTGATTCCTATTCCGTAGTCTCCATAATTAATCAGAATTGCACTTTGCTGTTCTTTTCTCTTCTCAACATAACATTGTTAATATTTTGCTACTTTCTAAGTCGAAGTGCAACTTTTATGTCCCTTAGCTCAAATAATGTTCTGTCTGAAAATGAAAAGGCTATTCAGCCTATTATATAATTAAACCTGCTTATAAAAATAATAACGTAACTTGAAATTTCCAGTGGTGTAAATTCATTGTGCATGCATGAATAAGCCAAAAGGTTTGAATCTTATACAACGTGGTTACAAAGTTCTAATCCCAGGCATAAAATGGCAGGGTACCTTATGTTGGGCTATCTTGAATGTATCATTGGTGTCCAGGAACCATATGCTGATTATCACCGCAGATCACCTTGGTCTAATCCAGTGCTTCTCAATTATTTTCTGTCATGCCCCCCCCTCGGAAGAAGAAAACATTTTGCGCCCCCCGCGCGACTGTAAATAGTATCATTTGTCTATAAAATTGTTATAAGTACACCAATCCCCCCACAGGTGAGGGCCATTAACCCCCCCTCCCCCCCCAAATCATGTGCAGGCTCCATTAACCCCCCTCCCCCCAAATCATGTGCAGGCTCCATTAACCCCCCAAATCATGTGCAGGCTCCATTAACCCCCCCAATCATATGCAGGCTCCATTAACCCCCTCCCCAATCACGTGCAGGCTACATTAACCCCTCCCCCAAATCATGTGCAGGGTCCAGGCTTCCCCCTCCCCCAAATCATGTGCAGGCTCCCCCCCCCCAATAGGGTCCAGGGTCCAGGGTCCCGGGTCCCCCCACCCACCCAATACTTACCTCCCTGGAAGCGCTGGATGCAGGCCTCTTCCGGCCTGTGTCCCGCTCTGCACTCTGCTCAGGCAGCGCGATGACGTCACAAGGCCCGCAGCCTATCAGAGGAGCAGGGGAGGAAGACGCCTCTCCCTCCCCTGCCGCACAGCACAGCGATCTGTATCGCTGTCCAGAGGACGGCAATACAGATCACTATGGAGATGAACGCTATGGAGTGGAAGCGTTCATCTCCTGTCACCTGGAGCCCCCCTTTACGGAGCCTCGTGCCCCCCACTATTTGAGAAACGCTGGTCTAATCTAACAAGGTTGACCCATCTGACGTGTATGCTGCTGTCCCAACTTCCCCCTTTCATCGCAGTTTTGGGCCATAAGAAGGATCATCTGTTGGAGTTCCACATGCCTGATCTGTTTATTCACAGGGGAAATATGCTGCATCAAGAGGTGTCTGGCAGCAGATTATACTCCTCAACCCATTCAGAACATGCATGCTTGACAATGACAAAAATCTATGAGAAATAGTTTTTGGTCAAATATTTATGACCAGTGTATGGCTATATTCCACCATTAGCAGCAAGTGAGATTTCACTATATCCACTCTAGTTGTGCAATGATTTGTTTCCTGAGGCTCCATACAATGTTTTTTTTTTTTTTGTCTCTAATACTGGCTCAGCTCTAAAACAGGTATTCTGGCTAAGTGTTTGGTATTGAACATGTAAAAGTAAAAGTTAAAGGCTATATTGAGACATGGACCAGATTGTGCAGTAGAGATAAACTGATTTCTGACATATGAGGGTGCTCGTGGCTGAATGATTTGAAAGTAATTTAGATGATGACACTGTCAAAAATGAGATACTTCAAGGACATGGCATTAGACAAGGCTGCCCATTAATAGATGGCTATACCTGTTATTGTAGCCTGATACTTTTGAATTACTGTATTTTTTGTATGTGGAAGTCATTCAAGTGACTTATCTTCACTGAATCTAGCCTTCTCAACTCAATTACCTCTATACAATGTACTGTTTCCTGGGATGACTGATAAAAAAAAGTTGGCTTTCTGTCATTATACCTGTGTACTCACACATAATGGGCCATTGTTCTTTATTCCTTTGGAGTAACTAAAAGGTCATTTACCCCAGCATATAATTTTGTCAGACCAACATTTTATCCTTATTCATATATTTACTATATAAGTTATGACGATACTATTAATATTTTGATATTTACTGGCAAATATTGTTAAAAAGATGGATAAGCAAATTGATATATGATAGATAGATAGATAGATAGATAGATAGATAGATAGATAGATAGATATGAGTTCAATGGAAAATCAAATATGACATCACCTGGATGCATTAAAAATTTTAATATTTATTAAATAGACCATTTTGATTATAGGAACAGAAAAGTTAAAAAAACAACAAAAAAAAAACAACAGTGATGCTTCTGTCACCTGATAGACACCAATGGTGCTAATGGACTACATTAACTATAAGGTAGTCCTAAGGGTTTTAGTAATGGTGTCCACCCTTTTACCAGAAAAAATAGCACTGTCTATTATTTTTCTTTACATAATCTGCCATATAGTCTCCTAATTATAGGTGCAGACTAGGAACATAAAGTGGCCCTGGAAAAAAAAAAGAAAAGAAAAGTGGCCTCATGATGTAGGCGAGTCCAATTGACAGGAAGTGGGACAACAGAAGTAGGTGGGGCCAGTAATACCCTAGTACTGGACAAAGTACCACCCCAGCAGAACCAAATACTACCGTACAGCACAAAATACTGCCTCAGCAGAACCAGATATCACAGTACAACTCAATATACTGAGTTAGAAAGGGAGACAAGAGAGAAAGTTATCGATTGAGCAATAGTTTGGGCTGCAGCTTTAAGTGACTCCCCTATAAACATACAGTATTATCTTGATATCCATAGCTCATTGAAAATAAATAACAGATTGGCTGTTGAGAATGCTGTGGAATGTAAAGGATGTCATGCAATCTGAATGTAATTATTTTAAAGGGATTGCCTGGTTTGGACATGTCCTCATCTCTCCCTCTATTAGAACTCTTGGCCCACTGCTGGAACCTCTGTATATCTGTGCTGATAAAGGGATCAGTACCGATCATCCATTGAAATTCAAAGACCATGAATGTCTAAAGGTTCCATACACATTTGATTATTGTTGGCTAAACCTGCCATTTATGACAGAACTGGGCAAAAATCGAATGTGCTTTGAGCTACAGGTAATGTTTCAGAATCAACAGTCTTATGTGTACGGCGGGCTCCCAACTCTCCCTCGACAGAATATGTCATGGGAAGAGCAGGACTGGCCATGCTGAATTAGTGCTGAGTGCAAATATTTGAATTGCGATTTTTTATCGGGAAATCGGCACTTCGAGAATTCACGAATATTTTGAATATAGTGATATTTATTCATGAAAACAAATATTATTATTTTTGTTTTCGTTTTTTCATCTGAACCTATTACCTAGTATACCTACCTGCTTCTTGCTTGTGGGCCAATGTGAGAAGGCTGCAATATTGTAGTCTATAGTCAATTAGAATATTCTTTATTATTTAATATTTTTTTTCTCTTATGCAAAAAATTTGCAATGTAATATTCACATAATGCGAATATTCTAAAACACGAATATATAGCACTATAGAATATAGTGCTATATATTTATTTTTTAGAATATTCGTAGTTTTTTTCCATCTGAAGTCATGATTCCTCTCTGCTTCAATTGCTTTTGGGCCAATCACTGTTCACATTAAATTGGAAAAAATGACGAGTATTCTAAAAAATGAATATATAGCACTATATTCAATATAGTGCTATATATTCGTTTTTTAGAATATTCGTCATTGATGCATATTCTAAACAAAGAATATTAATTTTTTAGAATATTCATCATTTTTTTTACAAATGAATTTATTATTCCTCCTTGCTTAATTTGCTTTTGGGCCAATTACTGTTCTCATTAAATTGGAAAAAAATTATAAATAGTCTAAAAAATATGAATAAATAGCACTATATTCAATATAGTACTATATGTTAGTCTTTTAGAATATTCAGATTACGCGGATATTACATTGCCAATTTTTTGCAATCAATAGAATAATCTTAAATATGAATATTCGTGAATATATGATGAATATTCGAATGAATATTCACGAAATATCGCAAATTTGAATATTCCCCCTGTTCATCACTATGCTGAATTTCAAGATGTATGTGCATTGGTGGGTCCAGAGAAATAACTGTTCAAATACTCAAGGTGTTTGTGCACCTTAAATCAGACAATTTTGAAAAGTTTGCAAATAAGACTAAAATGCTAAATTGTTGCATTTTATTGGGCACTCACTATTCACACTTAAAATGTGTGCAATAGAGCGGAATTGTTAGTCTGTGGGTAAAGACGAGCGTGGTTCTTGAAAATTCGATTTGGCTGCTTTGCCGAATTTTACCCCAAAAATTACTTTGTAGCAAATTACTTTGTCACAAAGCGCATTTTTTTGTAAGTAATGGGCGCAATCATGCGGAATGGCGATTGCACCGCCCACAACAAACTGGCGTTTCTGTACTGTCTGATAACAGTGGAAGAGAGAAGGAAGCTGGGAATAGAGGTCTATCGAAAACCAACACACAGACCAGTACCTGCTATTTGATTCCCACCATCCTCTAGACCACAAACTGGGAGTCATCCACACTCTGCACCACTGGGCAGAGAAAATCCCCACCAGCACAGAGGCCAAGGCGAAGGAATTCAAACACCTCAGAGGGGCACTTAAAACTTGTGGGTATCCAGATTGGGCCTTTGTCAAAACAGAAGGAAGGAGAAGAAAGAATACCAAGACTACTAGTGAGGGCAAGAAGCATGAAAGACGCAAAAATATGGTTATCCCATATGTAGCTTGGGTGTCTAAGAAACTCAAAAGGATTTTTAATAAACATAACATCCCTGTCTGCTTTAAACCCAGCAACGCACTGAGACAACAACTGGTTCACCCAAAAGACCGAACACCTAAACACAAGATGGACAACATTGTGTACGCAGTCCAGTGCAATGAGGAATGCGCAGAACTGTATATTGGCGAAACAAAACAACAACTACATTAGCGTATGGCACAGCATAGAAGGGCCAAATCCTCTGGTCAAGATTCAGCCGTGTACTTATATCTAAAAGAAACAGGTCACACCTTTGAAGACAGTCAAGTACGTGATTTGGATAAGGAGGCCGATTGGTACAAACGAGGTGTGAAGGAGGTCATCTACATAAAAATAGAGAAGCCAAGTTTGAATAGAGGCGGGGGGTTAGACATCTATTGTCTGCCACTTACAATGCTGTCTTGACACCTTTTTCTGGGAGGTCATAATCACCTACTGACTCCAATTAGGACTATGGAATCAACACCTTTGACCCCATGCTGTGTATAATGACCTAATTTCCAGATGTTTATTTAGTTACATATTTATTCCCAGAGGATTCTTGTACAAGTCACTCAGAATTGAGAAAGCTCGTTGGAAGAACGAATGAAATGTTTTCAAGAAATCTACAGCAAGTCCAGTTGCCTTGATTTATTCTTTACAGATATACCATGCCCTGGATAAATGATAACCCTCACAGACCCCATCATTAAGCCCCTCTTTGCGTTCAAATGGATGAGGTAAGTATGATTTTTTTATTTTTGTACAAAAACACAAATGATGAGGCTCGACCAGTCCAGCTGAAATGGTTTGGTGCAACCAGTCACTAATCCCCCTGATTACCAAGGTACAATAATGAATGAATAATAACGGTTGGGCACTCAGATACTGGATCCCCTGGCAAAGCAGAGACTTGCTAGTATACAAAAGATTTATTAAAACAGCATATAAAACAAATACATTTGGATTCCTTGATAAACAATCAATATGGGTAGCTTGATTTCGATTAACTTGTTGTCTCCATGATTGTAGGACCAGACTGCAATGTTAAAATGTTATAAAATATTCCTTGAATGTACAGTATATCTCCACTTCCAAGGGTACGTGATAGTGCCCTCACTATCAATGGTATGTCCAGAAAATTCAATGATAGGCTTATATACCTCTGGCAATGGTACTTGGATACAATGCACAATTGGCCTAAAGTCCCTATAATATGGGCATTTCTTAAAGGTATGTACTCACTGTCCGACTGGATCAGCTGTTATCCGCGGGCGGCGTGTGTGGCGTGCCATACTTTCTTTGCTCTGCACAGCTGGTTTTCTCATAGTGTCGCGAGAACACCGTCGATCCCGTCAGAAACAGACAAGCAATTCGATATTGGCTTCCTTAACGTAGTCCATACGTGGCTGTCAGCAAAAAACCTTACATCTGTTGGGTACTGTACACTCCACTGTCAAAAGCGTCAGACGCATTTCGGGAACTCTGTATTTCTGCCACTGAGAATGCAATCTGCCAGTGAGGAAGGGACAAGAAATACAGAGTTCCCGAAACGTGGAGTGTACAGTGGAGTGTACAGTACCCAACAGGTGTAAGGTGGTTTGCCGGCAGCCACGTATGGACTACGTTGAGGAAGACAATATTGAATTGCTTGTTCTTTTTCTGATGGGATTGACGGTGTTCTCGCGTCACAACGAAAAAACAAAACGGTGCTGAGCAAAGAAAGTGTGGGACGCCACACACGCCGCCCGTGGATAACAGCTTATCCAGTCGGACAGTGAGTACATACCTTTAAGAAATGCCCATATTATTGGGACTTTAGGCCAATTGTACATTGTATCCAAGTACCATTGCCAGAGTTATATAAGCCTATCGTTAAATTATCTGGACTTACCATTGATAGTGAGGGCACTATCACGTACCCCTGGAAGTGGAGATATACATTCAAGGAATATTTTATAACATTTTAACATTGCAGTCTGGTCCTACAATCATGGAGACAACAAGTTAATCAAAATCAAGCTACCCATATTGATTGTTTATCAAGGAATCCAAGTGTTTTATGTATTTGTTTTATATGCTGTTTTAATAAATCTTTTGTACACTAGCAAGTCTCCGCTTTGTCAGGTGATCCAGTATCTGAGTGCCCAACCGTTATTATTAATTCGTTTTTTTATTTTTACAGAAAATTGATTTATTACCATGAAGCAAGTAGAAATTTGGCTTTACGGCGATTTAAATTTTCCCTGAAATTCGGATTGAAGTTCACTTTGGATACTTTGAGTTGCTGAACAGGTGTGTGAGGTTTGCGAGTGTTTTATATATTGTATAGTTTGAACAAGATCTTGAAATCATCTGTATTAAAGGGAGTCTGTCACCAAAATTGGACATTATACACTGCTTACATGTGGCTCTAGCACAACTACCCATGATTCCAATGGTACCTTTGTTCTTTTGTTGTCACTTTCAGCAGCTGAAAAAAACTCTGTTTAATCCATATGCAAATGGGGCTCACAAGTGACCAGATGTGGTGTTCGTGGTAACTTTTTTTCCCATTACTTCTCCTCGGCCTCTTGCTTGTCCCGCCCTGTAAGTCTGTTGTGTCATCCACAGTACAGGCCGAGATCCCACATGTGTGCAGTTCACCGCTGGCCCGGGCATGAGCACTGTGATGCCCATTATGGGCATCTAGTGTGCATGCGCCGGCGGCCAGAGCTCATGCGCGGGATCTCGGCCGGTACTGGGGATGACACAACGGACTAACAGGGCAGGACAAGCAAGAGGCTGGGGAGGAGTAATGGGAAAAAAGTCTGAGTGCCCTGGGAACCTACACTACAAACCCTGCCCCTGGGCACTTGCAAGCCTCATTTGCATACGGATTAAACAGCGTTTTTTCAGCTGCTGAAAGTGACAACAAAAGAACAAAGGTACTATTGGAATCATGGGTAGTTGCGCTAGAGCCACATGTAAGAAGTGTATAATGTCCAATTTTGGTGACAGACTCCCTTTAAGCAAAACTACAAAGTTGCAGCTTCAAGAATAAATCTGCATGTTAATTAAAATATGTTTAATCACTGTGGTCTTTTTAAAAAAATCTTATTTAGATTAGGTTCACGCTACATTTTACCATACAGTTGACATATTTACTGTATTCTACAAAAAAACGTTATTGTTAGAACAGAATGCAACATTGTTATTGACTTTGATTGTTAAACATCAGGGTACAATACATCTACATTCAGTTTTTTTGGGCAAGAAAGTAAAACTTGGCTTCCTGCATTCCTCTATAGAGTAAAACAACATGATGCAGACAAATAGGTGTTCACATATACTTTTGAATCCTGTTCTAGCCGTACGTCTTTGCAGTATGCAGTAAACTATATACACCTGAACTATATGACAATGCAACAAAAATAAAGTTAGACCAGCACCTCCAAACAATACGTAATAAAGTTCATGTACAAGCTTTCAAGGCTGACATGCAAAAACAATATATGCAGCACCCTTCTCCATGCGCAAAGACAGATGCACACACTGAAAACATGGGTTGTTCTGAATTGCATTAGTGATATAATTACTATATCTGAAAATTAACAGTTCTTTGTGTACGTTTTTGACCAAAATTGTGTCTGACCCATCTACAAGCAGCAAGGTAGCGTCTGCAGATGGGACCTACACTGTCAGACTTGGGCCTAGGCCTAAACCTTTAGATACTGTAATTGGGCCCAACAGTATTTTGATCAAAAATGTGTACAAAGAGCTTCTAATTATCATGTATAGTAAAGATAACTCATGTTTTCAGTGTTTGCATCTGTCTTTTCGCATGGAGCAGTGTGCTGCCACATATAGTGAACTGTATCTTTATTAGGCGCATTTCAGGCACATGATGGCATCGCAACTGTTATTTGTGTGCAATCTGGGACTTTTCCTCGCTCACGCCAGGTCTCGAATTGTAGGCGTGGACTGGGCGGGAAAGGTAGGCGCCTGTTTTAGGTGTAGAAAATGGTCAAAATGTAAGCTAGTCTTAATACATGACCCCATGATGTGTAGCTTCCTTAGCACATATAGATTTAGCAGATTGTTATTCCATGTTTGGAACATTGTTTAGCAACCATTTCATTGCTTTTCTCTTCTAAAATGACAAGGGAAGAAAATGTAATGGATAAGTTAACGGACTGGTGTCTTTTTTCAGTCTTACATTCTATGGAATTCTTGATTTATGCATTTTCAAGGATATTGACTAATGTTGTAGCATTAGATTTTATGAATATTTAATATTTATTAAAAATGTTCTTGTGTTTTATTGCATTAGGCTATGTATTTGTATAGTAAAATTATTTTACCGTGCCATCCATGAGTCGAGAAGTTCCATAAAACTGGCACTTAAAAGATTGAATGCTTACTGAGCAATGTTACCTATTTATGATGCAGATTTGAAAGGAATAGTGGCATACTTTATTGTATGTTAGCATTTACTTTTGAGCTTTTATTATTGAGGCTTTCTGCCCTAGCAGGATCATTAAAAAATTGAGAACATTTGATATTAGATTGTATAATATCTGGATTAATGGCATCTCCTATAGATTTATAAAATGATCATAGTTGGATAGTTACCTCATACAGCTGAAACTCGAAAAATTAGAATATTGTGCAAAGTTCATTTATTTCAGTAATGCAACTTAAAAGGTGAAACTAATATTTGAGATAGACTCATTACATGCAAAGCGAGATATTTCAAGCTTTTATTTGTTATAATTTGGATGATCATGGCTCACAACTCATGAAATCCCAAAGTCACAATTTTGAGGTACCCTTTGCTTAGGGAGTATGGGTTAATTAGCTGACTAGAGTGTGACACTTTGAGCCCTGAATGTTGAACCTTTTTACAAAATTCTAATTTTAAGCTGAATTAATGCAATTCCTTTTAATTTGCATTACTGAAATAAATGGACTTTTGTACGATATTCTAATTTTTTGCGTTTCACCTGTACATACATGATTTTGCTGAGAGTCAAGATATTATGTCAACCCCAGTAATATAGTTCTTCCAGGAAGTCCAGCATGTGAGTCTCTGGATAACAGCTAACGGGAATGGGATCCAGTGGCTTTTAAAAATAAAATGCTGGCTTTGGGCTGTACAAATGCCACTGCATTGGATATGGTAACCCTGGTAGTATGTTCCTCTGCCAGAACAGACTCCTACGTATATTACCTTCAGCACAGATATAAACATAGCCTAGTTAGTATATGTTACCTAATTACTCTCTAGTTGGCTGAGAGGACATGCTTTCTATGCATGTTTTACCTGGCATTCCTGTAAACCTCTCCACTAGACTCATTACAATGGCAATGGCATCTAGAGGAAATGCTTATTCAGTTGACAGTTGTTTCTCCTGAGCCTTCCCCCATATGCATGCTGTTGTGTATATTCTCAATATTGCAAGAGGAAAAAGCCTCTGCCAGATATCTCTGGTGGCAGTTTATCTTTTTGAAAATAAAATGATTGAGCATGTGGAAAACCAATTCACCTGGTACCTCTTTTCCTCATTAGGGAAGAGTTGGGATACCACCATACAGTGGCAGGTTATCATATGGGCAGTCAGGGCTTTTGAAGCTCCTAGAGGGCCCAAAGTACTCATATGATAAAGCATCACTGACTTTCTTCTATTTCAACCTGATGCTGATGCTTGCCATTAATATAGCCCCTACCACCATCGGAGGCCCACTGCCACTGGCGGCGATGGTCAAAATTCTGAGGCCTACAGGCTGGTCTCTTCTCTGTGAGAGGGAGGTCAGGAAACTCGTGAAGCTGCTCTTTAATTAACGGTTTTTAATGTCAAATTAAAGGGGTTTTCTGGGAATGATGTAAAATGACTAGAATGTAAGCAGGACTGGTTGCTTCCAGCCTAAGGAGGTGAGGGGGTGTGGCCTCACTACACATTACACTGCTCTAAAATGAATGGTATTGATGCAATCCTGCCTATGATATGCCATCAGCAGCCTAAGCAGCCTGGCAGGAAAACTCACCCAATGTGTGGTTTATGCAAGTGCCAGAGAGTAGTTTGTAGTGAGGCCACACATCCTCCCCTCCCTACGTAGCTTTGCAAGTGGTGGTAACAGACAACCTGCCATCCCCCTTCTCCCCCACTTATCCATATAGCCCCCATCAACTTTTTTTCTCTCCTTGTTCCACCACAGTCACTTGTTTTGTCCTACTGCCCTGTACAGACCACCTGCCAGCTACTTCTTGCATTAACCACTCATGATAGCCCCTTCGAGTTACTTGCTGTGTTAACCAATAGTGATAAGTGGCAGGGGCAATATTCTAATTCACAATATTTTGCGAATATTCGGTCAAATATCTGTCATATATTCGCGAATTTGAGATGATTTTCTTGATTGCGAAAAATTGGTAATGTAATATTCGCCTAATGTGCACGAAATACAGGTGTGGATCACTATAGCTATATTTTTCAAGCTGCTAGAAGTTTCCTGAGACCGGAGAAAATGGTTGGCACAGCTGAACATTACAATAGCTTTATATGCAAATAGAGTGCTCTAATATATTCATGATTGCGAAAATCGGCACTAATGATGCAAATATTTTGGCGCAATACGTGCACATATACACAATGCGTAACAGGTCTGACTACATATTAGTGATTGGTGCGCAAAGTATTGTTGTGAATTTATGCCATCACAGCACTAACTACCTAACTAACTATCTAATGTCAGGACACAGGAAAGCAGAGAGCGCAGCAATGACACTGCTGTCTCTCTCAGATCTGCAAAATACTGCAAACAGTGGCTGCTGAGATGTTTCTTATATACTAATGGGGTAGGCAACTTTCCTATTGGTTGCTAGGGATGTTGCTAAGCTAAGACAAAGACATTGCAGCCTTCTCATTGGCCCACAAGGAAGAAGGGAGGTCACTGATTTTAAAAAATCTAGAATATTAGAAATTACGAATATATATCCCTATATTCTAAATATTCGCGAGTTCTCGAAGTTCCGATATTTGCGATTAATATTTGCGATTCGAATATTCACGCCCAACACTATTAACCAACTCCACCCCTCTAAGCCCATGCAAATTTGTTGAAAACTCTTGTCCATACAAAACCCTGGTCACCTGTCTCACTCCACTGCTTCTCAGTCATGGGGCACCTGATGCTTTGTGATCACCTTGCTCACTCATGACCTTCTGCTTTTACTTACTGCCTCCTCTCACAAAACTCTTGCCACCCCTGTGATCACCTTCCTGAACTTAGATAGTAACTGGCTCTATGGGAACCAGAAATCCCTAATGGTGGCCACATTTATACCACTGCACACTTTTTAATTGGTTCTTACTGTTATCTATTGGATTAATGTAAAATCTAGTGAATTCCTATACTTACCTTTCTAGCTTTTGTGCCTATTTTCAGGTCCAGGTGCCCATACCTGAAAATAACCCGAGGGTAAGTGTGGTCTGAGGTCTGAATTTATTCAGGTTTCTGGACCCGGGTTAATCTGGTGCCACAGAAAGATGGTGCTGACTCTAGACATGGCGTGGCAAGGAGGTGATATTGAAAGGAAAGGGGGGCTATTATCCTTTTAATATGTCCCTGTCACCATACATATTATATGATTAGCAGATTTGGCTGACATTCATCTTATGTCTATGGCCCCCTTTATAGAGAAGTTGATAGAAATGTAACAGTGAGCTATCAGACTGCACAAATGAAACCTTTCAGTTTTGCTGCATTGGTATGTATATATATAGGGTGAATTCACACACATATCTCATATGTGAGCACCGGAAGGCATAGCAATTAATATTTTCAGTTATAGTACACTGTAACTAAAAGCAGATTACTGTCCTAGCTGATGGAGATAGCAGACTGTGACTACAAACCAGATTACTGTCTTAGCTGATGAATGAAAACTTCCAAGAACAGGTCACTGAAAATAAAAAGAATAATAATGGTACCAAATAAGAAGTGTTATGTGTATAATTGTAATTGCAGAGCACAAGAACCTCATCTGTAATGTAATAAGGATTATATCAGTAAACATAAGTAGGTAGAAAAGTGTGATGGATGAACAGAGAGAATATATATAAGAATGGACTCACAAGGACATTGACCTTGAATTGGATATGGTGAGCTAGTCAAAGGGATTTACGTAAAAGGGTGGCAGCAGAAATGAATTAGATGATGGAAGTGAATCTGGCAGCAACATTCAGAATTAATTAAGGTGCAGATAGATCAGATAACAGGAGGTCAGAAAGGAGGAAGTTGTTCCAATGCAACATAATAAGGAAATAAATTAGAATTCATGATAATTGAAAAGTGGATCAATTCTTGCAATATGTTTCATGTAATAATTGTCAGGAATGTTTGTTTTTGGGGGTTCTCTAGGGCTTTCTTTGTCTCAAAGGGACACAGGTTGTTAAGCAACAAAAGTTGAAAGATTAGCTCATGTGAGAAAGCTGTAAAAATAAAATATAAGATCACTGCAGAACAGTTTTATGGCGGCAGAAGGTAAGGGATGCAGATAGATGTATTTGTGTATTGAATTAGGGAAGTATAAATTAAGACTTTGTGGAATAAATGTCTTGACAATAAAAATTTTAACCTTTCTCTCTTCTCAGGCAGGATAAGGTAGACAGTGCTTTAGTAACTACACCATAAGCCTTTATACATTGTGCGCTGTTCTACTTTATAACACAGAGGAAATTAGAGATGCAATTTCTGGTATGTGAAGTACAATAGTAATCGAACCGATCATGCAGCATTATACCTGTCACATGGATATTTCACTTGCTAATAAAGAGGAGGAGGACACTGTACAATAAAGCAGTCATCCCTTTCCCAGCAAGCAATTCAAAGGTAAAATGAATAAAAGACAATTTTTATAAATATATAACTGACGCACAGGACTGTTGGTTCACCAGCCTAGGTGCTCTCGGTGATAGTAGCTTCACCCGGCTACTAAAAAGAGTGCAATGTCAAAATAATAGTATACCCGGGCAGACTATTTTGTACTCCATTTTGTCCATCCGTGAAGAACAGCTAAATGCAACAGCTCCCCCTGCTCCCTCTTCTGCTGCTGCCTCGGCCTCTTTCTCCGCCTCGCCGCCCACCAAACAGAGGATGTGCCACCACCACCACCACCATGTCACACGGCAGCGTTCAGCTCTCCATCTCACAAACATTGGAGAGAAAGTGTAAAATTCCCACCTAGCCACCCTCGAGCCCTGGACCTGAATGCCAGAATTTCTAAACTACTGGCCTTTGAAATGCTGTCATTCAGGCTGGTGGACACAGACAGCTTCAAACAGCTAATCGCGATGGCTGTCCCACAGTATGTTGTTCCCAGCCGACACTACTTCTCCAAGAGAGCCGTGCCTTCTCTGCACAACCAAGTATCCGATAAAATCGAGTGTGCACTGTGCAACGCCATCTGTGGCAAGGTCCACCTAACCACAGATATGTGGACCAGTAAGCACGGCCAGGGACGCTATATCTCCCTAACTGCACACTGGGTAAATGTAGTGGTGGCTGGGCCGCAGGCGGAGAGTTCCCTGGCGCACGTCCTTCCGCCGCCAAGGATGGCAGGGCATCATTCTTTGCCTCCTGTAGCCTCTTCCTCCTACTCGGCTTCCTCCTCCTCTGCTTCCACCAGCTTATCCAGTCAGCCACACACCTTCACCACCAACTTCAGCACAGCCCGGGGTAAACAGGCCATTCTGAAACTCATATGTTTGGGGGACAGGCCCCACACCGCACAGCAGTTGTGGTGGGGTATTGAACAACAGACCGACGAGTGGTTGCTGCCGGTGGGCCTCAAGTCCGGCCTGGTGGTGTGCGATAATGGGCGAAATCTTGTCACAGCTCTGGGACTATCCGGTTTGACGCACATCCCTTACCTGGCGCATGTACTGAATTTGGTGGTGCAAAAGTTCCTTCACAACTACACCGATATGTCAGAGCTGCTGCACAAAGTGCGGGCCATCTGTGTCGTTTCCGGCATTCACATCCTGTGGCTGCTCGCCTCATATTTGACGTGCCCACCAGGTGGAACTCCACCTTGCACATGCTGGAGAGACTGTGCGAGCAGCAGCAGACCATAGTGGAGTTTCAGCTGCAGCACACACGGGTCAGTAGCACTGCGAACAGCACCACTTCACCACCAATGACTGGGCCTCCATGTAAGACCTGTGTGCCCTGTTGCGCTATTTAGAGTACTCCACCAACATGGCCAGTGGCAATGACGCCATTATCACCGTTACCATACCACTTCTATGTCTCCTTGAGAAAACACTTAGGGCGATGATGGAAGAGGAGGTGGCCCAGGTGGAGGAGGAGGATAATGAGGGGTAATTTTTAGCACTTTCAGGCCAGCCTCTTAGAAGTGGCTCAGAGGGAGTTTTTTTTGCAAAAGCAGAGGCCAGGTACCAATGTGGCCAGCCAGGGCCCACTACTGGAGGATGAGGAGGAGGATGAGGATGAAGCATGTTCACAGCGGGATGGCACCCAACGCAGCTCAGGCCCATCAGTGGTGCGTGCCTGGGGGGAAACAGAGGACAATGACGATACGCCTCCCACAGAGGACAGCTTGTCCTTACCTCTGGGCAGCCTGGTACACATGAGCGACTACATGCTGCAGTGCCTGCACAACGACAGTACAGTTGCCCCCATTTTAACGTGTGTGGACTACTGGGTTGCCACCCTGCTGGATCCCCGGTACAAAGACAATGTGCCCACCTTACTTCCTGCACTGGAACGTGATAGGAAGATGCGCGAGTACAAGCGCAAGTTGGTAGATGTGCTACTGAGAGCATTCCCAAATGTCACAGAGGAACAAGTGGAAGCCCAATGTGAAGGCAGAGGAGGAGCCAGAGGTCACCAATGCAGCTGTGTCACGGCCAGCTCCTCTGAGGGCAGGGTTAGCATGGCAGAGATGTGGAAAAGTTTTGTCACCACGCCAAAGCTAATTGCACCACCACCTGATACGGAACGTGTTAGCAGGAGGCAGCATTTCACTAACATGGTGGAACAGTATGTGTGTACACCCCTCCACGTACTGACTGATGGTTCGGCCCCATTCAACTTCTGGGTCTCCAAATTGTCCACGTGGCCAGAGCTAGCCTTTTATGCCTTGGAGGTGCTGGCCTGCCCAGCTGCCATCGTTTTGTCTGAACGTGTATTCAGCATGGCAGGTGGCGTCATTACTAAAAAACGCAGCCGCCTGTCCACAGCCAACGTGAACAAGCTGACGTCCATAAAAATGAACCAGGCATGGATCCCACAGGACCTGTCCATCTCTTGTGAAGAATAGACATTTATAACTACCTGCCCTTAACCATATATTCTTTTACTCCAGGGCACTTCTTTATTGAATCCTTTTTTTAATTTTACCATTATTTTGCGGGGCAACCCAAAGTTGAATGAACCTCTCCTCCGTCTGGGTGCCAGGGGGCCTAAATATCTGAAAGTGGCCTTTTCCATTGGTGGGTGACATGAAGCCTGATTCTCTGCTTTGGGACCTCTCTCCTCTGTCTGGGTGCTGGGGCCTAAATAACTAAAAGTGTCCTTCTCCATTGGTGGATGACATGAAGCCTCTTTTGCTGCTATGGGATCTCTCTCCTCTGTCTGGGTGTCAGGGGCTTAACTTTCACGTACTTGGTTGCTGTCTTGGTGGCAGACATTTAACACTTTTTACTGTCTAATAACCGCCCCATTGTCTGGGTGTCAGGGGCCTATATGTCGTTTAATCATTTGTTGTCTTGGTGGGAGATATTAAACTCTTTTTACTGTCATGACCGCCCCATTGTCTTGGTGTCAGGGGCCTAAATTTCACGTACTTGCTTGCTGTCTTGGAGGCAGACCTTTAACACTTTTTACTGTCTAATGACCGCCCTATTGTCTGGGTGTCAGGGGCCTATATGCCGTTTAATCATTTGTTGTCTTGGTGGGAGATATTAAACTCTTTTTACTGTCTAATGACCGCCCTATTGTCTGGGTGTCAGTGGCCTATATTTCGTTTAATTGCTTGTTGTCTGGGTGAGATACAATAAACTCTTTTTACTGTCAAATTGCCTCTCTTCTGTCTGGGTGTCAGGGGCCTACATAAATGATAATGGCCTGTTTCATTGCAGGTTGACCTGAGGCCTGTGTTGCTGTTACGGGACCGCTCTCCTCTTTGCGGGTGCCATGGCCCTGAGTCTGTGAATGAGGCCTGTGGCACTGCAGGTAGACATGAATCCTTTTTGGCTGTGATGAGAACATCAACTTCCATAGCATTCCAACCTGATGCCACCCCAACCTCCTATTCCACCTCCTCCTCCTCCAAGTTGCCAATTGATATTTGTTAATTTTTATTTATTTTATTTTAAGTCATTTCCCTATCCACATTTGTTTGCAGGGGATTTATCTACATTTTGCTGCCTTTTGCAGCCCTCTAGCCATTTCCTGGGCTATTTTACAGCCTTTTTAGTGCCCAAAAGTCCGGGTCCACATTGGCTTCAACGGGGTTCGGGGTGAAGTTCGGGTCGGCCGAACTTCTTGAACCCGAACATCCAGGTGTTGGCTCAACTCTACTGGTGTTTACTCCATTTACTAACCTATCTAAACCTGAAATCTCCTTCTCAGTGTGTTAGCAGTCAGGTCTATCTATCTAACTACTACTTTGATGCCTCTGTCCTTTGCCAGTCATTGCACTGGTTGCTCATAAAGTACAAAATTCAAGTAAACTGCCCATTCTCACCCACAAATTTATTGACAGTGCTGCACCCTTCTAGATCTTTTCCCTCATTTCTGTCTACCATCCTACCCATGCTCTCTGTTCAGCCAATAACTTATGACTGACATCCACCATAATCTGAACCATCTCTGCCATCTCCAGTTCTCTGGAATGCCCTATCCCAAGCAATAAGGCTAATTTATAACATCCACAGTTTTATGTGCTCCCTAACAACACATCTTTTTAGGTTAGCCTATTACATCCCCTAATCTAACTCATCTCCATGTACCATCCCCCCACACCAGCCTTTATCACCATTCCTCTTAACCTGATCCATCGTCAAATATCCACACCCCATGCACGCAGAAGCACTACATACATCAGCTGGTGACTGGATCATGCAGCCTCAAATCTAGTTCCTTATTGTTTTAAGAGGGCCAAACCATTGTACAAATAAAGCACTAGTTACCTTTTGTGTCACCCTTATCTCTTCATTGATTGTAAGCTCTTGTGAGCAGGACCCTCGTTTCTCATGTTTTTATTGCTGACTTGTCTGTTGCTATGTTATTTATGAGTCTGCACCACATTTTCATAAAAACTAATCACAGGGTACCAATTTTAAAGTAATGAACAACAGCTTACTTCACTCTATGACACTGGTAATGAACCTATGGAATTAGTTCTAGAAGTGTCACACACAAGAATTTTTTGGCATGTGCATAATCAGGTGGCCATGGCTTAGTGTCACTCTTATGAAGAATGGGAAGCATCTCTCATTGAAATATGAAATTTGCCTTTTTATGTTATCATCTTGTGTTTATATTTTGATTGAGCATACTACGAAATGTAAAATCACTGTTAATAACATCTTGTTAAAACCATGTAGGAATTTAACTCAATTTACCTCAATTTTCTGCCATCATGTTGTCCCACTCTGAGAAAAATCTTCTCTGCCCCTATTCTAGAAAATTGTTGTCTCTTTTCTCTAGTGCTGGATCTCTGAAATCCAAATAATTAAAGCTATTATTTATGGATATTTCTTCTCCAATATAGGAAGTAACCATGGTCATTACTAATGCATCAAAATTAACGTGTACAGTGTTTTGTGAGATCAGGGGCTGACTGGGGACTTACTTAAACCTAAAAGTGGTCCCAATGTTGTAGGTGGGACCAAACTGAAGAAGGCAGGACAATACAGTAGCACAGAATCCCATCCTTAAACTGGTATTCCCATCTCAGACAATGTTGGCATATCAGTAGGACATGCCTCCATTGTCTAATATCTTGTAAATGGAGCCTTGAAAGTTACAGAGGGTGCACAGCGCATGTGCGGCAAACCTCCATTCGTTTCTACTGGGCCACCGAAAACAGACAAAACCACAAAAAATGGTCCCATAACAATGAATAGGTGCAGTGGCCACGAAAGTGTGGTATGTCCTCCGTGACTTTCAAGGCTCCATTTATGAGATATGTGTGGGTCCAACAGGTGGGACCTGCACCTATCAGACAATCGGGACACATCATAGCTATATTCCCCTATTGTCTGAGATGAGACAACCCCTTTAAGAACCTAAAACCATATTGCAACACAAAACACCCAGAAGCTGTCTCTCTGTAGTGGGCATCATTAGCTGCCACTTTCTGTTCTCCTCCTCATCCAATTGTCTCTAATTAAGATGTGGAGCAGGAGGCATAGCAGGTGAGATGTTGGCCACACCACCAAGCCAGCCCTATCTTTTTATCTAATAATGACACCTATAGCACCCCCAGTGGTACATACTTAGCAAGCAGCAGTGAGGAGGGCACGTGCAGCCCTACGGGCATCAACCTACCACCAGGAAAATTTCCTGTGGGGTCAATGGGCAGTCCACCCAAGATTACTCACCTAATAAATTCCCAGTGCTGCAGTGATAATATACCTATCTTCCCAACTGATCACTGTAGTCAATCACTGGCCTCCACAGTCTTGTGTTAATTACATTGGTCTCATTTTTTGGATCAAACCTTTACAAAAGAATTACCTGCAGTACTAGTAATTGGCTTAGCTATTCCGTTACACCAGGTTGTAACTAGCATAGGTCACCACTTTTCAATGTGGAAAGGTAATGCCTCATTCACATGTCTGTGTTTTGGTCAGAGATTTCCATCAGTGACTTAGATCCAAATCCAGGTGTGGCTCCAAACACAGAACAGGTGCAGATCTTTCCCTTATACCTCATCTGTGTGGAGGCTTCACGCCTGGTCGTGGCTCACAATCACTGATGGAAATCACTGACCAAAACACTGTGTGAATGAGGCATAAGAGAAATAGACTTGCAGACTGTGCCAATAGCAGAATATTTTTATTCTTCAGAAAAATTGGAGAGAAACTGGAATTGCATGGCTCTCAGTCTGTAAACCATTCATTTCATCCCAATAGAAATATCCTACAATGTCTCTAAAAAAAAGTGTATTAATACTGTAGATTCTGATCAAAACATGGTTTGCAAATAGAAGGACATATATATCTACTTGCATAATAAATCAGATGTTTTTAAACATATGTAGTAATATACTCCTAAGTGACATCTAGTGATAGAAATGTTGAATGCAACATTCACATTTTCTGTTCTTGATAATGCCAGATTCACATTATAATTTGTTTCTTCAGTGCATTCTGCAAAAGCAAATAAAATAAAATCTGTGTTACATGGCAATGTATTGCATTGTACACGTCAAACCTCCATAACTGGCATAAACTGACTGAGGATTTTAAATTTTTCCTGAAAACCATCAATATCATTCTGATATTGTTTGAACACAGATGTGTGTGTGTATATATATATATATATATATATATATATTTATGGAAGAAAGGCCAGTCGCACTGCAAAGTATTCCAAACGTGACAAGGTTTATTCACCCAGTGTCTGAGTAGCAACGTTTCAACCGCTTGTTGCGGTCTTTCTCAAGCTATGTGAACATGTGCAGTATATAAAGGCATATCAAATCAGTACAATAATTCATCCAATCAAATACAAAATGTTAAAAATCTAATTTCCATAATCCATTGACCAACAAGACGGTGAACATTGAGCAATATTTGACCTGTGATTCATCCCACGTCGTCTACCTGCTATCTTGCCCATGTGGGCTTTGGTATGTTGGTGAGACCACGTGGGATGTTAAAACACGGCTCAATCAACATAGATACACAATTAGGAAGGAGAAGTTGGATTTACCCGTGTCAAAGCATTTTAAGGAGGCTGGCCATTCAGAAAAGGATTTGAGATTCCGTGTTCTGGAACAGATACAGTTGGGTAGACGAGGGGGTGATAGACAAGCCATTCTTAAAAAGAGAGAACTATTCTGGATTTACTCCTTGGGCACCTTGAGACCAAAGGGCCTCAATGTTGATTTCGGAGTAGGCTAAGGGTGTTCTGCAGCCCTGTCCATCATCCTCTGCTCTTCCTCTCTGATGTACTATAAGTGAACATGTAAAGATTTATTAGATTAAATTGTTTGCAGGATTCTGTCACTACCAGAGCTTTGAGACGTTCTCACAGCTCTGTTTCTCCACCCCTGTGATGATGTCACTACTAGAGCTTGGAGGAGTTCTCTCTGATCTGTTGCTCCGCCCCTGTGATGAGGTCTTTACTTTCTGTTTCCTTCCTCCCAGCTGTCCCTCCTGTGTTTGATTTCTCTGCCTTTAAATCACCCTTCCTCCTTTGTAGGGTGCGGATTATACTTTTCATTTGAGCTGTATCTCTCGCTTGAGTATCTTCACTTGTGTGATATCTTTTTACTGGACCTGTGTTCTGCTGAAGCAAGTACTTCGGATATTGTCTGCTGACTTTGGATCTGTTTTCACTGCTGCTGCAGCTCCTTCCGTTAAGTGTGCAGACATTGTGTGTTTCTGTTTGTTTGCTGACTGGATCCGAGGCGACCCCGGTTCCGTCCACCGTGCCCCTGCCCCTTCCACTATTGTAGGGGTTACAGTGGTCATCAACCTTAGGTACGCGGGCATGTCTCGATCCACCATCTGGATCTGGACATGTGCTTAGCAGCATAGGGAGAGCTTTTAGGGTCTGACAGGGTCACCCTTTATGCTCCCTAGTTTGGGTCCGGTCAGTAGCTAATTCACTGTGTATGTCTTGTTGCTCACATACAGCCGTGACATTATAATCCGCCGAAACCGTCCTTTTTGACATGGATCCGCTTTCTGACCTGGTTGACCGCATGCAGGGTCTTTCTTTGGAGGTAGCGGATCTCCGTCAATCTATGACTCAGCTTCAAGCATTGGGCTCTGCTCCAGCCCATGGAGTCTGTTGCGAGCCAAAGGTCTCACTTCCGGAAACGTTCTCCGGGGGCAGTGAGAATTTTGTTCGCTTCAGAGAGGCATGCAAACTCCATTTTTGCTTGTGTCCCCATTCTTCTGGTAATGAGGAGCAGAGGGTGAGGATTGTCATCTCCCTGCTC
Organism: Bufotes viridis; assembly: GCA_033119425.1. NCBI lineage: Eukaryota > Metazoa > Chordata > Amphibia > Anura > Bufonidae > Bufotes > Bufotes viridis. The sequence goes on from CM065591.1 coordinate 382,654,071, forward strand.
AGGGGTAATGCTCAGACTTGGGCCTTTCGCTGCCATCGGGGGATCCCTCCCTTCGATCCGTGGAAAGATTTTTTGTGGCCCTGGGGTAGATATATGATGACCCGGATCGTGTTGCTCTGGCTGAATCTATCTTACGTTTTTTATGCCAGAACAAACTGTCTGCGGAGCTTTATTGTTCTGAATTTCGGAGATGGGCAGCTGATTCAGGTTGGAATGATGCTGCACTCCGGAGTCAGTTCTGTCATGGTCTCTCAGAGAGATTGAAAGATGCGTTTGCTTTCCATGAGAGACCAACGTCCTTAGAGTCTGCCATGTCATTGGCAGTACGCCTTGACAGGCGTCTAAGAGAAAGAAACGAGACCTCTCTGTCCAGCCATTGTCAGTCTAGGGGCAGTGGTGCGGACTCATTCAGTGTGCAGGGGCCTCATCCTGTCTCGGTCCCCTCTGAAGAGGAGCCCATGCAGCTAGGTCGACTTGCCCCTGATAAAGGATTTAGTCCTCAGAGAATGGTGTGTTTTTGTTGTGGGGGCATTGGTCATTTGGCCGTCTAGGAAATTCATGAACTGTACTAAGAGTGATAATAAGAGAAAAACCTCAAAAGGTAATTCATCAAACTCTGCTTCATCTACTACCTTGGGCAAAGTTGATGTAGGAATTGATGCTTTTCCTCTGACCTGCAGTTCCCGTTTTCTCCTTTCTGCCAGGGTGGCGCTAGAGAGCAAAGTCATTTCTTGTGAAATTTTTGTCGATAGTGGAGCGGCCGTCAATCTTATTGACACTCAATTTGTAGCCATGCATGGTTTTCAGGTTTGCACATTTGAAAAGGATATACCTGTTTTTGCTAGTGACTCTGCTCCACTCTCACAGAGATCCCTGAAGGGCATTGTTCACAATAACCGGTTAGCTGTAGGTGACACTCATGTGGAGGATATATCTTGTTTTGTCCTTAACGGATTGCCTTCTCCTCTAGTTTTGGGGTTACCCTGGCTCACTAGACATAACCCCACTATTGATTGGCAAGGAAGGCAAATAAATGAGTGGAGTGAGTTTTGTAGAGAGAATTGTCTCACAGCGACTTTTGCAGAGGTGTCTAATAAAACTGTGCCATCATTTCTCTCTGATTTCTCGGACGTGTTTTCCGAGAGCGGTGTTCAGGCGCTACCTCCTCACCGGAAGTTTGACTGTCCCATTAACCTCATTCCCGACGCCAAACTGCCAAAAGCACGCCTGTACAATCTCTCACAACCGGAAAGAATCGCAATGCGAACCTATTTCTCTGAGAGTTTCGATAAGGGGCATATTAGTCCCTCAAAATCACCTGTTGCCGCAGTTTTTTTTTTGTTAAAAAAAAAGATGGCTCTCTGAGACCTTGCCTAGATTTTAGGGAGCTGAACCGTATCACGATTCGCGATCCCTATCCCCTTCCTCTGATCCCGGACCTCTTCAACCAAATTGTTGGGGCCAAGGTTTTTTCCAAATTGGATTTGAGAGGCGCGTACAACCTGGTCAGGGTCAGAGAGGGGGATGAATGGAAAACGGCCTTTAATACCCCTAACGGGCATTTCGAGAATCTCGTTATGCCTTTCGGCCTGATGAATGCTCCGGCCGTCTTTCAGCATTTTGTTAACAGTATTTTCTACCATTTAATGGGGAAATTTGTATTGGTGTATCTTGATGATATTTTGATTTTTTTCCCTGATGTTCAGACCCATCAGGATCATCTTTTTCAGGTTCTAAGGATTCTGCGGGAAAATAAATTGTACGCCAAGCTGGAGAAATGTGTTTTTATGGTATCAGAGATTAAATTTATGGGTTTTCTCCTCTCTGCTTCTGGTTTTCGCATGGATCCGGAGAAGGTCCATGCTGTGCTTGAGTGGGAGCTTCCTGAGAATCAGAAGGCATTGATGCGCTTTCTGGGTTTTGCGAACTATTACAGAAAGTTCATTTTGAATTATTCCTCTGTTGTCAAACCCCTCACTGACATGACAAAAAAGGGGGCGGATTTTTCCTCTTGGTCAGAGGAGGCACTTGCAGCTTTTTCTAAGATTAAAGAGAGTTTTGCGTCTGCTCTCATCTTGGTGCATCCCGATGTTTCCTTACCTTTTACTGTTGAGGTGGATGCTTCCGAGGTGGGTGTGGGTGCGGTTTTGTCCCAGGGCCCTTCTCCTGCCAAATGGCGACCCTGTGCCTTTTTCTCTAAAAAACTCTCCCCGGCAGAGAAAAACTATGATGTGGGAGATAGGGAGTTGTTGGCCATCAAGTTGGCTTTCGAGGAATGGCGCCATTGGTTGGAGGGGGCCAGGCACCCTATTACCGTTTTTACCGACCATAAGAATCTGGCGTACTTGGAGTCGGCCAAGCGTATGAATCCAAGACAGGCCAGATGGTCTCTGTTCTTCTCCAGATTCAATTTTGTCGTTACATTTCACCCCGGGATCAAAAATTTGAAGGCTGATGCTCTCTCTCGCTGTTTTCCGGGAGGAGGAAACTTCGAGGACCCGGGTCCCATTTTGGCGGAGGGGGTAGTTGTTTCTGCTCTGTATTCTGATTTGGAGGCCGAGGTCCAGGCTGCCCAGACTGAGGCACCTGCCCGTTGTCCTTCTGGGAAGTTGTTTGTGCCTCCTGAGTTACGTCACAAACTCTTCAAGGAGCATCATGATACTGTTCTTGCTGGTCACCCCGGGAGTAGAGCCACGGTAGATCTCATTGCTCAGAGATTTTGGTGGCCGGCTCTTCGTAAGTCGGTGGAGGGTTTTGTGGCTGCTTGTGAGACGTGCGCTCGCGCTAAGGTCCCTCGTTCACGGCCTTCAGGTCCCCTTCTCCCGTTACCCATACCTTCCCGTCCTTGGACACACCTGTCCATGGACTTTATCACGGATCTTCCTCGTTCCTCTGAGAAGTCGGTGATCCTGGTGGTGGTGGACCGTTTTAGCAGGATGGCTCATTTCGTACCCTTCCCTGGTTTACCCAATGCTAAAACGTTGGTGCAAGCTTTTGTCGATCATATTGTTAAATTGCATGGCATTCCCTCTGATATTGTTTCCGATAGAGGCACACAGTTTGTGTCCAGATTCTAGAAGGCTTTCTGTTCTCGCCTGGGGGTTCGGCTGTCCATCTCTTCTGCTTTTCACCCGCAGTCAAATGGTCAGATTGAACGCGTCAATCAGAATCTGGAGACATATTTGCGCTGTTTTGTGGCAGAGAACCAGGAGGATTGGTGTTCGCTTCTCCCTCTTGCTGAGTTTGCTCTGAACAACCGTCGTCAGGAATCTTCTGATAAGTCACCATTCTTTGGTGCATATGGGTTCCATCCGCAGTTTGGGACATTCTCGGGAGGGGCTCCTTCTGGTTTGCCTGAGGAGGAGAGATTTTCCTCGTCATTGTCTACCATTTGGCAAAAGATTCAGAGTAATCTAAGAAAGATGAGTGAGAAATATAAGCGTGTGACTGATAAAAGACGTGTGCCTGGTCCGGACCTGAATGTGGGTGATCTTGTGTGGTTGTTTACAAGAAATATTAAACTGAAGGTTCCCTCCTGGAAATTGGGTCCCAAGTTTATTGGGCCTTATAAAATCTTGTCAGTCGTCAATCCTGTTGCCTTCCGTCTTGATCTTCCACGGGTTTGGAAGATACATAATGTATTTCACAGATCTCTCTTAAAACCATATGTCCAGCCCACGGTACCCTCCTCTTTGCCTCCTCCTCCGATTTTGGTTGATGGCAATCTAGAGTTTGAGGTTTCCAAAATTGTGGACTCTCGCTTTGTCCGCGGTTCTCTTCAGTACCTCGTTCATTGGAAGGGTTATGGTCCTGAGGAGAGGATGTGCGTTCCGGTGTCGGACATTAAAGCCACTCGCCTCATCAGGGCTTTTCATAGGGCTCATCCTGAGAAGGTGGGTCCTGGGTGTCCGGAGTCCACCCGTAGAGGGGGGGTACTGTCACTGCCAGAGCTTTGAGACGTTCTCACAGCTCTGTTTCTCCACCCCTGTGATGGCGTCACTACTAGAGCTTGGAGGAGTTCTCTCTGCTCTGTTTCTCCGCCCCTGTGATGAGGTCTTTACTTTATGTTTCCTTCCTCCCAGCTGTACCTCCTGTGTTTGAATTCTCTGCCTTTAAATCACCCCTCCTCCTTTGTAGGGTGCGGATTATACTTTTCATTTGAGCTTTATCTCTCGCTTGAGTATCTTCACTTGTGTGATATCTTTTCACTGGACCTGTGTTCTGCTGAAGCAAGTACTTCGGATATTGTCTGCTGACTTTGGATCTGTTTTCACTGCTGCTGCAGCTCCTTCCGTTAAGTGTGCAGACATTGTGTGTTTCTGTTTGTTTGCTGACTGGATCCGAGGCGACCCCGGTTCCGTCCATATACTGAGCAGGGCACCGGTGGCCGTGCCCCTTCCACTATTGTAGGGGTTACAGTGGTCATCAGCCTTAGGTACGCGGGCATGTCTCGATCCACCATCTGGATCTGGACATGTGCTTAGCAGCATAGGGAGAGCATTTAGGGTCTGACAGGGGTCACCCTTTATGCTCCCTAGTTTGGGTCCGGTCAGTAGCTAATTCACTGTGTATGCTCTTGTTGCTCACATACAGCCGTGACAGATTGTGAATAATTGGATGTTTATGTATTTTCAGATTTACCTACAAGTTACACTCACGGCATATTCCCATGGAGTCATCGGAGCAACTGGACACTTGATGAAATGTACATTAATATTTTTTGTTTGAACTAGGATGGCAACTTTTGCAGAAAATCCATCTCTTATGAAAGAATTGGATATACTATTATACTTTGCTCCTGGAGGAAGCTGAATACATTGGTTTTGTATGTGAACATTGATAAATTGATGCGGCACGGTGTGGGTTTGATGGTCCTGTCAGCATACATTGTGTAGCGTGTATTTCTCAATCTTCCCTTCCTTGTTAAAAATATACATGTACAGCGGATACCTCCGTTTGTGAGGACCGCTTTTTTCATTAATTCATAAACTTGCTACGATTTTCTTAATGATCAAATTGAGATAATCCATAACATACAGCGATCCTAAGTCATGTGACTGAGTCATGTGATAACAACATGACCTAATCACATCCGGACATGTGCATTAGACAGGTTGAAGCTGCAATGGCCATCTTGGTTTTGGTACTTTTCACACAAAGTGCCACAGTGAATATCGCGAGATGAGGGTCGTTCTCGCTCATGCGCTTTGGAAAAATATGTTCTCGCGCATGCGCTTTGGAAAAGTAAGGACGCCAATGAGACCGGATTGCTCCGATGCCACCTGGGAAGGATACACTGCCGTTTTGTATGTTTTTAAATTGGTAATGTTTTTAACTAGAAGCACCTGTGTAGTTGTGATTGATAATTATCACTGTAATGTATAATTTATACACTTTATAGCACTTCATATTTTGCACTAGCACTTTATGCCACTTAGGTGTTTTTTATACATGGTTTAATCATAGTCATATTTGATGTACACTCACTTGAAATTAGATTTTCAACATTTTGTATTTGATTGGATGAATTATTGTACTGATTTGATGTGCCTTTATATACTGCACATGTGCACATGTTCACATAGCTTGAGAAAGACCGCAACAAGCGGTTGAAACGTTGCTACTCAGACACTGGGTGAATAAACCTTGTCACGTTTGGAATACTTTGGAGTGCGACTGGCCTTTCTTCCATTTGTAGCAAGTGGGGAACTTGGTGCGAGTTCACACTGGCCTGATTGTGCCTCACTTTCCTAGTTTATATATATATGCTTGAGAAAGACTGCATTGTGCAGTTGAAACGTTGCAAGGGGAATAAAGTCGGTCCACCATTTGTTTCACCATATCTGGAGTGCTGCTTCAATTCTTTGGATTTATATGACTGTGACGACGCGGTCGGTCGTCAGTGAAGGATTGCACCCACTTGTAACCTTGAGTGCTGCTGGATCTCTTTGTTTTTATATATATATATACACACATCTAGGTGGCTAGTGTTAAGTGAATTGAAGTATCTGAAGTGGACTTTGATCTGAATTTCAGGAAAAAATCGATTTGTCACAAAGCTGAATAACGAATCAATTTTTCCTAAGATGGTGGCTAAAAAAAGGATCTGCCAAAGGACCTGTGGCGAGTCAATTGCCGTCACCACATGTTTATACTGGAAGTGCGCGTTGATGTCATCAGTGATGACTCCACCGCTCATGCCCAGCGTGATTGCACTGTGACATCATCATGCTTGCTACAGGTCTTTTGGCGGTTTTCTTCAATCAAAACCGGAGCGGACAGTCTGTGGATGAGGTATTATTTCGTTATTTATTTATTTTACCCTTTTATTAACCCCTGAAAGGCTGAATATGAGTCATAGTTGTCGCGATCAGCACTGAATCGTTAAATAATGGGGAGCTGGTCCCTGTTCTCCATCATTGCGCCTGTTCCATATGATGGAAAGCAATTTGCGACAAAATAATTCATAACAAATCACATTTCTTGTCGAAGTTTGGCAAAGCAACTGAATTGAATTTTTTCGAAACTTCGCTCATCTCTATTGATGGCCAGCAATATGCAGCACACAAAGGAAAATATTCACTGTTTCTACTGGTGAACAAGCTTTGACTTCTAGTCCTACAGAATCTGGAAAGTCTGAAGGATCATAAGCTGTTACTGGAATTTTCTTTTCTTTGGTCCCATTTAAATCTCTACAATGGTGATGAGCCACATTTTCATGCTGTGAACAATATTACACACATACTACATAGCTCCATGCAATAATGACGAGTGCTTAGAGTACCCCTGCTATGTTTCTAATCATAATTACAGTGAGATTTTCTGCTGATAAACATTTTAGGTGGGGTTATATCCTAAACCTTTCCATTTTCCTTCAAGTTAATTTTAGCTTCTTTTAATTTCTGCTGTGTTCTTTCTAAATAGTTCTCCATCACTCGGCATTAGTTGCATTCTCTGAATCTATATACAGTATGACAACATCATTATGCTGGATATACACGGCAGAGTCACATATTATGACCACTTCCTACTTTTGACGTTGGCAGTGTGTAGCTCATGAAGGAAGTCACATGATGAGAGCTGGCTCGGTGGGTATATACGATGTGTAGTGCTGTCTGCACCCACATTTCTTGTTGTGTCATGAATAAGAGGGGTGATTTATCAGTGTTGTAAAAAGGAGCGATTATTGGCTTTTGGGACAAAGGTGGCAGTATTTTTGAAACTGTGCAATTTGTGAACTGTTTGTGTGCTGCTTTGGTGAAAGTGTATCCTGAGTGGACAAATGGCTCCTCTAAATGGATGCACATTGACGTGAGATAAAAAAAACAGAGAACAATGCAGGAAGAACACAAGGTGGTGATGGCAGCGTTATGGTTTAGGTAACGTTTTTGTGGCATTCTCTGGGTCCGCTCATCCATGTGGAAGGAATTCTCACCCGATTTGGATATGAATTCATCCTTGCAGATCACATACATCCATACATACTGATTGTCTTCCCTGGGGTGGATGGGATTCTGCATTAGGACATTACAACATGTGACACGACTAGAAAAGTCCACTATTGGTTACAAGAACATGGCCAAGACCACAATACTAAGTGGGTAAACTTCCTACCCAAGCCCCCAAATTCCTTAGACTTGAAGCCACTTGAGCAGTTGTGGGACCATCTCAATCAATGATCATTGTGTTTGCTCTATGGATCTCGCCCCACGCACTCTCCACCAGTGGTGGGATGTACTGCAATTAGCATGGTTCCAGATACCTGTGACCAGTCTGTCTAGCTGCTGTCTGTGCTGCACGCAATGGTTACTCTGGATTAGAGATAATCGAAGTTAGGAACAATTTGACTTGGCTGTTTTACTGAATTTCACAAAGAAATTTGATTTGTGATGAGTTACTTTGTCACGAAGCACATTTCTTTGCATGTAGTGGGTACAATAATGGGGAAAGGCGATCTCACCTCCCCCATCATTGAACCACCCAGAAGCCACTTTAATTGCTCATCACAGCATCTGAGGCTTCAATTTAGGCCTTTCAGTGTTTAATCAGTGCAAAAATAAAATAATACTCACCTCATCCATTTGCTCACGTAGAGGCCATTGTTTCCGGCGTGGGGACATCAAACATCACTAATCAAGATTTTTTGCGGTTTGTGCAATGAAGATGTCTGCAACTGCCTCTTCGCACACAAATGGGTGAAGTAAGTATGTTTTGTTTTTTTACCGCCCTTTCAGGGAAAATTGATTTGTTGCCACGAAGCGTGAGGAGATTTGGCTTTGCGGAAAATATTTTCCTGAAATTCGAATCAAAGTGCATTTTTTTACTCTGATTCGCTCAACACCACTCTGGATATTAGCTGATGGTCAAAATAATGTGACCTGCCTGTGTATGGGCCTAGCATTTTCTTCAATTATACCTCTCATAGTGTTATTTCAGCCGCAGTTCAAAGGTTTATGATAGTTAGGCCTAATACACGTGAGAAAGCCATGTGCGTGAAACACGTATGTAGCCGTGACCACTCTATATGGCACTTGGAAGTAAATTAGGGTCCCTCAGACTTCTTTAGGCTTCCTATTATGACTAGTGTTGAGCGCGAATATTCGAAAAGCGAATTTTTTTAGTGAATATCGGCACTTCGCTAATTCGCGAATATTTCGAATATAGCGCTATAAATTCGCTATTTCGAATATTCGTTTTTTTTTTTTTTTTTTTTTAGTTATATTTTTTTCTTTCCCACTTCCCAAAAGTAGTTCTTACCTGTCATGAGGATTCCTGGCTTCCTGGCTGCTCCAGTCAGTGCCCGTTGCCGCTTCTGCCGACTTCCGTGCTCATGGAGCGTCCCCTTCCATGGGAAAATCTCTATATACTAAAATGTACTGTCGGATTTGAGGAATTACGTTGAAATCGCAATGCGATTAATTCAAGTTATATTAATCGCATTGCGATTACAACTTAGCACTGCTATCTTACATAGGCTAGAATTAACGAATATGGAATATATAGCTATGCACTAGCAGTGCTAAGTTGAAATCGCAATGCGAATACTTTAAGTTAAATTAATCGCATTGCGATTTCAACTTAGCACTGCTGCTATATTCCATATTCGTTAACTTCGTTAATTCTAGCAAGCTGACCCATTATAAACCCAGCTCTAAGTTGAAATCGCAATGCGATTAATATAACTTGAATTAATCGCATTGCGATTTCAACGTAATTCCTCAAATCCGACAGTACATTTTAGTATATGGAGACGTTCCCATGGTGATGGGGACGCTCCATGAGCACAGAAGTTATGGTTGGCTTGGTAGAATTAGCGAGGATGACGAATATGACGAATGTATTCGTCATATTCCTCAAAACGAAGATAACGAAGTATTCTACATCTTCGTTTTAGCTACCTATTCGTCAACTTCGCTAATTCTAGCAATCATCATCAAATAGGAAGGTTGACTTATCAGACAGCTGTGTTAGAATTAAGCTATGCGATTTTTTTTTTTAATACAATAATTATATTACTTGATATGATAATATTATTATAAGTATTCTATTTATTAAAAAAAAAAAAAAATCGCATAGCTAATTTAACACAGCTGTCTCTATAGTCAACCTTCCTATTTGATTGCTAGAATTAGCGAGGTTGACGAATAGGTTGCTAAAACGAAGATGTAGAATACTTCGTTATCTTCGCTTTGAGGAATATGACGAATACATTCGTCATATTCGTCATCCTCGCTAATTCTAGATATGAAACCAATAGGAAAGTAGCCTTAAGTACAAATCGCAATATGCGATTATTTAAATCGCATTTTAATCGCGATAACTAGAAAAAATGACGAATATTCGATTTCGACGAATATGAAACGAATATTCATTCGAATATTCGCGAATTTCGTCGAAATCGAATATGGCACCTGCCGCTCATCACTAATTATGACTCTGTACAACTTGGATGTTTGCATAAGCTTAAAATGTTGTTAGACCTGCTCATTTTAGCTAGTGCAATATCGACCTTTTCAGGGCTCTCTAATAAATGTGTCCTTTTTTTTACAGCTTACCATTATAGCAAGCACTAATCACTTTGACTGCCTTGTGAAGTGTTGCTTTATCTTGAGGCATTCCATATCAGGATCACAAGAAAATGTCATTATCTGCAAAATGTTTAAACAACATATAATGGATTTTAAGATTTGTGAATCTTTGTTTCCATCCTGAGGAGATATTAATATATTAACAAGGGATACATTTGCTTTTTGCCCTATGAGGGTTTGAACATACATATATAGGGCACACCCTGGTTAATAACTTTTACTGCTAAGGTAATGTAATACGGCAGTGGTATGTAAAGAATGGAAGGTATGGGGCTTCCTTCTTCTCATCTTAGATATTTAAGACATATGCACAGAATATGTTTGGAAGGGAATACGGTGGCTCTCCGGTTTGGACAATATGCAAGGTGCACGTGTCTAAGCTGACTCACCCAGTCAGAGAAGGCAGGTGCATAGAAAAATAGGAAGACAGGCACTCTACATGAGGTTACCAGCAGATATCAACAAGAGACAAGGGATGGTATAAATTTGATAAAACTATATTTATTTTTGTGGTAGTAGTAATAAAATGTAATCGGTATAGATCACTCCGAGTACAGGGAGAGGAGTATGGTGGTGAAGAATTGATTAAAAAGGAAAAAATAATAATACAAATAAATGAAAAAAATATAAAAATAAAAAATGATAAAAAACCCTAAAATGGGCTATTTGTCCAGGAAAGCGATTTGTAGAAATATAAAATATTATAAGAGTATAGTCGATAATCTGAGATGGATTCAGTTGATTAAAATTGACAAAAGGTTGATACAAAGATCTAAATTGTGAATGATGGAAAAGGCTACAGCAGCAGCATTCCAGACCAAATATATGGGTATACACAGCTATGTGAAAGTTATTTTCAGCGAACCAATGCCTGGTGGCATCCCACCAAAAATTGGCTCACTGGTCACTGTTATCTTTCCTGGAGGATCGCCGGTTCTTCTATGTAGTTGTCTCAGAGCACTGGATTGCACCGGTTCACTGTGTGCTGTGGGTACTTGGTGTGGCTAGCAGCGCAATTGCAAATGGATGCGATGATCGCGAGGAGCTGCTGTTCGTGAAGCGGTCTGTCGGTGCGAATGTTGCGGTCTTTTCTTCCGGTTAGGGGGCCGCTGACTGTGTCTGGCATTCTTGCCACGTGCGGTAATTCGGTGCGGACGCTTTAGTTCCTGGTGTTGTCAGTGGATGGAGGCAGCCTGATGATGCAGGGGAGATTGGAAGCGCTTCCCAGGGCTTGAATAAACATACGTGTTCTGAAGGATCGCAGCCTTCTTCATCAGTCTCTTGTTGATAACTGCTGGTAACCTCATGTAGAGTGCCTGTCTTCCAATTTTCTTATATGCACAGAATATACCATAAATAGATGCTGGTCTCATCTCTGGGATTCACTTGCAGATGTATTGAACCTAAAATGGTGGCCCTATAAAAGCAACTTGTCCCTAGATATGCTGTAAATGTCAGAGCTCAGATACTGTATCTCCAGCAGCCCTATAAAGTTGAATAGAGGAGTGGGCATGCATGTACTGTATGTCTGCCACTACATTCAAGTGGGGAACAGCAGCAGGGACCCTAGCGGTCAGACTTCTTCTGCTCAGACATATATCCGCTATCGCTCCCTGAGGAAGCGATTGCGAAACGCGCATCGGGGTGCGTGGACTGCCGTGGTCTGTATTCCTTATTGCATATTCTTTCCCTCCAGGTTTATATTTGTGATAATCCTTTGCACTGTGCACTTTGTGATACTGTTTTACATATATCGTAACTCCTGGTTGGGTGGTGCAAGCGATACTAATGACACATGTGCAGCTCCCATGTATTGTATTGCATGTGATGCATTGATCTCCGTGTATTTTATTCTGTTTTATTGATATATTTGTGGCAATGTTGCCGTAATAAAATTGAACTGATGTTTTACAAGTGGTTGCGACATTTATTGGTGTGCTCTGGGACTCACTTGCAGATGTATTGAACCTAAAATGGTGGCCCTATAAAAGCAACTTGTTCCTAGATATGCTGTAAATGTCAGAACTCAGATACTGTATCTCCAGCAGCCCTATAAAGTTGAATAGAGGAGTGGGCATGCATGTACTGTATGTCTGCCACTACATTCAAGTGGGGAACAGCAGCAGGGGCCCTAGCGGTCAGACTTCTTTTGCTCAGACATATATCCTCTATCCTGTGACTAATGAATTAGTTGTCACGGGACAACCCCTTTAACATTCTGCAATTTTTACTAAGATCTACAATTTCTCACAAAACAAATTCAATAATTTATCTCGGCATTCTAGCAAAACTATCTACTGCCTGCAAGTCATTTCACAACCACTAGGTGGCCACACAGAAACAATAACACATATCAAACTTGTGATAGAGTATCACAAAATAATGCACTTTTTCTCAAATCTGCTCATCCAATGTCTCACATCTTGGGATATTTTAAAAGGCAAGATAAATAAGGACATGTGTTTATCTTCAAAATAGGCTGACAAGGCAGCTTCTAGTAGTGCACATTTTCTGTATTTCTTCTGTATATCTTTATGATGACATTCTCCATCAGGTGCTGTGTGGAACAGAAGAAAATGTACTTTTGATGCACCATATGATAGTGTACCAAAGGTATAGTCTTGAGCTGGAGGGAGTTTTTGAGCCTAGGTTTACTTCCTTCAGCTCTATCACATAAATGTAAGTGTCTTTATTTCTAGCTGCGCTCATGAGGCATAGCTGTGCAGTTCTGTTATACTGGTACATTCGCTAACTGCAGCTTTCAGCATGTCGTTTTCTAAAGTCTTATATGTTTAAAGTCCAACCTTTCAATTTGCTCTATCAGACCTTTGTTCATTATGCAGTAATTAGAAGGAAACTATTAGCATCCATGCTTTGAACTCTTCAATGTAGTTCAGAAATAGGGTAGTAAACCCAATTAAATTGAAAACATTTCAGCCAGTAAGAAAACCATTAAAGTCAATTTATTAGACCTTAATTTTTTTGGGTCAGTAGTAGAGAATATGCACATCAAACAGAAAAGCTTGAACCCCTGATATGCCCTTTAGCAACAATCTTAACAGTTTACTAGATGCTGCATGGAAGCGAAAGGCCCGTTAATAAGAGATGTGAACACACAGTAGCTGTTTCCGCAGCATATTAAATGAGGATAACATGGTAGATGCTCTATAGTGATATCTAAACTTTATATTTATACTGTATAATACTTTACATTAAATTTGTTGAATGGGTTACCAGTGGCGTACCTCGGGGATCTGTTCTGGGACCCATATTGTTTAATATCTTTATCAGCAAAATTGCAGAAGGCCTCAATGGTATGGTGTGTCTTTTTGCTGATGACACAAAATGCACTTTGAAGATCTGATGCTCATTTGCAATTAATCTTACAATTTAAAATAGGGACCAAAAAGTGAAGATTTTTAAAAGTATTTAAACTATATTTTTAATGTAATAATAATATTCATAGAAACAATAAACAGAAAAAGAGTCCAGTCGGCACTGCTTTATGCGGTCGCCTCCAACAGGATTCACATCTGCACTAGAGCCATGCGAGATTAAGGTGGTTCTTACACAAAGTCCAAGTCCACATGGGGTTTAAAAACCCAAGAGAAAAATATAAAAACAGTGATGCAGTGCTAACCCCAGTATCTGAGGAAAGTGATTTAGGGGTCATTATATCAGATGACCTAAAGGTGGGCAGCAGGTAATGCCAGCAGAATGCTTGGGTGTACAGGGAAAGGCATTAACAGTAGAAAGAGGGAGGTGCTCGTGCCGCTCTACAGAGCACTAGTGAGACCTCATTTGGAGTATTGTGTGCAGTACTGGAGACCATGTCTGCAGAAGGATATTGAAACTTTGGAGAGAGTTCAGAGAAGAGCTACTAAACTAGTACATGGATTGCAGGACAAAACTTACCAGGAAAGGTTAAAGGACCTTAACATGTATAGCTTGGAAGTAAGAAGAGACAGAGGGGATATGATAGAAACTTTTAAATACATAAAGGGAATCATCATGGTAAAAGAGGAGAGAATATTTAAAAGAAGAAAAACTGCTACAAAAGGACATCGTTTTAAATTAGAGGGACAAAGGTTTAAAAGTAATATCAGGAAGTATTACTTTACTAAGAGAGTAGTGGACGCATGGAATAGCCTTCCTGCAGAAGTGGTAACTGCAAATACAGTGAAGGAGTTTAAGCATGCATGGAATAGGCATAAGGCCATCCTTCATATAAGATAGGGCCAGGGGCTATTCATAGTACTCAGTATATTGGGCAGACTAGATGGTCCAAATGGTTCTTATCTGCCAACACATTGACTATAATGGAGCGGAGCTACCGCACAGCACGGCAGTGCTCGGCCAGAGATCGCCGGACTAAAAGTACTGCAGGTCCGACTTTTGAGTCCCAGCGATCTCTGCTGATACAGATCCATTGTAATTGATATTCTTTAGAAGCATTGCTCCATAGGAAGAATACTGTGCTTCACCAAGGCACAACTTGGTGGAACATAAATTGCCTGCTGAGCTCGATGATGAACATGTGCATGAGCCTTAAGTAATTTTCTACTTTAATTATGTATTGCAATACTCCAGCTTAAAGGGGTTGTCAAGGGTCATAAAAATGGGTAAAGGCAGGCAAAGTAAAAAAAAGAACCTAAACTCACCTGTGAGATCCCCAGCTTCTCCAGTGCTAATACTTTCATGTTCCCCACCAGTCTTCATTTGCTGAGCTACAGTGATAAAATCAGTCTACACAAATGTCCACTGGCTTTAGCAGCATATGACATGAGACCGATGAGGCCAGTGATTGACTGCAGCATATATGTAGACTGGTATGTCATTGTTTGAGCCAAGCAAAGACCACTTTAACATATAAATACACTATTACTGTATATACATGTATATTTTCTGTGGTACATGGACACCACTCTGATGAAATGGGCACAGAAGCACCACACGGATAATCACCACAACAGCACGGCTGTAAGTGACATTCAGGGTCCTGGATCAGAATAAATTCAGCAGGAGGAGTCAATGAGAGAAGCCAAGATAAAACAATGAGTTGCCTATGGTCAATGAAATGATATTAAGGGAGTTTTCCACCTTTTAGATATTGACCTAGCCTCCTAGGGAGAAGAGCTGCAGTACGCCAGCCAATGTGACCTATGCTTCTAAGCACTACAATTCTGCTAGCTTCCAAAAATTGTATTGCGAAAAAACAGACATTTGTGATGTTTGTAAAAAGCCTTCCAGTAAACAAACAGCTTTAAAACCTCCAGCATGTGAATATTAATTAAAACAGGAGTTTCACAGCTGAACCATTTCCTCAGCTCAAATATACACTCATGCACAGAGTCAGACTATTTAGGAAGTGGTAGCTTCAGAATAAAAAGACATCTTGATTAATTGCTTACTACTCACAGCCTGCATTGTAAGGGCAGGGAAATGCTCATTTTGTATTGCTAAATAAATATTACAGGAACATGCTGATAACAGATATGAGCTTTCGGAGTCTGGCGATAGTGTATCTGTATTACACCTAGTAGATACACAATAACCAATGTACAAGATATACAGTGGCTTATGTAGTAGTTATTAGAAATCCTAGTAATTGTTTAACATGAAGTAAGACATCAACATGAAGTCATGTTTGCTTCAAATTTGCAAGTAATAAAATCCACACTTCAGGGATATGTGAAGAAGAGCAGTTTTATGCTCAATTTTTCAGGTTTTAATATTTTTTTTTGTGTAAATGACATGTTAATAATCTAATAAATCAAAGGAACTCAGCCTTGAAAGAGAGATCAGCAGTGTTTGCTTTATTCCAATGCCTGTGTGTTTTAAGTAATAATCTTACTAATTTCCTTTTGAGTCCTTCACATTTTTCTGTTCTCAAGTAATACGATATCTGGGGCTTGAGTTCTTGTTGGACAGTGAAAAAGGTTAAATAATTTATTCATAAGAAGATGGATTTAATCCTTTTGCTAAGTGAAATTTTTTTTATTACTGACAGCTTATAAGGTGTCTTATAGTTGTACATCATTGTGGTGATAAGGAGAGACCAGCCAAGGAAATAACAACTGTGAAGCAGAACAAAATGGTGAATAATAAATGATGTTTGCCCAGGGGACTAGAAGAACAGGAGAGCACAATGCAAAGGACTGCCTGGCAGGTGGAGCCACACAGCGATACCGCCTGTGGTATGCAGAACGGATACATATGTACATATGATACCTGAACTGGCAGACCGCAGAAAGTTATAACTATGACAAATGGCCTCGATATTATGCATACTAATTAAAACCGAGGGTCTAGCCTGAATACCGGACAGGCTAATGTTACTAAAAAAGTCGCCTGACCCGCATGGCAGTTGACCCTGACCAGGCTGAGCTCCGTTAAGGAAGAGTACACCCGGGGAAGCGTGGCAGACAATGGATGCACCACCAACAGACTTTGGAAAAGTGGCCTGCACCCGGATGAACAAAGAAGCAGATATGGATGTGAGACATTTGGGCCAAATCAACCTGGATGCACAGAAGTTCAACCCACCAGGTAGATCACCAGGCAGGACGAAAAAGAGGCATCGGTCCCCGGAAACCATGGGGCCGAAGCAGTTATCGTGCCCCCGAAGCCATGGAGCCGGAGCGGTCATCGTGCCCCCGAAGCCATGGAGCCGAAGTGGTCATCTTGCCCCCAAAGCCATGGAGCCGAAGCGGTCAACGAGCCCCTAAAGCCATGGTGCCAAAAAAGTAATCGTGCCCCCGAAGCCATGGAGCCGAAGCAGTCATCGTGCCCCGAAGCCATGGAGCCGAAGCAGTCGTCATGCCCCTGAAGCCATGGAGCCGAAGCGGCCATCGTGCCCCCGAAGCCATGGAGCCGAAGCGGTCATCGTGCCCCCGAAGCCATGGAGACGAAGCGGTCATCTTGCCCCCGAAGCCATGGAGCCGAAGCGGTTATCGAGCCCCTGAAGACATGGAGCCGAAGCAGTCATCGTGCCCCCGAAGCCATGGAGCCGAAGCAGTCATTGTGCCCCCGGAGCCATGGAGCCGAAACAGCCATCGTGCCCCCGAAGCCATGGGGGCGAAGCAGTCATCGAGCCCTCAGAGCCATAGGGGCGAAGCAGTCATCGAGCCCTCAAAGCCATAGGGGCGGAGCAGTCATCGAGCCCTCAAAGCAATGGGGGCGAAGCAGTCATCGAGCACTCAAAGCCATAGGGGCGAAGCAGTCAGCAAGCCCTCAACAAAGCCATGGGGCCGAAGCAGTCAGAGAGCCCTGAAAGCCATGGGTCCGAAGCAGTCAGCGAGCCCTCAAAGTCATGGGGCCGAAACAGTCAGGGGCCCCCAAGCCATGAGGCCAAGCAGTCATGGGGTCCCCAAGCCATGAAGCAAAAGCGAACATGGGGCCCTCCAAGTCCTGATGCCAAGTAATCAGTAAACAACTGAAAAACTTGAAAGAAACAGTAGTGAGTAGGAAGCTCAAACCCTAATGACCCACTGGCCGCAGCTGAGAGGCTGTTTATTGAACTGGGGCAGTGGAAGCAATCTTAGTGAATACATAGTAACATAGTATATAAGACCGGAAAAAGACATTTGTCCATCCAGTTCGGCCTGTTTCCTACAAGTTGATCCAGAGGAAGGCAAAAAAAAACTGTGAGGCAGAAGCCAATTTTCCCCACTTAAGGGGAAAAAAATTCCTTCCCGACCCCAATCAGGCAATCAGAATAACTCCCTGGATCAACGATCCCTCTCTAGTAGCTGTAGCTTGTAATATTATTACACTCCAGAAATAAATCCAGTCCCCTCTTGAATTCCTTTATTGTACTCACCATCACCACCTCCTCAGGCAGAGAGTTCCATAGTCTCACTGCTCTTACAGTGAAGAATCCTTTTCTATGTTTGTGTACAAACCTTCTTTCCTCCAGACGCAGAGGATGTCCTCTTGTCACAGTCACAGTCCTGGGGATAAATAGATGATGGGACAGATCTCTGTACTGACCCCTGATATATTTATACATAGGTATTAGATCTCCCCTCAGTCGTCTTTTTTCTAAAGTGAATAACCCTAATTTTGATAACCTTTCAGGGTTCTTTAGATCCCTCATTCCAGTTATTACTTTAGTTGCCCTCCTCTGAACTCTCTCCAGCTCTGCTATGTCTGTCTTGTTCACAGGAGCCCAGAACTGTACACTGTACTCCATGTGTGGTCTGACTAGTGATTTGTAAAGTGGTAGGACTATGTTCTCATCACGGGCATCTATGCCCTTTTTGATGCAACCCATTATCTTATTGGCCTTGGCAGTAGCTGCCTGACACTGGCTTTTGCATCTTAATTTGCTGTTTATTAAAATTCCTAGATCCTTTTCCATGTCAGTGTTACCGAGTGTTTTACCATTTAATATGTACGGGTGACTTGCATTATTCCTTCCTATGTGCATAACTTTACATTTGTCAGTGTTAAACCTCATCTGCCATTTTTCTGCCCAAGCCTCCAATCTATCCAGATCCCTCTGTAGCCGAAAACTGTCCTCTTCAGTGTTAATTACTTTACACAGTTTAGTATCATCTGCAAAAATAGATATTTAACTGTGCAGGCCTTCTACAAGATAATTAAATATATTGAAGAGAATAGGGCCCAATACTGACCCCTGAGGTACCCCACTAGTTACAGTGACCCAATCTGAGTATCTACCGTTAATAACCACCCTCTGTTTTCTGTCACTTGGCCAGTTACTTACCCACATACAGACATTTTCACCCAGTCCGAGCATCCTCATTTTATATACTAACCTTTTATGAGGTACGGTGTCAAATGCTTTGGAGAAGTCCAGATATATGACATCCATTGATTCGCCGCTGTCAAGTCTAGAACTTACCTCCTCATAGAAGCTGATTAAATTCGTTTGGCATGACCGATCCCTCATTAAGCCATGCTGATATAGCGTTATTTGCTTATTTTCATTGAGATACTCCAAATTAGCATCTCTTAGAAACCCTTCAAAGAGTTTACCAACAATAGATGTTAAACTTACCGGCCTATAATTTCCAGGCTCTATGTTTGGACCCTTTTTGAATATTGGCACCACATTTGATGCATACGCGCAGAAAAACCAGATGTAAAGGAAATGACCATTGATGCCTGTCATGTTTGACAGGAGAGTGGCACCGGAGCGGCCAACTGCCTCGGTGTGACAATCGAGTAAAACAACCGTGACGTAGAAACCGACGGGAGAATGCGGCTTAAATTGGAGCATGGTGTGCCAGCAGATGGGTGACTGTGGACCTGGAATGAGTAAAACCTAAAAAACATGGTATATATATACCAAAATGCAGACCTGAGTGTGAGCGGAGTAAGATAGCGTCGCAACAGCGAACGCATGGACACAGTTCTAGCAGGGAATGGGGTGTAGTACTAGATGTAACAGCAAACGTGTGAACTCAGCTAGAGCGTGAAGGGAGTATTAACTTGCTGTGACAGCAGACATGAAATGCGGCCATGGATGGGCGAGAACATTGAGACGTAAACGTAAAAGTAAAACCCGGAGTCACAGCGGTAGTGTGAAATCTGGCAATAGGCCGAGCGTAAAATTTGGTATGACCGCAGTCTGCAGTGAACGAGACATAAACAAACTGTGATGGTGACATGAACGCGCTCTTGCAATGGGCCTAAGCAACATTGGACGTGTGACACCGGTCTGAGTGTGGTGCAAGCAAACATATGAAAGCAAAAGAGGTATGAAAGCAAAAAACAGGATGACAAAAAAAAAAAAAATGCACCGAGAATAAGACAGATTTACCCGCTGTTGTGACCATGCGTGGAGCGTAAACGTGATGCGAGAGCGGAGGAGAGCACCGCTCAGAAAATGAGCATGTTGAAAGAGCAGACACTAGAAGGCAGCGTCTCAATTGACAGGGCAAACCTGGCATAAAGAGTTGAAGCATAAACATAGCCCTGATTGCGGGGGAGGGGCGGGTCACATGGGAAGTAATTGC
This sequence comes from Bufotes viridis, assembly GCA_033119425.1. Lineage (NCBI taxonomy): Eukaryota > Metazoa > Chordata > Amphibia > Anura > Bufonidae > Bufotes > Bufotes viridis. The sequence goes on from CM065591.1 coordinate 382,674,145, forward strand.
TATAGCAAGAGCCCTAACAAGCAACAGCTGCATCCAATCTCCAACATGACATCACATGCAGCCCAGGTAAACCTTCCTTACTGCACACAGGCTGAAGTAACTTTTCAAAACGAAACAACGCGAACGTAAAACACGTGAGATAGAAGGGGAGCTAAATCAGATTACCTAACAAACAGTGAAAGGAATTGTTTAACTCCGACAAAACAAACCTGAGAAGCTGAGGCGGACGATTTTGAGGCGATGCCTTCCGCTCGCAAGAAAAGTCAGATTCCGGCCAGCCAGAGAGATAGACACAGCTCAATTAACTTACATACATGGCACACGCGCCCCTACGGTAGCCACGAGCAGAAGAAAAGCTCCATTCCAGCTCCATACTGTAATGAAAGAAACCTCCTAGCAGAGGAGAGTTCACCCTGCTGACACACCAGCATCCCCTGTGCAACTGAGAAAACGCCCACCCCTAGGTGTGGCTGTGCCTGGTTTATGTAGAGCCTCCGCCCCTCCCACAAATGCAGCCTTATCAGACTGATATTTATTTTAATAACTTTTGGAGCAACAACTTATTTCATAGCTCTGTACAAGAGCCTACAACTAGCTTACTAACTCTTTTTAAAAGCTTATTCACATGACTGTGTCCAATTTGCAAAAAATGAATTGGAAAGAAAAATAGCTTCCATGTGCTTTCCATTTTTTTTTCTCACTACCATTAACAGTAATGACTATTCTGCAAAAAAGGACAAGAATAGGCCATGCGATCAGTTTCTCGGAAGAGGCACACAGTTCTGTTAAAAAATATATGTGTGGCCGCCTTGATATGTTTGTGTCCATATGCTGTCCTTTTTAAAAATGGATGGCACACTGAAGAAAAATTTGGTCATGTGAATACGTTTTATAGTAATCAAATGTATGTTATGTTAAATGTTTGGCATGAAGTAAAGGGAAAACAGAATGTGCTTTCGGTTCTACAGCTGACAATCAGCCATTTGAATTCTTGGCTTTTAGTCTTGCTCATTCGTTATTTATTTATTTATTTTCCAGTGACCTGATCAATACAGATTCTATCACAAATGATTAAGGTGAAGGTAGACTAGTACAACCAATTAACTATAAGATGATTAAATGGGATTTTAAATTGTGCTGGGGAAATATCCATATGCACACCTAATAAAAATGCACTTTGAAGATCTGATGCTCATTTGCAATTAATCTTACAATTTAAAATAGGGACCAAAAAGTGAATATTTTTAATGTAATAATAATAATAATAATAATAATAATAATAATAATAATAATAGAAACAATAAACAGAAAAAGAGTCCAGTCGGCACTGCTTTATGCGGTCTCCTCTAACAGGATTCACACCTGCACTAGAGCCATGCGAGATTAAGGTAGTGCTTAGCTACACAAAGTCCAGGTCCACATGTAGCTAAAATTTCTAAAACATTTTTTTACATATCAGTTTGGTTTACAAATTATTATTACTATTATTATTATTATTATTATTATTATTATTATTATTATTATTATTATTTGTCAAGCGCTAGTGAGCGCAAGATGGCTGTTGCCTGAATTGCTTGTGTGGTGTCCCGCATCTATTCTGTTTTTAAACAGAAAATAAAGATGCAAGTTGAAGATATGTGGTGAGTGCTGCTATTTATTTTCTCTAAGTGGAATAATAATAAAAATAATAATAATAATAATAATAATAATAATAATAATAATAATAATAATAATAATAATTTGTAAACCAAACTGATATGTAACAAAATGTTTTAGTACTTTTAGCTACATGTGTGTGTGCACCTTTACTTTTGCTTGAATTTGGTTAAACAGAATATCTAATTTAAATAAAAATTCTGGCAATAAAAAGTAATTATTACCTCTTTTCTCCCCTGCATCTCCCAGCATTGCTCTCTGGTCCTCCCTGCTATTGTTAGTTTTCCTGGTTGCGGTGGTGATGACCCATACACACAACGGCAGCAAATTACTGGCCTCAGTTGTGATATCCCTAAACTGCAGAGTACTGGTGTGTAGAGGATGTTACTGCTGCTGCCACAAAGATGACTTCAGTACTGCAGGAACACTGAAAGCAATAGGGGACAAAATAGATAAAGTATGATTTCTGTTGTAGTTTTTTTTTTTTCACATTTACTCAGCTTGAAGAAGTGTAAAGTAAAAGCGGCACTCACCAAAATTAATTACTTTTATTTTGCAAATCTCATGCAATGTAGAGAGGGTTCCAAGATGCAGAATATACACAAAACGTAAAACGACCGTCTCCTTTGCATGCATCCTGAATCTTGAGTCCTGCTCTACATTTTATGAGATTTACAAAATAAATTTTTTTATTTTGGTGAGTGCTGCTTTTACTTTGCACTTCTTCAAGCTGACTCTTTGAGAGACTTTTACAGTGAATTCCGAAAGTCTACAGACCCCTATCCTATTTTTAACTTTTTGTTATGTTACAGCCTTATGCTAAAATAAGAAAAAAAATATAACATTTTCCCCATTGTTCTCCACTCAATACCCCATAATGACAAAAACAGAATGGTCTAAATCTTTGCTGATTTATTGAAAAGGAAAAACAAAAATATTGCATTGTCATAAATATTCAGACCCTTTACTCAGTAATTAGTTCAAGCACCTCCTCTCAAGCTTTGTCAGGTTGAATGGGGACCATCAGTGGAGAGCCATTTTCAGACATTTTCCAGAGATGTTTTTTTGGTTTCAAGTTTGAACTCTGTCTGGTTCACTCAAGGACATTCACAGAGCTGTCCCTAAGCCTCCTCCTGTGCGGTCTTGGCTGTGTGCTTAGGGTCACTGTTTTGTTTGAAGGTGAACATCAGTCAAGCGTGAGTTTCAGAGTACTGTAGATAAGGTTTTAATTAGGAATATATCTGTATTTTGCTCTATTCAGCTTTTCCTCAACCCTGACTAGTCTTCCTATTCCAGTGGCTGAAAAGCACCCCACAGCATATTGTGTTGGGAAGGTGATAAGCAGTGCTTGATTTCCTCCAGATAATATGCTTAGAATTGAGGAACAAAAGTTCAATATTGGTTTCATCAGACTAGTTTCTCAAAGTCTGAGAGCCCATTAGGTGCTCTTTTGCAAACTCCAGACAGGCTTTCAAGTGTCTTTTACTGAGGCTTATTTCTGGCCACTCTGCAATAAAGCCCAAATTGGTGGCATGCTACAGTGATGGTTGACCTTCTGTAAGTTTCTCCCATCTGCACACAGGATCTTTGGAGCTCAGTCAGAGTGATCATTAGGTTCTTGGTCACCTCTCTTACTAAGGCCCTTCTTGTTGAATTATTTAGTTTGGTAGGGAGCTCTAGGAAAAGTCCTGGTTGTTTCAAACTTCTTACATTTAAGAATAATGGATGCCATGGAGCTTTTGGGAACTTTCAGTGCAGCAGAATTTTTAATACCCTTCTTTAGATCTGTACCTCCACATATTCCTGTGCACTCTGAGCACTATAGTCAGTTCTTTCCTCATGGATTGGTTTTTACTCTGATATCGATTGTAAGATTTGAGACCTTATGTAGGCAATGGTGTGTCTTCCAAATAATTTCCAATCAACCAAACTTACAGCAGGTGGACTCCAATCAAGTTGTAGAGACATTTCAAAGATGATCAAGACAAATAGGAGGCCCCCAAACCTAAATTGCAAGGGTTGTAGCAATGGATCTGAATTTTTCTGACTATGAGAAATTTTAGTTTTTCCTTTTTAATAATTTTGCAAAAATTTCTAAATTTCTGTATTCACTTTCTAATTATGGGGCACTGAGTGCAGATTAATGAGGAAACCTTGATTATTTTTGTTTAATTTTAGCAGAAGGCTGTGACATAACAAAATGTGAAAAAAGTGAAGGGGAGTGAAGACTTTCTGAATGCATTGCAAGTAAGCTAAGCACCACATTGTTAGTGCAAGCCTCTATACCAGTACACAATTTCAATGAGCAGAGGACAGTCTTTGGAAGCATTTTATTATATTTCCTGCTCCTACCCAGATCTTTTAAGGACCGCAATTTCCCAAAAATAATATCAATATCTCAATATGCTAGCAAAACATTTTTACAAGCTGCAATTCACAACATAGCCACTGCGTGCCCAAACATAGATATCTCCTGACAGAATATCACAAAACCATGCTGATCACCTTCCGATGATTACTTATCTTTGTGAACCTAAAGAATAGAAAAAAGGACATATCTCTAGTTCTATAGGCAAATGTGATATTTAATTTTATTATATCTATAGATTTTAATTAGTAACTATGAATAGGCAGAACCTGTGATCGATAGATCCTTTGATTCAAGCAGTTTACAACATAAAATGCTTATTTTTTATGAGTGCATACCCTTAAATCTTAGACGGGCTACACACTGAAATTTTCAAAGAAAACAAAGTAGCAGGCAGCCTGGTCAGATGGCTTGGATCTGTCAGAAGGTCACAAGGGGCTTTCTTTCACTATTCACAAATTGACAAAATAGACTAATTTACTATACTGAAATACGCCTAAACTAGGTGTATTGTAGGCATTGCGCCGCAATCTGTAACTTCGCCATGCTCACGCCAGGTCTAAAATTGTGGGCGTGGCGTGGGCAGGGAAGGGCTGAAAAATGGTCTAAATGTAAAACAGCTAAGAACCAGTCTTACAGAGGCCTGTGATAACCAAACTGAAGTTATGAAGCCTGTGTGCCTCTTCATAACTTTGGTGATCCACCGCCAGCATGGGGCCTTTATTAAGACCTGACTTTATTAGGTCTAAAATACCAGTCTTAATAAATGTGCCCTGTTGTCTTGACATCACAGAGCAATTTTCTCTTTAAATATATGTAGTCCGATTACTTATGTTGAGTAAAATAAGGCTGTTTGTGATAACAGAAACCCTCTTGCCCAAAGCTTAGGTCTGATATTGGAGCTAACCTAATACATAGGCCAAGAGTATCAGCGTTTGATGGGAAAAAAATGTTTGTTTTTTTTCTAATTCCACACACTCAATTTAACTACATATGTTGTTCACTTATAAAATTGTGGAAAAAAATTAAATTGATACTCAAGTTATTAAGTGAATCAGTTTAATTGTAAGCTACAGAGACCCCTTATATTTCTGTTCCTGAAAGGTCTGATAAAAAAATAAATAAATGATAAGTAGTTTTAAAAGCTTTCAATTTACCTCCATAACCAAGAAGGTATACCACTTTATCTGAAGAGCTGCTGTAAAGTTCATAAATGTTGTGAATGAAGTGCTGCGGCACAGTGTTGGGTGTCATGTTCTTTAAATTGTACCAATATAATGTCACTATCATAGTATTCTAATAATTACCAATGAAATAGGTGTGCTTTGGATGTCGTTTTATTGAACATGTCCACAAAGTAGGTTAAGTAGTCATCAGTCAATGCTATGACATAGGTACTGGCATGTTTTAGACAAGAATACCATACCTGGGAATATATTAGAATTGTATTATGTATCACGGATCCCTGAGCATTAATATTAAATATGCTGGATCAAGGCTAATTAGCACATGAAATTGAGCATAATGTATTCCAGCATACTTAAATGTCAAACAATGGAAAAAAAAAAACCTCTTTGCGCACTGCTGGTTAAAATGTGTTCAAGAAATCTCTGAGTGTATTGATGATTATTAGTTTCTTTATCTTACTGTAACTGAGCTGAAAATAAAATAAGAAAATTCAAATAAATATATATATATATATATATATATATATATATATATATATAGCGTAGAAAACGGACAGCACTCCAATAGAAATCCAAGGTAATTTTATTCACCCAAGTGGGCAGGCAACGTTTCGGGTTAACAATAAAGCCTTTCTCAAGCAATAAACACATGTGCTAAGCAAACTTATATGGTGCAAAACAGGAAGTACACACGAATCATGTGATACACGAAGAGGGCGTGGCCCAATAGACAAACTGATAAAAATGTGAATAATGTCAGTATAATAAACAATTGTAAACATCACATCAGTGGTAAAAGTGTCATGGTGACAAGTGTATAAATTATTATACAATCAAAGTGGCGTGATAGTATACAATACAGTGTTGAAAACTGACCCGGAAGGAAACGCCCTCAGCTGGGAGGAAGACTAAGGCATGCCCAAACATAGAAAATGAAATTAAAACACACCGCACTGCTCCGCCGACCGGAAGTGAGTATGACCACTTCCGGACATGCTCAGTAGAAGAAAAGGCCGGGACGGCCATATTGGAGAAGGGCAAAGGAGCCGATCTCCAAAAGAAACAAGCAAGCGCTCCAGAGCAAGGTGATCAGCCGGAGCGCTTGCTTGTTTCTTTGGAGATCGGCTCTTGCCCTTCTCCAATATGGCCGTCCCGGCCTTTTCTTCTACTGAGCATGTCCGAAGTGGTCATACTCACTTCCAGTCGGCGGAGCAGTGCGGTGTGTTTTACTTTCATTTTCTATGTTTGGGCATGCCTTAGTCTTCCTCCCAGCTGAGGCGTTTCCTTCCGGGTCAGTTTTCAACACTGTATTGTATACTATCACGCCACTTTGATTGTATAATAATTTATACACTTGTCACCATGACACTTTTACCACTGATGTGATGTTTACAATTGTTTATTATACTGACATTATTCACATTTTTATCACTTTGTCTATTGGGCCACGCCCTCTTCGTGTATCACATGATTCGTGTGTACTTCCTGTTTTGCACTATATAAGTTTGCTTAGCACATGTGTTTATTGCTTGAGAAAGGCTTTATTGTTAAGCCGAAACGTTGCCTGCCCACTTGGGTGAATAAAAGTACCTTGGATTTCTATTGGAGTGCTGTCCGTTTTCTATGCTATTACTGTGGGTTGCTCACACCCTCGGACTTTGCACCCGCCACATTGTCTGTGTTTGGTGCTGCCTGGTTTTTTCTTCATTTATATATATATATATATATATATATATATATATTGATTTTAGAAAATTCTACTATATATAATAACTAAGGGAATGGAAGACCTTTCCTTATGTATGTTAGTAAAAAAACGTGCACATGAAATATATGTTCTGAAGTTTAGAACATTAGATGTGTATATGGAGTCTGTATAACGACACATGGAATTCCTATGATTCCATTTTTGGACGTTATGGACTCTTTTTGTGACAATGTACGGAACTTCCAGTATTAAAGTGTCTGGTGTGGCATGCAACAATTCTGTTCTCTGTATGAAGTCTATGGCTAATATGTGTGCAACCAGCAATAATACCAAACACATCCATTTAAGCCATTAGATGCAGTGTTCATGTGTGACCACATCATCTATAGGGAAGAAAACATGAAAGCACACACTTCTGGTTGAGGACGTTCTAATGCGACCCAGCATATTAAAGCTGCAATTCCAAAGGAGGCCTGTAGGTGAACTTATATTGTAGTTCTATGGAAATACAGTATCAGCTAAATAAATCTAACTAGTGAATATTGTAGCCTTGTAGAGTTGACTTTGATCCGAAATGCAGGAAAAACTTTATTTGCCACGAAGCTCAAATTTACTCGCACCTCATGGTAATGAATAAATTTTTCCTGAAATCACTTTAAAAAAACAAAAAAAAACATACCTCATCAATTTGAACATGGAGAGGCCGTCATGGCCACAGATTACCAACCTAAAGGATTCAATGTTAATGTTCAACAGCAGGAGACGGCATACAATGGATACAATGGCACTTTGTAATGAAGTAATTTGTAACAAATAAAGATTCTTTGTAAAATTTCAACAAAGCATCCAAATAAAATTTTTGATAACTTCCCTCATCTTTAATCAATATGTCCATGAATGCTGCTATTAAAATATAAAAAATATAAAAAATATTTATCCCATATGGCGAACGGTGTAATAAAAAAAATATCAAAATTGCTGATTTGCAATTTTTTCATCTCTTCACTTACCCAAAAAAGTAATAAAATGTGGTGAAAAAGTCGCACACTCTTCACAATAGTATCAATAAGAATTCCTGATCATCCGGCAAAAAATGAACAACACACAACTCTGTAGGCATAACTTTAACCCCTTAAGGACACATGATGTACAGGAACGTCATGAGTATTTCCGATCACTGCTGCTCAGCCGGCAGTGATCGGAAAAAGGTACCTGCTGAAATAATTCAGCAGGTACCTTGTTACAATGCCCAGTGGGGTCCTGTGACTAGTGATGAGCGGCAGGTGCCATATTCGATTTCGACGAAATTCGCGAATATTCGTATGAATATTCGTTTCATATTCGTCGAAATCGAATATTCGTCATTTTTCTAGTTATCGCGATTAACATGCGATTTAAATAATTGCATATTGTGATTTTAACTTAAGGCTACTTTCCTATTGGTTTCATATCTAGAATTAGCGAGGATGACGGATATGACGAATGTATTCGTCATATTCCTCAAAACGAAGATAACGAAGTATTCTACATCTTCGTTTTAGCAACCTATTCGTCAACTTCGCTAATTCTAGCAATCAAATAGAAAGGTTGACTATAGAGACAGCTGTGTTAAATTCGCTATGCGATTTTTTTTTTTTTTTAATAAATAGAATAATAATAATATAATATAATATAATAATTTTATTAAGTAATATAATTATTGTATTAAAAAAAAATCGCATAGCGAATTTAACACAGCTGTCTGGTAAGTCAACCTTCCTATTTGATTGCTAGAATTAGCGAATAGCGAAGTTGACGAATAGGTTGCTAAAACGAAGATGTAGAATACTCGTTATCTTCGTTTTGAGGAATATGACGAATACATTCGTCATATTCGCTATTCGCTAATTCTACCAAGCCAACCATAACTTCCGTGCTCATGGAGCGTCCCCATCACCATGGGAACGTCTCCATATACTAAAATGTACTGTCGGATTTGAGGAATTACGTTGAAATCGCAATGCGATTAATTCAAGTTATATTAATCGCATTGCGATTTCAACTTAGAGCTGGGTTTATAATGGGTCAGCTTGCTAGAACTAACGAATATGGAATATAGCAGCAGTGCTAAGTTGAAATCACAATGCGATTAATTTAACTTAAAGTATTCGCATTGCGATTTCAACTTAGCACTGCTAGTGCATAGCTATATTCCATATTCGTTAACCCTTTGGCATACTCCTCCTCACAAGCGTCCCGTCACCATGGGAACGCTTGGTGGTTAGAATATACCATCGGATCTGAGTTAGATCGTGAAAACTCAAATCCGATGGTATATTCTAACACAGAGGCGTTCCCATGGTGATGGGGACGCTTGAAGTTAGAGTATACCAACACGCGCATACATACCGGCTCCCTGCTGCCTGGAGGCACCTGTCCTCTGACAGGGCACTGTGATCTGCACTATTAACCCCTCAGATGCCGCACCTGAGGGGTTAATAGTGCGGATCACAGCACCCTGTCAGAGGTTGGGTGCCGCCGGGCAGCAGTGCGCCTCCCCCCCCACTATTAAAATCATTAATGGGCAGTGCGCCCTAATTCCCCCCTCACCAGTATTACAAATAATAATTGGTGGCCAGTGCCAAACTGTGAGTTTGAGAAGAAGGAGCGCCCGGCGGCCCAGCGCAGGTAAGTACAATGCTGACTAACTAACCATGGCAGCCAGGACTGCAGTAGCGTCCTGGCTGCCATGGTAACCGATCGGAGCCCCAGCATTACACTGCTGGGACTCTGATCGGAGCTGCCGCTGCCACCAATGATGGGAGGGGGGGAGAGGGAGGGCGCACTGCCAGCAATGATTTTTTACTGGGGAGGGAGGGGGGATTGAGTGCGCACTGACCAGCGATAATTAATACTGGGGAGGGATTGTCGGCGCACACTGGCCACCAATGATGTTTAATAGGGGGATCGGCACTGGCCACCAATTATTGTTTGTAATACTGGTGAGGGGGAATTAGGGCGCACTGCCCATTAATGATTTTAATAGTGGGAGAGCGCACTGCTGTCCGGCGGCACCCGACCTCTGACAGGGTGCTGTGATCCGCACTATTAACCCCTCAGGTGCGGCATCTGAGGGGTTAATAGTGCAGATCACAGTGCCCTGTCAGAGGACAGGTGCCTCCAGGCAGCAGGGAGCCGGTATGTATGCGCGTGTTGGTATACTCTAACTTAAGCTGTCCCTCATCACCATGGGAACGCCTCTGTGTTAGAATATACCATCGGATTTGAGTTTTCACGATCTAACTCAGATCCGATGGTATATTCTAACCACCAGGCGTTCCCATGGTGACGGGGACACTTGTGGGGAGGAGTATGCCAAAGTAGTTTAACTGTACTGTTTGGAGGGGGAAAAAAAGACGAATATTCTAAAAAATGTCAAAATGAATATATTCGCTATAGTGCTATATATTCGTTTTTTAGAATATTCGTCTTTTTTCAACATCTAAAGTCATGATTCCTGCCTGCTTCTTGCTTGTGGGCCGATGACTCATTGACCCACAAGCATTTTAAGCAGGGAGGAATCATTTGTTCAGATGGAAAAAATGACGAATATTCGATATAACGAATATATAGCAGTATATTCGCAATATTCGCGAATTATCGAAGTTGCGATATTCGCGATTAATATTCGCTATTCGAATATTCGCGCTCAACACTACCTGTGACCTCCCTCCCCCATATCAGCAATTGCTGCAAACCGCAGGTCAATTCAGACCTGCGGTTTGCAGCGCTTTCAGCGGTCTCTGATCCCCGCGGTCTGTGACCGTGGGGATCAGAGACTTACAAGTGCCTTAACAGTTAAATTTTACCCCCTCTGCAGCCGCCAATCATATTGTTGCGGCGGGGGTGTAGGGGAGGGGTGGTTGAGGGAGGCGCAGGCGGTGCAGTGGTGGTTGCGGGCGCCCGCCTCCTCTGTAATGATCGTTGGTGGTATAGTGCTTTTAGCAGGGTGTAAGCACATTACTGACACTCTGCGAAAAACTGCTGACATCTGCGCTTCAGATGTCAGCAGTTTAACTGCTTCCATGCCGAGGTCCATACGGACCGCTGTATGGAAGCGATTAACAGGGAGGGAGTTCCTTCCCTCTTCCATCGGGTGCTGATGTCCCCTTGCAGCCCCCGATTCTTGATGGGATCACAGAGGGAGGGAGCCCCCCTCCCTCCCCATCAACCGCTGCTCTTTTCTGGCAGCGGGTGATGGTTCCCATGGCAGCAGGACACTGTCAGAGGCGTCCTGCTTGCCATGGTACTGTAAGTCTGATCTGACTTCTGCTAAAGGCAGAAGTCTGATCAGACTAGTGAAAAGTTAAAAATACAGTACCGTACACTATATAGTGTACTGTACTGTATTATACTGACATCAGACCCATTGGATCTTCAAGAACCAAGTGGGTCTGAGTAAAAAAAAAATTAAAAAAGTAAAAATAAAAAAACACATATCACTGAATAGAAATTAAAAAAATAAAATACACTACACATATTAGGTTTTGCCTTGTCCATAAAAACCTGCTCTATAAAAATATCACATGAACTAACCCCCTCAAGTAAATACCATTAAAAAAAGGTGTAAAAAAAGCTATTTTTTGTCACCTGACATCATAAAAAGTATAATACCAAGCGATCAAAATTGGCGTATGCCTTTCAAAATAGTAACAATCAATCCGCCATCTCATCCCGCAAGAAATAACCCCCTACATAGGACAATCGCCCAAAAAAAAAAAATGGCTCTCAGACTATGGAGACACTAAAACATTATTTTTTTTTTCTAAAATGCTGTTATGGTGTTAAAGTAAAATAAATAAAAAAAACTGTATGCATATAAGGTATCAATAAACTAAACGGTCAGAAGACCTGGACAAAATCCCTTTAGGGGTCTCTAACTAACAGTGTCTTAATATAAAAAGATGTCTTTATTAGTTCTTGTTTAAAACTGAAAAGTGAAAAAGAAAAAAAATTATCTAAAAAATATCAGTAACAGTGAGACCAATTTAATTAGTAGCTACTAGTGGTTTCTAGCGGCAACTAAGGGACTTGTGGTATCTGAACTATAATACAGTCACCCACAGGTGCACTATTAGCATAGATGATTGAGGTTACATAGTGTCAATGATTGGCACACTACTGCAATTTACAGGGGCATGTTAGAAACTACCGTGTGCTGCAGCCTGAATTAGGTGTCTGTGGGAGTTGGAAGTTGTCTTTATCACAGTGAAAGGTGCCTCATCCTTTAACAGTCTATCTATGTGTGGCCTGCAATTTGGTTACAGGCCACACACATGTATTGACTGTTTAAAAGAGCCTAGCGTGTGTTGTGAACCAGTAGGGGTTAAATTTAACCTCTGTTGCATGCAGCTTTAAATAACAGTCTGTTTGCGCGTGACATTTTTTATTTTCAGGTCACACGCTTGTATCAGCCGCCCTGGAATTTTCACATTGTTACACACACTCCAGCTCAGTTGAAAACTAAGTGGCTATTATACACTGACACTGTGTATCCCTTTTTCCCTCTCCATACACTCAAGCTCAGGCATACCAATTACACATTCAAAGCTGGTTTCCAATCATACACTTGTAACAATTTTTCCCTCAGATAGCCCTTGCGCTACACTTATATTGCTCACTGTTGAACTGCCTAAAATGCTAATCGCTACACTATCTTACACCCTTCCCGACATGTTTCACCACTGTGTGGCTTCATCAGTGGAAGTGGGGTATAGCAGTGCGCGTGCATCGTAGCCACATTTATCTAGTTCCTGTATCCTCCCTTATTTTTGAGTATCCAATCCCGCTCCTGGATTCCCTAACTGACAGGTATTTTCTCCTATCCCATGCCGGCCCATAGATACTAATTATTTACCTAACTGGGTTATGGACTGACATGAGTTTCCTCCTATCGGGTGCGGGCGCGCACATATGTCATTGCAAGCCGCAAGCTGTGCTTGCGATCCGACAGGTATTTGCTCCTCTCGAGTACGTTTGCGCACAAACGTAATTTCGAATTGCGCTCACATCCCTCCATCTGTCAGTCACTTAATCCTATTGTGCTCCTTCTAGTCATCTGTATGACCGCGGTATTAGTATCTATGGAGGTATCGGCATCAATGCGCTGCATAGTGTTTGTGCGTAACCTGTTTGATTTTCATGCATAGTGGTTGTGTTGATGTTAATGGGAAGGGCATGGATGAAACTACATTAACTCTATGAATATCCATTCCATTAGTTTAGGGAATAATTCAGATCACAATAAGTTGCTTTGATAGAATATGTGATATATCTAATATACATTCTTTATATCACAGTGTATTATTTTAATGGAGAGTAATTCTGATCGCAATACCTTATTTCAATGGGATGTGTGATATATCTGATATACATGGTTCATATCGCTCTATGGTGTTTTAATGAAATATATGATATTTTGTGCCATAAACCAGGTCTACCCAGTGATCACACTATACTTCCCAGACCAAAATTCTTATTTTCTTTATTGCTGTAAATATCACAGTGATTTAAAATTTATACAAGTACACTTTCTTTTATTCTTATGTATCACCATCTATGTCATCAACATATGATCTCCTTTCTCAGAGTCGATGGGTATGGGAAGTACTATATATAAAATGGGCCTACTATAATTTTTCCTGTCACTTATTATCAGAATTGATAATTTTATTGTACTCTATCTATATTGATACATTATTTAAGCTTACATGAAGGCCGTATAGGAGAAGCCTTCATTCAGGCCTTTAGGGCTCAGGGTTTGCAGTCTATAGATTCATTTGGCTTCCTACTGTAGTAATTTTGCGTTTAACAATGTGAGAAACTTCCAGGGCGGCTGATACATGCGTGTGACCTGAAAATTAAATAGGTCACTCGCAAACAGACTGTTATTTAAAGCTGCGTGCAATGGAGGCTAAATTTAACCCCTACTGGTTAACATCACACGCCTAGCCCTTTGAAACAGTCAAAACATGTGTGTGGCCTGAAACCAAATTGCAGGCCACACATAGATAGACTGTTAAAGGATGTGGCACCTTTCACTGTGATAAAGACAACACCTAACTCCCACAGACACCTAATTAAGGCTGCAGCACACGGTAGTATCTAACATGCCCATGTAAATTGCAGTAGTGTGCCAATCATTGACACTATGTATCCTCAATCATCTATACTAATAGTGCACCTGCGGGTGACTGTATTATAGTTTAGATACCACAAGTCCCTTAGTTGCCGCTATTAACCACTAGTAGCTACTAATTAAATTGGTCTCACTGTTACTGATATTTTTAGATAAATTTTTTTCTTTTTCAGTTTTTAGTTTTAAACAAGAACTAATAAAGATATATTTTCATATTAAGACACGGTTAGTTAGAGACCCCTAAAGGGATTTTGTCCAGGTCTTCTGACCATTTAGTTTATTGATTATTATATCCCGAGGGTCTCTATGAGGGCTTTTGATAAGACTTCATATTAGATATCACCGCGTCCTTAAAAAGCTGCTCTATAAAAATATCACATGATCCAACCCCTCAGGTAAATACCGTAAAAAATTTAATATAAAAACAATGTAAAAAAAAACATTTTTGTCACTTCACATTATAAAAACTGTAATAGCAAGCGATCCGCAAAACATGGACACCGGCAATCTGCTTTTCCCATATTGCGGATCCGCACATTGCCAGAGCTATATAGAAAATGCCTTTTCTTGTCTGCAATTGCGGACAAGAATAGGACATGTTCTATATTTTTGCGGATCCGGAAGTGTGGATCCGCAATTCCGGATCCGAGCAGGACAAAGTCTGTACCCATAGAATTGAATGTATCCAGAATTCCGTTCCACAAAATTTTGCGGAACAGAATTGTGGACGTGTGAATGAGGCCTAAGGGTCCCTTGGCGATCGCAGCTTTACAGCTTTCCCCTCTTTTTTTTTTTTTTTTTACAAATTTTTTAGAGATTTTTTCATCCACATTGATCAATGTGAATGAAGAAATCTGTGACGTTCATTTTTTTCTTTCAGCCCAGCGGCTGAACGGAAAAAAAAATCTCATTACCTGTATGGTCAATATAAGGAGAATAGCAAAAACTCCTAATTTTGGCCATACGTGTAATGATTGCGGAGACCCTCAAACGCCAGGGCAGTGGAAAAACCTCACAAGTGACCCCATTTTAGAAAGTAGACACCCCAAGGTATTCGCTGAGGGGCATAGTGAGTTCATGGAAAAAAAAAAATTCAATTTCCGCTAACTTGTGACAAAAAATAAAAAATTCCATGAACTCACTATGCCCCTTAGTGAATACCTTAGGGTGTCTACTTTCCGAAATGGGGTCACTTATGGGGTGTTTCTACTGTCTGGGCATTGTAGTACGTCAGGAAACAGGACAGGTGCTCAGAAAGTCAAAGTGTGGAAACTCACTTTTTTGCACCATAGTTTGTAAACCCTATAACTTTTACCCAAACAAATAAATATACACTTATTGCATTTTTTTTATCAAAGGCATGTATAACAATAAATTTAGAGAAAAATTTAAATTGAAATATAGTGTTATTTGAAAAATTTTACAACAGAAAGCGAAAAATGTAGTTTTTTTGCAAAAATTTCATCAAAAAAAGTGAAATATCAAAAAATGTAAAAATGTCAGCAAGAATCAAATACCACCAAATGAAAGCTGTATTAGTGAGAAGAAAAGGAGGTAAAATTAATTTGTGTGGTAGGTTGCATGACGGAGCAATAAACGGTGAAAGTAGTGTAGTGCGGAATTGTAAAAAGTGGCCTGGTCATTGAGGGTGTTTAAGCTAGGGGGGCTGAAGTGGTTAATTGGTGCCATTATAAATTACAGGTTGTCCAGCAAAAAAATATGGCTATGTGGATGGAAAAGCAAAAAGTTAATGTTCTATGAATATAGGGAAGAAAAATTAAAATGCAAAAATGAAAAAACCTCCATTAACCAAGGGGTTAAAGAGGACTGTCACCACTAAATCCTGTGCAGTCTGCAGACATCATGTTAGAGAGCAGGAGGATCAGAGCAGATTAATATACAGTTTGGGGGGAATTTAACTTGCAATTTATATGTTTATATGTCACAAATTATGTTGAGCGAAGCGAACTTCAGATCTTAGATCTAAAGTCAGTTCGGTAAAAACTTTATTTGAATTATGCGTGGAGATTTGTCTCAGTATTCAAATGTATGGGCTACAGCGAGGGGAAATGAGTTATCACCGAAATCTTACAGACCTTCAGCATTCAATTTTATTAAACTGAAAAACCCTTTTAAAATAGGTATCCGAAGTCGGCTTCAGTACCGGCTGGTACCTTGGTACCAAAACTGACTTTGGAACTAAGTTTTAAAATGGCTTTCAAATTGAAAAATGAAATCCCGAAGTTATTCACTGAATCCCGCAAGGCCTCAGTAATAATTAATTTGCCTTACCGGAGCCCGTACATTTTAATGATGTACGGAGACGGTTCTCCATACAGCATTTAAACGAAGGTTTGAGCAAAGCAACTTCGGATCTAGGATCTGAAGCTTTGTTCACTCATATAGTCACGACTCAACATTGTGTGTTTTCTGGCCCTGAATTTCCTCCTCCTTAGCATTGGCTCCTCACTTTAAGATGCTAACAGTTACAGCCCAGTGTTGACGTTGAATCTGGGGTGGTAGGCTTGAGTGAATGGAGATTCGGATCATAGATTCAAAGTCGATTCAATAAAAAACATTGTTGCTAATGCCGTTTCCATACAGAATTAAAATGTATGGGCTACATGTAGCCAAAGTTCGTCTTGGGTAAAATAGGAATCCGAAGAGGGCTTTGGTACCGAGGTACCAGCTAGTAACAAAGCACACTTCGGATTCCTACTTTAAAATGTTTTTAAATACGCATATAGGAATGCTGTATCATTCACCGAAGTCATGCGGAACTTCGGCTGAGACAAAGTTTGGTTACAAGCAGACCATACATATTAATGCTGTATGGAAATAGCATTAACAACAAAGTTTTTAACAAATTGACTTTGGATCTATGATCCTATCTTGATTCTCTCAAGCCTAGAAGGTAAATAGGAAGTGGATCTTTGGATATCTAATATTCATTTTTTACATTAATCATGGAATAACCCGTTCAAGTACATAATGTGGCTTATATCCAGTTTGCCTCCGGAACTATTGCAAACAAAAATGCTTGTAATAAGGTTCTAAACATACGTGTTCTTGGTATACTGCTGAAAGGACAACAATTATATTAGAGAAAAGCTAAGTTGATACTTGGCACTTTCTGACACTAATTCACCACCCCCTCAGGCCCAACACTAGACATAAGGTAGAGTAACTTAACTTTAATGTTTTACAATATTCTTCATTTTATTAGATATTTTCCCTACAGGACATATAATTTTCCAGAAGTAATTTGTAGGAAAAGACCATGTTTCTTTGGTTACAGAAGTGTATTTTTTTTATTCTTCGTTCTTGGATCTTTGCAAAGATTTTATATGCAGACTGAAGCGTTGACATTTCTCTTCACTTATAAGAATGAGAGTTCATTGATTTATATTAGATTCTACTTCATGTTTGAGATCAATGAGAGACAAAGGTGGGAATCAATCAAATAATTGAGGGTGACATTAATCAGTTTTTAGATCAGGAAGCCAATATTTTATTTGACTCATGCTCTTCATAAAATTATTCTTGGACCATATTGTTTTCATCAACATGTATTATTATATGTACTTTTCTGCACAGTAAACTAACTGCATTCTCATTAACCCCTTCTACTCCTGGGCCAGTTTTCACCCTCCTGCCAAGGCCATATTTTGAAAAACTGACGTGTCATTTTATGTAATAATAACTTCGGAACACTTTTATTTATCCAAGCCATTCTGCGATTGTTTTCTCGTGACGCATTGTACTTCATGAATATTACCTAACATTCACCATATGTCTACTTTATGTTGGCATCATTTTGTAAATGTAATTTTATTTTTTGGGGATGTTAGAAGGCTTAGAATTTTAGAAGTAACTCTTAAAAATTTAAATAAAATGTTAAAAACCCACTTTTTAAGTACCAGTTCAGTTCTGAAGTCACTTTTTTAGGCTTACTTAGTAGAAACCTCACATAATTGACCACATTAATTTACCACATTGTAGAAACTACACCCCTCAAGTTACTCAAAGCTGATTTTACAAACTTTGTTAACATTTTAGGCGTTTCACAAGAATTAAAGAAAAATGGAGATGAAATTTCTAAATTTCACTTTTTTTGCAAAAGTTCCATCTTAATCCATTTTTTTATTTAACACATCGAGGGTTAAGAGCCAAACAAAACTCAACTCGGTTTACATAAACACCCCATATGTGGTTGTAAAGTGATGTAAGGGAACATGGCAGGGAGCTGAAGAAAAGGAGCGTATGTTTTTTGGAAGACAGATTTTGCTGGATTGGTTTTTAGACACCATGTCCCATTTGAAGCCCCTATGATGCACCTCTACAGTAGAAACTCCCCGAAATTAACCCTTTTGGTAACTAAAGGATAAGGTGGCAGTTTTATTCGTACTATTTTGGGGTACTTATCACAAATAGAAATATAGCTGAGGTTTGCATAAATTTTTAAACAAACTCACAGTGGGTGGATGAAACTATAAAATAAAAACAAAAAACTCTTTATTGTTTATCTATTAAATTAAAATAGGTCAAGAAAAAGGACACCCAATATAACACTCAAGAGTGATGATAATATAGTTGGTATTCAATCTTAATCGCCTATATGACCCCTTTCAGTGTATATTATACTATATAGTATGATCCCCTTATATGTACCCAATTCAACCGGTACTGGAGGGCAAATAGAGTGAATCTTGTTAACAAGAGAGGTTCCTGCTGATGATTTTATCCAAAAGAATACGTGGTCAGACAGGAATTAATAAAGATGGGATATCAATATATGCCTCTCACTTAATAAACAACATTGTCCCTCGGTGCAGAAACTGCAGTCAGAGGAAACGAAGTACAGACACAAGTGGAGCAGCAGATATCTCTTTCTACTTCAAGCTGCTTCCTGACACTCCGCTCGCATACAATGCTGAATTAATAGCAGAGTAGAGCGAGCGTGTTGCCCGTATTCCCGAACTCCCTTCTGCAGATACTATGTTGCTGCAGCTATCAGTTGGTAAATTAGTGTCAATTTCTATACAGAATAAGACTCAACGCGTTTCACAGTGAAAAGACATATCATTGGGAGCCCTACTCTGTACAACAGATAGAGATAAACTATCTAGATTAGATCAGCAACATCGCGCTTGCCATCTTAGTCAAATGGCAGCACGACCGGCACTGGGGCGGCTATGAGGCGCCCGCCAAAATTATGAAAATTTGAATGATCCCAAGTCCAGCCTATCCTGCGGCCGACCAATCCAGGTGGAGAACCCAATGTATAGGGGGTTCAAAAGAACCTAGTAAACCCTCATTGGTGAATCTCCCACTGTCACTAATATGGAAGCCCCAGGAGAATAGAGGAATATTAAGTCCTCAAAGTAGAAAGGACCTAAGGCGGATCAAAAGATGAATGGGGGGCCATGCCAAATTAGCGCAGGCAAATAAGGATAAACAGACAGTAACAATAAAAGTATCAGCTTTATATATTTGTTGTTTGATTTATGAATTTTATCCACAAAAAGCAAGGATGTCCTTGACATATATCTTTGTATGTCAAGCTATTATCATTGACAAATTAATGGCCCTTAAAGATAGATAAGTGTGAGAATTGTCTTGCCCCAATGCAAAGTGAATGGATATATATATATATATATATATATATATATATATATATATATATACACAATTTATTTTTATTTTTTTACAGTGTTTATCAGATGGGGTGGATCATCCGGTCGTTACGGAAGTTGTGATACCTAATATGTGTGTTTTTTCTTTTTCTTTTTTTATTATAAGGTTTGGGAAAAGGGGAATTTTTTTCTTTTTTAACTTGAAACTTTGTTTTTTTTAATTAAAAACACTTTTTAAACATTTTTTTTTAAACTTTATTTCTGTCCAACTATGGGACTTTAACTTTTGAGGGTCTGATCCCCTCTGCAATGCATTACAATACATCTGTATTGTAATGCATTGCCTGTTAGTGTATTACACAGAGTAATAAACTAACAGGTTACCTAGGAGACACAGTCTGGGGCTGGATCTCCTTGGCCCCTGTAGAAGTCAGGGCACGATGCCATGCAAGGCATTGGGCAGCCTCTGCATGGCATCAGGCTGTTTTGTCACCCATTGGGTCCCTGCCACAGCAGCATGGGGACCCGATGGGCCCCCTCACCTTCTGCAAACCCCTTCTATGCCATGGTCAGCGCTGGGGTTAATCTGCCGACATCGGCTTTTACAGAGATGAAAGTCACTTGCCCCCATGGTGTACTATTACGTTATGTGTGGGGAAGGGGATAACTACACCGTATATTTGTGTATGTTGTTCATGTATTGGTCAATCAGAATTTAAATGGGTAACAAGGGTAACATTTAGAAAGTTATTTTTCATTGTGTGGACTATAAAAATGGATACAAGTAATAGAGTACTTCAAACAGAGACAAATACTTCATTGATAAAAATACATTAGCTCTTTTCTTTGGATCAGACCTGTGGGTACCCTCATAATTAATCTAAAAATCCAGTACACCTCTCTTAGAAGTATTTTCCTTCTATGGTCTCCACCCCATAAAGGGACCACTACTTTTTCTACTGCAAAAGCACAGAGGAAACCGATTTTACGTTTGTGGGTGTGAATAAAATGCTTTGCCGCATTTGAAACATTCAGAGACTTGCTTGTTGGATTCCGGACACATGGGATAAGACACGCCGAAAGGGTGAGCTGGACAAGCAATTATCTATACAGCTTTCAGTTGGCTGTTCAATTGCACAACTTAATGCCTAAAGCATTTGATTATTGTTTGTTTTTTCTAAAAAAAAACTCAAAAATGTCACCTCAACCACTATACTTAACAGTAGCCAAAGTGGCTGTCCCATTTAACGCTCATGCCATACACAAATATGGCCTCACTTAGGCCAGTTTCACCAAGCCATATAGTATTAAATGATTATTTTAGATACCATACTACATACCCACATGTTACAATTGGACTTTGGTATTACTCTGTCCATTCTCTGTTCTCAACATAGATAACTATAGATTTTAATGATTAAGTATGTTTATTTTAGTACAGGGTCAAGGTGTTGCAATCACTTGTGATGAGCGGGAGGTGCCAAATTCCATTTAGCGATATTTCGCTAATATTTGATTGAATATTCCTCATATATTTATTGAAATCGAATATTTATCATTATTCTATATATTGTGATTGTTACGCAAATTTATATTCACATTGCAAATTAAACTTAGAGCTGAGTTCCTAATGGTTGTAACTTGTATTGCTAGAATTGCCGAAGATAACGAATATCACAAATATATATATACACTATATTCTCAATCTTCGTTATATTCTAGCAATACAATCATTAAGAACTCAGCTCTAAGTTTCATTCGCAAAGCGAACATATAATCGCATTACAAATTGATATTAGAGCTAAGTTCTTAATGGTTGTATTGCTAGAATATAACGAAGATGGCGAATATCACAAATTCACAAATATAGCACTATATTCTCTATCTTCGCTATATTCTAGAAACAACCATTAGGAACTCAGCTCTAAGTTGATTTTGCAATGCGAACATATACTCGCATTGCGAATTCAACTTAGAGCTGAGTTCCTAATGGTTGGCTTGCTAGAATATAGTGAAGATAGAGAATTTAGTGCTATATTCGTGAATTTGTGATATTCGTTATATTCTAGCATTACAACCATTAGGAACCCAGCTCTAAGTTGAATTTGCAATGCGGGTAATTCAGGTTATATTAATTGCATTGCGATTACAACTTAGTCAAATTTGTGAGATCGTGCACACGGGTACTCGGCAGAAGCGGCAATGGGCATTGACCTGAGCTGGCAGGGAGCCAACAATCCTCTGGACAGGTAAGAACAGCTTTTGGGAAGTGGGAAGACAACCAGAGAGCAACAAGGATTAACAACTTAAAAAAAATATATACTAATATTCGAAATGGCGAATATATAGTGCTATATTCGCAATATTCTCGAATTTGCGAAGTGCCAATATTTGCTAGAAATATTTGCTATAGGAATATTCGCGCTCAACACTAGCAATCACCATACAGATGCTACTGTGCACTCAAACTATGACAGTCTGGAACTGTACTACTAATTAGTATAAAGTTAATGATAATCATAATCTTTAGAATTTTTCTATTAAGACTATGTAATTTTGTATAGTGGTATTGTTTTCTATATTTTACACAAAATTAATGCATACAATACTGTGCAAAAGTAGTAGACATGCATAGAAGTATTAATAGTTTATTTTTATCCATTAACAAAATGCAAAGTGAATGAACTAGAGAACAATCTAAATCAAATTAACATTTAGTGACCACCCTTTGCCTTCAAAATACAATTCTTCTAGGAATGTACTCAAACTATTTTGAATAGACTCAGCAGGGAGTTTATTACAAGCATTTTGGAAGACTAACCAAAGATCCTTTGTTGATGTAGGCTTGATCAATGCCCCACTATTTCTTCATCTCAAACAAAATAATAGCTTATCTCAAGGAGACCAGCTACAGAAAACACAGCAGAGCCTCAGTTAAGAGTCTCAACACAGCAAACCAAAGTGCAAAGCTTCCTGGGAAACAGTAATAAGCAAAATAAATGTGGAGCCCCAGTATTGGGTCTACAACACAACGTAAGCCAGATATCCCTCAAAGGAAGAAAAACCAAGCAAAGGGGTGTTTACATCACAGAGATCACCAAATCCACCATATCAAGTGGTCCCTATGTCAAGATCCCACTTTTTTACAAGCTTTAAGGATATGACGGGGAAAACCTAAGCCAGTTATCCATCCACAGACAGCTGTTTCAGGGTGTTGCCCCTCATCATTGTGGAGTAGGATTCTGGCTAACCGGGAGAAATGCCTTGAAGACTACTTAAACAAAATAATAGCTTATCTCAAGGAGACCAGCTACAGAAAACACTGCAAAGTCTCAGTTAAGAGTCTCAACACAGCAATCCAAAGTGCAAAGCTCCCTGGGAAACAATAATATGCAAAATAAATGTGGAGCCCCAGTATTGGGTCTACAACACAATGAAAGCCAGATATCCCTCAAAGGAAGGAAAACCGAGCAAAGGGGTGTCTCCATCACAGAGATCACCAAATCCACCATATCAAGTGGCCCCTATGTCAAGATCCCGCTTTTTTACAAGCTTTAAGGATATGACGGGGAAAACCTAAGCCAGTTATCCATCCACAGACAGCTGTTTTGGGGTGTTGCCCCTTATCAGTGTGGAGTAACCGGTAGCAATCCCTTGGAGACTACTCAAACAAAATAATAGCTTATCTCCAGGAGACTGTTTCATCATGTAATTCCAGACAGACTTAATAAGTCACAGTGCTCTATGGCTCTTCTATTACCCTGTAGATTTTTCTTAATGACATTGGCTGTATATTTGGGGCCCTTGCCCTGCCAAAGAATAAATTTAGAGTCAATCAGACTCCTCCCTGATGCTGCCTATATTTATTAATTTTTTTTTGCATTCAGGACACCATTAATCATGGTAAAAAATCCAACTCCTTTTGCTGAAATTCCACCACAAACTTGTACTTCACCTCAACCATACTTCACTGTGGCCTGCAGGCAACTCATTATTGTACTGTTCTCCAACCCTTTGGGGAACAAACTGCCTTCTCTTATAGCCAAATATTTCAAATTTTGACTCATCATTTCAGAGCATCTGCTGGCATTTTTCTGCCTCCCAGTTTGTTTCCACGCATAGCTGAGTAACATGACTTTGTTGCAATGTCAAAGGTAAGGCTTTTTGGCCACAATTATTCCATGAAGACCACTTATGGCAAGACTTCCCCAAATCGGAGATGGGTGTACTTGGGCCCATCTGGTTTCTGCCATTTCTGAGCTGATGGCACTGCTGGACATCTTCCAGGGAGGTAAGCATGATCTGTCTTTAGTAGGCTGCACTGTTTCCTTGGCCAATGTAAATAAAAAAATTACAATAGAAAAATATTATTTTTTTCATTGAAAGTTTTCAATGAAAAAAATTGCAAAAATAAAATCCCCCACAGGTTTGGTATGGCCTTGTCTGTAACAAACCACATTACACAGACATCTTGTAAATTATCCCCTACGGTGAACGCTGTCAAAAAAAAAAAAGAAAAGGCAGAATTGCTGATTTATTCTTAGTTGTCACTGAAAAAACTAAATAACAAGCAATCAAAAAGTGATATTTACCCAAAATGATACCAATGAAAACTCCCTCAAAACATCCCTCAAAAATCAAGCCCTCAAACAACTCCATAGACAGAAAATAAAAAAGTTAAGGTGTTGGGATGCGCAATGCAAAAAGATTTTCTTCTTTTTTAAGAAAAGGGGTTTTGCACAAAAGTATTAACACATAAAAAAATCTATATTTATTTGCTATCGCTGTAATCGTACTGACCCAGAAAATAAAGATGTTATGTTATTTATGAAAAATAAATTCCGCCAAATTTATAACGTAAAAGCTCAGTGGCAGTATGGCAGTTTTTTTCCCCATCTACCACCCAGAAAGAGTTAATAAAATTTTATCACAAAGTGATAGCCCCGCAAAAAAAAAAAAAAAAGCCCTGACACAGCTACATAGATGAGAAAAAAAGTTATAGCTTTTGGAAGGCGACAGTGAAAAATGGAAGAAAATGCTTGGACCTGCTGTACAGTGACATGCCTGCAATGGTGTGTGAAAATTATGAATATCAACTAAAAATCTTTACATGTTCACACTCTTATCTCTGTTACAGTAGTTCATGACTGGGCTGGCATCAGTATCTAGTATAGTTCTTATAAAAGGTCAGAAGCCCAATTATGTAATTTAACACATTTTATTAATTTATGACCTGTTAATTTTTACAGAATCAACATATTCCATAGCTCTATACCATAGAAAATAGCTAAGGAAACAACCTATTTTTCCCATGTATCTGGTCTTGTAGGATTTTAGATCTTCTTGCAGATCTATATGGTCACTGGTTATCAGATGCCACAATTACTTGAACATGTAGAAAAAAACTGTAACATATCCAGCATAGACATATAATATACACTATATATACTGAACAGTACTGTACATGGACAAATAAATTGGGACATTTACATATTACACCTATGCCTTTATGGCATTCAATTCACATATGGTGATGCTCCCCCCTCCCATTTGTAGTTAAAAAAGCTCCCTCTCTTCTAGGAAGGCTTTCTACAAGATTTTAGAGTATGTCTGTGAGTTTTTGCCCATTTATCCAGAAGAGCATTTTTTTTTAGGTCAGACACTGATGTTAGATAATAGTGCAAGAATCTCAATCTCTGTCATCCAAAAGGTGTTTAATAAGGTTGAGGTAATGGCTGTGGGCAAGTCAAGTTATTCTACCACAAACCCACCCAACCATGCATTTATAGACCTTGCAACAATATATGCACTTGGGGCGCAGTCATGCTTTCTCCACAGTGTTAGAAGTATATAATTGTCAAAAATGCCTCAGTATGCTAAAGCATTAGGACTTCCCTTCGCTGCAAGTAAGGGACATTGGCCAGCCCCTGAAAAACAATACTATACCATTATTCCTCCTCCAACAAACATTATAGTTATCATAATGCAGTTAGGCAGTAGTATTCTCCTGGTATTTGCCAAACCCAGATGCATCTATCACACTTCCAGATAGTGATTTGCCATTCCATAGAACACATTTCCACAGCTCCAAAGTATAGGAGTGGTGCGTACAGATGAGCAAATATATTAAAATTCATTTCCGGTCAGATTCATCCAAATAAGTAAAAAAAAATGATTTTGGTCTGAATCGATTCTATCAAAAGTGCTGCATTTGAATAGCAAATTGGTATATGACACTCTGAGGTCTCCCAGGACTCATATTTTGTATCTCTTGTCTTTTTCTCTCTCTCATTTTTAATTTTGCTCTCTGTCTCCTCCTTTTTAATTTCTTTAATGCAACAACAGCAATAGCTATAGGTAAACACATGGTTGACAGTGATGACAGCCTGTCTAAAAACAGATTGCATCATCATATGTGATATACTTTTTAAAATAAAATAAAAATTCTAAATTGTCCCTTATTATGGGCAGATAGTGTTTAAACACACATGGTGTTATCAGAAAAAAATAGTGGATTGTTCTAAACAAGCTGTCGAACAATTATGCCTCAACGGATGCAGATGATTGTCCATGAATATACACACACTGTAATTTTAGAAGAAGCAGTTGCTTGTTCTGAGCAAGCATCCAAAAATTAAAATATATGCCTAAAAGAAGGCAGATGCCTGCTCATGTTTATGCATACATATGTCAGAAAAAACAGTAGCTTGTTTTTAACAAGCCTCTAAAAGTTCTCCCTTTAATGCAGCAGTATAATGGTTTGAATTTCACTGGTATGTTAACATAGCAGTATAATGAAACTAACTGGTATCACAGGAAACATAGCAGAATAATGTGCTTATTGTCACTGGTATTTGAATGCAATAGTATAATGTAACTAACAGCTATTTTAACTCAATAGTGTAATGCATTAATTTCAGTATAATGTAACTAACTGCTATAGTAACACAATAGGATAATGCATTCAATTTAATTGGTATTTTAACAAAGCAGTATAATGCATCTAACTGCTGTATTCATGCAGCAGTACTATGATTTACTTAGTTTTGGTTAATGCCAGAGAAAGTTTGTAACTCTGCAGTTATTGAGTTGGCAAAGTGTTGAAAACTTTTATGTACTATGTATACTGCGGACTCTCTGTAATTGTGGGTAGGGTAGTGATCTTTTTACTGCAGGGGGGTGATTGCTGGTAAAATGTAATCAGTATGTATCTGGAAGGAACTGCAGTTCACGGTACACTGGGACATTTAAAAAATCTATTTCTTGGACACATGGGTCATTAAAAATGAGAAGGGTCAGATGCATACTGATCTGTATGTTAAAGATACTGACAGAAACAGCCTATTACATTTTACCAGCAATCACCCCCCTGCAGTAAAAAGATCTCTACCCTACTTACAATTACAGAGAGTCCGCAGGATAATGTCAGACACTAACACCAGGGTGAAATGTTGGAGAAATTTGAGGCAGTGGATACTCAGAACCATGCAAAATGCAGAACGAGACAAAATTGTCCCTGGTACATCTGCGAGCACTCAAAAGTGATCCCGGATCCCATTTGTGGTTAAATACTACCCTTGGATAAATAAATGCAGGACTATCATAAATTGACACTGGAACATAATGACTAAAGCTTATCCTGACATTGTGAGTTCCAGCATCCACCCATGATATGTTACAAGAGACGCAAAACATTTTCAACCTCCTTTTCAGAGCTGACATACTGTAGGTAGTGACAAAATGATTGCACGGCAAATGACACTCTTCATGCCAAAAAGAGGTACAGTCCCCTGTCTTCAATGCATACATTCTTCCAGTGTAATCAGGGGGAGCACTTCACCCACCTCCATACAGGGGAGAAACTCTCCATTAATGGCTTTTTTACATGCAATAGCAATTTTGTTTTATATATATCTTGAAGTACTCTTGCGGACTTGTTTATGTTGGTGAGACTTCAACTAGAATGAAGGACCGATTATGCAAACATAAGTCGACCATCCAAAAAAAAGAATCTGTTACTTCCTATACCATATCATTTTGATAAATGCCAACATAGCATCTCCTAATTGCACTTCCAGATTATAGAACATATACATTACCCGAGGAGATGAGGTGATAGCGTTAAAATCCTCAAGAAAAGAGAGGCTTTCTGGATTCACAGACTGCAAACTTTGGAACCTAAGGGGTAAAACCGTGATTATGATTTAAACTGTTTCCTTTTATGTGTAGTTCACTCTCTATATCCCTATTTGCTTTTTTAACTGTATACTTTCTGTTTCTAGTATGTGAACATTCTCAGTTTTCCTAGATAGATAGATAGATAGATAGATAGATAGATATAAAGACAAAAGGTGTGGCAGCACAGACAAACAGTCCGGGTGCAGGCTCAAGTAAAGGGATAAGTGACCCAATCTTCAATAATGCTTGATAAAGACCACAATGAGTGGTTGAAACGTCGCTGATGGGTGAATAAAGGGTCCACTTCTTCACACTATCCTGGAGTGCTGCCTCGTTTTTGGATAACTAACTATATGTATATATATACTTATTATATGCTTTTGCTCATACGTAAGTTAGTTACTTTTTGCGATGCACAGTACTGCATAACTAGTGTTTTCTGATTACCTCTGTTTCCATGCTCCCGATGTTTTGTTTATCCGGTTTGTATGGCAACCTACGTTATATCCTGCTTCACCGTGAGATATTTAATCTTGGGTGTTTCATTGTATCTTGACTGTTTGAGAAAGGCTCACCTCACGAACCGAAACACGTCACTGTGGTCTTCATGTGACCAATAAAATTGATAAAGATACTGCATCGAGTGAGTTCGGGTCTTCTCTTGTACAACATATATGGAAAATTGATCCAGGACAGGTGCACCACACCACTCAATACACGGAGTTCTGACCATACCTTTGCTGGATATATTACAATAAGAAGATATTTCATAAAAGAATATGTTCTGGAATGAAAAATGTAAGATAGTAATACCACATTATAAGCAATCATACAAGCTGATATGAGCTAAAATAATAGCACAAAATGTTCATTTATTTTGATCAGCCTTTGAATCTGAGATAATATTCATATCCACATTTGTGTGTGTTGGTTTAAAGAAAGCAAATAGGCAGATTCTAATCATATTTATTGCCTTTATTATTTTACAATATTTCTGTTCCTGTTCTGCATGCGTTTTGGTTTCCTAAAGTCTTATCTTTCGATGTAATTGATTGACATTTTAATGATGAAACGCTGCATTGGAAGTTGCCATGGCAATGTGATTTGTGGCTTTGAGAGCCTTTGCAGTGAATTAAATGCTCACAAACTGAATTGCTCGGGAAATTTGCAAGGATGTCATTTATTGTACTTAAATTCGCATCTCAGAAATATTATTTAAAAATTGCACAAAGGAGAGAAACATTCTGCAGAATATCAATGGGGACACAATCACCTTCTAGTTGGTAAAGAATTATTGCTGCTTTAATCTGCACTGAACAAGACAATTTCACATTTACTTTTGGTGTATTTTGGATATATAAATGTGTCTCCAGGACACACTGAACAATATAGGTGCATAATATTTCACAAGTGTGAGAACAGGCTTTATAATATCCTTACTGATCATACAGAAGAAAAATCACAATATTTATTACAGAAAAGGAGAATGAAAATTTCAAAGTGAATGTGTCAGCAAAGAATGGCAGCATCATGCCACAGCATAAAGTGCATAATGGACCCTTCAATGGGTTTCCCAGTGAAGACCTTTGTTAGTAGAGACCTTAACTAAGCCTTGCCACTAACAAATTATAAATAAGTATTAAAACTATTCTAGGTAGTTTGAAATCTGTATGACCAGTTGCTTACCTCAAATAGAGGTAGACTACAGAGTTGCTATGGGAAAAGGGGGCCTGGCTGTGGATGAATAGTCCTGCGCCCTTCTGACTCCTTGCTCCCTGTGTTCAGGGCCCCACCTACTTAACCAATAAGTCAATGACATTGGCTACTTATGACTACTCTTTCTTTCTACTCAGCAGAGAAACTTTAGTGCAGGACGATCTGCAGACAGTCACTGACAGTCACAGTCACCTAGTGTGACCTCCACCTTCGGGATCTGCAGTGTGTCAGTGGAGGAAAATTGCAGGAAAATCACAGGAGAGCAATCTCTGTGTTCTGCTGATAAAGAAAGTTATTGGGGGGTGGTGCCTGCCAGGTAGGTTGCAGTGCTTAGATGGCCAGCAAACTTTATTGAGAAGGGGGAGAGGGGCACAGACACACAATATAAAAAGCAGCAACAACAGAAGGGACAGTTCATGGTGCAGAGAAAGGATATGACAGAATTTATAATATGCAGCAGGCACAGTCTCTGGGTGGGTATGGCACACTATATAATTCACAGCAGCAGGCACAGTTCATGGGGGCGTATGGAACACTACATATTAACCGCTGCAGAAGGTACAGTTCATAGGGGGTATGGTACACTTTATAATACACAGCAGCAGGCACAGTTCATAGGGGGTATGGCACACTGTTTAATATGAAGCAACATGCACTTGGGGGTGTTATGGCACACTATATAATAAACAGCAGCAGGCAGTTCATAGATGGTGCAGGGGAGGGGCCAGGGCACATGTACTGGGAGAGACCAGGGATGGGTAGGGTGTGGGGGCCCAATTCAGATTCTTTCTATGGAGGCCAATGATTTCTATTTACACCCCTGAGAATGACTCCCTTATATAAACATCTACAGTGGACATTCCTTGACAATGGAGTGTTTACAGGTATATCGTGGCTCCTGTGCTTTTATCTTCTAGTAGTACTTTTCATAAGGATCACAATTCTGTCACTGTATAATGAATATATTTCAAAGACATGAACAGCAGCATTGTACAGTAATTCATTTGTTCCTACATAAATAAAATTAATAACAGTGATTTGTAATCAAATCAGTTCTAATATAGTTTGCATTGTTTATTATGCAGCCTTACAATTATTTCTTATTATAAGTTTTGTTTTCCATGCTCACCATAAACTGGCATTAAAGAGGTTTTCTAAGACTTTTATACTGATGAAATATCTTCTGGATTGGTCATCACTATCTTTGATCGATGGGGGTCTGGCACCAAGGATACCCCTCCCCCTCGATCAGCTGTTTAATAGTAGTAGCACCAGAGGATATCATATAAAAGTCTAGGAAAACCCCTTTAAGCCTCAAGCACACACCTATGTGTTCTATAGAGCCACATTATGACTTGTATGGAAATGTCCTTCCATATGACTTGAATTTAAGAGGCATAAGGGGGGATTCCCACGAAACAGAGATTTCTGCTGTAGATTTTAATGCAACGCATCCACTTCAAGTCCACGTGTTAATTAAGGACTTAGGGCTCATTCACACGACCATATAAATCAGTCCGCATCCATTCCGCAACTTTGCGGAACAGGTGCAGACCTATTCATTTCAATGGGGCCGCAAAAGATAAGGAAAGCACACCATGCGCTGTCCGCATCCGTCGTTCCGTTCTGCGGTCCCACAAAAAATATAGAGCAGGTCCTATTCTTGTCCACAATCGCGGACAAGAATAGGCATTTCTATAATGACCCCCCCCCCCCTTTCCGTTCTGCAAATTGCGGAAAGCACACGGGCGGCATTCGGTGTTTTGCAATTTGCGGACTGCAAAAGACAGCGCGGTAGTGTGAATGCATCCTTACATGCAGATTTACTGTGGATTTGTTAGGTATTTCACTCTTTGCATGGCACATAGTAGAAGCTGCAGCATCTGCAGCAAATCCACATAAAAATCTGCATTAAAAACACCAAAAAAACAAAACTATTCTGCCATGTTCCATTGCAGGCAATATTACACCTGAATGTCATGCAAAACACTAAAGGAAAATGTACAACTGCAACCAGTGCTCCTTATCGGTTCTGATGAGAGATGAGCGAATCGAATCCCACAAAGTAGAATTCGATCCAAAGTTCAGGAATTATTCTATTCGCCTAGAAGCCGAATTTCCTCGAACTTCGTGTCAGCAAATCGATTAATCCTGAAATTCAAACTTACCTTACCTTATTGCTGTTTATTATATTGTGTGCCATAACACCCCCCAAGTGCATGTTGCTGCATTTTAAACAGTGTGCCATACCCCCTATGAACTGTGCCTGCTGCTGTGCGCGCAAAGGGCCACCAGCCTCCATCTTGCTTGAAGATCTCAGCCGAAATCCCATGTGGCATGTGATTACATCATCAGTCTAACCCCTCCCCTGCACCATCTATGAACTGCCTGTTTCTGTTTATTATATAGTGTGCCATAGCACCCCCCAAGTGCATGTTGCTGCATATTAAACAGTGTGCCATTCCCCCTATGAACTGTGCCTGCTGCTGTGCACGTGAAGGGCCACCAGCCTCCATCTTGCTTGAAGATCTCGGCCGAAATCCCGTGTGGCATGAGATTACATCATCGCTCGGGCCGGTGTGATGATGTCATACGTCACCAGGCCGGACGGCAGGATGACATAATCTTGCGCCACACTTGATTTCGGACAAGATCTTCAAGCACGATGACGGTGGCTGGCTCGTCATGCAAAAATGGACGCGGTAAGATTGATATGTTTTTTTAATGTTAATTTCACACTGTTTGTACACTCAGATGCCGCAACCATGTATGAACACGGTATCTGAGGGGTACAATGATGTGGGCGGCGCTATCTCAGCTCCCTTTCATTGCAAAAAAATGCGCTTTGTGGTGAAGTAATTTGTCACGAAGCAAATTTTTTTGTAATATTCGGTGAATCAGCTGAATCGAATTTTCAAGAAATTTGCTTATCTCTAGTTCTGATGATTTAGATCAACATAAATATGTATCTGGATATGTTTCTGCCACTGTCCTATGAGGAGTCGATTGGCAATGTCTTAGGTTGTAAACAGGTCAGCTTTATACGGTGGAGAGAGACATTTGATGCATTTTTTATTTCACCAGAAGGTGCACTACAGTCCCAAGATGTGTCTGATGTCTCAACAATTAGAAATTCCTCTTTTGAATCTAAAACTCTGCAGTTCCATTTCTGAAGGACAGCACCATAAACTTATTCTAATCTTTCTTTCAACTGTAAATAGAATTTTAGGGGGCATTGGTGTTTACTAGAGACCTATTCTAAATTAATGTTATGCTAGGCTCAAATAGATGTTTGCCTTTACATATTTTGTCATGGGGGCAAAGAAATGCTGACCTGGTTCTTTTAAAGGCTTTAACATGATTTTGTCTATATAACATGGATTTTTTAAAATTAAAGAAGTTACCCAGGAGTAGACAAACATGGCTGTTCACCTCCAAAAACAGTGCCACAATTGACATCGCCTTGTGTTTGATATTGCCACCCAGCTCTATTCACTTTCATTTTGATTCGAATTTCAGGAAAATTATGATTTGCTGCACTTTGTGGTAATGATTCTACTCACCTCGTCCATTTGCTTTCAGAGAGGCCATTGCGGCCATCTTGATTTGAAGATACTGCGCAAAATCTTGTGCAGGTTGACGTTTGACGTCACCATGCCAGCGCGCTGGCCAGGGGAAGTATCATCACCGTGCCCTGCCAACGTTGTGACACGACTTGAAATCTCTTAAATCACGATTAGCATGCCTCTCCACAAGAAAATGGGTAAGGTGAGTATGTTTGTTTTGTTTAACCAGATTAACTCCTGAAAGCCCACAATTGTAGCATATGATGCCGCTATCAGCGATGAACACAGCATCTAAGGTGTTCAATGACAGTGGGCGGTGTGATCGCTGTTTTCCATCATTGAGCCCATTACATACAAAAGAATGTGCTTTGTGACAAAGCAATTCAGCGAAGCAGCCAAATCAAATTTATCATAACTTCGCTTATCACTACTTATAAGCATGATAGGAAGTACAAGTAGAAGGCATGCAGAAAGCCGTATGCTCTCCAACCAACATAAAACAAGCACCCAAAAATCGACCCTTCCGAATCCCCTTTTACTATTTTAGAATATTGTTTCTGCAGGAAGCTCCTTTGGTGAAATATGCCTTAAGTGTATATTCCAGTTTTGATTTCCATCTTGGGGAACCTTTTAAATCTTTTCTCTTCCTATATATGCAGAATTTAGACTGTGCTGACATTCCTATCAATGCATTATCTTCTGTTTTAGCTCTGCTCGTCTGATAGCTATGCCTAGCAGTTGGCTTGGATTTTCAATAATTGTTATTTATAGCTCTATATTTTGCCTGTTGTATAACCCTGATTTAGAATCTCCATGATTTTGATGGAGTACTGCTCACAATATACAGTAAGTAGTCACACTAACCCTCAAATGTAAGTTAAATCTCTTTAAAAGTATATATTATTCTGCACAGTCACCAAGATGAGAATAAAAATAATAGAAGGCCTTCATTGTAAATAAAATGCTGAAAGATTTGTGTGCATACCTTGTATGTAAATGCAAATACTTCCATACAGCATAAAGCTCCTTTAATCCAGTATCTGAATGCCAAGAAATTCTGATTGTCTGGCAACCGTTTTCCGATCTGGAATCTTACTAAAGATTGAAGCAGACAACTACTGAAATACTGCAGATAATATAATGTTTAAGTTCTATTTATCTGGAACTTTTGAATCCTACAAATACTTTTTATATTATTAAATAGTTGATAACCGGACACTACTCCATCTGTCAATTACAATTAATGCTGCATTAAAGGAAGACAAAAGAGTTAAAATAATATTTGTAATTTGATTTCTCTACACGAGAAATATAAGGCAGCATATTTTCTGCTATGTAATTGGGAGTCGTCAATCCACAATATTTTGTAGTAGCAGAAAGTAAGTGAGATTAAAATAGTTATATAGAAATGGCATGAAAAATTTACGTGTAAAATTTACAGAATTTCCCACCTTTTTTCACGCTTTTTAGACATACCCTAAGGCATGTGGAAATAACTGTACGTCCAAATCGCAAGTACAGTCACGTTCCAATCTGCTTACCGGGGCTGTGACTATAAAGTGTCACTGCCCTGGGGTCTCTACTCTCCCAAAGATTGGAGACATCGGGGAAGAAAGCAAGGGACCAATCAGAGTGGTCCCTTGCAAGCAAGCGCTCTGATTGGCTTGTCTCTGCAGACTAACCATTGAGAAAATGCCGGTTTCAGGCTGTGATCTCCAGTGTGGAAATCACAGCCTGAAATCAGGCATGACTGCCACCGTACCCCCAGTGCCCCTAATAATTGCACTTTCCCCTATATCCCCCCAGATCCAGCCATTGCCCCCACTGCCCCTGATGCCCCTGCAGCTCCTTCTTTTCTTGCCGGCTCTGATGGCAGCAGCTCAGGAACGGAGACACTGCCATTAGCAGAGAGTGTAAACTGTAACTTACAGCTGACACTCTTCTGCAACGGCCAAAATAAAATTGGTGCTGGCACCGATATTGGTTGTTTAGCCCCATAGATGCAGTGGTCAATAGCCGCATGCGGCATCCATGGGGTTGAGAGGGAGGGAGCTCCCTCTCTCTTCCATCAGGCCTCTGCCTTACAAAGGCGTCCGGGGTCTGAGGGTCTGATCAACCTTAGTATAAGTATAGCACTGACTATACAGTGCATTGGAATAGATGACTATACAATGCATTGTATATCCATCAGGCCCACTGGATCTTCAAGATCCAAATGGGTCTTGATAAAAAAAAGTGTAAAAAAAGCGTAAATAAATAAAATAAATAAATAAAAATTTAAATCTAAAAAAATAAACATTGTTTTTTTCTCAAATCTGTTCATTTATATATCATTTAAAAATGAAGAAATAAAAAAATACACATAATTGGTGTTGCCACGTCCATATAACCTGATCTATAAAAGTATCATGTTACTAATCCCATGCGGTGAATGCCATACATAAAAAAAAATAATGTAAACAATAATGGAATTGATGTTTTTATCACCTCACCTCCACAAAAAAAAACTATTAACAAGTGATCAAAAAGACTTATGTACCCCAAAATTATAGTAATAAAAACTACAGTCGGTCACGCAAAAAACAAGTTATGGACTTTAGTATATGGTGATACAGAATATAACTTATTTTTAACACAAAAGGGATTTTATGTTAAAAAAGTATTAACTATCAAATATCATATTGCGTGAACGTTAAAACAGATCACTATTATAAAACCAGGGTCGTGTTCAATGTGATGCAGTAGTACATGAGATGCCTTACTGAGACACAATCTAGGACTACACCAGCAATTCTGTTATCCCTGCAGTAGCTGAAGTTATTGGTGCATAATCAACTGTATGAACCCTGATTAGTTCCAGATGTGCTTCACAGCAGGAATAAGTAGCTGGTACCTAGTGTGTCTACAAAGATACGGCACAAAAATAAGGCAGTAATGTCCCACAGCTGTAAAATCAATGGCTGTTGGGTACAATACATAAATGAACCCCAAAGGATGGTTGTGCACTTATCCATCCAATGGGGACTAATACTCCTCCGTAGTCTCCCTCCCTATCCCTAGCTGTTTACAGCCGGTATGCGCTGCCCAACAATGGTTGATACTGTAGGAAGGGAGAGATAGGAGCAGCCAGATATGGGCTCAACGCGTTTCTGTGCTAGCGATATTTCTAGCACTTCCTCAGGAGCCACATTAATCACATAAACGGAGCCTGCCTGCGCCGCTCTCACTAGAGTATGAGAGATCGGCGTTCAGTTGTAGCAGCTCCCTGCCTAAGCCGCACTCTCTAGGTATGAGAGTCGGCGTTCTATCTGGCATGGTGTCAGCCTCGGCACTAGGATGGCCGCGAAGCGGCCGTGTATCTAGGTCTGTAAATAGGTACACAACCCCACCTCCTGGCGTGTACCTCGAGTGCTTGGCCAATCACTGCTACAGGTGGGCTGGACAGCTCGCACATCAGGGTAGGAGTGTCACTCAGGAGGCGGGCGCTAAAGCGCAATAATAATCAATGGGAATATATCACAGCGGCTTGCTATGAGAATCAGTGGCAAATATACATAAAGAGAATGGGCGAACACCCGAAAAATTTGAAGTATGGTTGATCTATAGCTGCAGTGTGATGCATATGTGTGGATGGTGTGAATAAAGGTGCAATAAAGTATGCCGATACGGCGGCCTCCAGATGCATATACCGGCAAGGCGAAGCATCGAGATGCGGACCACACATACACCGGCATACTGATAAATCTACGCAACCGGCCAGCAGTGACATGTCCCGAGAAGGGACATGGACACCCACAAGTGTAGGCCGGTGATGCTCGGACATGACAATCCTGGAGTCCATTAAATCTAGCTAGGTACAATGAATATGGGACCTACAGCATAGGATGATGTTAGGAGTTTTCACATACTATACCTATATCGTGTGCTGGTATCACGCTAACATAGACTATGGCAATGCATGCGGTGGCACTCACTGCCTTACCCATATTACTTAGTGCATATTTGACTGCCATTTATTGCCCTTTTAATATTGATAAATCACTATGCGGATAATATTATACGGTTTAGTAATGTTCTTAAATAGTTCTTTCCATCCAGGCTCCATTGGATGTGTGATGCATTATTTAGTGATGTAAAGAATTATTAAATAACACTATAGGAAAGAACTATTTAAGAACATTACTAAACAGAAACGCGTTGAGCCCATATCTGGCTGTTCCTATCTCTCCCTTCCTACAGTATCAACCACTGTTGGGCAGCGCATACCGGCTGTAAACAGCTAGGTTTAGGGAGGGAGACTACGGAGGAGTATTAGTCCCCATTGGATAGATAAGTGCACAACCATCCTTTGGGGTTCATTTATATATTGTACCCAACAGCCATTGATTTTACAGCTGTGGGACATTACTGCCTTATTTTTGTGCCGTACCTTTGTAGACACACTAGGTACCAGCTACTTATTCCTGCTGTGAAGCACATCTGGACCTAATCAGGGTTCATACAGTTGATGATGCACCAATAACTTAAGCTAAAAAAAAAAAAAAAGAGCCCATATCTGGCTGTTCCTATCTCTCCCTTCCTACAGTATCAACCACTGTTGGGCAGTGCATACCGGCTGTAAACAGCTAGGTTTAGGGAGGGAGACTACGGAGGAGTAATAGTCCCCATTGGATGGATAAGTGCACAACCATCCTTTGGGGTTCATTTATGTATTGTACCCAACAGCCATTGATTTTACAGCTGTGGGACATTACTGCCTTATTTTTGTGCCGTATCTTTGTAGACACACTAGGTACCAGCTACTTATTCCTGCTGTGAAGCACATCTGGACCTAATCAGGGTTCATACAGTTGATGATGTACCAATAACTTCGGCTACAGCAGGGATAACAGAATTGCTGGTGTAGTCCTAGATTGTGTCTCAGTGAGGCATCTCATGTACTACTGTATCACATTGAACACACCCCTGGTTTTATAATAGTGATCTAATAAAACTTTTTTTGTTTTGTTTTAACGTTCACGCAATATGATATTTGATAGCTGATGTGAAAGCGGAACGTATACCCTTTATACTGGTCTTTTCGGAATTTTTGTAAAAAAGTATTAAACATAAAAAAACATAAAATATAAATTTGGTATTGCAATACCAGATCAACACACAGAATAAAATTATCATATCCTATTTACCGGAAGATGAACCCCATAACAAATAAAAATAAAAAACACTGACACAATTGACATTTTACCCAATTCACCTCCACAAAAAATGTTATAAAAAGTGATCAAAAAGACGTGTGTGCCCCAAAATAATACTAATAAAAAACTACAGCCCACCCAGCAAAAAAACAAGCCCCGAAACAGCTACATTGGTGAAAAAATACAAATGTTATGGTCCCTAGAAACAATTTCAGAAAATTATGTTAGAAAATCCTAATGCTGCTCCTTCCCTTCTGAGTGTTGCCGTGCCCCCAAACATTATGACCACATATATGGTGTTGCCGTATTCAGGGAAAAAAAATGCATAACAAAATGTGGGGTGCATTTTCTTCTGTTACCCCTTGAGAAAATAAAAAAAAAATAGGGCTAAAGCAGTATTATATTGGAAATAAAAGTAATTTTTTTTATCTTTTTGTTTCTAAATTCTATGAGCATTCAAAGCATTCACTTCACCCCTAGATTTATTCCTTAAGGGGTTTGGTTTCCCAAATTTTTGGGGGTTTTCTTTCTAGGGATAACTCAGGGTCTTTTCAAATATGACATAGCACCTGAAAACCACCTACCAAAATCTGCCCTCCGTTAACAATATGGCATTACTTTCCTTCCGTGCCCTTTATCAAAAAGTCCACAGCTCTCACCTGCATGTATTCCATCCGGGGCACGGACGCAATCCCAGGGCCCACAGGAACAAATAGAAAAAACGAAGACGTCCAGCTCCAGGATGTTTAAAAGGTGTTATTTCCAATACTTTATTCTTCAATAAAAAGTGCAAATACAGTGCAGATAGGAATATTATCTCAGATCAACGCGTTTCAGACTATATCAATCACAGTCCTTCCTCATGATAGCTTTGAGACAGAAAGAATGGGAATATAAAGGATACTCCCCCATTCCCACAATGCTTCATTCCTATGTCATTAAAGAAAAGTGCTTACACATGTGAGTAAAACCTGTGTTACCAATATTTACTCTATACAAAAAGACACATATTCAAACATAATAAAAGCAGGGAAGACGCATATATATCTGATCGATCTTTTCAGCTGGGTCATTTCAATATTGTAAGATCAGATCTTGTCTTTTGTTTAGACCTTTAGGTTGTCTAGTACCCAGTTGAAAGATCCAAAATGCTTCCCTATTCAACAGCTTTTGTCTGTGATCACCTCCACGTAAAGGAAGAGTAACCCTTTCTATTCCTTGTAATTTGAGATTTGCTGAACTGCCCTCGTGCATTAGCGCACAATGTAAACTTACTGCCGATACAATGCGTTTTTGGTAATGCGGTATATCGGATATGTGTTTTCGAAATCTGGTTTTCACAGCATTGGTTGTGCATCCCACATATTGGATGTTACATTCAGTGCACGTAATCAGATATACCACATAGCAAGTGTTGCAATTTATGTAGGATTTAATTGTAAACTCCTTCCCTGTTACTGTAGAACTGTAACTGTTTTTTTGTTCCATGTATTTGCAACACACGCATCTTGTGTGACCACATTTGTAACTACCTCGAGTGTTTAACCACGTCGGTGTTGCGGTATTTTCACTTGTGTATAGACTAGGACTTAACATATTGCCCAGTGTTCGGGCTTTACGTGCCACACATTTTATCCCTTGTGCTATAACTGGGGACCAATTTCTATCATTATGCAAAACAGGGAGATATTTTTCCACTATCTTGCATATTTCTCTGTATTCTAAACTGTATTGGGTAGAAAATACCGGGGTGTTCGTAGTTCTACTGTGTATTTTATTTTTCTGGAGAAAAATTAAATCATCTCTGTTCCGAGTGGCTATCTCAGTGGTGCATTTATTTATATATTTCCGGTCATACAATCTACTGGAGAGACGCATAGTAATATTTTTGGCTTCATCGTGGTATCCAAGTTCACTAGAGCAATTCCTTTTTGCTCTTATAAGTTCTCCTTTTGGAATATTTTTAATGATGTGAGGAGGATGACACAATGTTGCCAAAAGAATGGTATTACCTGCCATCTCCTTTCTGTAAATGGAGGTACTGACACTGTGATTAATCGCATTACCTTCCAAACTCAAGTCTAGAAATTCTATTTGTTGCCAATCATATTTTATTACAAAAGAAATCGACCTAAGGCAGGAATTGATGTATTCACCAAATGGGGGTATGGCCGCCACATCCCCCGACCATACTATCAGTATATCGTCGATGTAACGGCCATACCACCGGATGGATCCCCAGAAGCGGTGCGTGTCGATGAGGAGAAAGTTTCTCTCCCACCATGCCATAAAAATATTGGCAATGGAGGGAGAGAACTTAGCCCCCATCGACACGCCCGACAGCTGGAGATAGTACATCCCATCAAACATAAAAAATTATGTTTAAGCAAAAAATTTAAAAAAAATTCCATAAATTCACACAGTTCTGCAGTATATACACTATACACCTCCAAGAACCACCTCAGAGATAACATCGCTAAATCATGCGGTATATTAGTGTATAAAGATGTGATATCTGCCGTAAGCCAAACATAGTTAGAATGCCATTCAAATTTGGAGAAGGCCTGCAACACCGAACGTGTATCCTGAAGGAAACCAGGAATAAGTGGAATAAGGGGTTGTAGTAGGGAGTCCAACCACTCTGACAATCTCTCGGAAAAGGATCCAATTCCTGCAATTATTGGACGAAGTGGTGGGGGAAATATATCCTTGTGGACCTTAGGCAATGCATGGAATATAGATATTGTAGGATTTTCCACAAAGATATATTCCATCTCCTTTTTGGTTAGTATACCCATGTCCAAACCCTTTTCCAAGATTTTGGTCATCTGAGATTGATAAGAGGGGAGTGGGTTATATTTCAATTTCATATAGGTGGAGGTATCATCTAACATATCCAAAATTTGTTTTCTATATAGTCCACCATCCAAAATTATCACAGCTCCCCCCTTATCAGCCCGTTTTATGACCAAATCACATCTTTTACTCAATTCCTGTACAGCTTCTGCCTCTTTTTTCGATAGATTATTTTTATTAGATCTTTTTTTGCTATTTTCATGTAGGGAACATAAATCTCTTTCAACATGCTCCTGAAACCGGTCTAAAGCCGGAGAACGTGATTGGATTGGGTAAAAATGTTTATTTGTAGTTTTAAAGTCAAAAGATTTATGAATCTGCTGTTCTCCATTGTATTGTGATCCCATGTGTTGTAGATCTGACACCTGAACTAGCTCATGAAAGGAAAAATCATTACCAATCCTGGTCATGTTATACTGTGGTGTCTGGTCTATACACATGGGAACAGATACCCCTATATCATCCTGTTGTGTCACAGAGATGATGTTTTCATTATCCACAGCTTCCTCAGCAGAGCTTTGGAAGTGTTTCCGTAATGTAAGTAATCGTGCTAATCTATTTACATCAAGAATTGTTTTATAAAGATCAAAATGAGCTGTAGGAGCAAAACTTAATCCATTTTTCAAAACATTAATATGAACATCAGATAATATAGAAGCGGACAAATTCAAAACCTGAATGTCATTTACTCCTTCCTGTTCCGTGACGGATACCGCTGCGGTTTTGCGGTGCCGTCGGCCCGCTCTGCGTTTTTTGACATCTTCTTATGCTGCGGTTCCGTTGTTGAGGTTTGAAAGTTAGTAGATGTTACCTTACAGTCTGTTCCAGAAGTAGCCCCTTCACTGGCTGAATCCGAGGATTCCACTTCTGTAGAACTAAAAGAAACTTTAGAGCGATTCATCCTCTTTCTTCCATATTTCTTTCTTAAGATGGATCGCGGTGTGAATGTTCTCTTATCAGCCCATATATAAACTTCTTTATTGGTATAGTCCAACAAATCTCTATTATACTTCCTTTGTTTAAACTGTATTAGTTCCTCTTCCATTTTTTGTAGATTTTCTTTAAGTTTGTTATCCAGTACAGAAAAGTTTGGTTTCTCTGCATATTCTTGTAGTGACTGTTGAATGGTTTTTATTTCAATCCTCAGATCTTTCATTGATTGCTGTTCAAACTGAACAATCAATTGCATTAACTTAAGTGAGCATACAGATAGTGCGTCTTCCCATTTCAATTTAAAATCATCTGAATATACAATTGTGGGTATTTTTTTGATTCGCAATCCTCTTGGTATCATAGATTTGTCTATATATTTTTGCAAAGAGGTTGCATCCCACCATGTACGCAGTTCTTTAATGAGTAGCTTTTCCAGCTTGGACATAGAAGCATTCAAATTTAAATCCTCTTGCACATCACGGTTAGGCCCCTCAAATATAGTATTCATTTTCATTATGCGCTCATCCATTTCCTCAACTGAGCGGAGGGCTGCATACGCCATTTTCACCGTGTATTGTATTATTCTTATGCACTTTTATATAAATCTTTTGGTGAATACATCAATTCCTGCCTTAGGTCAATTTCTTTTGTAATAAAATATGATTGGCAACAAATAGAATTTCTAGACTTGAGTTTGGAAGGTAATGCGATTAATCACAGTGTCAGTACCTCCATTTACAGAAAGGAGATGGCAGGTAATACCATTCTTTTGGCAACATCGTGTCATCCTCCTCACATCATTAAAAATATTCCTAAAGGAGAACTTATAAGAGCAAAAAGGAATTGCTCTAGTGAACTTGGATACCACGATGAAGCCAAAAATATTACTATGCGTCTCTCCAGTAGATTGTATGACCGGAAATATATAAATAAATGCACCACTGAGATAGCCACTCGGAACAGAGATGATTTAATTTTTCTCCAGAAAAATAAAATACATAGTAGAACTACGAACACCCCGGTATTTTCTACCCAATACAGTTTAGAATACAGAGAAATATGCAAGATAGTGGAAAAATATCTCCCTGTTTTGCATAATGATAGAAATTGGTCCCCAGTTATAGCACAAGGGATAAAATGTGTGGCACGTAAAGCCCGAACACTGGGCAATATGTTAAGTCCTAGTCTATACACAAGTGAAAATACCGCAACACCGACGTGGTTAAACACTCGAGGTAGTTACAAATGTGGTCACACAAGATGCGTGTGTTGCAAATACATGGAACAAAAAACAGTTACAGTTCTACAGTAACAGGGAAGGAGTTTACAATTAAATCCTACATAAATTGCAACACTTGCTATGTGGTATATCTGATTACGTGCACTGAATGTAACATCCAATATGTGGGATGCACAACCAATGCTGTGAAAACCAGATTTCGAAAACACATATCCGATATACCGCATTACCAAAAACGCATTGTATCGGCAGTAAGTTTACATTGTGCGCTAATGCACGAGGGCAGTTCAGCAAATCTCAAATTACAAGGAATAGAAAGGGTTACTCTTCCTTTACGTGGAGGTGATCACAGACAAAAGCTGTTGAATAGGGAAGCATTTTGGATCTTTCAACTGGGTACTAGACAACCTAAAGGTCTAAACAAAAGACAAGATCTGATCTTACAATATTGAAATGACCCAGCTGAAAAGATCGATCAGATATATATGCGTCTTCCCTGCTTTTATTATGTTTGAATATGTGTCTTTTTGTATAGAGTAAATATTGGTAACACAGGTTTTACTCACATATGTAAGCACTTTTCTTTAATGACATAGGAATGAAGCATTGTGGGAATGGGGGAGTATCCTTTATATTCCCATTCTTTCTGTCTCAAAGCTATCATGAGGAAGGACTGTGATTGATATAGTCTGAAACGCGTTGATCTGAGATAATATTCCTATCTGCACTGTATTTGCACTTTTTATTGAAGAATAAAGTATTGGAAATAACACCTTTTAAACATCCTGGAGCTGGACGTCTTCGTTTTTTCCTTCCATGCCCTACCGTGTGCCTTTACAGCGGTTTACTACCATATATGGGGTGTTTCTGTAAACTGCAGAATCAGGGTAATAAATATTAAGGTTTGTTTGGCTGTTAATCCTTGCTCTGTTACATGAGAAATTGATTCAAATGGAAAATCTGCACAAAAAAATAAACTTTTAAAATTTCCCCTCGATTTTGCTTTAATTCTTGTGGAACACCTAAAGGGTTAGCACAATTTGGTCCAAACT
The DNA here is from genome assembly GCA_033119425.1 of Bufotes viridis. NCBI lineage: Eukaryota > Metazoa > Chordata > Amphibia > Anura > Bufonidae > Bufotes > Bufotes viridis. The sequence goes on from CM065591.1 coordinate 382,718,613, forward strand.
GGCTGTCGCTTGGGTTAAAGGGATGTCTCATGGCTGTTTATTGTTTTTCAAATGGAAAATGTATGAACCTACTAATATTCTTTATCAAAACTGTGCTGATCATCTTATTGCAACGCATTTCTTGTTGCCTGGGAAATTCTATGGTTCTACTTAGCTGTGACAACCCAACAAAGGTTAAGGACCTGCATGTAGAAGTCTAGCTCTCTGTATAAGGCCTCATGCACACGAAGGTAGTTTGGGTCTGCATCCAAACCATATTTTCAGCGCTGGCCCATTCACTTAAGAATCCATTGCTCCTTTCCGTGGCCCAGCAACAACAAAAAAAAAAGAACATGTCCTATTCTTGGTCATTTTTAGACAAGAATAGGCATCTCTATAATGGGAAACCAGTTCCAGTCAGTAAATTACGGAATACACACAGACAGCATCCTTTTTTTTTTTTGCGGATCTGCAATTTGCGTGCCGTAAAACTATAATTTTTTTCATTAGTGTCATAGTAGAAGAATAATTTGTCAGGAAATACAGTTTGTACCTTACACCATAGGAATTAAGCCCTTCAGTACCCTGCCATTTTTCACCTTAAGGACCAGGCCATTTTTTACAAATCTGACATGTGTCACTTTATTTGGTTATAACTTTAAAACGCTTTTACTTATCCAAGCCATTCTGAGACTGTTTTCTCATCATGTATTGTACTTCATGACAATAGTAAATTTTAGTCAAAGTATTTCATTTTTATTTATAGAAAAATAACAAATTTACCAAGAATTTGGAAAAATTCGCAATTTTCAAAATTTAAATTTCTCTGTTTTTAAAACAGATAGTGATACCTCCTAAAATAGTTATTACTTTACATTTCCCAGATGTCTACTTCATGTTTGTATCATTTTGTAAATTGCATTTTCTTTTTTTGGGACGTTAGAAGGCTTTGAAGTTTAGAAGCAAATCTTAAAATTTTTAAGAAAATTTCCAAAACCCAATTTTTAAGGACCAGATGAGGTCGGAAGTCACTTTGTGGGGCTTACATAATAGAAACCATCCATAGAAACTACACTCCTCAAGGTATTCAAACTGATTTTACAAACTTTCTTAACCCTTTAGGTGTTCCACAGGAATTAAAGGAAAATGTAGATGAAAGCAAGGGTTTACAGGCAAACAAAACTCAATATTTATTACTCTGATTCTGTAGTTTACAGAAACATCACATTTATGATCATAAACTGCCGGGCATACGGCAGGACACAGAAGGAAAGGAGCACCATGTGGGTTTTGGAAGGCAGATTTCACTGGGATAATTTTAAGTTGCTATGTCACATACAGTAGAAAATCCAAAAAAGTGACCCCATTTTAAAAACTACTGGATAAGGTGGCAGTTTTGTTGGTACTATTTTAGGGTATATAACATTTTTGGCTGCTCTATATTACACTTTTTGTGATATAAGGTGACAAAAAAATGGCTTTTTTGACACCATTTTAATTTTTACTTTGTTATGGTGTTTACCTGAGGGGTTAAGTAATGTGATATTTTTATATAGCAGGTTGTTACGGATGCGGCAATACCTAATATGTATACTTTTTTATTTATTTAAGTTTTACACAATAAATGCATTTTTGAAACAAAAAAATCATGTTTTAGTGTCTCCATATTCTGAGAGCCATAGTTTATTTTTATTTTTTGCCCGATTGTTTTATGTAGGGACTTTTGTGGGAAGTGGCGATGTTTGATTGGTATTATTTTGGGGGGCATATGCCTTTTTGATCGCTTGGTGTTGCACTTTTTGCGATGTAAGGTGACAAAAAAATTATTGTTTTAGCACGGTTTTTATTTTATTTTTTCTATGGCGTTTCGCGTGAGAGGGTGGATCATGTGATATTTTTGTAGAGCTGGTTGGTACAGACGAAGCAAGACCCACTACAGTATGTCTGGTTTCCTTTTTTCTCATATTTCTTTTTTACAATTTTATGTGTTCTATTTTGGGAAATGTATTTATTTATTTTTACTTGAAACTTTATTTCTTTTTTATTATGAAAAACACTTTTTTAACTTTTTTATTTTTTTATTTTTGTTCCACTATGGGACTTCAACTTCTGGGGTCTGATACCATCTGCAATGTATTACAATACATCCTGTATTTACATTGCATGTCAGCTTATATGCTGACAGCCTGCCCATGAGATCCATCCTAAGGGCTGGATCTCACAGGCTTTTGTAGAAGGCAAGCCCCAATACCTATAGAAGGCATAGGGTCTGCCTTCTCTGCCATCAGGTCCCCACAACTGTAGCGTGGGGACCCGATGGAGAGGTGGAGAGCACCTGTACTGTCTGCAAACCGTCTGCTTGCCGAGGCATACAAGGGGTTAATATGCCGGCATCTGTATTTTCACCAATACTGGCGTATGCAGCAGGGGCCCGGCTGTAAGTGACTGCCATGTCCATGCCGCTGAACGGGTGGCCGCAGCTCCTGCAGCCCGCCGTACATATATGGCGCTGGTCCTTAAGTGACATCCACCAGCGCCATACATATACTGTACGGCGCAGGTCCTCTACGGGTTATTACTGAAACAGCATGAAAAATTATATACAGTGCCTTGTGAAAGTATTTGGCCCCCTTGAACTTTTTGACCTTTTGCCACATTTTAGGCTTCAAACATAAAGATATAAAACTGTAATTTTTTGTGAAGAATCAACAACAAGTGGGACACAATTATTAAGTGGAATGAAATTTATTGGATATTTCAAACATTGTTAACAAATAAAAAACTGAAAAATTGGGCGTGCAAAATTTTTCAGACCCTTTAATTTCAGTGCAGAAAACTCTCTCCAGAAGTTCAGTGAGGATCTCTGAATGATCCAATGTTGACCTAAATGACTAATGATGATAAGTAGAATCCACCTGTGTGTAATCAAGTCTCCGTATAAATGCACCTGCACTGTGATAGTCTCAGAGGTCAGTTTAAAGCACAGAGAGCATCATGAAGACCAAGGAACACACCAGGCAGGTCTGAGATACTGTTGTGGAGAAGTTTAAAGCCGGATTTGGATACAAAAAGATTTCCCAAGCTTTAAACATCCCAAGGAGCACTGTGCAAGCAATAATATTGAAATGGAAGGAGTATCAGACCACTGCAAATCTACCAAGACCTGGCCGTCCCTCTAAACTTTCAGCTCATACAAGGAGAAGACTGATCAGAGATACCAAGAGGCCCATGAACACTCTGGATGAACTGCAGAGATCTACAGCTGAGGTGGGACACTCTGTCCATAGGAAAACAATCAGTCGTATACTGCAAAAATCTGGCCTTTATGGAAGAGTGGCAAGAAGAAAGCCATTTCTTAAAGATATTCATAAAAAATGTTGTTTAAAGTTTGCCACAAGCCACCTGGGAGACACACCAAACATGTGAAAGAAGGTGCTCTGGTCAGATGAAACCAAAATCGAACTTTTTGGCAGCAATGCAAAACGTTATGTTTGGCGTAAAAGCAACACAGCTCATCACCCTGAACACACCATCCCCACTGTCAAACATGGTGGTGGCAGCATCATGGTTTGGGCCTGCTTTTCTTTAGCAGGGACAGGGAAGATGGTTAAAATTGATGGGAAGATGGATGGAGCCAAATATAGGAGCATTCTTGAAGAAAACCTGATGGAGTCTGCAAAAGACCTGAGACTGGGACGGAGATTTGTCTTTCAACAAGACAATGATCCAAAACATAAAGCAAAATCTACAATGGAATGGTTCACAAATAAACATATCCAGGTGTTAGAATGGCCAAGTCAAAGTCCAGACCTGAATCCTATCGAGAATCTGTGGAAAGAACTGAGATGTGGCAAAAGGTCAACAAGTTCAAGGGGGCCAAATACTTTCACAAGGCACTGTATGTTCCACTTATGTCAAACAATCTACAACTACAGATACTGCAGTAGTTAATGTTATATAGAAACTCCTTAAAACTCTACACCATCCTCCATCTCAAGTATTTTATGTCTGTATTGCACAGTTTGAGCAGAAAGGGGATATTATCACAAAACCAGTGAATACAACAAATCTGAGAGTTGCCAACTCAGTAATTTTAACAGTATGAAAGAATAAGAACCACTACTTGCTTTAAAATAGCAAATATATCTGAGTAAGCAGAACTGTCAGTTACCATTGAATGTCATGAAAAAGGCCAAAAAGAGCTCAACAAACATCATAGGTAATGATAGATACTAGTCCAGAGTAGTTACATAGCAATTGGTCCAGCAGGAGGCTGTGCAATGGAACAGTCTCATTTTAACAATGTATACATGATCGCTATATCTGTCTGTTATAGCAACATTTATAGGAAAATGAGTTTAGTTAATTATTATCTGTAGCAAATTTAAAATGCATTAATTTGTTGCACACTGGTGAAAAATAAAATGCTACATTTTTGTGCCTCTGATGCTCTTGCAAAAAGGAGTCATTTTGGGGCCACTTTTCTGGCACAAAGAACATTTGAAACATTGAAACTTAATTCCCCCGGCCTCCAAACATAAAACTTTTGGGCCATGAAGAAAGAATGTTAACAATAATGACATATGATAAATATGTTGTATGTAATTGATGTCTGTGACACTTTTTTATGTAAGGGTTTGTGTGCATAACAATGTTACTGTCCTGCGCAAGCTCTGAATTTTACAAAGCTTTTTAATTTTAATGCAGCATCATAAGACATAAATGCAATCAACATTCATGCAGGTATATGCACTCAAGTCTCTTAAACCACAGACTAAAAACTACTTACATATATACATACATAAATAGTAATAGTAATACAAATAGTAACATACATACATAAATAGTAATATACATACATACATACATACATACATACATACATAAATACAGGGTGGAATTGGATAGCAGATGGCTTGTGTCATGTGAATAGTATACAGACCCCCTGGTCTCTAAAAGCTCAGAGTAGCTTCTTAGATCTAACAATCCACAAATACTTTAAATGTATTGGTTTTGGTGCTTGTTTAGTAAAAATTTTATTCACAATGTTTATAAACGTTAGTTAATGCATGGGAATTGGTTTTGACATTTTGTTTTTTGTTTTTTTTAAGATGTTTTTCCTGCAGGTAACTTTACCTTCCATCTCACAGTCTACCTGATTCTATTTGACATAATAAAACACAACAGCTGGACTTCCTTTTCCGCTCATTGCATAGGGATTTGAATTCATTAACCACACTTTATGCGTTTAGTTTTGTAAAAAAAAAAGTAATTTTTTTTTTCCAGTAATAATAATAATAATAATTATTATTATTATTATTATTATTATTATTATTATTGTTTGTTTTAACATGGCCATTATGTAGCATGTGCCTAAATACATTGAATAAATATGTTCCAAGTTGTGTCCTTTGAATACATATCGTAAGTTAAGGATCCGTCTAGAAAAGCATGACACATTGTTGAAGTAATTTTTTTTGTTTTCTTTCACGGAATTCTGTGTCTGTATATGTCTAGTAGGTGTAATTATAGACAAGGCAGAGAGAAAATAGCATCTACTTTAAGATTTTTTTTTATATGTCACCTACAGATATGTCCTTCATTGCCTTTTCTTTGGCGGAATATATCCTATTGTGTTGTGACATTACCAACTTTTTTCATAATATTATGTCACAAGATGTCTTTACTTTATATGTCTGCCTGGATATTGTTAATTCAAATTTTAAAAAAAAGTTTTTGCATTATATTATTGCTTTATTAGTTCTATATCCCATATATTTATTTAGAGTTCTTGCTGCCCTAGGTACTTTTCATCCTCCCAACCCATTTATGTCCATAGAATTTAGATACCTGGCAGCAAAATGCTCTTTAGAACATCATATATCCCTCTCAACTCCACCATATGCATGCACTCTTAACTGAAGGCCACACTGCAAAAAAATCTAAAAAATACCATGGGGCAGACTCCCCATCCCATAAATATAACTTATTAATAGGTGTATATAATCACCTCAGTCTGTATATTCACACCTCAGGCCATATGTAAAATGTTATCACCTCAGTCCATTCAGGTGTCTTTTTCAACATTTGTGGCTGGCTGCTGCAGTCAGTGCTCACTACTCAGGCTTTCGTTCTAAGCTACTTTCACAGTAGCATTTTCAATTCCGCTATTGAGATCCGTCATAGGATCTCAATAACGGAAGAAAATGCTTCAGTTTTGTCCCCATTCATTGTCAATGCGGACAAAATGAACTCATTGAAATGGAAAGCACCAAAATAACACTGCAGAAGCATTTTTCTGTCTGCGATATGGTGCGGAGCAAGACAGACCCGTCCTGGCATACAATGCTAGTCAATGGGGAAATCCGTTTTCACTGACACAATAGAAAACGGATCTATCCCCTATTGACTTTCAATGTCGTTCATGATGGATCCGTAATGGCTATAGAAGACATAATACAACTAGATCCATTCATGAAGGTTGCATGTGGTTGTATTATGGTAATAAAAGTGTTTTTTCAGATCCATGACAGATACGAAAAAAAACGCTAATGTGAAGGTAGCCAAAACTAGCAAGGGCCCAGTGATAGGAGGTGGCTGCAGCACTCACTCTTGGTCCAGTTGTAACAGCACTTGTTATTCCTCCTTGGCTACACAGATGGTGTTTGTCACTGCAAGAATGTGTGTAATCGATGAGATTGGTGGAGCAGCAGCTCCCACTCACTGCTCACCCACCAGTAAATAATTAGCACTGTAGTTAGGTTGACCACTTTCATAACCCTCAAAAGGAGGACATGAAACCTGGGATAGTGGGGCACAATACTACAGTACACAGAATAAATATAACAGTGTTAACCAAACTAAACTAGAAATCTATAACATAAATTATTGTTTTACTCATAACACTTGGCACCTATTTGTGATATTTACCTCCTTTTTTCACTGCCTCCAAGAGTTTGCTATTGGACATTACAGGGAGGAGGCATAAGGCACGGCTCACAGGGGATTTATGTCGGCGGGTCACGAATGTCCCCACCCGCCCATTCCCCTTACTTTCATTCGGTAATTTATATCTTTTACATTCAGAATATGCCCCCTTTTAGGCATACTGACCTGAGAAGGCCAAGGCACACCACAGGCCATTAGGGGGTGGCGGCAGGGTGTCACTTACTTGATAAGGCTCAGACCATAAATATATATATATATCTATATATGTATATATATATATATATATATATATATATATATATATATATATATATAGTATGTATAAAGTCCGGCAGCACTCGCTCTTTCAAATTAAAGGTGCACGCGTCCCACCCTTGATTTTGGGTATGTACATCTACAGAAAATCAACGTAATGGCTATAGAAGACATAATACACATACACATATATATATATATATATATATATATATACATATATATTTGTTTTGCAAAATTTCCCACCTACAATAGAAAGGTCTGTAATTTTTATCGTAGGTACACTTCAACTGTGAGAGACAGAATCTAAAAGAAAATCCAGAAAAAAATGTATAATTTTTAAATAAATTATTAGCATTTTAATGCATGTCATAAGTATTTGACCATATTGAAGGGAGGATGGATGGGGCCATATATCACGAGATTTTGGCTCAAAACCTCCTCCCCTTAGTAAGAGAATTAAAGATGGGTCGTGGCTGGGTCTTCTAGCATGATGATAACCCTAAACATACAGCCAAGGCAACTAAGGAGTGGCTCCATAAGAAACATTTCAAGGTCCTGGAATGGCCTAGCCAGTCTGCAGACCTGAACCCAATCAAAAATATTTGGAGGGAGCTGAAACTCAGTGTAGCCCAATGTAAACCTGAAAGATCTGGAGAAGATTTGTGTGGAGGAGACGGTCAAATTCCCTGCCACAGTGTGTTCAAACTTGATCAAGAACTACAGGAAACATCTGACCTCTGTAATTGCAAACAAAGGTTTTTGTACCATATATTAAGTTCTGTTTTCTATTGTATCAAATAAGTATTTCTTGCAATAAAATGCAGATTAGTTATTTAAAAATCATGCAATGTGATTTTCTGGATTTTTTTTTAGATTCTATCTCTCACAGTTGAAGTGTGCCTACGATAAAAATTGCAGACCTCTCCATTCTTTGCAGGTGGGAAAACTAGCAAAATTGCCAGTGTATCAAATGCTTATTTTCCCCACTGTACATAGTCACTGGATAATGTTTTCCCTTGTCAAATGATGATAATTCCCTTCCGTAACCAGACTTGAATGTTGGGGAAACCTAACAGTTGCACATCCATCTACTTCCACTTAGCTGCATGAGTAGATATAAGTATTAAAAATGGCACATGACAGATTTGCCACTTTTAAAGCATTGTTAGTGAGGCTAAGAACCTACACATTAGGTTTGCTGTTGAGATCAAACCAGTGACACTACAGATCCATCCACATAGAGCATTGAATACAGTGGGGAACTCTTAGCAGTGATTTCCTGATACTTATGTTATGTCTTTTGGACAACACCTTGTTCAGCTTCCTAAATATGACTGCAGAATTCAGTGCAAATCAATGAACTCCAAATGTAGGGATGCATCCTGCGGGCGGTCGGGATGTTCCTCCTAGACGCATCGGCTCGTCATCTCTCGAGGAACGAGATTTACTGTGAACACGCACGTGCGTTCACAGGATCGCAACGGCAGAAACTTTATCTACAGCCTGCCAGAGCTGATTATGCGCTGGCAGGCTGTAGATGTTAAAAAAATGGCATCTGTAAACAGCGTCTGATATGCCTGCTGCCTGCTCCTCTGGTGGTCCCTTTTGCTTGGGACCACCAGAGGACACTGTAAGTGCACCAATCACCACACACCAACACCCCCCGTCACTGATTAACCCCTGATCACCCCATGTCACCCCCCTGATCACCCCCTGTCACCCCCCTGATCACCCCCTGTCACCCCCCCTGTCACTAATCACCCCCCTGTAAGGCTCATTCAGACGTCTGTATGTGATTTGCGGATCCAAGTATGCGTGGATCCGCAAAACACGGACACCGGCAATGTGCTTTCCGCATTTTGCGGATCCTCACATTGCCAGAACTATATAGCCGCAGCTCCGCAAATGCTGATGCGGAGAGCACATAGTGTGCTCTCCACATCACCGCCGGCCCCATTCACACTGAATGGGTCCGCATCTATTCCGCAGAAATGCGGAATAGATGCGGACATTTTTGCGGACGTGTGAATGGGGCCTTACTTCGCAAGCACTCCTATGTCCTTTCCCCTCTTTTTTTTTTTGCACATTTTTTGGCAGAGATTTTTTCATCCACATTTATTGATGCGAATGAAGAAATCTGTTCTGTTCATTTTTGCTTTCAGCCCAGAGGCTGAACGGAAAAAAAAAAAATCTTATTACCCGTATGCTCAATATAAGGAGAATATCAGAAACTCCTAATGCTGGCCATACATGTAATGATTGCGGAGACCTTCAAATGCCAGGGCAGTACAATCACCTCCCATGTGACCCCATTTTGGAAAGAAGACACCCCAAGGTATTCGCTGAGGGGCATACTGAGTCCATGAAAGATTGAACTTTTTGTCAGAAGTTAGCGGAAAGGGAGACTTTGTGAGGAAAAAAAAAGTCAATTTCTGCTAACTTCTGCCCAAAAAAATATATCTTTTATGAACTCGCCATGCCCCTCACGGAATACCTTGGGGTGTCTTCTTTCCAAAATGGGGTCACATGTGGGGTATTTATACTGCCCTGGCATTTTTAGGGCCCTAAAGCGTGAGAAGAACGGCATTTTTACGCATTTGGATTCCAAACTACTTCTCACGCTTTAGGGCCCCTAAAATGCCAGGGCAGTATAAATACCCCACATGTGACTCCATTTTAGAAAGTAGACACCCCAAGGTATTTCGTGGGGGGCATAGCGAGTTCATTGATGATTTTTTTTTTTTTTGGCACAAGTTAGCGGAAATAGTTTTTTTTTTGTTTGTTTGTTTTTTTTCTTACAAAGTCTCATATTCCACTAACTTATGACAAAAAATAAAATTTTACATGAACTCACCATACCCTCACAAAATACCTTGGGGTGTCTTCTTTCTAAAATGGGGTCACTTGTGGGGTATTTATACTGCCCTGGCATTTTAGGAGCCCCTAAAGCGTGAGAAGTAGTTTGGAATCCAAATGCGTAAAAATGCCCTGTGAAATCCTAAAGGCACTCATTGGAATTCAGGCCCGTTTGCGCATCTTGGCTGCAAAAAAGTGTCACTTATGCGGTATTGCCGTACTCAGGAGAAGTAGGGCAATGTGTTTTGGGGTGTATTTTTACATATACCCATGCAGGGTGTGAGAAATATATATGACAACTTTTTAAAATTTTTTATACAAAGTTGTCAATTTACAGACATATTTATCTCACCCAGTATGGGTATATGTACAAATACACCCCAAAACACATTGCCTTACTTCTTCTGAGTACGGCGATACCATATGTGTGTCACTTTATTGCAGCCTAGGTGCGTAAAGGGGCGTAAAGTCCAACGAGTACCTTTAAGCTTTACAGGGTTGCTCACAATTTAGCCCCGCCCAAAATGCCAGAACAGTAAACACACCCCACACATGACCCCTTTTCAGAAAGTAGACACCCCAAGGAATTTACTGAGGGGCATAGTGAGTCCGTGGGAGATTTTTTTTTTGCCAGAAGTTAGCAGAAATGGAAATTTTATAAATTTTTTGTTTTTTCCTCAGAAAGTGTAATTTTCTGCTAAATTAAATCATACATGAACTCACCTTGCCCCTCCGCAAATACTTTGGAGTGTCTACTGTCTAAAATGGTTTTATTTGGGGGGTATTTATACTATCCTGGCATTCTAGCACCTTCAGAAACATGACAGGCGCTCAGAAAGTCAGAGCTGCTTCAAAATGCGGAAATTCACTTTTTTGCACCATAGCTTGTAAATGCTATAACTTTTACCCAAACCAATAAATATACACTTATTGCAGTTTTTTTTTTTATCAAAGACATGTAGAACAATAAATTTAGAGAAAAATGTATATAGAAATGTAGTTTTTTAAGAAAAATTTCAACAGAAAGCACAAAATTTCATTTTTTTCAAAACTTCGGTAATTTTTTATTAATATCAAAAAAAGTAAAAATGTCAGCAACAATGAAATACCACCGAATGAATGATCTATTAGTGAGAAGAAAAGGAGGTAAAATTCATTTGGGTGGTAAGTTGTATGACCGAGCAATAAACCGTGAAAGTAGTGTAGCGCAGAATTGTAAAAAGTGGTCTGGTCATTAAGGGTGTTTAAGATAGGGGGGCTGAGGCGGTTAATGTTATGCTGACATAGTCATCGTACAAAGTTGTTGACTTTCAGATCTAATCACCTTTTCCAAACTTGATATTGAAATAATAGAGCAAATTAAATTGTCCTTCACCATTGCATCAGATATATTACTTCTAGACTGCAATGTGCAATTATACAAGCTGTTTACAGACAAAGAGTAAATGAGTCCAATTCTATTTCCATTCTATATTACATTTTAAACTAACGATTGTTGTGAAATATAAACTCTTCACTTTGTCTTTTTTTATGCTGCAAAATAATGTAGCAAAATAACTATAAAATTATAAGTACAGCACATACTGTATATTATATTAGTTATACTATAGTGTCATTACTAGAACATAATGTACTATGCAAAGAACAAGTAAACTTTACACATTTTTTTTTCTTTCAATATGCATATTCTAGTCATCATTGTTCACATATAAAAAGCACTTTAAAACAATTTCATGGGTTACATATAACATGTGTCTGCATATAAAGTTCAGTACCTTTGAATTATTTACAGTACAATGCAGGTCCTGAGTTACAGTCTGTTTTAATATGTTCCTGACATTCGCCATACACATATGGTAGATATCAGGTATTTAAAGATAGAGCCCACTCCAGAGCAGCGTGAGTGCCGTAGCCACTGGTTTCTGCTGTTTCACATAGCAGACACCCAGGGCTAATGTCTCTGATTGGCAACAAAGCAATTCACAGACATTTAACTCCCAGATATCATGGTCATTTTTGACCACGGCATCTAATGTCGCTTTCCCTGGGAGCACTACAGTTACAGGGTCTTAACAGCTGCATTATGTGTTGATCAGGAAAGCTATTAATTATTTTTTGTAGCCTCAGTCCCTATGAAGGATCCGAGGCTACCTACGGCATTAGTTCCTAAGAAGGGTTGCAGGTTGTAGGGCTCCATAAGAACATAGCCTAACTCCCTTAGCTACAATGGTATTCATTGCAGTCTAATGGACAAGCAATCAAACAATCACTTGTAAAAGTACCACGAGGGCACTTAACAAAATGAAACTTAAAAAATATTAAAACAATTAAAAATTCATATTACTGCCTTTCCACATAACAAAAATAAATATCCTGTACACCAATGTGTCAAAAAATGCCTGTGCTATTAAAATATAAAGGTATTTATCCCATACAGGGAACACTGTAAAGGGGTAAAAAATCTAAATGGGCTATTCTGTGTTTTTTTTTTTTTTTTTTTGCTGCTCCACGCTATAAAAAGAGAACCCATAAAACTGTGTCAGATTTGAGGTTTTTTTTTCTAATGACACCCTATTTGCAATATTTTTCCAACTACTCACTACATCATATGCAATATATAATAGGGTGATTAGAAAGTACAACTTGTGCTGCAAAAAAAAAAAAAAAAAACATATGACTATGTGAATGGAAAAATAAAAAAGTTATGGTTTAGGGAGGCAGGTACGAAAAAATAAAAACACAAAATGGAAATTTGCTGCATCAAGAACTGGTTTATATTTAGAACTTTATTTCCAATTCTGCAGGCTACACAGACAGAATCTTGCTTTCATAGGTAGGGATGAGAACACAGTCGCAAAATCCCCAGTATAGATGGAGTACATTCACGCATGCATGTTTATGCTCCAATCATTCTCTGTTGGAATTACTAGAGATAGCCAAGCACTTTACATATCAATTTATAACAGTCTCACAGAAAATAGATGGAGTACAAGTGCACTAGATTCATTCATTTACCCCCCTCCCCTTTTACATTTCCACTCAGAACCTGATCCTTTCATCCAATATTAAACTCCATGGTCCATGCACTCACATGCAATTCAATCTGTACATACATAGATACTGGCTAAATAAAAATTAAACTCCTCAATATTAAAATTTCAACATTGAAAAGGAGAAGTTATTGAGTTATGAAAATCATAGGATAGATTGACATGTTAATGATATGCAAATGCTAAGAAACTTAAACAAAATATTTAAAACATCTTGATTTATTCAGTATTGAGTATTACTGCCAGGCACAGAAAGACTCATACTTACATGCCTTGGCATGCTATTAATGAGGTTATCATGGTTGCCTAAGAAATGCTCACCGATTATGAATGCACACAAATCATCAAGATCCACTGCTGGCAGCTCCTTTTGCAATTGTCAACCAATGATATCCCAGATGTGTTGATGGGAGAAAAGTCTAAAGACACTGTAGGCCATGAGAGTTGAAGTGCATAAATCTCCAGTCCAGCTTCCAGTGCAACCGTGCTGTTCACCATGATAGGCTTTGAGAGCGATGGTCAATAGAACATTTCCAGCCGTGTATTTGACTCATATCCCAATGTTGTACAAATGCCTTTTGATTGTTTGTGTAGACACTGTTTGCCTTCCTAGGCTTGTACAGAAAAGATCACTATGTGCCATTCTTCTAATCAGAGGATCTATCCATGCAGAGGTCCAAATCTATGCACCTTTTGTTGTCCTTCCAGTTCATCATTGTTCTTCCAAACACCGGGACATGCAACATTGAATCATGTGGACATCGTGGCCCAGGCATGTAGTGATCTGCGGTGTTAAACAAAGGTCTCTTAGTTTGCGACAAGTGGTGATAACTGGCAAGTCTAAGAACAGGAAGCATTGCGCAATCATCCCACAAGACTAGTCTGGATTTTTGAGGTTACATTTAACTAGAGAAAACTTTGCTTTAAATCTGGCATTGTTTTTTTTGTATCCCTCCCATATTCTGCAGATTGGAGCTAAGTGCCTAAAAATATAATCATTTGCAGATCTTAGTGACACCTTCTACATCCTTGATTTGCATAACCTTAATCCAGAACATATTATCAATTCTCCATAATAGCAGTGACTATGAAGCTTTATATTGACCTGGGAGCAAACCTCCTTAAGAGCTTCCTAGTAAGCTTGTTGACCATCATTTGGTTTGTGAGAGAAGAATGCTGATATTTGTGACATTCAGAATGTTTCATCAACAAATGTAAATTATGTTGAATTGTCTCTCATCTGTTATAAAAAGTGAATTCATACTTATTGAGTGGCAGGATCCAGAAACATGTAATACTTGAAAAAGTTGCTGCTACCATTCAGTGTTTATAATAAAGGCAAATTATGTGCACATAGCGGTTAGTTATAGCTATTAACAATATTGTCAGAACTATAAAAATCTCAAGCAACATACCTAATCTGACAGTATAACAAAGCCACAGCACTAGATGTTCAGCAGAAAGCTTCAGTCTGAAGCCTCTCATGCAGAAACATTCACATAAAAGGAGGAGGAGTGTGTATAAGGGTTTTCAAGCAGAATCTAACAAAGAAATTGAGTAAATTATATCACAGACTAAATGTATTTACTGTACAATTCTGCTGCTTTATCTCTGCATACTTGGAACATGTTCATGGCTTGTGTTTGATGAGTCTATCTTTATTTGTACTATAAATGATCTGTACGGTGGATATAAAAAGTCTACACACCCCTGTTAAAATGTTAGGTTTCTGTGCTGTAAAAAATGAGACAAAGATAAATCATTTCAGAACTTTTTCTACCTTTAATGTGACCTATAAACTGTACAACTCAATTGAAAAACAAACTGAAATCTTTTAGGTAGAGGGAAGAAAAAATATAAAAATAAAATAATATGGTAGCATAAGTGTGCACACCCGCAAACTAATACTTTGTTGAAGCACCTTTTGTTTTATTACAGCACTCAGTCTTTTTGGGTATAAGTCTATCAGCATTGCACATTTTGAACTGGTATTTGGAACTGTTCATAATACCCTCTATCTTAACTAAGGCCCCAGTTTCAGCTGAAGAAAAATAGCCCCAAAGCATGATGCTGCCACCACCGAGCTTCACTGTGGGTATGGTGTTCTTTTGGTGATGTGCAGTGTTGTTTTTGCACCAAGCATATCTTTTGGAATTAGGGCCAAAAAGTTCAACCTTGGTTTCATCAGACCATAACACTTTCTCCCACATGCTTTTGAGAGACTTTAGATGTGTTTTTGCAAAATGTAGCCTGGCTTGGATATTGTTCTTCATAAGAACATACTTTCATCCTGCCACTTTACCCCATAGCCCAGACATATGAAGAATACGGGAGATTGTTGTCACATGTAGAGATGTCGCGAACATAAAATTTTCTGTTCGCGAACAACGAACCCGAACTTACTCAAATGTTCGCGAACAGACGAACAGCAATAGACTTCTATTGGCAGGCGAATATTAAAACCCACAGTGACTCTTTCTAGCTACAATAGTGATAGAAAAGTTGTTTTAAGTTGACTATCATTTTTAAATGGTTTAAAATAACCATCTTATGACATCTAAATTTACTCTAACATTTTATTTTTCAACCTACTTTTAAATGCTAATTTAATTATTTAACATACTTTTATTATTTGTAAAATA
The DNA here is from genome assembly GCA_033119425.1 of Bufotes viridis. Classification (NCBI taxonomy): domain Eukaryota; kingdom Metazoa; phylum Chordata; class Amphibia; order Anura; family Bufonidae; genus Bufotes; species Bufotes viridis. The sequence goes on from CM065591.1 coordinate 382,734,346, forward strand.
AAAAATAAAAAATCACTCTACACCATGTCAAAAGCCAGGTATGTGCAGGCTGACTATCTATCCATAATACAGGGTGTCAGCATACCTTACAATGACAGGTTTGAGCAATTTAGACAAACAAACATAAGTTCTCAATCCAAAAGGAGAGAAATTGGTTAGCATTGGTTGGCTATCTAGAGGGGCCTGGACCCTAGACTATTATCATTAGGGCGACAAAAATTGTAATTTTATATGCCAGAATAGAAAGATTATAAAGTTAGTCTTTGAACAATTGCAAAATAAAAAAAAAAAAACTATGCAGCCTTCCTAATCATTGAGATGAGAGCTAGGTGGCATATTAAAAAAAATAATAATACATTTTGTCACCCTAATGATAATCATCTATGTGCACAGGTCCCCCTAGATACCTAACACTAAACAGACAATTTTCCTTTTGGAAAAACTGGTTAAAACCCAGGCTGCCTTGCTAAGGTATGCTGATGATCTGTCTGTCTGATGGATTGTTGGCCCTGCATATACCTGGTGCTTGGTGGCCATAGGGGAGAACTGTTCTGTGTTGTTAATTGGATGTTTTATGTAATAATACAAACAACAACAACAACAATTTTGTCTTTGTCTGTTTTATAAAGGACACAAATTAGGGCTTCATTATCTATTGTACCATGTGTTTGATTATTACATCTTAAAGGGATACTGACTACCTGTTCCTGCTATGCCATCCATTTCCTGGTGGCGGGCTTAGTTTTGTTTGATTGAAGTGTATAATTCTGCCGTGCTGCGCATGCGCCTAGGAAGTTTATTCTTCACTAGGAATAAGTCACCATAGTGCATGCACATTCAGGACAGCACATGGTACAGACAGGAGAAAATGAGTCAAGCACGGCCAGCAGAATCCCTGACAGAGGAAAATTATGAATAAAAACGTTTTATAGACATTATGCAAAGACAGTGTTTGATGATAATAGCATAGTTTTTCTGAGATCAAGGATCCTAATACAGGAAAATATATATATATTTCTATAGGGTAAAACAGCCTGTCCCTTTAAGGTATAATACTCAATCAAACATGGTACAATAGTTAATTAAAAAATGTAATCTTTGTATTTTATAAAACAGAAAAACACATAGACAGACTTACAGATATTTACCCTAACCTACCTATCATAAAATCTTATTATTATTGCTTGTATTATTACATAAAACATCCAATTAACAACACAGAACAGTTCTCCCCTATGGCCACCAAGCACCAGGTATATGCAGGACCAACAGACAGACAGACAATCAGCATACCTTAGCAAGGCTGCCTGGGTTTTAACCAGTTTTTCCAAAAGGAAAATTGTCTGTTTAGTGTTAGGTATCTAGGGGGACCTGTGCACATAGATGATTATCATTAGGGTGACAAAATATATATATATATTTTTTAATATGCTACCTAGCTCTCATCTCAATGATTAGGAAGGCTGCATATATTTTTTTTTTTTTTGATTTTGCAATTGTTCAAAGAATAACTTTATAATCTTTCTATTCTGTTTTGTCATAAAAACTCATTTGCATAACATGGGGCTATGGGAAAGCCATGCAAATCGTGTTTCAGTTTACAAACAAGGCAGATACTGCTATACTGCTCATTAGCATTTCTTGGCCATGTGTATGCAAATGAGTTTTAAATGTTGGGAAATGTTTATGCAGCTCTCTTAGGCAGTGAGAGAGGAGTTAGGCTGGCATATAAAATTACAATTTTTGTCGCCCTAATGATAATGATCTAGGGTCCAGGCCCCTCTAGATAGCCAACCAATGCTAAGCAATTCCTCTCCTTTTGGATTGAGAACTTATGTTTGTATGTTTTAAAACTCATGATTGTCATTGTAAGGTATGCTGATGCCCTGTCTTATGGATAGATAGTCAGCCTGCACATACCTGGCTTTTGGCATGATCTGAGTGGTTTATATTAAATGTGATAGAAAATGATCATTAATGATATATCATTTTTAGAAAGGGTTTTTCTTGGTTTAAGGGTTGGGGAGGACAGAGGACACTAGTTAATACTCTCCCTGCTCTAACACTGCAGCTTTAAATTGAATTCACTATGCCTGGCTTTGGTAGGAAGGTAAGCTGAATGTAAGAATGCAGGGTGAATCGAACATAGCATAATGTTCGCTGGCAGGAGCGAACGCGAACAAGCAATGTTCGCAGGGAACTGTTCGCTGTTGAACAGTTCGGGACATTTCTAGTCACATGTGCCACACAGCCAGTACTTGCCAGATATTCCTACAACTCCTTTAATGTTGCTGTAGTCCTCTTGGTAGCCTCCCAGACCAGTTTTCTTCTTGTCTTTTCATCAATTTTGGAGGGACGTCCAGTTCTTGGTAATGTCACTGTTGTGCCATATTTTCTCCACTTGATGATGGCTGTCTTCACTGTGTTCCATGGTATATCTAATGCCCTGGAAATTCTTTTGTAACCTTCTCCTGACTGATACCTTTTAACAATGAGATCCCTCTGATGCTTTGGAAGCTCTCTGTAGACCATGGCTTTTGCTGTGGGATGCGACTAAGAAAATTTCAGGAAATACCAACTAGAGCAGCTAAACTTTATTTAGGGTTAATCCGAGGCACTTTAAATGATGGCAGGTGTATGCTGAATCCAATTTTACATGATTTTGAATGTGATTGCTTATTTCTAAACACAGCTACATCCCCAGTTATAAGCCACATAACCACATTATTTTAGTTATTTTTGTATTTTTCCTTCCACCTAAAAAGATTTCAGTTTGTTTTTAAATTGAGTGGCACAGTTTATAGGTCACATTAAAGGCACAGAAATCTGACATTTTAACAGGGGCGTGTAGACTTTTTATATCCACTGTATGTATATGACCCATACAATGTAATACCCCTTCACATGGACCAACATAGCATGCAAATATTGGGAACAAGCTGTACAGCCTAAATAATTGCCTTTTCATTGCAGGAGGTGAGAGCTGTATTGACTTGCAGCAATCACTTTCACTGAATGGAGATGAGCAATCACTAGAGTGATTGCTTGTCTCCATATATATTTATTGTTTCTGCAGCGGAAAGTACCATATGTTGGCCAGATATAATGATTTACAGGTAGGTGTCCACACCAGTTATGCTTTCACCAGATAAATGAGCATTTATTTGTTCATTCGGCGATCTGCGCCACCCTTAGACAGGACAATTATTTGGAATGAGTGTTCCTAGAAATGCTTCTCCCTGTCAATTGCCCTGACCATTAGCCCATGTAAGGGGGACTTAAATATATGACTATTTTGTAATTACAATTGGAAATGCTCACCATTAATGAGATCTCAGTTGAAGCAATAACAATGATCTTGCTTAATACGTATTTTCCAAAATATAGTGTATGATGTAATACAAAATGTTGGAGATTCTCAGCCAGTCAGAATGTTTTGAATATTGGGGAATCACTTATGGAATAGAGTTTTTAAATATTTATCCACCTCTATTTGCAAAATGTGAAACATGTTTCCTATGAATATTGATTAGTAGGAGCAAAAGGAATGGATTTCTCATTCACCAGTTTTATTTAGACTTCCAATTCTTGTTGTTTGCTTTAAACATCTCTCATCTGGTTTATTAACCATTACCCCAATCTTCTAGAAACTGTACAATTGCAGGTCAGAGCTATAAATTAATTAAATGAACATCTGTATAAGTAATAATTCACTTTGTCTTCAAAATACCCTTTCACTGGAATAGCTAATATAATAATGATGAAGAGATTAGTACCAGCTCATTATCATCTGACAGAAGGGGCTGCTCCTTGAGATTAGAATCCTAGACCATGAGACTTTATTAAACAACACTCACTATTTTTTCAAATTTTCTTCTTAACAAGTTTATATGAACATGAAATTACTGATTTTTCAATTCAATACTATTTCAAAGTTTCAATAAAAATGTATCTTTGAGAAACAGTGATTTTTATTTAATGCTAGCTAGAGTTTATTTATTTTTATATCCACACATCTCTTTTTTAAAAAAAATATCAAAAATTTCTGTTTATTGCTGTCTCACAATTTATTTTTGATATTATATATACCAGTTTCTGCTAGTTTTGTTGACTGTTTTTATTTGTCAACACATATCTCACATGATATTCTCATATATAGAGAAGAGCATATTTATTCTAAATGAATGAAATGAGTTACAAATTTCCTCAAAAGGAAGCTGAAGTTTTGGCATTTTATTTTGGGCGCATTACGCAAAATGTTGTCTGTCATTATTAGGGATGAGCGAATCAACTTAGGATGAAACATCCAAAGTCAATTTGCATAAAACTTCATTTGAATACTGTACAGACCAAATGCTCTGTACAGTATTAGAACATATTGGCTCAGATGAACCAAAGTTATTACTTCGCGAAGACTCGCAAGACTTTGGGTAATAACGTCAAAAATGTATTTCTACAGTTGAAAACCTTTTACCGAACTCGAGTTCGGTTCCAAGGTACCACTTTGTTACATTTATATATATTTATATTATATTCATTTATATGTATATGTCATTTATATTAATTTCATATTGTACTGTCATATGTACTGTAAAGCGCAACACATTCCACATGTACAAAGATTGTCACCAGTCATATATGTCCCTGTTCCCAGTGGAAATTATCTAAATTTAGAATGTAGCAAATGTACTAATTATTGTGTTTTTTGGGTATGGGATTGCGTACAATTTTTTTGGGTTAGCCAATAAAGGTATCACTGTTATAATACTTTAATATTTTTTTGAACACCAAAGTATGCGATTCTAGGGAGGCTCTTCCCCATTGCTGCCTACTATTTGCTGCTCCCCCATTGTCAGATTTTTTGATCCATGTGACGGGGAGATGCAGCGGCAGCCATGGGGGCTTTAGGAGCTATACGGATGCAGGGAAGTGGGGTAAGTATAATTTATATGAGGGGCCCAGGCATGGGGGGCCATGTTTTGTAGTTTGGATGACCCATTTAAGTTAATGTAACAATTGATTTAAAATAGTTAAGTTGTCAGTCACCATAGGTGGAATATTCTAGTAAAGGATGACAAGTATCGGTTTGACATTCTTCCGCCTGCTAATATTCAAAACCAAAAAAAATGTAATTCAATACTCCATGTTCCATTCTAGAATGAGCAATTTCAGGTCAGATGTATTTTATAGACAAACATTGGGTTGATGGGTGTTCATTAAATAGTAGTAAAAAGCTATTAGAATGGACAGAAAAGACCTAATGTTCAAGGAGCTTAGATGCTAAGGAAAAGAGTAAGGCTTGAAGGATGCAAGGGATCAAGTTATGGCTTCTTGAGGATTGGAACAATCAATGAATGCTTAGAAGAGGATGGAGAAATTACAGATGAAACAAGATGTTAAACGTTTCAGTTAAATGAGGAATTAGAAAAGGCTGAACAAGATTAGATGGAATAGAATCAAAGATCAGAGTGGAGAGACATCATCTTCTGTCTCCAGATTAAATATGGAGACTTAGTCATTGTGGTTAATAGAAGAAAGTGCCATTTAGAGAATATGTAATAGTCTCAAAATACATAGTGTGTACTGCTTTTCAAGTAGAACTTTTGTTTGGTGATGAGCGAATGAGAATGGGCGAGCTGGTCTAAGACTGTATTAGTGGATGCATTATGGTTATGTATGTTTTTTTTTTTTTTTTTTTTACCAATGACAGTATTAGTCTTGTCTATATAACCATAGCCTTTCTGGTATTGATACATTTTACACTTGTATATATTTCAATTAAAAAGGCACTTCCATCATTTTATCATAGATTAATAAACTATAAATGAATATTGAATTTCTTTTTTTTTTGGGTGGATGTTTTTCTGGATATACATTTTTGAAGTCACTCCATGTACTTCTTTGCTGGACATATCCCAAGATGTGTGTCATGGGATAACCAGCTTTTCAAAACAACATAATTTCTTGTCTATCCTATATGTCACATGAAGCCACCCAGTGTTTATGTAGTCAACTGCAGCCTGTCATATGTTTTTCTAGCATGTCAAGATATATGTTCCAGCTTTTATTCTGCCTAGGATTACCTTGCAGGTATATCCTTCCCTGTACAATCATAAACTGTAAGTGCTCTCCCATTGAGAACTATTATCTACAGAAAGGCACCATTATGTATGTAAATTCAAATGCCATAGTGCTTAAAGAAGTCAAGAATTTGACAAAAATAGTTTTCTATAAATAATAAGTTTATAACCAATAGCCATTTTTGATAGAAATGTCTATTTAATGTTTTATATATGTATCAACTCCATAAGAGGGTTGCCATTACAGGTTAAATGCATTACATGGGCATGTAAAGCAGTATGCAGGCAGAGTTCTTTCATACACTTTTTAATTATAATTTATAAATGAATAATTGGTATGTAGCTGAACATAATTTTGCAGTTTATTATTCTTTCAGTTGCTACTCTCTAATGATTATGTATACAATTATTACCTACACAAAAATTAACAACAGATGTTTAATTAACTCTGGTGTAGCAAATAAAGCCTTCAGGAGTTTGCAATCCTGTTACACATATAAGAGTTATTGCTTGAAAAACCTTCAATGACTTTGCAGTACAATAATGATCCAGCTATTGTGGCCTAAGGTGAGTCAGAAGAATAAAAAGAAGGGATAAGCCAAACTTTGCCATAATCTGAATGGGGTATTTAATATGCAGAACTATTAAAACATAGCACTTTATGATATACTGTATTAATCTATGTTCATTTGCGTGCATTTTGAAATTGGATTGAAAAATGATTCGCTTATGGGGATGTAATACCTCCATTTTATGCTCTGGTTTGTTTCAGTTCAGTATAATGCTAGTTATAGACTAACTGCTGTAAACAAGTTGTCAAACTGTCAAGTTGTCAATATTTCAATGTCTATGCAGAATTAGTATAATTAATTCTGTCATCAGGTATCCCATTTCTGTATAAGCAGGAGTAGTTAAAGAGGAAAGTTTGATGTCAATGGAAAAACTGCTAATTTAGTTTCTGCAGCTGAAGGTTGTGTGTAATGAAGTTCTGCTCTATAACACATGGAAGATTTTCTATACAAGTGCTTAGCTATTATTAAAGGGAACCTGTCAGCTTGTTTATATCTAGAGATAAGCGAACCCATGGAAGTTTGGACCCAAACTTGACCCCGAACCCCATTGAAGTCAAGGAAGCCCGAACTTTACTTTATTATTTTCCCTTTTAACATAAGTATAGTGGAAAATAATAGCATTTTTAAGACAGAATGCAAAAGAATATGGCCATGTAGGGGTAAAAAAACAAAACAATAAACAACTTACCTAATCAACTTGATTGCGCTGCCGCAGGTCTTTCTATCTTCTTTCAGCAGGAACCTGCCAAAGGACCCAAGATGACATCACCGGCAGTGCACACCATTTGGCAGCATAATCAAGTGGATGAGTTGCTATAACCATGTTATAATGGAAAATAATAAAAATCACCCAAACACTTAACCTGAACCCGGACTTCAGTGAAAAAGTCTTAGTTTGGATCTGGGTACCTGAACTCATAAATTTCGGTACGAACCCTAACTTTGCAGTTCAGGTTCGCTTATCCCTATTTATGTCATATGCACTGCCCACAGTACCTCTGAAATATGTTCATGGTGCTTCAGAAGTGACTTTTGCTCCTGTTTTATAACTAGTAGTAAATCTGCAGAAAATCAACTTGAATCCTCATTTCCACCATATGCAAATTAGCTGCTTCATGTCCTCCTCGAAGTCAAGCTTTCCTTGCCCTACCGCTGGCTCCTGCATCTTGATTGATGTTCGATGACTCAGGGAACTTCATTCTCTGGCCTCCTAAGATCAAGCTCAGACTCTGTTTAGTCACATTTTCGTAATTGTTGCGCCTTTTTTGGTGATATGTGGTGCTTTATTTTTGTCATTTTTATTTTTTAGACCAAAAAAATGTAAAAAGAAATGAAAAATTCTGGTTTTATAGTACTTTATAGTTAATTGCACAACATGCAACTATTTTTTTTAATTATGTCCCCTTTCCCTAGCAGTCATTTTGATGTGTGAGATGTATGGGTTATGGTCACCACGGGTGGGATTAGAAGCCGTAGTGACGCGTATGGTGGCATCTTTTTTTCATAATTTTTTATTTATGTTTTTATTTTTTATTTCACACTACCGCAAGTACCGCATAAAATCATATAAGACCATTTGGGCACATTTAGCATTGCACTTTTTTTTTCATTGCTGATTTCTCCTGTAACTGGGGCTGATATTGTAGTCCCAGTTACAGGGAGATTTCAGCTCTTTGAGAGTAAAAAATATAATAAAATACAAACAAAAATTTTTCACGCCAACTAAAAACTTTGCCAAAGTTGCCCTGTTCACATAAAACTGTACACTTTATATATGAAAACAACTGACACTAGGAAATACAATAGGAAATACATTAAAATTATTTATTTTGGTGTCAACTTACATATTTACGGAATAAGGAGTTAGAATTTTTTTATTTTTTTTTCCAGTTTTCATCCAATAAAAGAAAAAGAAAGAAAAAAATGGAAAACTAAAAATATATTAAAATGCCCAATGTGTCATGTAAAAATAAAAGGCTCCAATTGTAAAAAAAAGCCTGGTTATTAAAGGGGTTAACCAGTGAGTGCTTTCCCCACTAATAAGGGAAAGTGATTACTGGTTATTGCATGATACCTATGACACATATATAACTTATAACTGTGGAACAGAAACTTATAACCAGTGAGGTCCATCATCTGCAGTGAAGGAAAGCGCTCATTTATTAATAGGAGGCAGGATGGAAGGAAATTTAAGCCCCTATTATACTGCATGATCTTTAGACTAATTATTGGGAACAATTATTAATAGGAAAGCTCATTCTTGGTAACTGGCTGTATGATCATGCATTTGATCAGCTAACAAACAAGTAATAACTCGTTTGTCGACTGATTTACATTTTTAATCAGAATGAAAGATACAATTATCAGCAGTAAACCTCAATGTGCAATCAGGTATGTCCTGCTGATAATCAATAGAACTGAATGAGGGAGGAATGACTCTGGTAGTGACCATTTCTCTCCCTTTGACTTAGCATCAGCCTGTGTAATAAGCAAATGCAAACGAGCACTGATCAACATTTTTTGTGGCCCTTTCAAATAAAACCTTTTAACGATGCAGCTCTCTGACAAAAAAAGGTTGTGAATCCCAGGTTTAAAACATATTGGGCACATTTATTAAGACTGGCGTTTAGATGCAGGTCTTAAAAAAGTCTTGCACTAGTGGTGCATCTGGCAAAGTTATGTAGAGGCGACGGCCTCAAAATAACTTTGGCAAAATAACTAAAACAGGTATAGAAAATGGTAAATGAGACGGGCCTACCGGCCACTTCCATGCCCACGCCCGCTTTTTTACACCTGGCGTGAGCTGGGAAAAATCCCAGAGTGCGATGCAAAGGACCTTTTTAAAGAAAAGACAAAGGTAATAGTGGCTCACTGTACCTTAACAAAGGAGTGGTGCTACAAAGCCCTGTTGATCCACCCAACCAACACAATTATATATAAAGTAAGTAAAAAATTGGGCTGAGCACACAAATACTGGAGTACTGCATACATAAGGTCATAAATTAATAATATTTATTCTTTGCAAGGCACACACGATAGAAAATGATATAAAACTGACATATATAACAAATACGGACATATAAGTACTAAAATATACTGTGCATTAAATGGAGTAGTAGAATCAACAATGTTAGGTATGTATCCACCTCAAGTTTAAATAGTTAGTGTATATACACCTCAAGTTCAGTTTGCCAGTGTCATTAATTAATTAAACAACAGTTGTGTATGTCCACCTGCAGGAAAATGCCCACACTCTTCCAGGACAGATTAGTAAAATGGGAAGCGGTCATATAATGATCTGTAAAACAGTTATAAAATAAGGTGATATGGCAAAAGGATTTGCGGTGTATTTGTGGTGTCCCACTGTATCACGCTGCCTAAAACGCCTTTTACCTTTCCGGATGGCTTCTATTGCTGTAAGTGTCCTTTGTGAACGGGCCTTTTTATATTGTCCTCAATTGACCAAGTTTGTGATGAGTAATACGTTCAGATGTTCACAGAAATCTCAAGGTTTATAATACAGCCAGTGTCTGGCAACACCAGGGAGTCGGTGGGATATAAGAGGGATTTCTTTCAATCTGCAATTCTTCAAAGAAGATGGTGAATAAAGGCAAATATACAGTTGCTCATCCGTAAATATAGCAGGTCCTGACTAAACGCGTTTTGGGGTTTCCACTATACCCTTTCCTCAGTGGTGACCTGCTGGGGCAACTAACATTCCCCTTTCTATCTCTTGTAAGGCTTTTAAAAAAACAGGATTCAAGTTGAAATAAAATCAAGAGTGGATTATCTTAAAATGTTCAATATTCAGTGAAATATCAACCAAATAACCATAATCTTCAACATGCATATCTAAAAACAAGATAAATGAGTAAATGCTGTCTGAAAAACATAAAAACGCACATGCGGTTTTCATGCGTTTTTTTCACATAAGATGCAATTTTATCACCGAACTGCTTAATTGTAGCATAAAACTATTTAAGTGGATCCAAATATGCCTGGAATACAAAAATTGTAATAAATTATATAAAAATATATAATAAATGATATAAAAAAGTGTATTAAACCAGTTCATATGCGTACACATATATTCATAGATGTTCTTTTCATAACCTTATATTCAATGTTAGTGCATATCTAGGAACAATATAAATGAACAGATACTGGCTAAAAAATAAAAAATGAACTTATAAAAATGCACATGCGGTTTTCATGCGGTTTTGATGCGGTTTTCATGCGTTTTTTTCATATAATGCGTTTTTATCCCCAGAACTGCTTAAATGTGCCATAAATCATCTTAAATTGGTCCTACTATAAAAGCAATATATTATATAAAATGTATTAAGAACCGGTATACATATATATTCGTAGATGTATTAATAGACATTCTTTTCATAACCTTGTGTTTTAATGATTGGAGATGTAGGTACGGGCCTTAACCTAAGGCGAGAATCGGAGTATGTAGAAACAAAGTACCTCTGCTCACCCATCAGGTCGTGGCACCCACCTATAGGAAACCAAATATCTCCAATTCCGCATTTAAACCCCCAGGTACCAGTGAGTTAAAATCAAATATAAAACGTGACTCTATACGGGACATTTTTCTAATAAAATTTCCTTCTCTCCCGTCTGGATTTACATTCTGTATAGCTGCTTAAGAGAGACCTGAAGGATCCTGGTCGTGGTGGGTCTTAAAGTGTTTTGAGACTGTATGGTTCTCAAAACCATTCCTTATTTTAGTGAGGTGTTCAGAGACTCTCTTCTTTAGGGTTCTTTTTGTGCGGCCCACATATTGTTTGTCACAAGGACATTTCAGTACATAGATGACACTCTTACTGTTATAGGTTAAAAACTCGTTTATCTCATATGAAAATGAGCTAGTCGTTGATGAAATCTTCATAATTTTCCTAGAGAAATTGGTCACTCTACAGTTACTGCAGCTGATGCATCTAAAAAAGCCGACTATAGGATTCTTTCGCGGTTTTTTAGGAGGTTTAATTGTTGGTGCAACTTTCAAACTTAGATTTGCTGCTTTTGTGTAGACTATCCTCGGGGATGTACTCATTTCAGGGCCTATTACTCTATTCTTCAAAATAAAGTGCCAGTGTCTATATATTATCCTTTAAATTTTTTTATAATTGGCGTTAAATGGTAGAATAATCTGTATAGATTCGGAATCTATTTCTGTTTAATAAATGACCCCACATTGTATATAAATGGATCACAATTGGCTTAAATGCGTTGTCCAGGATTTTGATATTGATGGCCTATCCTCAGTAGTATATCAATATCCAGTTACTGGGGGTTCCACACTATAAAGCTCTGTCCATTGTGTGGTAGATGGAGGTGGTAACTGAAGAATTACACCTATTGAAGTGAATGGGAACAGCACTGCAGTTATCAGCTCTGTTCAGTAGACAATGGACACAACAGTGCCAGAGTTACCCTGAAAAAGCTGATCAGCCAGGGGTGTCCGGTATTTCTTCCTCACTAATCTGATCTTAAAGGGAACCTGTCACCTCCAAAACACATATTAAACTGACGTTATTACCTTACAGTAGCCCCCAGTGTGTTCCTAGTCATGTGTTTCATTCCGAAATCGGTGGCTGCATACTTCAATAAAACAATGTCTTATTCTCTGTTCTCACTGTTTCCAGAGTCAGCTTGGAGTTAAGGGGGGCATCGGCCTCCTTGCTTCAAGTCAAGGTAAGCACGCCCCTTACCCGTACTCTCCTCACTATAATTGACATCCAGCCGTGAGGCAGGGATTGCTGAAGTCTCGCGCATGTGTGGTGTGCACCTTGTTACTGCTTGATCCCATCTCCAGCTCCTGCAGGCATCTGGCTGCTAAACTCTCACTGTGCATGCGCCAGCCATTTACATTGTGTGCACGCCCAGCGTATCTGTTAATCAGCGTTAGCGCTGAGGAACAGATATGCCAGGCGCACACATGATGTAAATGGCTGGTGCATGCGCAGTGAGAGTTTAGCAGCCAGATGCCTGCGTGAGCCGCAGGTGGGATCAAGCAGTAACAAAATGCGCACCATGCATGCACAAGTCTTCAGCGATTCCTGCCTCACGGCAGGATGTCAATCAAAGTGAGGAGAGGACGGGTAAGGGGCGGGCTTAGCTTGACTTGAAGCAAGGAAGCCGCTGCCCCCTTGACTTCAAGCTGACTCGGAAAAAAAATTACATATGTTACTAACTCAGTACCAGTATTCTAGCAGTGTAATACACCCTGAGTTGCATCCATACATGTTCATCCTTTTCTTTATGGGAACCTGGTCATGTGATCTATAGTCTGACACCTTAATCCAGGCATCCTCAAACTGCGGCCCTCCAGCTGTTGCAAAACTACAACTCTCAGCATGCCTCAACACCTACAGGTATGAGCCCACAGCAGGACATTGTGGGAGTTGTAGTTTTTTGTTACCCCCTCTTAACGACAATACCCCCAATGACACATTTGTGCTCCTCGTGTTGAGAGATCTCCAGGAATTGGAGGGTCAGTTCCTCGGACCCGATAATTTGAGCCCGGAGGAGCGCAGATCATTAGATGAGTTAGAACATAATAGGGATATTGTCATTAAACCATCTGATACGGGGGTAACATTGTGGTTATGGACCATCTACAATATCGGTCCATGTGTCATAGGTTGTTAGATGACAAAGACACTTACAGACGCCTCTCTAGTGACCCTACCTCCTCCTTTAGGGATGAACTTTACATGATGTTGACTAAAGCACGTGATGAACGACTCATCAGCAGGGCATAATTTGACTACCTCTGTCCCAAGCACCCAGTACTGGCTACCTTCTATAGCCTGCCAAAGCTTCCTAAGCAGGGCATCCAACTGAAGGGTAGGCCTATTGTCTCGGGCATAGGGAGTCTGACGTAATTTGTAAGTACCTACGTGGATATGATACTACGACCATTTGTAGAGGAGTTACCTTCCTATGCCCGAGACACTATGGATGTTTTGCAGCGGATAGAGGGTATACAATGTGACGATGACGTCTGGCTGGCTAGCCTGGACGTTGAGGTCCTCTACAGCTCGATACCCCATGAAAGTGGGTGTCGAGCTGTGGAGGGATTCCTCCGACAAAGAGGTGAACATTATCAGCGTCACAATACTTTGCTGATGGACCTTCTGAGGTTTGTGCTCACGCATAACGTGTTCATCTTTGACGGACGTATCTTCCACCAGCTCAGGGGGGTTGCCATGGGCAGCCCCTGTGCCCCAACGTTCGCAAACCTGTACCTGGGCTGGTGGGAGAGGGAAATCGTGTTTGGGGACCCTATGGAGCATCATCTCCCTTCCATACAACTATGGATTCGTTTTATCGACAATGTCCTGTTGTTATGGAAAGGGTCAAAGGAATCTTTTGCTGTATTTGTGGCAGAACTGAATGTAAATGAATTAGGTCTCTATTTTACATCTGAAATAAATGCGTCCCAGATAACATTTTTGGACCTGACAATTTCCATGGGGGCTGATAGGAGACTGAACACTCAGTTGTTTCGGAAGGAAACCGCCACAAACAGCCTTCTCCACTGGGAGAGTGGGCATCCCCTGGCCCTCAAAAGGGGCATCCCAAAGGGCCAGTATCTGAGGGCTAGGAGGAACTGCTCTGGAATTGGGTCTTTTAAAGCGGCAGCCTCGGAATTGAGGACACGATTCCACAATAGGGGATATCCAGAAAAATCCCTTAGAGATGCATATCATCATGCCATGAACATCAATCGTACCCAATTACTGGTCCCTAAACAAAGACCTCAGGAGGATGGAGTGCTTAGAATTGTTGCCACCTTTGACAAAGCTCATCAGCAAGTGCGCCAGGTTTTGTCAAGACACTGGCCAGTCTTACAGTCTTATCCAGATATAGGCCAGACATTGCCTCCACGTCCGGCGATTACAAACGGTACAGCCACAGGGGCTGAATGAGACATTATCATTTGCATGTTTCATATAGACCCCGGAATGCTTCCTATGGCTAATTGATCCATCGCATAAGGGGTCACATTAAGGCAAATCCAGTGGTATAACATCAACTCAGATGAGATATATAAAGTTGGCATTATATGAAGATCACTAGGATGCAGTCATTATTCGACCAAACGCGCATGAGATCATAGCGCAGATGTAATGTATCCATGGTATATATGATTTATGAGGATTCATGTGACACTATTGAGACAGCCGCTGCGGCATTGAGAATGCTGCACTGTCTGCTTAGGGACATGATCCTCATAAATCTATGACTCCACCGTGACTATATGTGCACACTGTCCAACATCCAGTATGGTAACTGGAGAAGTACTGAACCTGACGATCACCTTTATCATCCCTAAGTGAGCCAATATAAGGGACACATTCATACCGCGATGAGCGTCCCTCTTTATTTACATTTGATCCTGTACCCTCCGGAGTGCCATTTCTGGTATGAGACGCTGGCTCAGTCAGGGGGCGTGAGCAGAAGCCGCGCCCCTAACTCTGATTGGCCCGGCGCCTGAACACACTTCCTCCGGTGGGCGGGTGTTAAGTTTTAAATTCCCGGCGTTCGAATGGCCAGCCACGGCCATTACAGCACCGGAGCTCTGGCACAAAACAGTGCGGAGCGTCCTACATGAGACAGGCAATACTGAATATTAAGCTCACACAGCTCCTGATGAAATGTGGACTGTATGTCACCACATAGAAACGCGTAGAGCGAGTATTGAGCGAGTATATACATGCTGGAGAGACTGAATGCTTGAGTGAATGAGCTAGTACCGAGCGAGTATATACATGCTGGAGAGACTGGTCAGATAATGCAGCATTAGCAGCACGGCACATAGGAGGCACAGACTGGGTGTCAGATAGCTGCAGGTGGCTTTCAAACGAAGCTGATACCCGGCAACTATATACCATATAGTAGCAGGACAGGGTGCAATAGGTGCTCGGTTGAGCAATCTCATTGAGGGCACGAGATAGCACCAGTGTCTGCAACTGCAGGTGCAGATTATTGTAGCACAACATACAGCTCATAGACAAGTGAGGGCTGTTGATTAAGAGGTATTGCTGAACAACTTCATTATAAAATACCTTACTGTGCGTATGACTGCATAGATCCTGCGCAGTGACTTACATATTGTAAGTATATTCTGGCAGGATATCTGACTTTTTTGGAGTTAGGCAGAGCCAGATGGTTCAATAATACCCCTCTCTGACTCTGCCACACTCCACAGCCTGGTTAAGTAATGACTAGCTTAACCCCACATAGATTTGATTTATGAATAAACAAATAAAATATTTTTTGTTTTATTTTAACACGTCCCTATAGGCTGAGAATTGATACGTTTGTTTTGGATGCGCAACATAATACTTTACTTTTTGTGAATTGGAGTTGTAGTTTTGCAACAGCTGGAGGGCCGCAGTTTGAGGATGCCTGCCTTAATCTAATATGTAAACAGGAACTTTGTCTCTCTCATGTGGCTGACATACTGTGAGCTACAAGATGACATCATTACTGATCAAATCCCCCCTGGCGGCTCTCAGGCCCCTCCCCCTTTCTCTATATAGACCTGTATTATGTTAAATTCATAATGTCTCCCCTATCTAAAGAATCAGGAGAGCAGATTTATAGTAGATAACCGTATGCAGTGATTAGCTGCAGTTATATAAACCTCCTGACTCACACTGCCTGTACTATCTGTGTGTGCTGACTCTCTAAGGTAGTTCTCTAAGATACAGCTTAACACTGACCTCCCTACCTCCTGCATGTAAAGTTGCAACCACGCAGAGCAGTCATGATCCGATAAGATTGCGGAGAGCTGCAGACAAGAACCGTGTGGCCAATAGCTGCCTGATATTTAACTAATGAAGACTGCACTATATAAGCAGTCTGAATTCTTAATGGCCACTCTGTGTTGGAGCTGCCACACTGGCAGGGGAGAGAGAGTGGTAAGACAAGCCTCAGACAGTTGCATCACATAGGAAAACATAGAATGCAGTGTGAAGGGGGTGCAGTTCTGTGTCACTGATCTGTCATGACTGCCCTCAGAGCATACAGAGCAGTCCAGTGAGGTGAGACTCGCTCCCCATCTTTTTTTTTTTGCCTGATATCATTACCACTGATTAGATCTGATTATGAACCATTCAAATTAATAATGAATTCAATGATATAGATTGCTATTCTGTCTAATAATGAACTGTTGCCATACATAATATACCCCATACTTTGATTTAAAAGGTTTGGATCTTGGAACTTTCCCCCGTGCAAAGACCTAATGTGTCTCTAGAAAGAAATATAAATAATATAGACCAGGGATGCTCAACCTGCGGCCCTCCAGCTGTTGTAAAACTACAATTCCCACCATGCCCTGCTGTAGGCTGATAGCTGTAGACCAGTGATGCTCAACCTGCGGCCCTCCAGCTGTTGTAAAACTACAACTCCCACAATGCCCTGCTATAGGTTGATAGCTGTAGGCTGTCCGAGTATGCTGGGAGTTGTAGTCTTGAAACAGCTGGAGGGCCGCAGGTTGAGCATGCCTGCTGTAGGCTGTTCGGGCATGCTGGGAGTTGTAGTTTTGCAACAGCTGGAGGGCCGCAGGTTGAGCATGCCTGATATAGACAATATATCTGCCAAATGTGGCCTAAAAGAGGTTTTAGCTGGAGACTAAATTAAAAAATAAAATAAAATTTGCAAAGTATTCATGTGATTAGTTTATTTGATCATCATTACCTATATAACCATAGATACTAATATACTGTCTGAAGCTCCCTCTTGTCTACCAGCGTCTAACTGATAATAATTTGTCTTTGGGCTCTCACTCTCATGTACTTTTATTTGCCCTCTACATCTCTTTTCTGCAGTCTACATCTCCTGAATGTACATGACACAGCCTGGGGCCTTTCAATGTCACAAATCCCCATTATGATCTTTATTTGAGAAGGATTCTGTAACTTCAACATGACGGCTTGGTAGTATATTTAGGTTTCTGCCCCATATAAGTGGCTGTTTCAGTTTTAAGACTTGATTTAAAGTTAACTCTTTATGTGTGTGTTATGTACTAACTGAGATGTTTTTTTTTTTTTTTTTTTTTTTTATTAGCAGTAGTATTATTCTTATATTAGTATTCCTATTATTTTTATCATTTCCCTGACTTGAAATGCATTGATGATGCTAATTAAATTGGCACAAATTATCTAAACATATCAAAGTAGAGCAAAACAGATAGTAAAAGGCAGCAACTGAATGGTGTGTGCAAGCCAAGAGCACTTAAAAATTGATAAATGCCATCTGTTATGCCTCTTGTTTTGGAAAAGGTATTTCATTTAATTGTATTTTTAGCATATAACAGTGGTAGCTTCTAAACAGCCTAAATTTCCCAGTAATGTCCATGTTTTCATATACTAAAATATTATTTGTGGTAGGTTCAGTGATTTGTAAATTCCTTGCATATTCTGTTTATACATATATGTTTTTATCCATATATGTATCTGTCGGTCTATCTATCTATCTATCTATCTATCTATCTATCTATCTATCTATCTATATATCTATCCTATAATAATGATGTCTTATTTACTTCTTTCTTCATTCATATAGATCTATAATATAAATACATTTATATTATAGAAATATTTGTCCATTGTTAATCACGGAAATCCAAAATTCGCTCTCCAAAAAGGACCATCAAATTGTGTATTTGTGAGCTATTTCATTCTGTTACCAAATATCCTCACAAATGATTTTATTGTTTATAGAATGTTTTGGTCAAATAGTAATTTGAAAAATTGCAAGAATAAAAGTCTACCCCAGGAATGGCCAACTTGTTGCTCTCCAGCTGTTGTAAAACAACAACTCCCACCATACCCTGGGCATGCTGGGAGTTGAAGTTTTGCAAAAGCTGGAGAGCTACAGGTTGGCCATCCCTGGTCTACCCGATCAACCTCCATGTAGGGTATTTTATCACATTTGTAATAGATTTATCAGGACTGGTGTTTTTGATGCAAGTCTTGTTCTCAAGTATGGTGGTATGAGATGCACCAAAATGTGTAGGTGCATGCCACTTAATAATTCTGATGTAACTCAGCTGGTCCATCCAGCATAATCTGAATGCTACTCAGGTTAGCGGATGGAAAATGTTTCAGGCATTTAATGGTCAGAAAACTGACTTAAATAATAGTAAATTTGTCAGTATGCTGAGGCAATGCCCCCTCTTATACCCCACCCACTTCTAGCAAAAGTGGCAAGCATGACGGAGAAGTGGCAAAAAGTAGCAATTTGCTGGACTGGACTTTTTTTAGCACTACAATTCTGGCACAAGGGATATGATAAATCTTCCACTTGGTCTTCCACTTACACATCCGTCACATTGATATGACTACATACTGTACCTTGTCCACATTCTTTGTATTATTTTTGCTTTTATGTTTTCTTAAAAGGGAGCAATATTTTCATTCATTCACAAACACAATAAATACATATAATACACAATACAAAGAAAAGCTCATCGGTCATCCTACTGACTCTAGAGTAATCTTTTGATTGCATCTATGAGCATGATAGAAGTATATAAACTGTAGCTAGGTAAGTCAAACCCTGAAGCCTAAATTTGCTGTAAAGTATTTATTAGGTCCCTTTCAGACGAGCAAATTCCATGCATCAGACTCTGAGTGCATATGCGGCAGCTCCCATCCTGACCTCCCAGCAGTGACGGGGTCGCATAGCATTATATTGATTTATGATGCTATGTAATCCTTAAAGATATGGAATGTATTGAATTACAGTGACATAATGCTTTCAATGTTTACAATACATGCAACCCCGTCAATGCTGGGAGGTCAAAAATGGAGTGGCCGCATACTCACACTGTGAGTCCAATGCATGGAACTCTCTCATCTGATAGGTGCCTTACCTGTTGTGTTGAGCAGAGTAACAACTGCTGCTGCTGTTCCGGGCATAGACTTTAGAGCAGAGGTCAGTAACCTTCGGCACTCCAGCTGTTGTAAAACTACAATTCCCAGCATACTCTATTGATTTCTATGAGAGTTCTTATAAGAGCAGAGCCAGTATGCCTGCTGGGATTTGTAGTTTCACAGCAGCTGGAGTGCCGAAGGTCGCCTACCCCTGCTCTAGAGCATACAATATTGAGCCCACCACCTGAGTTCCCAGCACTGATGTTGCTCAAAGGTCGTAGGCTTCAAAAATCTTTCCACTGCATAACAAATATATTCACCAGAAAGTGCTTATCTCAGGAATGGCAATATGACAATACCATTCTCAACATCAAGTATTATACGATGGAGCCAGCATAGTTGTCTTTACTTTCTTCAGCCCTTCTCCAAAGGTATCACACGCAAATAACTTTCCAGACAGAATGACCTTCATATATAACGTGAAAACTTGTTTTCATTCTGTCATTGCATGCAAATCCCCTTGTTAATATTCTCTGGAGTTCTAGTGCTATAATTTCTCTTCCTTTTTCTCATTATCTCCAGCACTTTGTCCTATACTAATAAGAAATTAGCTCCTAATGAGTTTTGTCCTAGTTTTATGTTACTTGTTTGAACAATTTGCTTAAAAAGTGCAGGTGAAAACCTATGACAAGTTATATTTCATTACAATTCCACAATGACACCACTGAAATGTTTTAAGTCTGGGAATCCGCAACCATCGGCACTCTAGCTGCTGTAAAATTACAACTCTCATCATGCACACTTACTTGGTTGTTTGTGATAGAAGTGAAAGGAGGATTCTAGTAGTACAGTAGAACAACTTTCACCATCTAACAGGATAGAGAATTTAAAGGAGTATTCCAGTTAGAAAAAGTTATCCTGTGGAACCTCCTTAAAGTGAAATTCCATTCATTTCTATGGGAGTGCCCAAGATAGCCAAGTGCTGTACTCACCTGTCTCCAGAACTCCCATAGAACTGTATGGAGTGTCCACACACATTTCCAAACAGCAACTCCTTCCATTTCAGGGGGCTCTGTAGGGTAAAGGGCCCCCGTTCTCGTGAACGTTGGGGGTACCAGTGGTAGGAACCCCAGATGTATCTTCTATAGTATCTATCTATCTATCTAAATTGAAAGAAGGGCCAGCAGCACTCCAGATGAATTCCAGTGAACAACGTTTTTTCACCCAGTGTCCGGGTCAAACAGCGACGTTACAACTGCTTATTGCAGTCTTTCTCAAGCCATACAGTCATGTGTACCATATAGAGTATATATAAAGAGTGCACATCAATTACAATCAATCACATAATTAATCATCAAAAGTGCAAAATTCATTTCTAAAAATGCTAATATACAAAGTATAGTGACAAGTACGTGCTACCACATACATGATCATACTTAAAGTGCAAGTGCTTCTGTGCAAAACATGTTATACTGTAAAAAATGTATCTCAAAGTGCTAATTGCTCAATAATAAACATCCAGGTGTAATTCATAACTATAGATGTGATTAAAAACTCACTCATCGACAATTCATTAGTAGCAGGTGACGTCGGAAACATTGGGTCCTCATCGCGTCCTGTTGTTGCTACTGCACATGTGCGGGATCAACCAAATCTCACGATACTTCGCTCTAAACTTCAGAGGACTGACATTGACCTAATCAAAAATGGTCGCCCAGATATTTCCTGATTCCAACTTCCTCTTAGCTCGGATCATGTGATCCATAATGTGCTACTGCACATGTGCGGGATCAACCAAATCTCACGATACTTCGCTCTAAACCTCAGAGGACTGGCATTGACCTAATCAAAAATGGCCGCCCAGATATTTCCTGATTCCAACTTCCTCTTAGCTCGGATCATGTGATCCATAATGCTGCCCACAGGCAAGGATCACATGATCACAGCTCAAAATACAATATTACAATATTACTAGGCTCATAACACCTCATAGAACATCATCTTAAATTATGTAAGTTATATCGTTAATCGAGGAAACTTGGAATTAGAGTTTTTCAATAGCCAGACATGTTCTAAAAACCCGCGTTGGTTGTTTCAATTATAGTTTTGTATAAATTTCTGACACCGATGTTCCGATTGTCGCTGCACCCAAATGTCGATGGTGTGACTTGCAAAAAAAATAATAATCTGAGAAGACAAAAATAGTAAAGAAAGCATTACAATCAAATAATTGTACACATGTCCTTCATGCCCTTTATATAATGATGAACAATGGACTAGGACACAATGACAGACCCCCCTTCCAAAAGTCCCTAAACTGCCTTAAAGTCCACATTCAGACCATTAGGTCTGAGCGTATTCAATGTAAAGATCCAGAATAATTCACGTTTTTTTAGAATGGCCTGTCTGTCACCCCCACGTCTGCCAAGTTGTACTTGTTCAAGGAGGCGGAACCTCAGGTCTTTCTCCATATGTCCCACCTCCTTGAAGTGCCTAGACACCGGCAGATCCATTTTTTCTTTGCGTATAGAATATCTGTGTTGATTTAATCTAGTTTTTACATCCCACGTGGTCTCACCCACATACCATAGTCCACATGGGCATGATAGTAGGTAGACCACGTAGGATGAATCACAAGTCATAAAATGTCTGATTTTCACATTCTTATTTGTCACTGGATTATGGAACATATTCCCTTTAAGCATTAAGCCACAATTAATACAATTGTGGCAAGGGTAGCTCCCTGTTCGCATGGAACCACAAAAGGACCTAACTGAGATTTTTTTGCTCCCTACATCTGATCTGACTAGTCTGTCTCCTATATTACTTCCCCTCTTGTATGAAAACAGGGGTGAAACCTGAAATTCCTCAATCTTAGGGAAACTGTTCCCCAAAATTCTCCAGTGTTTCCTAATGATAGAGGCAATCTGTGTACTCTCAGCTGAAAACTGAGAAACAAAAGGGATACGGGCAATATTATTCCTGCTTTTTAAAGATTGTTCCTGAGTATTTTTAGCCTTTTCCATACTTTTGGATATTAATCTCTTGGGATAACCCCATGATTTAAATTTGGTTCCCATCTCTTGTAAATGCTGATCTCTAGCAGTAGGGTCGCTCACTAACCTACATATACGTAACATTTGGCTATCTGGTAGGGACCTGATCATTGGTCGTGGATGATGACTCTCACATTTTAATAATGTATTTTTGTCAGTTTTCTTTACATGTAAACCAAAAATCAGATTCTGGTCCTGAATGCACACCTCCGTGTCCAAAAATTGTAATTTTTCTGATGACTGTACCATAGTAAATTTCACTGTAGGGTCTATTTCATTCAAAAATTCATGGAACGTGAGGAGGTCCAACACGGCGCCGGTCCATACAAGGAAGATATCGTCGATGTACCGCCACCACCCCAGAACATGTCTGAAGTGGCGGCTGACATACACCGACGACTCCTCCAAGTGGGACATATAGATGTTAGAATACGTCGGCGCCACATTGGACCCCATCGCGGTCCCACGTAACTGTACATAAAAATCATCCTGGAACAAAAAATAATTCCTTGTGAGTACAAATCTCAATAATCGCAGAATAAACTGTTGGCACTCCTCAGTGTACTCAGATTGTTGCAAATACCCTTGTACCGCATCAAGGCCCAATTCATGATCAATCGACGTGTATAGACTACACACGTCGAATGACACAAGAATGGATCCGAGCGGCACAATCAGGTCTGAGACCTTGGACAGAAAATCACTTGTGTCCTTAATGTAAGATTTAGCTGAAACAGCAAACTTCCGTAGAATCCTATCCAAAAATACGGCAACGTTACAGAACAAGGAGCCCCTCCCCGACACAATCGGTCGTCCTGGGGGGGTCTCCAAGTTCTTGTGTATCTTTGGAAGTGTGTATAATATAGGAGTATATGGCCTTGATTTGCACCCGCTGCCTACAAGTGTGCTGCTACCTCTTTCTTTTACGCCTATCTATCTATCTATCTATCTATCTATCTATCTATCAATACTGTGCATACAGTGGTGAACAGTTCTTGTTCCACCATTTTTGGGAAACAATTCAATACAGAATCTACAGTGTAAATACCTTTTATTTTGAATGTTTTACCTCTACATTAAGCAAAACTTCCTTTCAAGAGCTAATATACACTATACCTGCATAGTTTCATTTTGGAATATTTATCAGTAATGCAATATCTTACTGCATGTTCTCTTTCTACAAATGTCAAAAGTCAATTCCAAACTCTGTCTAATGCTCAGCGGTGCTGAAGTCCCTATGGTCATTCACAACTGCAGTAAAAGGTTGTTGAATGGCATTTTAAAGTAATAATTCCATGTATATTTCCAGCAGGTCTTTATAATAATTCTTATTGTCACTATTTTTTTAAAATAATAATTGTAATAATTTTTCTTATAACCATTATCACCATCGCCATTATTAATATTACTATTCCTTATCCAGGGTATCCTTTACTAAAGAACCAAGGAGGAATCACAATATGATTTATTATTTAGATTTAATAAATAGTGTGACTATTTTCATACAGATTTTTCTAATCCATTATTATTATTATTTTGTTCTAGGGCCAGGATTTACCATTGCATGAGATTCTGAATGCTACTTGTGACAACAGCGGCATGCAGGTATGTTTTTCTTTATGAGAAAAACCAGTATATATTCACAATGTCAGACTGAGGTCCTTCTGTCTATTAGAGGGAAAGATTATGAGGACTCACATAACACTTTCAATTGTATCTTCAATTTTGTTGTTATCATAATGAACAAGGTAAATCTTATGTGTGATTACTTATGGTCTGATATTCTACAAACTGTACTGGTGGAAACAGAGGTAAGGTCATTTAACATATGCTGATAACCGATGAGTTGATGAGCGATTGGTGCTCATTTAAAAGGCTTTTACATTGTGCAACAAATCCCATTTATCTTGGGGAGATGTGCTGCTAACATGTGATTATTTTTATGTTGATATAAAAGATCTGATTAGCTGACAAAGGAGTGTTTGTTTGTTGGCTAGAGAGTGAGGTGTAGGCAGGCCAATGATCGGCTAACTGAGTCGTCATTCATTGGCCTGTGCAAAATATTCCTTAGAAACAGAGAGAACAAGTTGAGGGACAGATTGATAGATAGACAAATAGTCAGTGCATTCAGAAAGTCTTCAGACCCTTTCATTTTTTCTAAATTTAGTTATATTGTGGCCTTTGGCTAAAATAATAATAATAAAAAAAAAAAAGTGGTTCCCATCTATCACAATACATACCCCATAATGAGAAAGTAAAAACAGAATTATTGATGTTGAACTGTATTAAAGAATAATTCTGCAGCACAACCCACAACAAATTTGTTCTTTAATACAGTACAATATGTGCCACTGTGTCTCATGTTACTAGCTGCCTTCCTCATTCTGCCACAGTGGGGGAAGTACATTCAACCTTCAATATAATGGTTAGGAACTCATTATATTTACAGTAAACACAAAAAAGATTTAGATTTATCCAAATTGGACAAACCTGAATTTACCATCACTGAACAGAATGTTACAAATCTTTGCTAATTTAATGAAAAGGAAAAAAATAGAATTTTGTATTGACATAAATATTCAGACCCTTTACTCAGTAGTTAGTTGAAGCACCTTTGTCAGCAAATATAGCCTGCACTCTTCTTGGGTATGATGCCACAACGTTTGCATCTGGAATTGGGGATTTTTTGCAATTCTTCGCTTCAGATTCTCTCAAGTTCTGTCAAGTTGATTAGGGACTCTCAGTCAACAACAATTTTCATGTCTCTCCAAAGATGTTTCTTTGTGTTCAGGGCTCTGGCTGGGACACTCAAGGAAATTCACAGTTAGCCCTAAGGCATCCCTATGTTGCCTTGGTTGTGTGCATAGAATCGTTATCTTCATGGAAGGTAAACCTTTAGCCCAGTTTGAGATCTGGAACACTCTGGATCCTCAGTATAGGCCATCATTATCACCTTGGCAGGGATCTTAAACCTGGAACCCCCACTAATCAGCTATTTCAGGTAGCCAACAAATATACATGGGTTTTCAGCTCACCTGTCTTGTGCAATTTACCATCGGTGCAACAGAACACAAATAAGACCTCTTGGCAATAGGAAAAAACAAAAAGGGTTCCAGCACTTCACTCCTTCACAGTTATGAGTTAAGACTTATGTCCCAAACGCATCAACTGTACAGGAGCAGGACAATTATGGGGATCGACTTGTAAAACTATTTTACCACCACAATAAACTACTGGCTTGCAACATAAGTGAAGTGCTGGAACCTTTTTTGTTTTTTCCTATTTCAGGGAGCCACCATGCTCACTGGAGCTCTGATAAGCATAGCTGGCTCCCTGCAGCTTTCCAAGCACATCACATTATTTCTATAGCGACTGTGCTTAGTATTGCAGCTCAACCACATTCACTTCAGTGGGGCTGAGCTACAACTGAGCTACAATATGACCAATGTCCGGTGACATCACATGGCTTAGGAAGAGGCTGCAATACTCAAAGCCTGGGAGTTGGGCCCCCACAGATCTGATATTGATGATCTATCCAGATGCTAGGTCATCAACATAAATTACCAGATAACCCATTTAAGAATATCTCTTTACTTCTCTCCACTAAGTTTTTCCTCAAGCATAACCAATTTCTCTGCCCCAGCCACTGAAAAAGACCCCAAGAGCAAGATGCTGCCACCACTATGCTTCACTGTAGGAAGGTAATGAGCAAGTGATGAGCAGTGCCTGGTTTCCTTCATACATGACACTTAGTACTGAGGCCATAAAGTTCAATCTTGGTTTTATTAGTCCAGAGATTCTTGTATCTCACAGTCTAATAGTATCTAGGTGCTTTTTTTTTGCAAACTCCAGGCAGGCTTTCATATGTTATTTACTAAGAAGAGGCTTCTTCCTCACCATTATGCAATACATTTCAGATTGTTGAAGTGCTGCAGGAATGGTTTACCTTCTGGAAGTTTCTCCCATATGAACACAGGATCTTTGTAACTCTGCTGGAGCGAACATTGGGTTCTTTGTCACCTCTCTTATCAAGATCCTTCTCCCTTGATTATTTAGTTTGGTGGGGCAGCCAACTCTGGAAGCATCCTGGTCATCCCAAACATATTTTATTTAAAGTGTAACTGCCATTTATTTATTACATAATAATATAGTAACATAGATTACAAGGCTGAAAAAAGACTTATGTCCATCCAGTTCAACCTGTTAGCCTGCAAGTTGATCCAGAGGAAGGCAAAAAACCTCATTTTAATTTTCCTCATTTTAGGGAACACAATTCCTTCCCAACTCCAGTCAGGCAATAAAAGTAACTTCCTGGATCAAAGACTCCAGAATTCTAGTAACTATAACCTGCAATATTGTTACACTCCATGCCCCTCTTGAACTCTTTTAGTGAATTCACCATCACCACCCTTCCGGCAAAGAGTTCCATATTTGCACTGCTCTTACAGTAAAGGATCTTTTTCCATGTTTGTGTAGAAACCTTCTTTCCTCTAGGTGTAGCAGATGTCCCATCATCATAGTCACAGTCCTGGGTATGCAGTAAATAGATCATAGGAGAGATCTATATATTGATGCCTGATATATTTATGCATAGTTGGATTGTCACTCAGTTGTCTTTTTTCTAACCATAATAACACTAATTTTGACAATCATTCTGGGTACTGTAGTCCACCCATTACAGTTTTTAACATAGTTTCCCTCATTCGAACCCTCTTTGCTATGTCTGTCTTGTTCACCGGACCCCAGCATTGTATACAATATTTTTTTTTCTTCTATTGTGTAGGGACAGTGAGAGGGAACAATATTCTAATACACATTTATTTAGAGAACTTATACATTTATGAGAAAACTTGCCCTAAAATGTCCCTTAGAAGTGCTATCTAAATGAGAATTACTAAGACATGTCCATCTACACAGTACAAAGCAGTGCTCACTGTGAAGACTGATAGGTTTAATTATTTTCCCCTCCCTTAACATCTGTATTTTGCATATATATTTGCTCTGCCCTCCTGCTATATTAACTATGATCAGCATGGTCAGCACTGACACTGGACAATTCTTCTTTGTCACCAACGTGCTGAGTAACTGACCAGTCGCCGGGAGATGCAGGGCAGATTTTGTAGTCAGCAATGGCTATTGAGGAGGAGAGACAAAGCGTAGCTGATTTACAACATACAGTATAGGGACAGTATATGTTACAAGGTGGGCCATGAAAAAGTAGCCCGCCTCCAGCGAAAGTATGACAAGATGACCAAGCAAGTTTATTGTTTTTTTTTTATTACCTTCTAGTCACAAACAATGCTGAAAGTGGTCCCTATTCATGTCTATGCATCTTTGGGCACATCAGGTTATGTTGGCTGATATGATAATGCTTACAGTTCTTAAAAAGTGATGCTGCAGAAGAAAAAATGTCTTGCTATTTCCAACAAGATGGGGCAATATGCCACTCCTCACCGAACTCACTGGCACGGGTTCAAGAACCGTACTCGGAGCCAGGAGTTATGGCAACCATGTTCCCCAGACTTGTCCATGTGCATTTTTTATATGTGTGGACATTTTAAACAGTAAGTGTCCACTAACAATCCACATACCCTTGATGAAGTCAAGACAAACTTCACAAACACTATCCGTCACATCACTGCTAAAGAGCTGCAAGCAGTATAAGCCAACATAATCTGACAAGCCCAAAGATATATAGACATGAAAGGGGACCACTTTCAGAATTTTTTGTGACTTGTCATACTATTGCTGGAGGCGGGCTACTTTTTCATTGGCCATTCTGTATAAATCAGCTACTCTCTGTTTCTTCTCCCCAGTAGCCAGTGCTGACTGCATGATCTGCCCTGCATCTCCAGGTGGCTGGTTAGTTGTTCAGTGATATGGGGATAGAGGAAAATTATTCACTGTCAGTGCTGCCTACACTGATCAGTGTTAATATAGCAGGTGGCAGGGCAAATATATATACATAATGAAGATGTTAATTTCTAGAAATATAAGGGAGGGAAAAAGATTTAATCCCAGCCATCTCCACAGTGAATGATGCTCTGTGCTATGTAGACAGACATGCCTTAACAATTTTAACTTAGAGAGCACTGCTGACATTTCAGGGAAATATATGTATTTCTCACATAAATGTATATGTTGTCTAAATAAAGTGTATTACAAACATGTTCTCTAGCACTGTCCCTACACATTAGAAGAAGAAAAAAATGTCAGTTACACTTTAAGAGCTATGGAGGCCACTGTGCTCTTGGGAACTTTTAGTGAAGCAGAAATGTGTTTGTACCCTTTTCCAGATCTGGGCATCCACACAATCATGCAATCATGTCTCTAGGCTCTACAGACAGTTCTCTTCTACTCATGGCTTAGATTTTTATATCTCATATATGTTGTTCTTATATATAGATAGACCTTATATAGACATCAGTGTGTCTTTCCAAATCATGTCTAAGCAACAGAATTTTCCACAGGTGAACTCTATTCAAGGTGTAGACACATTTCAAAGATGATCAGGAGAATTGGGAGTCTGAGAGAGATAAATTTCAAATGTTATGGCAAAGGCTCTAAATACTTACTTGATTTCTAAAATTCTTTTTTCATTTTGGGGTATTGAGTACAGCTTGATGGGGATGGGGAGGGGGGGGGGTAAACTTGATTTTTTAACTCAAACCCCAAAACATAGCAAAATGTGAAAAAAGTTAAAGGTCTGAGGACTTTGAGAATGCATTGTAGATAGATAAATAGATGGATAGATAGATAGATAAATACAGTAGATAGGTAGGTAGATAAAAAAGAAGTGCATATTGCTTTAAACAATGGACAAGCCCCACTACTGTCATTGTAGTATAGTTGATTCAAACATCTCTCGTATAAAAACAAGATACTTAAGGATTATCCTATAAAATGCTGGAGGCATGAAGCTGTAGCACTTTCTACTCCAAACAAGCACTGTCGCTTCAACAATGCTCTACAGTTTACTGCTTTCCATTCAGTTGTCATTAAATATTTGATTGCCCTATGTACACGTTGTCAGTGATTATACATAATCCCCTTCCTGCTGCAATGTGTATGTAAATAGCCAGTTACAGCATTACCTGTTCTCTTACAGAATGTTAGACTTATACAATTTCATTTTTCCAGATAAAGCAGCAGGCAAGAGAAAATTGGTTTTCTCAACCTGCATTTTTTGATCTCAATCCTTAAATAATTGTTCACGATAGTTCTCTATTTTATGAACCTTTCTAATATCTCTAGGTCTAGAATATCTTCCTATTTTAGAGCCTCAACCAATGATGACAGTTGCATTATAAAAGTTTAACAACTTGATCAGCCATCTCTCTCCTATTTATGCTTAAATTGATACGGAGTTGTCTGGTGAACACGAGAAAGCTTAAGAAAGGAAAGAACTGCCAGGAACAACAATGAAACGTGTTTGGCACCTTCAAACAGAGACATTATTTGGAGATGTACGGTGGAATATATTTAAAGTCAAAGAACCTTGCCGTAGTATCTATCATTTATGCGATGCAAATATTAGAATTTTAGATTTCAGTTTGACCTTTAATATTTTATTTTACATCCTCAACCAGCTTTTGAAAAATAGATGCTGGCAGAATGAGTTCCTCGCTCACATTGCAAGGAATTACTCTGACGTCTTCATAAAATTATAACACCATTGAAACATCACTCTTAGCACCATCGAAAGAATATTGTCACAGTGTACGTAACTGTGAGTGCTGGTATGACTGCCATACATGACTGTGCTGCAGTGCACTGTGCAGATGGAGAAGGCTTTGTAACAGTGCTTATACAGATGTCAAAAGCTTGTCAAAGGTATCATACAGGATAGCCCATGAAAAAGTAGCAACCAATCAGAGCTCAGTTTTCATTTTTTTCAAAGCCTAAAAGCTGAGCTCTAATTGGTTGTCAACTAAGACAAATTTACTATTAGGCAGTTTGATTTGGATATATTGGAGGTGGGCTACTTTTGCATGGGCCACCCTGTATTGGAGGTGGGCTACTTTTTAGTGGGGCATTCTGTATAAGACATTTTACAAGAGTAAATGGTTTTCTAAAGGTTTGATAGCAACAGCAATATGCCCACAAATATACAAAGTGACTTGCTAATCTTTTTGAACTCTTTGCCGCTTTTTGTTTTTTTACTTGAAGAAAATGTGCTACATGCAGGAAGCACTAATCAGTGCAGTACTACATGTATAGAACACATGCTGCTTACTCCTGGCCTGTAATTTGTATGCTGATACACATGCCCATTCTCCTGCAGTGTGCTCACAAGCCAACCATAGAATGTATTGAGAGGACTCCTGTGCATGCACAGATGGAGAGAACTCCAGGAGAAGTCCTCTCTATGCATTCCACCACTGGCTTGTGGGCACGTGGCAGAGGAAAAGTGGTCAGTTTGTACCTACAAATCACTGATCTAGAGTTAGCAGTAGGTGCTTTCCACATATATCAATGTACTTAATAGGCCTTGCCAAAGGTGATAGATTCCCTTTAACTTTTACTATACATGATACTGTGATACTGGTGTGATACTGGCATGTGGCATGTAAAGTCAGTTATGAAAACCTGTACTGATGCTTTGAATAAACCCTTATTTACATTATAGAAACCCAAAAAAGTACTTTATTCATCCAGGTCATGGTATTTCAGTAGTAATAAGTCAAAGCATCTGCACATGGTATATTATCCTCTCTTGAAGATGTTTCATTAGTCATCCAATTTGCTTTTTGATAGAATGAGAAATCCAATAGGATGACTAGCGAAACGTCTTCAAGAGAATATTAAAAAGTTCAGTTGTTCAATGGCCCACATTTATAAAGCAGTTTAAATCTTGTTCAACATAAAAATAATAAATCATGTCACATCAACAACAGATTATGGACTATTAACAAATATTTTAACAAATCGGCCAACCCGTTTTTGAACAAATCTGTTCACATACTATTCTGTCTTGTTTATAGGTATCATATTATAGGGTGGGTGAACATGCCTTTTAACCCAAATGGCACCAAAAAAATTGCACTCATAAGCTAGTGTATTCTACCACACCCGTCAACATTAATTGATGGGCGGGTGTATACCTTTATTTATACACATTGCCTGCCAATCACTGATGACAGGGGCATGGAGAGGCAAGGGGGGTGCTCCCCTCATTAATGCACCAGACTCATGACTGTTGTGCTATATATGCGGGAATAAATAACCTATATATTTTTTTACTAATAATTAGAGATGAGCAAATCAATAAAAATTCTATATTGGTTTGATTCGGCAGAATCAATTAATTAATTAATTCTCTCTCACACACTCATCTAAATTCACCGGAATTGAATCACCAAATCGAATCATTCCTTTTATTTTTTTTGTTGCACATGACTATGATGGTGGCCTGAGCTGTTTTTTACCCTTTTCAGCCCCTGAGGATTTTTTTCGTTTTTGCGTTTTCGTTTTTCACACCCTGCCTTATGAGGCCATAACCTTTTTATTTTTCTGTTCACATAGCAGTGAGGGCTTGTTTTTTGCACGACAAGTTGCACTTTCTTATCCCTCCATTTAATATTGCATACGATGTGGTGGGTAGCTAAAAAATCCCAAATGGGGTCAAATTGAAAAATAAACCGTATTTCTAGAGCCAGCATACACTCCCTTCACTTCTATGGGAGTTCCGAAAACTGCCAAGCAAATGTGCTGAGCTGTTTCCAGGAATCCCACAGAAATTAATTAAAAGTACACAGCGCAAGTGCAGCCTCCTGTCCATTAACCTCCAAGGGAGTTCTGGAAATAGCCAAGCCAGCGTTGAGCTATTTTTCCATAGAAGTGAATGGAGGGTGACCTTGTTTACTTTGGTAGTGTCATTCTAGAGATAGGTGCTGGTCCAAGAGGTGGCACCCACAGCTATTAGACAATGGTGGTGGCATATCCTAGTGATATGCCATTAAAGTATGATATGCCCTTTAAGGTGATCAAGGACATAGAACATTGTAGACAGTATATCCTATTATAGAATGTCAAATGACAAACTCAACATTGCGCCACCTGTACCTTTTCAGGTTTGTAGGGTGCGATGTCCAGATAGCGCTGCACTTGCTGCACATGTCATGAATAGAGATGAGCGAACACCTGGATGTTCGGGTTCGAGAAGTTCGGCCGAACTTCCCGGAAATGTTCGGGTTCGGGATTCGAACTCGATCCGAACTTTATCCCGAACCCGAACCCCATTGAAGTCAATGGGGACCCGAACTTTTAGGCACAAAAAAGGCTGTAAAATAGTCCAGGAAAGGGCTAGAGGGCTGCCAAAGGCAGCAAAGTGTAGAAAAATCCCCTGCAAACAAATGTGGATAGGGAAATGAATTAAAATGAAATAAAATAAATAAAAATTAACCAATATCAATTGAAGAGAGGTCCCACAGCAAGGAATCATGCGTCATATCACCCTGCACCGGAGAATGTCACTCTCATGTATTTTGGACCAGCACCCAGACAGAGGATACAGGTCCCACAGCAAGGAATCATGCGTCATATCACCCTGCACCGGAGAATGTCACTCTCATGTATTTTGGACCAGCACCCAGACAGAGGATACAGGTCCCACAGCATGGAATCATGCGTCATATCACCCACCACCGGAGAAGGCCACTCTCATGTATTTTGGACCAGCACCCAGACAGAGGATACAGGTCCCACAGCATGGAATCATGCGTCATATCACCCACCACCGGAGAATGTCACTCTCATTTATTTAGGCCCAGCACACAGACAGAGGAGAGAGGTCCCACAGCAAGGAATCATGCGTCATATCACCCACCACCGGAGAAGGCCACTCTCATGTATTTTGGACCAGCACCCAGACAGAGGATACAGGTCCCACAGCATGGAATCATGCGTCATATCACCCACCACCGGAGAAGGCCACTCTCATGTATTTTGGACCAGCACCCAGACAGAGGATACAGGTCCCACAGCATGGAATCATGCGTCATATCACCCACCACCGGAGAAGGCCACTCTCATGTATTTTAGACCAGCACCCAGACAGAGGATACAGGTCCCACAGCATGGAATCATGCGTCATATCACCCACCACCGGAGAAGGCCACTCTCATGTATTTTGGACCAGCACCCAGACAGAGGAGAGAGGTCCCACATCAAGGAATCATGAGTCATATCAACCACCACCGGAGAAGGCCACTCTCATTTATTTTGGACCAGCACCCAGACAGAGGATACAGGTCCCACATCAAGGAATCATGCGTCATATCAACCACCACCGGAGAAGGCCACTCTCATGTATTTTGGACCAGCACCCAGACAGAGGAGAGAGGTCCCACATCAAGGAATCATGAGTCATATCAACCACCACCGGAGAAGGCCACTCTCATTTATTTTGGACCAGCACCCAGACAGAGGATACAGGTCCCACAGCATGGAATCATGCGTCATATCACCCACCACCGGAGAATGTCACTCTCATTTATTTAGGCCCAGCACACAGACAGAGGAGAGAGGTCCCACAGCAAGGAATCATGCGTCATATCAACCACCAACGGAGAATGTCACTCTCATGTATTTTGGACCAGCACCCAGACAGAGGAGAGAGGTCCCACAGCAAGGAATCATGCGTCATATCAACCACCAACGGAGAATGTCACTCTCATGTATTTTGGACCAGCACCCAGACAGAGGAGAGGTTCATTTAACTTTGGGTTGCACCGCAAGATCATGGTAAAGTAAAAAAAATGAGGATTCAATAAAGAAGTGCCCCAGAGTACAAGAATACATGGTTGATGGGGAGGGAAATGTCTATTCTGCACAAGGGAGGCACAGGTCCTGTGGGATCCATGCCTGGTTCATTTTTATGAACGTCAGCTTGTCCACGTTGGCTGTGGACAGGCGGCTGCGTTTGTCAGTAATGGCGCCCCTGCCGTGCTGAATACACGTTCAGACAAAACGCTGGCCGCCGGGCAGGCCAGCACCTCCAAGGCATAAAATGCTAACTCTGGCCACGTGGACAATTTGGAGACCCAGAAGTTGAATGGGGCCGAACCATCAGTCAGTACGTGGAGGGGTGTGCAGACGTACTGTTCAACCATGTTAGTGAAATGCTGCCTCCTGCTAACACGTTCCGTATTAGGTGGTTGTGCAGTTAGCTGTGGCGTGGAGACAAAACTTTTCCACATTTCTGCCATGCTAACCCTGCCCTCAGAAGAGCTGGCCGTGACACTGCTGCGTTGGCGACCTCTTGCTCCTCTTCTGCCTTCGCCTTGGGCTTCCACCTGTTCCCCTGTGACATTTGGGAATGCTCTCAGGAGCGCCTCTACCAGCGTGCGCTTGAACTCGCGCATCTTCCTATCACGCTCCAGTGCAGGAAGTAAGGTGGGCACATTGTCTTTGTATCGGGGATCCAGCAGGGTGGCAACCCAGTAGTCCGCACACGTTAAAATGTGGGCAACTCTGCTGTCGTTGCGCAGGCACTGCAGCATGTAGTCGCTCATGTGTGCCAGGCTCCCCAGAGGTAAGGACAAGCTGTCCTCTGTGGGAGGCGTATCGTCATCGTCCTCCGTATCCCCCAGCCACGCACCAGTGATGGGCCTGAGCTGTGTCGGGTGCCACCCCGCTGTGAACCTGCTTCATCCTCATCCTCCTCCACCTCCTCCTCATCCTCCTCGTCCTCCAGTAGTGGGCCCTGGCTGGCCACATTTGTACCTGGCCTCTGCTGTTGCAAAAACCTCCCTCTGAGCCACTTCTAACAGACTGGCCTGAAAGTGCTAAAAATGACCCCTCATCCTCCTCCTCCTCCTCCTCCTCCTCCTGGGCCACCTCCTCTTCCATCATCGCCCTAAGCGTTTTCTCAAGGAGACATAGAAGTGGTATTGTAACGCTGATAACGGTGTCATCGCCACTGGCCATGTTGGTGGAGTACTCGAAACAGCGCAACAGGGCACACAGGTCTCGCATGGAGGCCCAATCATTGGTGGTGAAGTGGTGCTGTTCCGCAGTGCGACTGACGCGTGCGTGCTGCAGCTGAAACTCCACTATGGCCTGCTGCTGCTCGCACAGTCTCTCCAGCATGTGCAAGGTGGAGTTCCACCTGGTGGGCACGTCGCATATGAGGCGGTGAGCGGGAAGGCCGAGGTTACGCTGTAGCGCAGACAGGCGAGCAGCGGCAAGATGTGAACGCCGGAATCGCGCACAGACGGCCCTCACTTTATGCAGCAGCTCTGACATGTTGGGGTAGTTGTGAATGAACTTCTGCACCACCAAATTCAGCACATGCGCCAGGCAAGGGATGTGCGTCAAACCGGCTAGTCCCAGAGCTGCGATGAGATTTCGCCCATTATCGCACACCACCAGGCCGGGCTTGAGGCCCACCGGCAGCAACCACTGGTCGGTCTGTTGTTCAATACCCCGCCACAACTCCTGCGCGGTGTGGGGCCTGTCCCCCAAACATATGAGTTTCAGAATGGCCTGCTGACGTTTACCCCGGGCTGTGCTGAAGTTGGTGGTGAAGGTGTGTGGCTGACTGGATGAGCTGGTGGAAGCAGAGGAGGAGGAAGCCGAGTAGGAGGAGGAGGCTACAGGAGGCAAACAATGATGCCCTGTGATCCTTGGCGGCGGAAGGACGTGCGCCAAGGAACTCTCCGCCTGGGGCCCAGCCGCCACTACATTTACCCAGTGTGCAGTTAGGAGATATAGCGTCCCTGGCCGTGCTTACTGGTCCACGTATCTGTGGTTAGGTGGACCTTGCCACAAATGGCGTTGCGCAATGCACACTTGATTTTATCGGACACTTGCATGTGCAGGGAAGGCACGGCTGTCTTGGAGAAGTAGTGGCGGCTGGGGACAACATACTGTGGGACAGCCATGGACATCAGCTGTTTGAAGCTGTCTGTGTCCACCAGCCTGAATGACAGCATTTCAAAGGCCAGTAGTTTAGAAATGCTGGCATTCAGGCCCAGGGCTCGAGGGTGGCTAGGTGGGAATTTACGCTTTCTCTCAAGGTTTGTGAGATGGAGAGCTGAACGCTGCCGTGTGACATGGTGGAGATGCTTGGTGACGCAGGTGGTGGTGTCGCTGGCACATCCTCTGTTTGGTGGGCGGCAGGTGCCAACATTCCTCCCGAGGCGGAGGAAGAGGCCGAGGCAGCAGCAGAAGAGGGAGCAGGGGGAGCCTGAGTGAGTTCCTTGCTTTTAAGGTGTTTACTCCACTGCAGTTCATGCTTTGCATGTAGATGCCTGGTCATCCAGGTTGTGCTAAGGTTCAGAACGTTAATGCCTCGCTTCAGGATCTGATGGCACAGCGTGCAAACCACTCGGGTCTTGTCGTCAGCACATTGTTTAAAGAAGTGCCATGCCAGGGAACTCCTTGAAGCTGCCTTTGGGGTGCTCGGTCCCTGGTGGCGGTGGCCTGTATCAGGCGAACTCTCTTGGCGGCGGCTGTTCTGCTTTTGCCCCCTGCTCCTCTTTTGCTACGCTGTTGGCTCGGTCTCACCACTGCCTCTTCCTCTGAACTATGAAAGTCAGTGGCACGACCTTCATTCCATGTGGGGTCTAGGACCTCATCGTCCCCTGCATCGTCTTCCACACAGTCTTCCTCCCTGTCCTCCTGTTCGGTCTGCACACTGCAGAAAGACGCAGCAGTTGGCACCTGTGTTTCGTCATCATCAGAGACGTGCGGACTCCGATGAGGTGGTATTCCCATGTCCTCATCATCAGTAAACATCAGAGGTTGTGCATCAGTGCATTCTATGTCTTCCACCACAGGGGAAGGGCTAGGTGGATTCCCTTGGGAAACCCTGCCAGCAGAGTCTTCAAACAGCATAAGAGACTGCTGCATAACTTGAGGCTCAGACAGTTTCCCTGATATGCATGGGGGTGATGTGACAGACTGATGGGCTTGGTTTTCAGGTGCCACCTGTGCGCTTTCTGCAGAAGACTTGGTGGGAGATAATGTTGTGAACATGCTGGATCCACTGTCGGCCACCCAATTGACTAGCGCCTGTACCTGCTCAGGCCTTACCATCCTTAGAACGGCATTGGGCCCCACCAAATATCGCTGTAAATTCTGGCGGGTACTGGAACCTGAGGTAGTTGGTTCACTAGGATGTGTGGCTGTGGCAGAATGGCCACGTCCTCTCCCAGCACCAGAGGGTACACTAACACCACCACGACCGCGTCCGCGTCCCTTACTAGATGTTTTCCTCATTGTTACCGTTCACCAAGCACCACAATAAGGAAAAAAATATTTGGCCCAATGTATTGATTTCAAATTCAGGCCTTTTTTACAGGCACCTACCACTATCTGCCTATTTGTTTATGTAGCTTATTACACTAATCCAGGCACAGCAGTAACCACTGATTTAGGGAATATCTCTTTTAGGGCAAGTATTTAGGCCCTGGATGAAAGGTATCCTTTATGGACAGATTTACAATGGGCCTGCAACAGCTGTGACACCAGATTTAGAGGATTGCTATTTTGGCAAGTGAATTTCACCCCAGAACAAAATATATGTTTTTGCGGATAATAATATAGTTTGCCAGGCTCAGCTGTGACACCAGATTTAGTGGATTGCTATTTTGGCAAGTGAATTTCACCCCAGAAGAAAATATATGTTTTTGCGGATACTAATATAGTTTGCCAGGCTCAGCTGTGACACCAGATTTAGAGGATTGCTATTTTGGCAAGTGAATTTCACCCCAGAACAAAATATATGTTTTTACGGATACTAATATAGTTTGCCAGGCTCAGCTGTGACACCAGATTTAGGGTGTTGCTATTTTGGCAAGTGAATTTCACCCCAGAAGAAAATATATGTTTTTGCGGATACTAATATAGTTTGCCAGGCTCAGCTGTGACACCAGATTTAGAGGATTGCTATTTTGGCAAGTGAATTTCACCCCAGAACAAAATATATGTTTTTGCGGATAATAATATAGTTTGCCAGGCTCAGCTGTGACACCAGATTTAGTGGATTGCTATTTTGGCAAGTGAATTTCACCCCAGAACAAAATATATGTTTTTGCGGATAATAATATAGTTTGCCAGGCTCAGCTGTGACACCAGATTTAGTGGATTGCTATTTTGGCAAGTGAATTTCACCCCAGAAGAAAATATATGTTTTTGCGGATACTAATATAGTTTGCCAGGCTCAGCTGTGACACCAGATTTAGTGGATTGCTATTTTGGCAAGTGAATTTCACCCCAGAAGAAAATATATGTTTTTACGGATACTAATATAGTTTGCCAGGCTCAGCTGTGACACCAGATTTAGGGTGTTGCTATTTTGGCAAGTGAATTTCACCCCAGAAGAAGATATATGTTTTTGCGGATACTAATATAGTTTGCCAGGCTCAGCTGTGACACCAGATTTAGAGGATTGCTATTTTGGCAAGTGAATTTCACCCCAGAACAAAATATATGTTTTTGCGGATAATAATATAGTTTGCCAGGCTCAGCTGTGACACCAGATTTAGTGGATTGCTATTTTGGCAAGTGAATTTCACCCCAGAAGAAAATATATGTTTTTACGGATACTAATATAGTTTGCCAGGCTCAGCTGTGACACTAGATTTAGTGTGATTGCTATTTTGGCAAGTGAATTTCACCCCAGAAGAAAATATATGTTTTTGCGGATACTAATATAGTTTGCCAGGCTCAGCTGTGACACCAGATTTAGAGGATTGCTATTTTGGCAAGTGAATTTCACCCCAGAACAAAATATATGTTTTTGCGGATAATAATATAGTTTGCCAGGCTCAGCTGTGACACCAGATTTAGTGGATTGCTATTTTGGCAAGTGAATTTCACCCCAGAACAAAATATATGTTTTTGCGGATAATAATATAGTTTGCCAGGCTCAGCTGTGACACCAGATTTAGTGGATTGCTATTTTGGCAAGTGAATTTCACCCCAGAAGAAAATATATGTTTTTGCGGATACTAATATAGTTTGCCAGGCTCAGCTGTGACACCTGATTTAGTGGATTGCTATTTTGGCAAGTGAATTTCACCCCAGAAGAAAATATATGTTTTTACGGATACTAATATAGTTTGCCAGGCTCAGCTGTGACACCAGATTTAGGGTGTTGCTATTTTGGCAAGTGAATTTCACCCCAGAAGAAAATATATGTTTTTGCGGATACTAATATAGTTTGCCAGGCTCAGCTGTGACACCAGATTTAGAGGATTGCTATTTTGGCAAGTGAATTTCACCCCAGAACAAAATATATGTTTTTGCGGACAATAATATAGTTTGCCAGGCTCAGCTGTGACACCAGATTTAGTGGATTGCTATTTTGGCAAGTGAATTTCACCCCAGAAGAAAATATATGTTTTTACGGATACTAATATAGTTTGCCAGGCTCAGCTGTGACACCAGATTTAGGGTGTTGCTATTTTGGCAAGTGAATTTCACCCCAGAAGAAAATATATGTTTTTGCGGATACTAATATAGTTTGCCAGGCTCAGCTGTGACACCAGATTTAGAGGATTGCTATTTTGGCAAGTGAATTTCACCCCAGAACAAAATATATGTTTTTACGGATAATAATATAGTTTGCCAGGCTCAGCTGTGACACCAGATTTAGTGGATTGCTATTTTGGCAAGTGAATTTCACCCCAGAACAAAATATATGTTTTTGCGGATACTAATATAGTTTGCCAGGCTCAGCTGTGACACCAGATTTAGTGGATTGCTATTTTGGCAAGTGAATTTCACCCCAGAAGAAAATATATGTTTTTACGGATACTAATATAGTTTGCCAGGCTCAGCTGTGACACCAGATTTAGGGTGTTGCTATTTTGGCAAGTGAATTTCACCCCAGAAGAAAATATATGTTTTTACGGATACTAATATAGTTTGCCAGGCTCAGCTGTGACACCAGATTTAGAGGATTGCTATTTTGGCAAGTGAATTTCACCCCAGAACAAAATATATGTTTTTGCGGATACTAATATAGTTTGCCAGGCTCAGCTGTGACACCAGATTTAGGGTGTTGCTATTTTGGCAAGTGAATTTCACCCCAGAAGAAAATATATGTTTTTGCGGATACTAATATAGTTTGCCAGGCTCAGCTGTGACACCAGATTTAGAGGATTGCTATTTTGGCAAGTGAATTTCACCCCAGAACAAAATATATGTTTTTGCGGATAATAATATAGTTTGCCAGGCTCAGCTGTGACACCAGATTTAGTGGATTGCTATTTTGGCAAGTGAATTTCACCCCAGAACAAAATATATGTTTTTGCGGATAATAATATAGTTTGCCAGGCTCAGCTGTGACACCAGATTTAGTGGATTGCTATTTTGGCAAGTGAATTTCACCCCAGAACAAAATATATGTTTTTGCGGATAATAATATAGTTTGCCAGGCTCAGCTGTGACACCAGATTTAGTGGATTGCTATTTTGGCAAGTGAATTTCACCCCAGAAGAAAATATATGTTTTTACGGATACTAATATAGTTTGCCAGGCTCAGCTGTGACACCAGATTTAGGGTGTTGCTATTTTGGCAAGTGAATTTCACCCCAGAAGAAAATATATGTTTTTGCGGATACTAATATAGTTTGCCAGGCTCAGCTGTGACACCAGATTTAGAGGATTGCTATTTTGGCAAGTGAATTTCACCCCAGAACAAAATATATGTTTTTGCGGATAATAATATAGTTTGCCAGGCTCAGCTGTGACACCAGATTTAGTGGATTGCTATTTTGGCAAGTGAATTTCACCCCAGAAGAAAATATATGTTTTTGCGGATACTAATATAGTTTGCCAGGCTCAGCTGTGACACCAGATTTAGGGTGTTGCTATTTTGGCAAGTGAATTTCACCCCAGAACAAAATATATGTTTTTGCGGATACTAATATAGTTTGCCAGGCTCAGCTGTGACACCAGATTTAGTGGATTGCTATTTTGGCAAGTAAATTTAACCCCAGAACAAAATATATGTTTTTGCGGATACTAATATAGTTTGCCAGGCACAGCTGTGACACCAGATTTAGGGTGTTGCTATTTTGGCAAGTGAATTTCACCCCAGAAGAAAATATATGTTTTTACGGATACTAATATAGTTTGCCAGGCTCAGCTGTGACACCAGATTTAGAGGATTGCTATTTTGGCAAGTGAATTTCACCCCAGAACAAAATATATGTTTTTATGGATACTAATATAGTTTGCCAGGCTCAGCTGTGACACCAGATTTAGGGTGTTGCTATTTTGGCAATTGAATTTAACCCCAAACCAAAATATCTGTTTTGGCGGACACTATTATATTTTGCCAGCCACTGCTGAAACCACTGATGTATGGTTTTGCTATTTTGCCAATTGAATTTCACCCCAGAAAATAATCTATCCTTTGCCAGACAGCAGACAGTATTATGCTTGTCTAGCCAAAGCTGGAACACCAGATTTAGGGGATTGGTATTTGGGCAATTGTATTTAACCCCTTAATAAAATATAGAAATTGCTATCCTGAGTTTCTAGGGGTGACAATTAGCACAGCCAAGCCCCTGATGGAGGATATAGCAAAAAAAAAATAGTATTGAAGCATTGATGGATGTGTGGCAGCTTGTTCTGGAGCACCACAAGTCACAAAATGGCCGCCGATCAACCCAGAAAATAAGTGACAGAAAAACGCTCTGTGCAGCCAAAAAACCAGCAATCAAGTAAATAGCAGAAGTTCACTGATTCTCAGCTGCAGATTGATCCGTTCATTAGGTGCTGTTGCTGACTTTTCCCTGCCTATCTCGCCCTCACAGAAGCTGCATCCTCTCCCTACACTAGTCAGAGCAGTGTGACGTGCGGCGCTACGTGACTCCAGCTTAAATAGAGGCTGGGTCACATGCTGCACTTGGCCAATCACAGCCATGCCATAAGTAGGCATGGCTGTGATGGCTTCTTAGGGCAAGAAGTAAGACGCTAGCTGATTGGCTGCTGTGCAGCCCTTCAGAAAGCGGTAAGAAATCGACGAACACCGAACCCGAACCCGAACTTTTTTGAAAATGTCCGGGTTCGGGTCCGGGTCCCGGACA
Organism: Bufotes viridis; assembly: GCA_033119425.1. NCBI lineage: Eukaryota > Metazoa > Chordata > Amphibia > Anura > Bufonidae > Bufotes > Bufotes viridis. The sequence goes on from CM065591.1 coordinate 382,777,007, forward strand.
CCCCAAAATTCGGTACGAACCCGAACGATGCGCGAACTGTTCGCTCAACACTAGTCATGAATAAGTACCAGTGTCTACAACAGTTACACAGGAATTTTATGCAAAAGTCATTACAATACAAACCTAAATATAGCAGAATATTGTGCTTGTATCATATTGAAGAGAGTGAAGTAGAACATGTATGTGATAGATAATTGTAATTTTTCTAGAACTTAAAAACCTAGTCCTTTAAATGACTAATTTTTCACATCACCTGAACATTGTACATTAATGTTAAAATATATAAGGTGCTTTATACCACGATATACCAGAAGTGTATGAATACAGCAGCACATTACTTTACCACTGAGCATTTCTCTTCCACCCAATATGTAGCTATACTAGGCAAGGTGACAGAGCATGTAGAGGATCAATAAAAGAAAATGCATTAAAGTTCCATCACAGGAGCATGCTGGGCCTTTAATACATTTTTCTTGTTTGCACCTGATAGTTTCACTGGGCTGTAACAGCTTATATTATTTATGTGTGTTCTGATGGAGAAGATGTCTTTGGTTTTCTCTTACATTTTAGGCAATCCTAGGGAGAAAAAAACACCTTAGAATTGCAATTACATCTTTGCATGTCTTCCATTGCCACATGTCAGGCGATGATTAAATTACACAGGAGGTCCTGAACAGAACCCTAGAAAATAGGCAGATTCCCGAGATGACATGTTCTTGTTCTTTCTCTTCAGTCTGATAAAAGTACAATATTCTGCTATATTGTGGTATGCATTTACAAGGGACTAGAAGTTCCACTATGCTCACTTTTGCATAAAATTCCTGTGTAACCACCACAGATACTGACAAATACAGCAAGTACAGCTCTGTCTAGACATCACATCCTACACACCTGAAAAATGGACTGGTACAGCAATGTTGAGTTTGTCATTTGATAGTCTGTAATAGGTTGTATAGTCTATATAACCAATGGTGATATCACAGTATGCTATCTTTACTGGGGACTGTAGCGAAACACTGCATAATTGTTAGTTACAGAATTTTTATTATACATTAGCCAGAGAAAGATTATAAATTATCCCAAAAAAGCAAGGCTCCAGCCATATAATGCATGGATAAAATAGGTATTCTAGAATAGATACTTTTGGCACCAACTCTCTTCTCTGGTTCATAGAGGAACATAATTGTGGACCCCCACTACATTCCTATGTCAGAACAAGGTGGACAGACCTTAAAAGGCTACAGACACCTTTGGCAAGGAAAACATTTTTTTTTTGACATGCATATGTTAGTGGTTATTGTGAGTACAAATACTTTTAGTCTATAATTTTCATCATACCATTCATTTTCAGCCCACCAATATTCAGTTTGCAACCTGCTGTTAGTTTTAGACTTTTCTCATGTAGAATAAGGATGATCAAATTCATTCTATCAGTTCGGGATTTGTTTCAATTTTCTCAAAAAGTTTGGATTCACACAAAGCCAAATTTCTTGTAATTTGTTTTGGGAAAGAGAGAGAGAGATTGCACCCACCCAGAGATCCCCCTCCCTACCCCAAGGTCTTGCTACTAGAAAAGCTGTTTATATCTGCTTTAGATGGTAGATTTAGATGGTGCAATAATCTAGCAGGTTATCAGGAATGACCATTCCTGCAAATGCTCATTCCTGACAATTTGCCCTTGTAAAGGTGCAGCTGATCACCTGCAGGCACCAAACTTATAGGTAGCATATTGTGCTGTCTAAACAGTGATCTGCTGGCTAGAAGCAATGCAGCTATATGAGGACAAGCAATCAACGAAATACAAACATAATTAAAGTAAGCATTGGTCAATACTAAATGAAAAAGTTAACCCAAATTGCACAAAAGGAGAACTAGAATAGACAGGATACCTAAAATATTTTAATTCCATTACTTAAAACCCTAAAATAATAGATAAAATGTTACATATACGCTGCACCAATGGTAACCAGACATCTAAGGGTACAGGGGGAGTAATACTGGGCTCTTACAACTACCTATCCCTCTCTTTGTATCCTAAAAGAGTGAGCAATGTCCTCCTCAAAATGCACCCAAAGTGCCAAGTGCTAACCTAACAGGCCCTTTTGTCCCTCTGCAGCAATGGGGACTGCCCAGTTTCGTCAATCTAGCCGGAGGGCCCTGTTACCATTAATCAGATGCACCCCTAAAATGTTCCAATGCGTTTCTTTGGATGCAATCAAACTCCTCAGGGGACCAGTTTAATGTGACCCTGCAAAGGGAGGACTGTCATGGCCAAACCTACCTCACCGTACTGGATCACTCAATTATACATAAACATCAGGCAATTTGTAGTGATGTCCCAAACTATTCGCCGGCGAACGGTTCCCGGCCAACATAGCTTGTTCGCGTTCGCCGCGGCAGGCGAACATATGCGATGTATATGAGCAAACTTTGACCCTGTACCTCCCAGTCAGCAGACACATTCCAGCCAATCAGCATACCCTTCCTCCCAGACCCTCCCACCTCCTATCAAAATGCAAGGACGGCATCCATCTTAGATTCATTCTGAAGCTGCAGTGTTAGTAGTTGTAATTGCAATGCGATTAATATAACCTGTATTAATCACATTGCAAATTTAACTTAGAGCTGTGTTCCTAATGGTTGTATTGCTAGAATATTGAGAATATTGAGAATATAGTGCTATATTCTCAATCTTCGTTATATTCTAGCAATACAACCATTAGGAACCCATCTCTAAGTTGAATTTGCAATGCAATTAATACAGGTTATATTAATCGCATTGCAAATTCAACTTAGAGCTGGGTTCCTAATTGTTGTTTTGCTAGAATATAACGAAGATTGAGAATATAGCACTATATTCTTAATCTTCTTTATATTCTAGCAGGAACCCAGCTCTAAGTTGAATTCGCAATACGATTAATGCAGGTTATATTAATCGCATTGTGAATTCAACTTACCACACTCTGCGTCAATTGCGCAATTTTCCATGGGAGTTTTACCATGGATCCCCCTCCGGCATTCCATAGTCCAGGTGTTAATCCCCTTGAAACAACTTTTCCATCACTATTGTGGCCAGAAAGAGTCCCTGTGGGTTTTAAAATTCACCTGTCTATTGAAGTCTATGGCGGTTTGCCCTGTTTGCCTGTTCGCGAACTTTTGCGTAAATTCACATTCGCCATTCTCAAACGGAAAATTTTATGTTTGCGACATCTCTAGCAGATTGCGCTGGATTAAATTACAAATAAATGTGCCAAACTCAGGTATGCTGATTCAAGTCATGGACACAAGTACAAAAAAATACATAGTTCAACCGTCCATGTATTAACGTCCACATGTTCTGGTGATGCTGGAGTCAGCCCTCCATGCCAGGGTTCACATGAATAGCAGCTGTCACGAGTGTAATCCTGTTTCTTGCTGCAGCATCTGCAATGTTCCACTCGGCACTTTTTAAACACGCCGGGAACATCGGACACACCTCCCTCCAGGGTTACGTGACTGTCGCTGACCCGGTCACGTGTGAAAGACCCGGTGACGCGCGCGTCACTTGACTGCTAGAGGGAGCGGCGTAAGTCAACCTTGTCACCACTCCCTCTTGCTCATACTGGTGAAGGGTAAATGAGGACGTGAAAGGGGCGGTGTTTAGGGACCAACCCATCCCCCAACATTCCACTTTAGTGTTTATCTCATGTCATGAGTACTTAGACATGCTTCTTATCACTCGGTTTGAATTCTAGGCGCCGCAAGGGCATTTGCCTGCTTTTGGTTCTCAGCGGCTCCTTCGAACTTTGAAGTGGTGAGATGCGGCAAAAGTAGGGACACTTCGCTCTTGCGGCCCGCGATTTAGGACCACTGTCCATCTTGAGCTCTGAGGGAGTTCTTGCCTCAATCTTTATCCCTCCTGATCTGTATCACGTCCCCTAAAGAGTCCCATGTGCTGGGACGAAACGTGGCACGTAGGGAGCTGAGAGTGAGGGGATTTGTAGCTTTTTTTATGCCCCTTACAAAGACAGGATCCGTATGGGGCCGCCCCTGTCGGGGCGAGTGCTCCGTGTCAATAGGCAGGAGAAAGAATAGACCCTATCCCTATGCCAAGCAGGGACTTACCTTTAGGGCTATTCAGGAGTAACATTAGCCACTCACACGGACACCTGACTGTTGTAATTGGTGGACATACCTCATCCGCAGGGCAACTTGTTACACGCAATATACTGTATGCGGTAAGGCCATTTTTTCTATAATTTGACTAATGTGCCTTTATGGTATGTTGGCCCGGATGCCCACCATTGATGTTCTAAGAGGCAGATAAGACCGGTATCTGCCAATATTGTGTGGGCACCTTGGCCCATTGTTTATACTGGGTGAATAGTATTTTTCTGCCATATCGCCCCGTATTGTTGATAGCTATTTTAGTTTGACACTTTGCCAGTTTGACACATTCTGTGCAGGCTTCGGACCTGCCGGCTGGCAGGTGACTGATTCATTCTCACCTTACACTGTATTTCTATTTGAACCTTTTATAGCAAGTAACATTAAAAGTTACATTTTACATTCACTAGTCCACTGTTAGATTAGGATTCTTTAAAAAGAGGTGTGACAAGAACCCCTGTCTGTGTAACTATTCACACAGTGGTTGCTGAATACTTGGTTATATCTTGGTTCTCAGCAGCCAGTCTAAACAAAACACAGTGGTGTGGCCACACAAAAAGTGATGGCCTAAGTCCAAATTTAAAGGGACAATAATTCCATAAACACAGCCAAAGTTTCCCCCTTAATATAAAGGGGTGAAAGTAAGGGTAGAAGGGGTACAGAAAGGGGAAAAATAATTAAATAGGGGAAAGGAGGTAGAAGAGAGAGGAAAGTAAGATAGGGGCTAGCCAGAGGATTAGCTGGAAGGGATGATTAGTCATTGGGACACGTACCAATCAGTCACTTCTCCATTCCTTCTCCTGGGGATTAGGGACCTTGACAGTTAAATAAAACAGCCATACAGTAACTGCTCATTAAGGCCCCTTGGCTGCATCATTTTTGATTCATAAATCTACCAGGTCTCTCGTTGCAACACTTTTTTCTCCCAGTCCCCACCTCTTTTTAAAGGCGGCACCAGTTTAATTCCCATGAACTTCACTACTGAATAAGCTCCCCATGATGATTTACTATGTGTTTAGCCAGGGGAGTGACCCTGCCATGCTGCATGTCCCCCTGGTGTTCACCTATGAGCCTCCTCAGTTCATGAGAGGTCTTACTGACATACTCAAGGCCACACACACAAATGGCTCTATATATCACTCCTCTGGAACGACAATTGATAAATTGCTTTATCTGATATTGCTTCTGGATGACTCCGCTTGAAAATGACTCTGCTTGATAAATTCACATGCGACACAGCCACTGCACCTATAACACCCAAACAATGACTTAATCCACCTTACCCTTTTTTTTCTTGAAGGGTCATAAAAATGACTACGGACCATTGGATTATGTAGGCTTTGCCCTCTACAGTGAGTAATCTGCGGGGTGCTAGTTATTACATTCTTGATGTCAGGATCCAATTGGAGTATCTCCCAGTGCCTCAAAATCACCTCCCTGATCTCTTTTGCTGCTCCATAAAAAGTTGCAATGAGGTGTATTGAGTTGTTAAACTTCTGTTTCTGTGGGGAGTGAAGGAGTTTTGTTCTGTTACTTTTTAATGCTCTTAAAAAGTAACAGAATGAAACTCCTTCACTCCACACATGCGCCTCTGGATAGACCCTTTCTAAGAACTGCTGCCTAAGAGCTCTAGCCTGTTGTTTGAAATCGGCAAAGAACGAGCAGTTTCTCCTAATCTTCAAATACTGTCCCATCATTATCCCCCGCTTCAGGGGGTCTGGGTGATGGCTATTCCATCTCAATTTGTTGCTGTAGGATTCCTGTATGTTTTAGTCTGCACTTAACCTCCTGGCCCCTTCATAATTTCAATATCTAAAAAGGGCAGGGTATAATTTCCCATTTCCAAGGTGAACTGAAAACCTATGTCGTTTTGATTAATAACCCGTACCAACCATCTCTGGACCTCTTCCAGATCACAAAGACGTTGTCTACATATCTCGCCCACATGACGGCGTTCATGGTGAGGGGAATAGGTGGTTCCAACCAGCCCAGGAACAGGTTAGCATACGATGGGGCACAAGGACTCCCCATCGTCGTGCCCCTGAGCTGGTGGTAAAAGAACCCATCAAAAAGAAAGTAATTTCATGTCAACATAAATTCAAGTAGATCCAGCACAAAGGCCGGATTAAATCTGTTGGGTGAAGCAATTTTTTCCCAGCCAAATCCTGGCTGATCCTTGCCACATCCCATTTAGGCCAATGGAGTACATTGCACTTTGCTATGCCAGACCATAGAACTCTGCCTGAACAGCTTGTCAGATTTATTTGATGTATTTGTGAAAGTAGCCTTAGTCAGGTGTGGTAAAAAGTATCTATAATGGTGCTTGCTGGGTTGGATATGGATAGCTGCTTATTTGTTAAAATCTCAGCACCACAATTTCATCACTGAGATGAGGAAGTGTGTTTGAGACAAAATGTTGGTGCCAGAATGTCTTGATCAACATTTTTTCCAGTTTTTTTCCTTTACTTGATCTTGCCAAACTACATGACAATTAACCACTTCCTATGCTTAACAGAGTAGAGATTTAGGATCCTCTTTTTTCAGTTGTTTCAGTCAATTTATGCGGAGTGCCGCCCCCCAGGTCTGATCAGGGTCCCAGTGTGTAGAAATGCCGAGTGGTATGTTGCGATCCTAATAGTTTGGGTCACGGTGCTCCTACCTGAATACTGTCACTCCCCAGGGTTAGGCTGCGCAGCAACTAAGGGAATTGTAGTTGTTGGAATAAGTTGAGTCCAAACTTGGTGGAGTTCAATGGTTCTTACATGAATAAACTTGCGATAACCTTCCAAACAATACTTGGTCTTTCTCTTGGCTCCAGCCAAGGGTAATTTGGCAGGTAAACTTGAATGCTTCACTTTCTATCTCTCTGCTGCTGTGCTAATCTCTGGCTTCTGTCTGGTTACTGGACTTTCTAGCAGTTCTGGTACCTTTTAGTGGGTGGCTTTGGTTGTTGACCCCCTTGTAATACTCATCTATGAACTTCAAGGAGTCAGGTGATCTATGAGCTTCTTCCCCTAGAAGACTCCAGCTGCAGGAGGGGGGCCCTCCCCTTACTGTGCCATGTATCAACTCCTTCCAACTCTCAACTAACTATAGCTTCCTGCAACTAACTATAGCTTCCTGCAACTATTACCTTTGTAAGAAGCAGTACTAGCCCACTTCTGCCCAAAAGGGGGGAGAATGCAATGGTAAGTTCCATTCTACCTTAAGATCTCTCTGCCAGGTACACTACCACCTGCTGGACAACCAGACACATTACATGTACAGACAATACATAACAGTTACATAACAATATTATTAAGACACTAGACATTAGGCCTGTAACAATAATGGGCACTAGAACATTAGTGCTGGCACTGTTATTGGGGGGGTGTTTCTGTGGCTGAAGCCCTGTTATGGGGGGTCAGTGACCGACGCACCGTTATGGGGGATCTGTGGATGACACTGTTATGAGGGTGGTCTGTGGCTAATGTACTTTTATTAGGGGTCTGTGGCCGAAGCAATGTTATGGGGGGGGGGGGTTGTGGCCGACGCACTGTTATGGGGGAGTCTTTTACAATAACGGGCGCTAGAACGTTAGTGCTGGCACTGTTATTGGGGGGGTTTCTGTGGCTAAAGCACTGTTATGGTTGGGGGGGGGTCTGTGGCCGATGCAATGTTATGGGGGGGTCTGTGGCCGAAGCATTGTTATCAGGGGGTCTGTGGCCGACACACTGTTATGGGGGGGGGGATCTGTGGCCGACGCACTGTTATGGGGGGATCTGTGGATGGCACTGTTATAGGGGATCTTTGGAAGGCACTTTTATAGGGGATCTGTAGAAGGCACTGTTATAGGGGATCAGCGGATGACACTGTTATATGGGATCTGTGGATGACACTGTTATAGGGGATCTGTGGATGACACTGTTATAAGGGATTTGTGGCTGGCACTGTTATGGGGGATCTGTGGATGGCACTGTTATGGGGGATATGTGGATGGCACTGTTATGGGGGTCTATGGCTGACACTGTTATGGGGGATATGTGGATGGCACTATTATGGGGGTCTATGGCTGACACTGTTATGGGGATGGTCTGTGGCTGACACTTATGGGGGTCGTCTGTGGCTGACACTTATGGGGGTCTGTGGCTGACACTGTTATGGGGGTCTGTGGATGACACTGTTATGGGGGGGATCTGTGGATGACACTGTTATGGGGGGGTCTGTGGCTGACACGTTTATGGGGGTCTGTGGATGACACTGTTATGGGGGATCTGTGGTGGTCACTGTTATGGGGGTCTGAGGCAGGAACTGTGGCTGACACTTATGGGGGTCATCTGTGGCTGACACTTATGGGGGTCTGTGGCTGACACTGTTATGAGGGTGGTCTGTGGCTGACACTGTTATGGGGGTCTGTGGCTGACACTGTTATGGGGCGTCTGTGGCTTACACTGTTATGGGGATGATCTGTGGCTGACACTTATGGGGGTCATCTGTAGCTGACACTTATGGGAGTCTGTGGCTGACACTGTTATGGGGGTCTGTGGATGACACTGTTATGGGGGGATCTGTGGATGACACTGTTATGGGGGGGTCTGTGGCTGACACATTTATGGGGGTCTGTGGATGACACTGTTATGGGGGGATTTGTGGATGGCACTGTTATGGTATTCTGTGGATGACACTGTTATGGGGGATCTGTGGCGGTCACTGTTATGGGGGGTTCTGTGGCTGACACTGTTATGGGGGTCTGTGGCTGACACTTATGGGGTACTGTGGCTGACACTTATGGGGTACTGTGGCTGACACTTATGGGGTACTGTGGCTGACACTTATGGGGTACTGTGGCTGACTGACACTGTTATGGGAGCGATGTGGCTGATACTGTTACGGGGCACTGTGGATGTCACTGATATGGGGGGGTCTGTGGCTGACACTGTTATGGGGGTGGTCTGTGGCTGACACTGTTATTGGGGATCTGTGGATGACACATAGCATCTTATTCTATGTGTCATCCACAGATCCCCCCATAACAGTGTCGCTGTTTAGTGTGATTGTAATGGCAGCGTGGCCTGGTGCAGTCACTGTAATGCACTGTGCCCCGCTCAGAGAAGTAATACTATGAGTAGCTGTAATAATAATAATGATCTTCTCTTCTTAACTTACTACATGGTGAGGCAGGAGGCCGGGTGGGCGGGCAGGCACTGGCAGCGTAACTCATTACCTCATGCACCTGCGCCGCCTGCTTCACTCATTAGGTGGGCAGAGCAGGGGCATCACTTAGTGAGTTACTCTGCCAGTGACTGCCCGCCCGGCCTCCTGCCTCACCATGTAGTAATTTAAGAAGAGAAGATCATTATTATTATTACAGCTACTCATAGAATTACTTCTCTGAGCGGGACCCGGTGCAATACAGAGACTGCATCGGGCCTCGCTGCCATTACAATAGGATGCCGCGCTGTAGTGTCCGTGGAGTGTGTGCCGATTGGTCAGTGCGCCGCGCTTGCACACTTGAGTGTTCGGCACACATGCACAGACACCACTCACATACGCATTTTATTAGTATAGATAGTTTCAGAGGACCTGAAACTAAATATACAGATGACATTCTCTGCCAACCATTAGAGACAGTAGCTAGATGTAACAATGGTAGTGCCTTCTCTGGGGTACTACATTTGCACCTTCAAAATCAACCACTTTATGCATAATATTTTTTGGATAAAAAATAAATAAACCATTTGGCTTATTTCACCATATTTGACAGATTGTCGCCCAAAGTTATGCTGCTGGGATAATTTTTGGGAATGGAAAACAGATTTAGAGGATAGAATTGATAATTTATGATATTTTTACCAGGGATGCCAGTCAATGGCTGTATGAAATACAACCTACAAAGATATCAAATGCAGTTTATATGGAAATCATGTGGAATGCCATGTGATGTCATGACGTGTTACAAATGGACAATTACACATAGTACTGATAGTTGCACCCAAAGCAGCTCGGATGTTATTGTGTGGTTATTTTACTATAAAAATGGCTCTTTAATGAGTATATGAAGGTTGTACAACTGCCTAGTGGAGAATATCTCCATATATGCCACTGATAATGTTCCATTGGAAATTGGAGTCAGGTGGAGGTCCAGTAGAGGCCTTTGCCCATCTATGGCAGCCTTAATACACATCTATGCAAAAAGGAGACTTAATACAGTTGTGTGCATGAGCTACTATGCTGGAAAAAAATTGTAGGAAGGAATAAGAAAAACATTGCATCATTGGTTGAATTTAGATGATTAAGCATCATTCCAGTAATGCTATTTTCTCCTCATTTATCACCATGTTTCGAATATACTATTTTAGTAATTCCTTTGGATATCTGGTTTTCATATCTTGTTTATCCTTTAATGACAATGTATTTTACTTTAATTTAATATCTAAATATGCCAGGACTTCCAAGTAACGACAGCCTCACTGTCAGAACATCTAAAATATGACCAATTAAAGTAAACACTGACAAGATTTCATTTTTTATGTTCGGTTGTGCAAACTATTCAGTGTACTTTATGGATTTTTGAAGACTTTGGATATTGAACGTTTTAGATTAATATTTTCCATTCTGACATGCTTTAGTGCTTTGTGCAACGTATGCTCTGCCTTAAATTGATTAATGTCTATTTTCATTAAATATCCCAACTATACAGAAGGATCTTGCTACAGAGACAATTGAAGGCTTCATAAGTAAATTTCATTGTTTTCTATGATATAAATCCTCTAGGCTCCCATAAGAAGTCAGGATCCTAATTGTCAGCACTATAACTAGCTTGCTTTAGGGAATGAAGCTTCAGAGAAATGTCTTCCATATTAAAATATTAATATTGATTCCATTTTTATCGAATCAGGTTTTGTACTGATATCTGTAAAAATACATAGTTAGAAATGATATGGCCACATACAGCTGGTACTGCACTTTGGGGTTTATAGAATTTAGTATTAAAGCAGCATTCCGACCACACAATAAATTAGGGCACAGCATTTTAAGATATATGACATATTGATTTGTTTTGTCCTTTCGGTATTGCTGTTTGTATGGTCTTTACCAAGCATTCATAGTGGCTTGTGTGTTATTGAATTGGAATTTCATTTTATTCCCTGGGGCTTGTGTATAAAGACTCTCAAGGGGTCATGCTTTAGAAAAAAAATAAAAATAAGACATGTGGTCAAGATAAATGAAATAATTGTGGGTGGACTATCCATCCATGAATCTGTGAAAAGACCTTTTAGAAATATTTTTAGGCTTTAAATTTCATCTTTTGATCACTATATTGAACATGACCAGAACTGTTTTTATAGACTCCTATGTCTGACAGATGCCGAACTTTGCTATACTTTTTTTTTTCCCTTTGTTTGTTTCCTTATACAATTGAGCAATCCCAAAATCATATGTGTTGAAATCATTCATTGAAAGTATATGTAGAAAGTATTCATACTTAAAACTAAGGTGACCAAAACACAGCGTTGGAAATTTGAGACTCTCTGAAAGGCATAGCTTTCGATTTCTGGTGTATAGACAGCCAAATGTATTAAACGGTGTGTGCCTTTTAACAAATTTGGTGCATCTTTCCCAATATATTATGATGAAACAGCACTCTATGTAATTTTCCACAATGTGAATAGAGCCTCACACAACATGGACAGTTTTTTAGGACCCTCTGGCAAGCCTCCATTCTAAGTGTATTCCAAGAAACCAATGTGACAATGCTGACCACAGAGAACATGAAACAGCTTGGCAGCAGGAAAGTGATATCATTTGTTGACTCAAGCTGTTGCATTAATCATATTTTCTATACATCTATTTAATTGGGAACCTTTTTTTTATGTTACAGTGAACTGATATATGATTTAGGCCAATAGCCTGTAGGCACAAAGCAACTGTTAATTCTACGCTGAATACCGTTATAGTGTGTGGCTGTAACTACGGCAAAAATATAAAAAATAAAATAATACAGGGTAAATAATCCCATATGCATTTAAAGGGAATCAGTCAAAGGCAACCTCCTTATCCAACTGCTTGCATAGGCACATAGCTGTGATTCAACAGATTAAAATGCTTATTTTTTTGTCATTAGAAGTTCGTTTCTGAAGTTATACTTTTTCACAATATGCAAACTAGGCCTTTGGTGCAATAAGGGCATCACCATTGATCTTGTTGCCAGACCCTTCCTGGCAGTTTTGATTTACCGGACCAGGCAATGGGAAAGCAAAAAGGTTGGGGTTTGGCCACAGAAAGGTGTGGAACTTGGAAATTGCAACAAGAGCAATAGTAACACCCTTTTTGCACTAAAGATCAAATTTGCATATTAAGAAAAAGAGTCATAACTCAGGAATGGAACCTCGGATCAACAAAAGAAAATTAGTGTTTTAATCAGGTGAAACACAGCTACAGTTGGATAGGGAGGTCACTGGTGACAGCTTCTTTTTTAAAGGGAATCTGTCATCACATGCCTCCTTAGCCATCCAAATAATTTTTTTTAATGTATGTTTTGCTGCTGAGTCAAACACAGTTTGCCCAAATTTTAACCGCTAGACCCAGATAAATTTATATTTTTATTATATGCAAATTGCCTGCAACAGAAGTGTCACCTTTGTACCTTGTTGCACCTAAAGCTTTGCTCTCATTGCCTGATGGCCAGGTCTCCCAGGCGAGGTTATGTCTTCCCTGCCTGGCTCTGTCAATCAAAGCTATGGAGGGGCATGGCTTAAATCCAAAGAGAGTGGAGGTTTAGGTGCAATGAGTTGCAATGGTTGCACCTTTGTTGCACCAAGCGGGTTATATAATAAAAATATCAATTTCTCTGGAATGGGACACTTGTTGACATGGATCAAACTGAGTTTAAATCAGCAAGCAGGCACAGATATTAATGCATCATATGGATAACTACTGTATGGTGGTATGTGGTGACAGATTCCCAATAAAATTCTCTGTATTTCAACACAGTCTCTTCTATCAAAAACATATGCTATTTGTATTAATGCTATATAATACATAGAAAAATGATTTATTTATTACATTCTGCATGACTCATTTTGAAAGAACAGTTATTATTATTGAATGCAATCAAAATTGGGACAGGTCATAGTAATGATCTTAGCATTGTACAGGGGTATAATCCGTCATGCAGCACATGACCTATAATTGAACTTGCATGTAGGCTTCCACCTACTAGTAATATTGTTCTAGAATATAAGGCTATATCAAGCCATAGGAGGTGAATTATATTCTTGATATTCGAATGTACCTCAAACCTGCTGTTCTCAGTTAAAAAATAATTTCTCCAAATCAATTGATGATTGAAAAATCTACCAGAATATTCCATAATGCAAAAAACATTAGCAGGGGTGGAACAATGATTTATTGGGCAATACAATAAACCTACCTGTATTACTCAATGGTGTGTGTATAGTTTCTGATAACTTCAATTTGCAAAAAATCCGAATTTGCTCGCGCTTCGTTGTAACAAATCAGGTTTTCCTAAAATGCCAGCTGCATATTTTACAAAGTGAAAGTAAGAAGCCTGGGAAAGCGAGATCACCCATAATGCCGTGCAGCCTGTTAATCCGCAAATAGCCATCCCCTGTGATATCACAGCCCTATAAAATCCTCATCCATTGTGGTCTCTGCCATTGTCCTGTGAGCTGAGCATAGGGAGAGATGTGACAAGCCCTCATGCGCCAGGGACAGTGTTGCTGAAAATGATTAATAGAAGAATATTGGCGAAAGAGAGTGCGGGGAGACTGCAGGGAGAGTGCAGTGAGACTTATTCGGCATCAGTTTTATTTATTTAATCCTACATTTACTTATTACATTATCAGCCTTAAACTAAGATATGCAATTCAATACCAATAATATGGAAGTCTTTATTATTCCAGAGCCAGCATGTCTACCAATACCATCCAGTCTGGATCCCTTATGAGGGCCAGGTATTAATGATGAACATCCTTATGTTTTGCTCGTTTTTTTTTCTACCAAATCATCAGGGGTCAAGTCCTGGGAAAAAAAGTGTGGGAACTCACCCAAGTGCCTCCGCATGATGTCACAGCGCGCGGCGTTCGCAAAGGGCAGGGGAGGTCGGCTGGAGCAACTACTGTATTTTTTGCCCTATTAGACACACCGGCCCATAAGACGCACCTAGGTTTTAGAGGGGGACAATAAGAAAAAAATATTTTTCATTACACCTCAGGTCAGACCACCAATCAGACCCCCAATGTTAATCAGACCTCAGCTAACAGCCCCAATACGATCCCCAATGTTAATAAGACCCCAATAAGACCTCAGATCAGACCCCAATATGAATGACCCCCAATCAGACCTCAGATAATAGCCCCATGCCTCATAGCAGCCCCCAGTAGCCTCATAGCATAATAGCCCCATGCCTCTCCATCAGCCCCCAGTACCTCTCATCAGCCCCCAGCGCCTCTTATCAGCCCCCAGTACCTCTCATCAGCCCCCAGTGCCTCTATATCATCCCCCAGCAGATCTCATCAGCCCCAGTGCCTCTAATCAGCCCCCAGTGCCTCTAATCTGCCCCTAATCAGCCCCCAGTGCCTCTAATCTGCCCCTAGTGTCTCTAATCTGCCCCTAGTGCCTCTTATCAGCCCCCAGCAGATCTCATCAGCCCCCAGAGCCTCTTACCAGCCCCCAGGGCCCCATTCACCAGCGCCCAGTGCCCCATCCACCAGCCCCCAGTGCCCCATCCACCAGCCCCCAGTGCCCCATCCACCAGCCCCCAGTCAGTGCCTCTCCATTCAGCCCATAAAATATGAAAAAAAAAAAAAAACCCCGTATATACTCGAGTATAAGCCGACCCGAGTATAAGCCGACCCCCCTAATTTAACCCCCAAAAAAACTGGGAAAAGTAGTGACTCGAGTATAAGCCGAGGTGGAAATGGATGTCACTGTTATGGGGGGTATCTGTGGATGACGCACTGTTATGGGGGGATCTGTGGATGATGCACTGTTATGGGGGGGATCTGTGGATGACGCACTGTTATGGGGGGATCTGTGAATGACGCACTGTTATGGGGGATCTGTGGATGTCACTGTTATGGGGGATCTGTGAATGACGCACTGTTATGGGGGATCTGTGGATGTCACTGTTATGGGCGGATCTGTGGATGACGCACTGTTATGGGGGATCTGTGGATGACGCACTGTTATGGGGGATCTGTGGATGACACTGTTATGGGGGATCTGTGGAGGACACTGTTATGGGAGGATCTGTGGATGACGCACTGTTATGGGGGATCTGTGGATGACACTGTTATGGGATGGGGGGCTGTGGATGGCACTTATGGGATGGGGGATGTGGATGGCACTGTTATGGGATGGGGGATGTGGATGTCACTTATGGGATGGGGGATGTGGATGGCACTGTTATGGGATGGGGGATGTGGATGGCACTGTTATGGGAAGGGGGATGTGGATGGCACTTATGGGATGAGGGGATGTGGATGGCACTGTTATGGGATGGGGGCTGTGGATGGCACTTATGGGATGGGGGCTGTGGATCGCATCCACAGATCCCCCATCCTATAACAGTGCCATCCACATCCCCCATCCCATAACAGTGCCATCCACATCCCCCATCCCATAACAGTGCCATCCACATCCCCTCATCCCATAAGTGCCATCCACATCCCCCTTCCCATAACAGTGCCATCCACATCCCCCCATCCCATAACAGTGCCATCCACATCCCCCATCCCATAACAGTGCCATCCACATCCCCCCATCCCATAAGTGTCATCCACATCCCCCTTCCCATAACAGTGCCATCCACATCCCCCCATCCCATAACAGTGTCATCCACATCCCCTCATCCCATAAGTGCCATCCACAGCCCCCCATCCCCACAGTTATTCTTACTATAATTCTTGCTCCCTCTGTAGTCTGTACCTCATCACATGCGGCAGTGAATACTTCAGGCCGGGCGGGAGAGCGAGCGCAGTGTGACTGACGTCACGTGCCTGCGCCGCCTGCTTCATTCATAAAGCAGGCCGGGCAGGCACGTGACATCAGCAAGTCACGCTGCTCTCTTCCGCCCGGCCTGAAGTATTCACTGCCGCATGTGATGAAGTACAGAGGGGGGAAAGCGCTTCCTGGTCCTTTCGCCCTGAAAGAAAGGGAACGGCGTTCCTGCCATGAAAAAAGTGCAGGAACGCCGTTCCCACGCGTTCCACCTCGACTCGACCCCTGCAAATCATCCTTTAAAGTCTCCATGTCCTGGAAAAGTCATCAAGATACAGAAAGAGGAGATGCTGGATGTTCCTGATGATATATTTTCATCAATATTAGATGATGTGGAAAAGGAGTGAAATCAGATGGCAAAAGAAGAGCTCCCACCTGTATGGGAGGAGAGAGAGCTGGCGTTGGAGAAGTGGGTATGCCAGAGCTGATTAATATTCTGTGTTTACTGTCAAATAACCTGCAGGAGATTGCAGGCAAAAACAGCAATACTATGCATATTGCCCCCTATATATACAGTGTAAGGACCCGGTTTGCATGGGTATATTTCCCCTATTTTCATTTTATGTTTGTGTGTGTGTTGTTATAAGATAGACAATGTCCCCCATAACAGTGACCTCTACCTCACCCCACCCCCTTAACACTGACCCCCACAGTGCCCCACTCCCTTAAAATTTGACCTACAGAACACCCCACCTGCCCCCTAACAAAGACCTCCACAGCGACTCATCCCCTTAAAAGTGACCCTCCTCACATCTCTCCTTTAACAGTGACCTTCACAGCACCCCACCCCCTTAACAGTGACCTTCTCAGTGCTCTGCCACCCTTAACAGTGACCTCCACACTGCAGCTCCTTTAAAAGTCACCTTCACAGTACCCCACGACCTTAACAGTAATCTCAACAGTAACCTGCCCACTTAACAGAGACATCCACTATGCCCGCCCCTTTAACAGTGACTTCCATAGTAACCTACTCTCTTAACAGTGACCTCCACAGTGCCTTCCCTTTAATAGTCACCTTTACAGTACCTCACCCCTTAACAGTGACCTCTGCAGCACCTGCCCCTTTAACAGTGACCTCCACAGCATCCCACCCTCTTAACAGAGACCTCCATAGCACCCACCCCATTAACAGTGACTTCCACGGTACCCTGCTCCCTTCACAGTGACCTCCAAAGTACTTCAATCCCATAAAAGTGACCTCCACAGTACCCCGCTGCCTTAACAGGGACCTCCACAGCAGCTACCCCTTTAATAGTGACCTTTACAGTCCCCTGCCCAATTAATAGTAACCTCCACAGTGCCAGCTCATTTAACAGTGACCTCCACGGTACCCTGTCCCCTTAAGTATGATGTGACCGTGAGTATGGAAGTCGGTATATGAGGGAAAGACCTGTGGGCTTCTATTGTCCATCTGGTTCAGCCCATACAGCTAGGTGACCAGGGCTGGGTTTAAGGATGTGTTAGGAGGTGACCTGCTAACTTTTCCCTGTTTCCAGGTCTAGTAACAGTTCACATTCTACGTCATAGAGGCAAACTTCATAATGAGGCAGTAAAACAACAAATAGCATGAAGCTGTTGGTCTACAGCATCCAGCAGCAGCTTGAAGAGTTCCCTGACATCCCCCCACCCCTCCTGTCCCACAGAGAAGAGACAGTGACAGTGCAGACTCACTCACAGACTTGTCTGCATCCCTTCACACTGCTGCTTCAGCCCTGTGGTCTCTCTCCTCCTCAGGCAGCAGGTCCTCTGTAGAGGGGGCATGTCTAAAGCTTTTCAGGCAAGATGTCCTGCTCTGCTGAACAAAGTGAAGAGGGGACGTGTCTGAAGCTCCGCAGCACAGGAGCTTGTAAGGGGGACAGAAGCAGCTGGTCTTTGAATGCTGTTGATGCTCCTTGCTCCAGTATGATGCAACGGCCCTGCTACTGCACCTGGGCGCCTTCTGCCCCAGGGCCCGAAGCATAGCCTAGCAATAGCTAGGTCCCTGGAGCTGCGGTTAGTGAATGAAATGACCGCTGCTCCCTGCGCTCCACCAATGAGTGCTTCCATCAGAATTGATGGAAGCTCTCATAGCAGCACAATGGGGCCCCCCAGGAGCAGTGGACCCCGGCACTTTCCGAGTATGCCGGGTGCTGACGCTGGCCCTGCTTGAAAGTATATCAGACAAATAAAGATCAGTGACAGGATAAGTAAAAAAACTAAAAAAACACTATGATGTTTCATATAATTTAATGCACCTTACAAAATCACAGACCATAGAAACTGCACCCAATATTCTTTTTGGGCATCTCCTATTTAAAAATATCATTAGACTTTTTAATGAATTAATACTTATATAATCCTTACATTCCTTATTATATTGCTAGAGAGACAAATTGGTTTCTGTGACCTTATCACATTTTAATGTGGTTGTCCTATTATCCATTTTGTAAAGGCAATTTACAAGCCTTTATTGGCAAGCTGTTCAGCAGTTCTGTTATTTCCTTTAGCTACAGTGCACTATATTGTCTGCTGCACTGCTGGGTTGTTCAGTTTTATTTCTTTCTGAACTCCTCATATACTGTAGTACTTCCAGGGATATCCATGTTTCATTCACATTGCCTCAGATGATAATGTTGGCATTTGTGTTTTTTTACTCAAGGCCAGGACAAGGTATTTTGGAGCCCGTTAGTGAGCCAGTGACTTACAGGTGACGTCTCCAAAAACTTGAGTTGTTCACTTTTCTTTTCTTCCTTATTTGGTCCAGACCATCATGGGCAGACATCTTTGGTCAGGGGTGTGCAGCCCCCTCTGCCACATAAGAGTAGGAAAATACCACTGTTAGTATATGGCACATGATACATCGGGGACTGTTACAGATTTTGTCACTCAAACACTAATTTATACAGCACCCACATTTAAACAGACCACTGTCATCCTGCTGCTAATCCCAATACTCTGCCTTCTGTGCTCCTCCATGCCCACAAAGACTATACTGTCAGATAGAACAGTGCCATTCAGATTGTCCCTCCATAGTAATAGTCCGCATTAGTAATAGTGTCCACAATAGTGATAATACTCCACAAGAGTACCCCTATTAGTAGAAATGCCCTCTACATATTGCCCCCCATAGTTCCAGTATATAAAGCTCCTCTGTCCCTTCATAGTGCCAGTATGAACAATGCCAGTATATATATATATATATATATATATATATATATATATAATGCCCCATGTGGTGCCAATATATATAATGCTCCCTGTGTGGTGCCAGTAAATATTAACCGTCACCGTCATGTAGTTCCAGCATAAAATACTCCTCTAAGCCCCTCCTCTAGTGTGTATGTATGTGAATATATATATATATATATATATATATATATATATACACACACACACACACACTACAGAGGGGCATTATATATACTGGCACTACAGGGGGAATTATATATATATATATATATATATATATATATACTGTCACTACAAAGGGCATGGGGGAGCATTATATACTGGCCCCCATGTTACAGGGGACCATTATATATCAATGATGATATATAATGATGATGTGATGACGAGCCAATGACGTGATTACAAGAGACCCAGCGCAGGAGGTTGCAGTGATGTCACCTCTTGCACAGTTCCACTACATTATAGGTTCAGGCCTAGCGCACTGAGGCCCATGGGGTTCAACAGCGGCAGATATAGCCGTGATTGCGCCCTCTCTTATGGCTAGTGAGATTGCATCCTAGACAGGTGCCTACCATTGCCTGCCAGTAGTTCCGGCCCTGGTTTTAATAATAACATTGCAGAAAAAAATAAATGTATTTTCTTTACTTTTTTTAATCATGCAGGAGAGCATGAGAGATTAAGAAATTCTCTGCACTGATATTTTGAAAGTACTGATTTGTAGTGAATCTCCTTCAACCTTATATTGATTCCATCATGTCTTGATTAAAAGATAGATAGATAGATAGATAGATAGATAGATAGATAGATAGATAAAAAAAAAATCCACGACACTCCTAAGAATGTAGTTCAAAAGTAATGTTCTTTAATCAACAATGCTATGTTTCAGTCCTCTTACTGGAACTTTTCTCAAGCAGTATTGATACTGCTTGAGAAAAGTCCTAGTAAGAGGACCGAAACGTTGCATTGGTGATTAAAGAATAAAACTGATTTTGAACTCCATCCTTGAAAGTGCCATGGAATATTTTTTCTATTTTATCTGGATGCTTGATTGTCTCCACAGCCGCTGGCACACTGCTATAGACTATTTTGCTTTGCCTCACATATTTTATATTTTCTAGATAGATCAATAGTCTAAAGTTATGGCTCTTGCAGGTTGAAAAATTTGGTGTATTTTTCTAAGCTACTGTAAGTATACTGCAGTAGTTGTTCGTTTATTTTGTGCCAGGAATTTGCACAATTTTGACACAGCTTGACAATAGTAAAGCCATGCACTTGCTTATAAGACACAACCCTTTCTTACTAAGCACCACTCCTTTTGGCTGATGAGCTAAAAACAGTGTCTAAAACTGTAACATGGTGCAAATCATGTACAACAGGTTTCTGTCCCAAATTCTGCCAGAACTTTGGTGTATTTTTAAAAGCAAATCTCCCCTATTCTAATATACTGTATCTTATTAAGGGTAAGTGTTCCTATGAACATCCTCTTGTCCCTCTTTCCAAGTCTTTAGACTCTAGGCAATTGTTTAGTATTATCCTTGTAGTATAAAACATTAGGCTGAAGGAGGGGAGACATCAAGTGTGCCCAACATTGCCATCACACCAAAAAGTATACCATACATTTTCAAAAGGCAAGCACAGGGATTAAAACAGATAGAAAGTGACCTATAAAAATATATAAAATAAAGTTTTTTTGTGTGTTTTTTCCCCTCTGAACAATAGATATACTTTAGCTATACCATACTATACATCATTTTTTCATATTACTACTTTGACATTAGTGATTGTATGCGGTCATTTGTAATTGTACTTGTCCTATTTCACACCAGTATTCTGCATTACCAGTATATGTATTAGGTGTATTTTTATATGAATGCAGTGAAGGGGAATACTATTTTTGGGGAGTTTAAATAACATCTTGGAGTAAGATGAATGTAAGATTTTCTTGACTTTTCCACTCCTTTCTTTTACAGATAAATGTACTCTTTGGTACCTTCTCAACAGATCTTTCTCTCTCAAACTCTGGTGGAACATATTTTGATAAACGTGTGGTATTGTAAAAACTCTCAAGAGAGTCAGCCTTTTATTAAGGCTGTGTGAGCATAATTGGTACACCCAAATATACACACTGAATCTTAACTTCTTGAACTGAACATATCTATTAGAGAAACTTGAAAATGACAAAAATGTACACATATCCATTTTTTTATGGAAAATCTTGTACATAGTAAAATCCTTAAACTGCATGGAACAGTATACAAATTTAAGCCATATCTACACTTTTCATAATAAGGTGTCATATACCATAGGTGTACATGAGAAATAACACTATTTGTAGACATGATATGACATGAAATGCTATTCCATATTTAACACTAGTTTCCCCCTCTGCAGACTGTATCTCTAATTATTAGTTGTCTCTTAGCTACTGTAGTGTGTGTGTGTAAACTACTGCAACAATGTCTCCCGTACACAGCACATGGATAAAACAGGAAATTCTGCTTCCTGTCTCTCACCCAGGAGTAGCAACACCACCATATAAGTCAATAGAGAGACAGGACAAGATATTTGGCTCAACTAAAGTCTTTGTAAGGGTGGGTTCATAGAGGCATTCTGTTTTGCTATATCCTAATAGAAGGCTATGGGAAAGCATAACGGATCCATCGACAGGACGTTGTTTTCCGTTTTCCATAACGGGAACCAGACGGATCCGTTATGCTTTCTCATACACTTCTATTATGACGGAAAGCAAACAGAATGCCTTTTAATGGCTTCCGTTTTGCATTCCGTCATAATACAAGTCTATGGGCTCCAGAATGGATCCGTCCTCCATTTTATGAATTCCGGTATTTTCCGTTATAACCATGTTATAATGGAAAGCCATAACGAAAACCATAATGGTAGTGTGAACCCACCCTTAGCTCTGGAAGCTGATGAGTAAGCATGCTGTTTTAAATGTCTAGCATTTTATTTCTATTATCTTCAACCTGGAGACTTGAATGGCAAATAGGCTTGAACTGTTGAGATACCTAATGGTTAGCCAACCATCTCATTGCTGTGATAATTTAACTCTTACTTCAATGCCATTGAACAACACTGCTCACTGACCCAGATTAGAAATATTACTCTTAGTGGAGGTATACAGTACCTGGAATTTATTAGCTAGCCATGGATGGGTTCAAGAAACTTTGGAATTCTGAGGTTTAAAGAGGCCTCATGTATAAACGAACAGTCATATCAAAGTTGTTATTAGAAAAGTCTCGAACTATTCGCCGGCGAACATATGCGATGTTCGATTCGCCCCCTATACGTCATCATTGAGCAAACTTTGACCCTGTACCTCACAGTCAGCAGACACATTCCAGCCAATCAGCATACCCTCCCTCCCAGACCCTCCCACCTTCTATAAAAAAAGCAAAGACAGCATCCATCTTAGATTCATTCTGAAGCTGCAGTGTTAGTTAGAGCAGGGAGAGTGCTGCTGCTGCTGCTGAATTAATAGGGAAAGCGTTAGCTAGGCCAGTGTTCTGTGTCCACTCCAGTCCTCAAAGACTCATCGGCCTCTTTCACACGAGCGTGTCCGGATTAGGCCCTATTCACGAGTCCGTAGTGTGTTGCAGACCTGCAAATTGCGGATCCGCAACACACCATGCCGGCACTCCCCATAGACATGCCAGGCTGCGGACAAGAATAGGACATGCTCTATCTTTTGCGGAGCCACGGCCGGATGTTTGGGGCCGAAATCCGGAAGTTCGGGCCCGCGACTCCGCAAATGCAGAAGCGGAGCGCACATAGTGTGCTCTCCGCATCACGTCCGACCCCATTCACAATGAATGGGTCGGCATCCATTCCGCAGAATTGTGGAATGGATGCGGACAAAAATTGCGGATGTGTGAATGGGGCCTTAGGTCCGGATGCGTTGCGGATGCGTTCAGTGAAAACTGTGCGATTTCAGTTTTGCCTGCAATTGCATTCAGTTGTTCAGTTTTTGCCGTGCGGGTGCAATGCCTTTTCATGCTTTTTTCAGGCGCGTGATAAAATGATAAAAAACTGAAGTGTTTACAAACAACATCTCCTAGCAACCATCATGAAAAAATGCAACGCACCCGCACTTGCTTGTGGATGCAATGCATTTTTAATGCAGCCCCATTCACTTCTATGGGGCTAGGGCTGCATGAAAAAAGCAGAATATAGAACATTCTGCGATTTTCACGCAATTCACAAGTGATGCATAAAAAAAAACGCTCATGTATACAGACCCATTGTAATGAATGGGTCAGGATTCAGTGCTGATGCTATGCTTTCACGTCACACATTGCACCCGCACGGAAAACTTGCTCGTGTGAAAGGGGCCATCTTCTGTAAGGACAGCGTCCTGACAGCACCCCAAAAAGCCCTTTTTAGGGCTGGTACATCAGTCTGCTTTAATTATATATATATATATATATATATATATATGTATATATATATATTGCAGCTGCCTGCCTGTGTGTGAGACGGTGCAGGCCCAAATACTGTACTGTGCGCACACCACTCATATAGGGGGGCACAGTACCTTGCAGATAAAAAATTAATTTAATTTTTACCCTTTAATATAATTGCAGTTGCCTACCAGTGTGTGTCAGGCCCACAGACTGTACTGTGCCCACTGCCCACCACTCATATAGGGTGGCACAGTACCTTGCAGATAAAAAAGTCATTTAATATTTACCCTTTAATATAATTGCAGTTGCCTGCCAGTGAGTGTCAGGCCCACAGACTGTACTGTGCCCACTGCCAGTGCCCACCATTTATATCGGGTGGCACAGTACCTTGCAGATAAAAAAGTCATTTAATTTTCACCCCTAAATATAATTGCAGCTGCCTGCCAGTGTGTGTCAGGCCCACAGACTGTACTGTGCCCACTGCCCACCACTCATATAGGGTGTCACTGTACATTGCACGGCGCACACGCATTGACCTAAAATTCAAACGAAGTGGACCGAGCATGTTTTTTTTTTTCCATCTCCCGGTTCCAAAAATATATTCACTACACCGGCCCTTGCCCTGATAAGGGACAAAACAGAGATTAAACTGATAGGAATAGTACTTAGTTAACACTAGTTGTATTGGTGGCAAATTCCATTGCAAGTGCCCAAAATTAGAATGAAGTGGACAGAGCAAGCTTTTTTCTCTATCTCCCCATGCAAGGATTCAATTCAATACACGTCCCCTGATAGGGGACTTAACAAAGATTAAAATGGTAAGAATAGTAGTTCACACTATTTATATTGGTGGCGTAGTACATTGCGCGGCGCACGCGCAGTGCCCCAAATTGGAAGTAAGAGGACCGACCAATCATCTTTTTCTATCTCCCGGTTCCTAAAATCTATTCCATACACCGGCCCCTGATAGGGGACAAATCTGGTAAGAACAGATTTTTTTTATAAAAAAAAAAGAGGACAGCCTCTGCGGAGCTGGGTATTTTTTGGCCGCGTTACTGAACGCTCATGCACGATGGCTGTAGGCTCATGCGTCCTTTTGCGTAGGTGACAAACCTAGTCAGTCAAACCCAACACAACATCATCGACCTCACCCATATGCATTTTTTATGGAGCGTGCCCTGTGAAGAGTGCTGGATCAAGCCGTAGATGAGCATGAAGAGGAAGAGTTGTGGTCACCATCAGCACCAGAAGCAGCCTTGTCGTTGTCGATTGCTGGACCTGCGACAACGCAGAGAGAGGAGTCTGAAGAAGAGGAGTCAGAGGAGGAAGTTGGCTTTGAGGAGGTGGAAGACCAAACACAGCAGGCGTCCCAGGGGGCTTGTTGTCACCTTTTGGGGACCCTTGGTGTTGTTCGTGGCTGGGTGGAGCAGGAGACCTTCAATGACATCAGTGAGGACAAGGACTAGCTTGGTATCCAACCTTGTGCAAATGGGGAGTTTGCGGTTGTGCAAATGGACTGTTTGTGGTTGTTTGTGGCATGTTATTCCAAACAATTTAGGAATTTTAGGTGATTTATTCCCTTTATGGATTAAAACTCGACTCTGCGTCAGCTACGTAATTTTCCATGGAAGCTTTGCCATGGATCACCCACCGGCATGCCATAGTCCAGGTGTTAGTCCTTTTGAATCAACTTTTCCATCACTATTGTGGCCAGAAAGAGTCCCTGTGGGTTTTAAAATTTGCCTGCCTATTGTAGTCTATGGCGGTTCGCCCGGTTCGCCCGTTCGCAAACATTTGCGGAAGTCTGCGTTCACCGTTTGCGAACGGAAAATGTTATGTTTGCAACATCTCTAGTTGTTATGTCCCTTGATTTGACTAATTTGGAGTGAGGTTAAATATGTCTGTAAGTATTGGAGAAAACTGTGTTAAGCTGCATTAGGCATTTGGAATGAAATTCTGTGGTGAAATGTAATCCTTTATTGTATAAACTTATGTAAATAGTGTATTTTTCCTTTTTAGAAGCAAAAGTCAATACACTCATTTTTAAAGTAAAAATATTAAATACCGTAGGTGAACTCTCAATATGACATCTATAATATGAAATAGAAAACCATGTAAAAGGCAAATAACCCAGATCTCTATTCACTTGAATTAACAATATACTATAAGTGACTATAACTATCAGTTTTTCCAAGAAATATATATCTAGAATGATACTGTGGATTCTGTGGCAAGTAATAAAAAAAAAAATCTAACAATAGGAGTTCACCATGGTAAGACAAAAGATGCATTCTAAATGCTTCTAGCACAAAAAAAGTATAAGTCTGTAGTAATTATAAACTTCAAATCCATGTTGGTTGGAAGAAAAGAGAGAATAGACCATTCTAAAATTAAAAACATACGTCTTTATTTATTAAATGAAAACTGAATTATGTAGAATGTAAATGGTCCAGGCTACAGATGTGGATATATCAGATTGGTGTGTCTGACACTTGACACCCACACTGATCAGCAATTGCCGGGTGGAAACTGTATAATTTACAGTCAGAAGCAGAATGCTCTGTACAATGTGTAGTTTCCAGTGCCAGCATATTGCAGCTTAGCTTCTATTCACTTGAATGAGAGGTGAGAAGTAGTATCAAAGCACAGTGTACCAAGCTCTCTGCCTCCTGCTCTGTATACAGTATAGGTTCTGGAGATTCTGCTGCCCGAAACATTCGCTTGGTGGGATTGCCGTGTGATCTGATATTGATTACCTAACCTGAGGGTAGGTCATCAATATCTAGTCCTAGAAAAACCCTTTTAATTATTGTGTATGGTGCTCACGTCACCAGTACATCCACCATTTTCCATTTGAACTCTTAGACAATTTGAACTTGAATTTGAGGGGTTAACCCAGAAATATCCATTTCTTCACCCAGACAGCCCCTCTGAGTGGAGGCATCGCGCAGGACAAGCAACGTTTTGTTTATATTTTTCTACTGCTAGGCGAAGGCTTCTACCTAGCAGTGTTCCTGGTGATGTCACCTGCACTAATGGGCGTGCTTTAAAACAATTTAGGGCAGCACTAATGCCTGCCCTTTCATAAAGGTCAAACACAACAATAGCTGATCTCAGGGAGACCAGCTACAAAAAACACTGCGGAGCCTCACTTAAGAGTCTCAACACAGCAATCCGAAGCGCAAAGTTCCCTGGGAAACAGGAATATGCAAAACAAATGTGGAGCCCCAGTTATGGGTCTACAACACAATGAAAGCCAGATATCCCTCAAAGGAAGGAAAACCAAGCAAAGGGGTGTCTCCATTACAGAGATCACCAAATCCACCATATTAAGTGGCCCCTATGTCAAGATCCCACTTTTTTACAAGCTTTAAGGATGTGAAAAGGAAAACCTAAGCTAGGTATCCATCCACAGACAGCTGTTTCAGGGTGTTGCCCCTCATCAATGTGGAGTAGGATTCTGGCTAACCGGGAGCAATGCCTCGGAGACTACTCAAACACAACAATAGCTGATCTCAGGGAGACCAGCTACAAAAAACACTGCGGAGCCTCACTTAAGAGTCTCAACACAGCAATCCGAAGTGCAAAGTTCCCTGGGAAACAGGAATATGCAAAACAAATGTGGAGCCCCAGTTATGGGTCTACAACACAATGAAAGCCAGATATCCCTCAAAGGAAGGAAAACCAAGCAAAGGGGTGTCTCCATTACAGAGATCACCAAATCCACCATATTAAGTGGCCCCTATGTCAAGATCCCACTTTTTTACAAGCTTTAAGGATGTGACAGGGAAAACCTAAGCTAGGTATCCATCCAAAAACACCCATTTGCTTGGTTTTCCTTCTTTTGAGGGATATCTGGCTTTCATTGTGTTGTAGACCCATAACTGGGGCTCCACATTTGTTTTGCACTTTCATGACGGTGACATCTCCGGGCTCACTGCTAGGAGAAAGCCGGACCTGCTGAAAAAGTCTTTGCCCTGCTCCACTCAGAAGGGCTGCCTAGGTGAAGAAGGTGATATGTCCAGGTTCAGCTCTTAACCTGGACAACCCCATTACGTTTTCAGCATACTTGCCAGCTCTTAATCATAGATGGGAACTAAACTACGGCAATAACTTTTTTCCATTGTCTGGATGTTTTTAACTTAATACTGTAATAATACTGTAATAAAGAGGATTATGATTTTATCTGAAGTGCTGTTCCGATGTGCCACCATGTAAAGCCATGAATGCACTTCTGGAATGGCAGAGGTCAGAAGAAGTAGCTGTCTGAGTCTGAAGTCATAGCTTACTTTCCTGATTCTTACTAACCTACTTCGGAGTAATATGTGGGAAAGCATGCTACAGTTCATATCCTTGAGAACGTGTCTAAGCTGCATTTATTTTACAGAATTTAAAGCTTGCATACCTACTGTAAGTCAATGAGAGATGGAGAGCAGGAGGGGCAGGCTAGAGTGCTGAAAAAAAGGAGATAGAAAGACTGTGCATGCTTCACAGGGAATGCCCACTGAGCTCTGAACTTGCAGATCAACACGCAGGAATGTATACAGAAAACGTATTGAGAAAAAAAAATATATACAGGAATTTAACAAAAACATAGAGCAACCTGTCAAGGTACACATAACATTATTTTGTTAGATAATAAATGATCACCAGGTGAACACTATACATTCAAAAACATTTTATTTTACCAAACCTACTATTGGCTTGTTTGACACTGACAACTATCAATATAACCATCAACCTTCAACTATCCTTGCAAACATATTGTGGTTTTTGTTTGTCTTTCTACATATAACATTTTTTTTTTTAATATAGCATCCTTTATGGTTTCCTTCCATGAACGCTATTTTTGTAAAGTAAAAATGAACATAATTTTATGCAGTTTGTAGAGTCTTCTTTAGGTGTTTTGTTGTTGCCCTTAGGAGTTTTTATCACCTCTTTTTTGCCCAATGTAAGTGGCAGTGGAGTGTCCTTAACAGGACACCAAATCCTGGAGAGAGTAGCAACAGTCTCAGATTTGTAGATAATTTGTATAGTAACATAGTAGCATAGTGGCATAATATTTACTAGAATCTTATGCAGTAGATCTTGCATTGCTTTTCAGCATATAGTGATATATAATTTCCAAACATTCCAGTTTCAGCAATACCCGAAGCTTCCAGACACGGCAAAAGCTTTGAAAAAAAAAATCCTTATAATGTACAAGCCACGTAGTGCAGGCCCTCATTGGTGGCCTTGTTAGAAAGCAAAATGGTCACAGTTATACAGTTAACAGCTGCATAATATCAATGGCCGCCATTTATGTATACTAAATATAATGAGATTATAGTGTTATATGAGCTCATGGTTATTTCTCACCTAAAGAGCAAACAGAAGAGTGATTTAGGCTCATCCAATTTTGAGAAGATATTTATTAACAGCTTTTCTAACAGATTACAGTCTCCACCATAGAAATAAACATGAAGAAGTGAAGTTGGCCGCAGATACACATTGGCTTTTTTGGACCTTAGCTACCATGTTTTCTGTGTGTCATCAAAACATAAGCTTAAAATTAAGTACAGTAGTTTTTTACATGTTTGCTGCAAATTGGCTACAAATTTAGACATATGGCAAATGAATCAAGCCCTGGAATCTGAGAACATACATAAAATGAGTTTTATTGGCTCATTATAAAGCATGTTTAATTATTTTTATGAATTTAGCTGTCTGTCTATGAGATCATGATAACTCTTGGGAAGTAGTTTGCTTATTACAATGGCAGATTGGGTTGACATGTGAATATTTTTCATCCTTCTTAACAAATTTTTTCCGACAGCTTGCTTGAAATGTCTCCTAGCAATGTTCAATAGTAAGAGACAACTGCATCTTCTGTAGAGTCTGTAGAATATATCAAGAGGCATTGCATTTCATTATCACTCTTTATTGTTTGCTGAAATCACCACACAAGAAGTTCTTATTCTCCTTAACATCTCACAATGGAATTATAGTGCTGACACTACTTCATACATAGCTTAACAAAGGTTGTTAGTTTCCTCACTATTTTTCTTCTCTGACCAAGCAACACATTATCGGCAGAATGTTCTAAAATAACAAGCTACAAAGACATACAATGTCATAGTGTCAGTACCTGCGGTCCAAAAGCATGAGGTTTATGAAATAAAAATGGAGATCTTCAGACTTATTATCGATTTCATAGAAATGAAGTCACTCTAGCTGAAGTGGAAAATAATATAGCTAAAAGAGCAGAATACGCAGGTAGGATATATTGATATTTGGTAAGTTGTACAATAAGGAAAAAATTCCAATTTAGTGCAGAATAGATAGAAGCCAAGCAACTATAAAATGGCTTGTGGTCAAACGGGGACCAGTATACTAAACTGTTCTTCTTTACCATGACATTTTAATATGGATTACCTATCCTCTGGATAGGTCTTCAGTAATGTTGAGTGAATTTTTTTAAAATTCGATTTGGCTACTTTCCTAAATTTCACAAATAAATTTGCTTCATGACAAATTATTGACCCAGTAATTTTGTGGCAGGTCCACAAACTCTAAGGCCTCTTTCACACGGGCGTCATGTTTGACGCCCGGTTAGGATGCGGGTGCGTTGCGGGAATATGAGCGAATTTACCGCACGTGTGCAAACGTTTGTATTGCGTTTTGCACGCGTGTGTGAAAAATCACCATGTTTGGTACCCAGACCCGAAGCCGGACTTCATCACTGAAGTCCGGTTTCGGGTAGAGTATTCTGGAGAATGTATTATTTTCCCTTTTAACATTGGTTATAAGGGGAAATAATAGCATTCTTAATAAAGAATGCTTTGTATAATGTTGATTAAGGGGTTAAAAATAAAAAACTTAACTTACCTTAGCCACTTGATCGCGTAGTTGGCGATCTGTCTTCTCCCTTCAAGCTTCAGCTACCAGCTAAAGGACCTGTGATGACGTCACATCACATGGTCCAATCACATGGTCCATCACCCATGGACCATGTGATTGGACCATGTGATGTGACGTCATCACAGGTCCTTTAGCTGGTACCTGAAGCTTGAAGGGAGAAGACAGATCGCCAACTACGCGATCAAGTCGCTAAGGTAAGTTAAGTTTTTTTTATTTTTAACCCCTTAATCCTTATTTTACACAGCACTCTTTATTAAGAATGCTATTATTTCCCCTTATAACCATGTTATAAGGGAAATAATAAAGATTGGGTCCCCGTCTCCTAGCAACCATGCGGGAAAATTGCACCGCATCCGCACTTGCTTGCGGATGCTTGTGATTTTCCGGCAGCCCCAGTCACTTCTATGGGGCCTGCGTTGCGTGAAAAATGCACAATATAGAGCATGCTGCGATTTTCACGCAACGCAGAAGTGATGCGTGAAAATCACTGCTCATGTGCACAGCCCCATAGAAAAGAATGGGTCCGGATTTAGTGCAGGTGCAATGCGTCCACCTCACGCATTGCACCAGTGCGGAAAACTCGCCCGTGTGAAAGGGGCCGAAGGGGCACAATAATTAAGACCAAAGTTTTAGACGCTGGTCTTAATAAAGCCCCTGTGCTGGCGGTGGCCTCTACATCACTTTGGCGCATCCAGCGCCAGTTCTAAATGTAAGACAACTTCCTAGCTATCTTACATTTAGACTATTTTCTGTGTCTAAAATAGACATAGAAAATGGTAAATTAGATGAACCGGCATGCTCATCCCCTACCCCCTCCCAAGCCACGGCCGTAATTTTAGACCCTGCGTGAGTGGGGCGAAGTCGCAGATAGCGGCACAACTGTTAGTGCTCATTCACACGAACGTATGTGTTCCGTTCCATGAATTGGGGCCCTAATTTGTGGTCCCCAATGCATGGAGAACGTATGTGAGGCCTATGGGAGGGATCCAGACCCATTGAATGGGTCCGCTTCCCTACGTTCCACAAAAAGATAGGACATGTTCTATCTTTTTGTGGTACGGAAATACGGAACGGAACCCCAAAGAAGCACTCCGTAGTGCTTCCGTAGGGTTTTGTTCCGTGCTTCCGTTCCGCACTGCTCCACATCTCCTGATTTGTGGACCTATTGAAGTGAATGGGTCTCCATCCGTGATGCGGAATGCACATGGAACGGTGCCTTTTTATTGCAGATCCGCATATACGGTCCACAATACGGAAACGGAACCCATATGTTCGTGTGAATGAGCCCTTAGTCTGCGCTTGTAATACACCTAATTTAGGTGTATTTAAGTATAGTAAGTGACCCCCTAAGGACCTACATTTAAACCCGTTCCCTTGTGTGCATTTTAGGGCTTAGCATTTATTTATTTTTTTTGCTTGTCACCTTGCAAAAGAGCTAACATTTTTTGTCGATGCAGTCATATGAGAGCTTGTTTTTTGTGGGGCAATATTTTGCTTTATTGCCACCATTTTGGTGTCTGCATAGCTTAGTAACTTTTATTAACTGTTTCTGGGTGAGGGGTATGGGAGAAACAGCAATACTGCCACTGAGTTTTTATGTTATACATTTTATGGTGGCAATTTTTTGGCATACAGTGGTGTCCATACTTATCTGATCAGTGATCACTTATCTCAACAAGTTTAGAGATGTCACAAAATGTAGAGCCTAACTAATTCCAACACAATATCTCAGCTTAACAAATAACAAATGTGCCTGCAATACAACTGTTCAGATAGCAGGCGGGGCATAGTGTTACTAATTAGTAACCAAAGAGGGGATCATACGGTTAAGAACTGTCAGGTATTTACTGTAATTTGATATTAAGTACACTATGATTTAGATACACTTGGTGTCATTATACACTGCATCTCTTGCATTATATTCATTATATTCAAACTAAACATCAACCACAGTTATGTAGAGATTACTATTAGAGTTGAGCAAAGTTCTTGAAAATCAGATTTGGCTGCTTTGCTGAATTTTACAAAAAAAAAAAAAAAAATTGCTATATGCAACAAAGTGCTTTTTTCTTTAGGTAGCAGTGGCAATGACAGGGAACAGTGATTATGCTGATCCCCCATTATTGATCCCCTCAGATGCCGCCTTTATCGCTGATCGCGCCATCTGAGATCAATATTAAAGCATTTTAGGGGCTGCTCATAAAAAATAAAAATAAAAAAATGTATTGCACTTACCTTATCCATTTGGGAGCAAAGAGGCCCCCATGGCCATCTTGCTTGAAGATCCAGTGCAAAATCTTGCTTGTCGCGTGATGGTCTCATCACGTCAGCTAACGTGGTGACGTCATATGTAACTGTGCATGAGATTTCACGTTGTATCTTCAAGCAAAATCGCCACAGCGGCCTTTTCATGCTCAAAAGGATGAGGCAACTCATATTTATTTAGTTTTGCGGCAAATCAAATTTTCCTGAAATTTGGATCGAAGTTCACTTTGTTAAATTGGATTCGCTCAGCACCAATTACTATATTCTTTAACCTGTGCTATTACATGTTTCAATTATACATACTACAATTCAGACACATTGGGTATATATTTTGCATGACATTCATCATTTATTATATGTGTGATACTGTCTAATAAGCTATTTATCTAACCCTATTATGTGTGATACTGCCTGCTGAGCTGTGTATCTAATCCTATCCTGTGTGATAATGTTTGTGGAGCTTCGTATCTAAGGCTTCTTTTACACTGGCATTAGGATTGTCTAGCAGGCTGTTCTAGTGGGAGAAAAGCCTGCCAGATCAGTACTGCTGGAAGTCTGCTCCGTCCCAATTCACTATAATGGGTACGGGCCAGAGATGCAGCCGCTGCACAGCAAACATGCTGAGAGGCAGCCAAACAAAAACTGCAGTCATACTTTCCCTGGCCTGAAATGGCTAATAACAGGGAGCAATAGATTATATTCTCCTGTCTTATATTCTTCCCTGGCCTGAAATGGCTGATATAAGGAAGCAGTAGTTCCTTTTCTGGCCTCAAATATCTGAGAACAGGGAGCAATAGATTGCATTCACCAGTCCTACAATGGCTGATAACAGAGGACAATAGTTTTACCCTTGCATAGTCAGCTTTTTTCAAACAAGGTAAAGACGAGACAATACATATCAAAACAAATCTACTGTGAAGACCCCCAGAACAAACAAACATGCAGCTAGATGCATTACTGAGGTAATTGTGGTACACTCGACACTCAGTGGTTGTGATGTGAATGATAGCCTCTCCAGATGTTGGATATCATCTTGTGAGATTCTCTTGCTGACCGGTCATGATAAATTGAATTCCTTAACTAAACTTTAGATCAGTTAAGAGTAGACACTGCTGTAAATAACATGATAACTTTATTTTCTTGTATCAGTATAGGAACTCGAGCACTCCAGTAGATATAGTGATATCAAAATATTTTTATAGATTTTCTTTCCAGGCAACTCAAAGTGATAATGTGACTTTTCGGTCTAATATCACTTTTTTCAAACACAAGTTGCCAAAGAAGATTAAGAGGTGGATGAGTAAAACCTGTAGCGCTAGTAAGCATGTGTGTCCACACCATGAGGGATGCTGCATCCCTCATAGTGTGGACACACATGCTTACTAGCTCTACAGGTTTTTACTCATCCACCTCTTATTGTTCTTTGGCAACTTATGTTTGGAAAAAGTCTTATTAGACCGAAACGTCACATTATCACTTTGAGTTGCCTGCAAGGAAAATCAATAAAAATAGTTTGATATCACTATATCTACTGGATCAATGAAAATATTTGGAAATCACTATATCTACTGGAGTGCTCGAGTTCCTATACTGATATTGTTGAGGACTTGGAACCCACAACTCTAGCACCCACCCAATCAGGACAAGAGTGCCACGCCTACTCTCTTGGTTAACTTTAATTTCTTGGTTAGTACGATTATAGCAATACCAAATAGTAAGTTTTCTATATCACAGATTGCTTTATTCACATCTATGTTTCTCAGTACTTCTCTAAAATGTCATATGTGGTGCTTCTGACTGATTTCCAGTGAGAAAAAGTGTTAGGGAACAAAATGCACTGTCTCCATGTGTATGCTATGGCCAGAGAAAATTGAGAATTACAGATGCAGCCTGCAAAGGTGAACATTTTTTAAAGTGCCAGATGCAAGTCATATAATGGTGAGATATACTTCCATCACTCATGTATAATCAAATGGCAGCTTATTCTACAAAGTTATCTGCTAGTTTTTGTACTTTTTAAGGTTGGTACTGACTGTACTTTTAAATCTAGGGCATACATGGAGCATAATAAATTCATTTATTTAACTTTTAGGTCCTCTAGTACACTGCTTTTCTGTAGAGATCTTTCAAGGATAAGTCTTTCTGTTAACACATTTTCTTTGATGCTAAAAAGATCAATCAAACCGAATAGGATTTGATTAGATTTGAATTTGCCAAATATCTTTCTGAAGTTATTAGCTCGATAACCTTTTGCTCTTTTCACTTTTTTTTATATACATACAAATAGTATCTTTTATGTCTCTTTTTTTCCATAGAGAAATATTTTTATAGTTGAGTTGTGTTTTCATTAGTATTGTGTTTAATCCTTTAAAAAAAAAATGTTATTTTGTGTTTGGAACATTTTATCCATTTACAAAGAAAATCTGATCATAAGCCTGTCAGGTGTTTAATATTACACATTATATAGGAAAGTTATAAAATGAGCATAAATGTTCCTATATTTAGTATTAGCACAAACACATATTAGTAGATCTACATAAACAAATAAAGCATTAGCTAGGAGGTGCATTCCTATGACTGTATGTATTTTGCTTTCCGCAAAAAATACAGATGATATCTGTCCATGTTGCATCATTTGTTTTTTTTTTGGCAAACCCATTGTAACAATGCCTAAACAGAAAATAATGACATGTTCTATCTCTTTTGCGGGGCTGCAGAAAGGACATGTGGATGTAGAGAGCACACCGTAAACATTTTTTGGGACCCACTGAAATGAATGGGTCTGCATCTGATCCGCAAAAAATACTGAATTGGATGCATTGAATTGGAAATGCATTAAATTGGAAAATATGGTAACGTGAATGGGGCCTTAAGGGAACCTGGCCGCACGCATATGCTGCCTTCTGTATATGAATAGGCAAGGTTCTGTTCACACTTTACACTGGTAAGGATAACGCTCTATGCCTTACTATTTTCTTCATCAAATCACATGGGACTGCCAATGGAAGTAGGAGACAGTTTTAATGGACACATTAGTTGAGTACCTGCTATCCAGTGGTTCACTCACCTCCTCAGGCTCCAGTGCTGTCTCTAATTGACAGATAGACTAGCAGAAGATAAAAACGCACTGACCCTGCCATGCAGACATATTAGGACTGATGTACAGTCATTCATATTCAGAAGTCAGGGGCAGGCTTACAGAAAGTATGTACATGTATATTAGAGATGAGTGAATTTCTCAAAAAATCGATTCCGCCGGCTTGCCAAACTTTTTGAAAAAAATATTTTCGATCTGAATTCATTTGTGGCGAATCGTGTTAAAAACTGCTATTTCCTGGCTGCAAAGAGCTTTTATAGTGGTGTAGAACACTGTGCCTTGCAGTAACATGTATAGTGAGTCTGCTGTGGTAGTGAAACAATGCTGTGAGTCAGTATGACATGAAGATGACAGGCGTCGCTCTTAAAATCACTGCACAGTTCCCTTATTTGGGCAGTTACAGGGCCAAAACTGACCAAATAACTCAAGTGTGAACTCAACCTTACAGGTCAATGTTAGCCTCAAGAAGAAGCGCACTCCTTTTACACTGTCGTCAGCTGATTCCACATAGATGTCTACAGAACCTGTTCTATGAAACGCTTATACAAGTAGAGCCCCCCAACAGAGTGGAGAGGGTGTCAGCAGTAAGTCTGTCTTGATGTCACTGATGATTTTGCCTTTCCTCTGATCCATCAGAACAATAACCCCCAAAAACGGATCCTGTTTGTTAAGCATCCGCCTTCACTCGGTCTGCATTTGGTCAGTAATCCATCAGTATTGCTATTTCCAAAAATAAAATAAAATTTGGAGTGGA
Organism: Bufotes viridis; assembly: GCA_033119425.1. Classification (NCBI taxonomy): domain Eukaryota; kingdom Metazoa; phylum Chordata; class Amphibia; order Anura; family Bufonidae; genus Bufotes; species Bufotes viridis. The sequence goes on from CM065591.1 coordinate 382,813,761, forward strand.
TCCAAAACAGAGATGACAACTGAATGAAATATTTGCATGTCTTCTGTGTTTTGTACCCACTCCTGCTTTTGGCTATCAAAGCACAAGCCAATTCTGATGGGACCATACTGGCCTTACAGCTTCTACTCAGACAGAATCCGTTGTGTGTCTAATTTTTCCTTGCTTTTAACAGATCAGAAGAAGGGTCAAATTAAAAAGGCAAAATAGTGGCCCAGTCATGGAGTGGGGAGGCTGGGAACAGCACAAGAAGTCCACAGAGTTGCCCAGTGACAGAGTGGTGAGTTAGCAGCAGCATAAGGAGACCACAGATTGGTGAGATGGCAGCAGCATGATTAGACCACAGAGTGGCCCAGTGACAGAGTGGTGAGTAAGCAGCAGCATGAGGAGACCACAGAGTCGTGAAGCGGTAACAGCATGAGGAGACCACAGAGTGTTCCAATGACAGAGTGTTGAGGTAGCAGCAGCATGAGGAGACCACAGAGTGGTGAGGTGGCAGCAGCATGAGGAGACCACAGAGTTGTGAGGTGGCAGCAGCATGAGGAGACCACAGAGTGGCCCAGTGACATAGTGTTAAGTTGGTAGCAGCATGAAGAGACCACAGAGTGTTGAGGTAGCAGCAGTATGAGACCAAATAGTGGTGAGGTGGAAGCATAATAAGGAGACCACAGAGTGGTGAGGTGGCAGCAGCATTAGGAGACACAGAGTGGCCCAGTGACATAGTGGTTAGGTGGCAGTAGCATGAGGAGACCACAGAGTGACCCAGTGACATAGTGGTGAGGTAGGGGGCAATACCAGTACAAGCTGAAGATGGTGGGTGGCAGTAGTAGCTCCTGGCAGTAGGTGTGGCATCAGGCGGTTGGCAGCATCAGATCAGTAGCTGAAGAAGGTAGCCAGAAGAAACAGGTCTCTTTTGACAAAGTTTAGGTGTGACACCATGGATGATCTAGTCTAATACATCTGGCACTGGTGTGTGGAAATCCTGGCTGATCCACGCCGGATTCAGCTTCACAAAGGCTATTTTCTCCACTTTTTCGGTGGACAGACGAGTTCTCCTTGGGGTAAGTATGGCCCCCGACACACTAAAGACCCACTCTGATGCCACACTCATGTCCGGGCAAGTAAACTTTTCCAGGGCAAATTCCGCCAGTTTCGGCCACAAATCAAGTTTGGCTGCCCAATAGTCCAGGGGATCTTCGATGTGGGGTGACAAGGTACAGTCCAAGTATGCCACCATCTGCTGGTTCAGGTTATGTTCTGTGTCTACCTGCTTCTGCTGGTGAGTAGTTTCTTCAGTAGGCAGGTGAAAAAAACTGTTCATCAGCGACTCTAGATTTAAGTTGCTGCTGATGTAATACGTCCCCAAAAAGGCAGTAGTACATTGTAACTTCACCGCAGAATGGCTAATAGGATTAGGACGTACGTATATTTCCTATTAATACACCCCGTAAATGGCTGTAGTACAAGGTGACTTCGCCGCAGAATGGCAAATGAGACATATCTTTTTTTTAACTATTAATACACCCTCAAAAAAGTAGAACAATGTAAATTCACTGCAGAACGGCTAATAGGTCGTATGTATACTTCATATTCTAGTCTGATGAATCAGGCACTGGTGTGTGGAAATCCTGACTGATCCATGCCTTATTTATCTTTGCAAAGGTCATTTTCTCCACATTTTGGGTGGACAGACAAGTTCTCCTTTGGGGTAACTATGTTTACCACCACACTAAACACCCACTCTGATGCCACATTGCTGGCCAGGCTGGAAAGCTTGTACAGGGCAAACTTGGCCAGTTGTGGCCACAAATCAAGTTTGGCTGCCCAGTAGTCCAGAAAATCTTCGATGTGGGGTGGCAGGGTGCAGTCCAAGTATGCCACCACCTGCTGGTTCAGGTTCTGCTCTATGTTCACCTGCTGCTGCTGGTGAGTAGTTTATTTCAGTAGACGGGTGAAGAAAACTGCTCATCAGCTATTCTAGACTTAAGTTGCTGCTGATGTAATACACCTCAAATGCACCCCAAAAAAGGCTGTAGTACATTGTAACTTCACAGAAGAAAGGCTAATAAGACATATGTGTGTTTCCTATTAATATACCCTGTAAATTGCTGTATCACACAGCACTTACAATACAATAACAAGCAAGGTTTGCTGGAATTACTGAGCTATAATATAGTAAAAACCTAAAAGCAGCAGTATAACAGCAATTTGGATCCCCAATTAGAGCAGCAAGATATAGTAGAATTGCTCCTTTTACCCAGGCTGTACACTTCCCTATTGCACCCTGTTCTCCTTTTATGGTGTGAATAATGCCTCCCTATCCTTTCCTTGCACTATGAATAATATTTCCCTGAACTTCTAAATAATTTTTTCAGCAAAATAACGTTTTTCTTAGCACTGTCCCTAGCATCTGTCATATCTCTCTCTGCACTAAGTACACTTGAAAATGGCTGAATCCAAGATGCCTGAGGCTATTTATAGGGCTGTGGCATCACAGGGGGTGGCTGGCTGCTGATTGGCTGCATGCATGGCATTGTGGTTGATCTCTCATTCCCAGAGTTCATTACTTCATGTCCAAACATGTGCAGCAGCCATTTTAGGAAAACAGATGATTAGTTTCCACAAAGCGTGAGGAAATTTGACTTTGGTGCAAATCACACCCCACCCCAACAAGTTTGCAAGGTTGGCAGATGTGGGGGGTGTCAGTTCAGGGAGAGCACTGCTGTAGTCGGACCCTTCCTCTGCCAGTCAGGGGAATGTCAGCTCCAGTAAGCAGGGGACCAGGAGTGCAGGGCTCGAGTTCAACACATTGCGGATCCGGTTGACAGATTACTGGAAGGGGCAGGAGAAGATCCAGAGGTGATGGTCCATATCGTAACACATGACAAAGTTAGCCACCCAATTATTACCGGACAGAAGTAAATAGCAAATTGTTGACTCACGAAACGTGAAGCCATATATATCACCCAAAAATTGGACCACAATTTTCAGCAAATGAAAACTGAAAAAACTTTATTAACAATGATAAATACATACATGTTAAAACAAGGCAGCACAAAGGTGGGACACAATGATGAGGAACAGGAACCAAGGGGGGGCTGGGAGGTCAGCACACCAAAAAACAGGGAGAGAAAAAAATTGCAAATAGACCAGAAATGAATAAATGAAACTCCAAGGCTCCAATGAGCAATAAACCCCGGGCAAATATTGCAGCAAAGGTAAATGTAGGAGCAAAAACTTGGAATTTGGAAAAAGGTAAGTAGTCATACCCTGAATGGTGTGTCGATCTCTCAGCCGCCTCCTGACCCAACGCCATTTCGCCAGAGACCTGGCTTCTTCCGGGGAAGAGTTTCATTTATTCATTTCATCAATATTAGCAATTTTTTCTCTCCCTGTTTTTTGGTGTGCTGACCTCCCAGCCCCCCCCCCCCCCTTAGTTCCTGTTCCTCATCCTTGTGTCCCACCTTTGTGCTGACTTGTTTTAACATGTATGTATTTATCATCGTTAATAAAGTTTTTTCGATTTTCATTCGCTAAAGATTGTGGTCCAATTTTTAAATGACAAAGTTAGAGGTAGGTGGAGCGTCCTTAAAATTTTTCCAAAATACTACCTGTACCACGAGCCACACAAGAAATGCAGGGGGAGATTAGGGAGGTTAACAAGTAGCTCATGAACTGGGGTAGGAAGGAGGGGTTTGGGTTACTGGAGAACTAGGCGGACTTCTCTGTCGGCTAAAGACTCTATCGTAGGGATGGGCTGCACCTCAATGGGGAAGGGGCAGATGTGTTGAGGGGGAAGATGCCTAGAAGGTTGGAGGAGTGTGGAAACTAGGGACTGGGGGTGGGTAATTACATTATAGGATAGTGCAGGTACAGACCGGGGGGCAAGGTAATGTGACTGGGGGAGGAATGGAAGGAGGAACTAGAACAGTTCAGAAGCAAAGGTGTAGGGTAAAAAATATACATAAACCTCTTAATTATATGTATACTAATGCCAGAAGCCTGACTAATAAAACTGGTGAACTGAAATTAGTGATGTGTGAGGAGGACTATGACATAGTGGGAATAACTGAGACATGGCTGGATGATAGCTATGACTGGGCAGTTAATGTACAGGGTTATAGTCTGTTTAGAAAGGTTCGCCAAAACCAGAGAGAGGGAGGGGTCTGCCTTTTTGTAGTCCTGTCTAAAGCCCAGAGTCCAAGAAGATATAAGTGAGGAACATGAACATATGGAGTCACTGTGGGTAGAAATACATAGAGGCAAAAACAATAATAAAATACTAATAGGACTTTAATATAAGCCACCTAATATACCAGAGTACACAGAGAATCTAATTCAAAATGAGATAGACGAGGCAGCAGACCATAATAAGGTCATTATTATGGGGGACTTCAACTACCCAGATATAGATGGCAAAACCGAAACCTGTATATCTCATAAAGGAAACAAGTTCTTGGCAATAACCAAAGACAATTACCTTTCCCAACTAGTTCAGGACCCGACTAGAGGGATAGCCATACTGGACTTCGTATTAACCAATAGACCTGACAGAAAAACAGATGTGCAGGTTGGAAGACACCTGGGAAATAGTGACCATAAAGTAATAACCTTCCAATTGTCATTCAAAAGAGAGTTTCTCCAGAGAGGAACAAAAATGCCAAACTTCAAAAAAGCTAAATTTAGCCAACTAAGAGAGGCCATAGGCCTAACTAACTGGGACAAAGTCCTCAAAATAAAAATACAGCCACAAAATGGGATATTTTTAAAAGCATCCTAAAATCTAATTGTGAGAGGTACATACCTATGGGAATAAAAAGTTAAGGAACAAGAAAAAGTTAAATAGAACTGTAAAGAAAGCAATAAATGACAAAAAGAAAGGATTTAAATCATTAAAACAGGAGGGTAGTGAGGAAGCACTGAAAAGCTATAAGAAAAAAAAAAATAGAATATGTAAAAAACAAATAAAAGCAGCCAAACTAAAGACCAAGAGATTAATTGCCAAAGAGAGCAAAACGAACCCTAATATGTTCTTCAATTATATAAATGGTAAATAGTATAAATCTGAAGGTGTCGGCCTTCTACAAAGTAATGAGGGGGGAGTTGCAGAGAGCGATGAGGAGAAAGCAAAGCTATTAAATATGTTTTCTCCACTGTATTCACTGAGGAAAATAAACTGTCAGATGAAATGCAGAATGTAAAAGTAAATTTCCCATTAAAAGTGCCCGGTCTGACCTAGGAAGAAGTATAGAGGCGTCTTAAAAAGATTAAAATAGACAAATCGCCAGGACCAGATGTCATACACCCCAGTATCCTAAGATAATTAAGTAATGTCACAGCCAAACCCTTATATCTGATATTTAAGGACTCTATACTAACAGGGAGTGTTTCAAAGGATTGGTACATAGCAAATGTGGTGCCAATATTCAAAAAGGGTCCAAAAACAAAGCCTGGAAACTATAGGCCTGTAAGTTTAACATCTGTCGTGGCTAAACTGTTTGAAGATTTTCTAAGAGATGCTATCTTGGAGTGCCTAGTAACATAGTAACATAGTATATAAGACCGAAAAAAAGACATTTGTCCATCTAGTTCGGCCTGTTTCCTACAAGTTGATCCAGAGGAAGGCAAAAAAACCCTGTGAGGTAGAAGCCAATTTTCCCCACTAAAGGGGAAAAAAATTCCTTCCTGACTCCAATCAGGCAATCAGAATAACTCCCTGGATCAATGACCCCTCTCTAGTAACTGTAGCCTGTAATATTATTACACTCCAGAAATACATCCAGGCCCCTCTTGAATTCCTTTATTGTACTCACCATCACCACCTCCTCAGGCAGAGGTTCCATAGTCTCACTGCTCTTACTGTGAAGAATCCTTTTCTATGTTTGTGTACAAACCTTCTTTCTTCCAGACGCAGAGGATGTCCCCTCGTCACAGTCACAGTTCTGGGGATAAATAGATGATGGGAGATATCTCTGTACTGACCCCTGATATATTTATACATAGTTCTTAGATCTCCCCTCAGTCGTCTTTTTTCTAAAGTGAATAACCCTAATTTTGATAACCTTTCAGGGTACTGTAGTTGCCCCATTCCAGTTTTTACTTTAGTTGCCCTCCTCTGAACCCTCTCCAGCTCTGCTATGTCTGCCTTGTTCACAAAAGCCCAGAACTTTACACAGTACTCTATGTGTGGTCTGACTAGTGATTTGTAAAGTGGTAGAACTATGTTATCATGGGCATCTATGCCCCTTTTGACGCAACCCATTATCTTATTGGCCTTGGCAGTAGCTGCCTGACACTGGTTTTTGCATCTTAATTTGCTGTTTCTTAAAATTCCTAGATCCTTTTCCATGTCAGTGTTACCGAGTGTTTTACCATTTAATATGTACGGGTGACTTGCATTATTCGTTCCCATGTGCATAACTTTACATTTTTCAGTGTTAAACCCCATTTCTCTGCCCAAGCCTCCAATCTATCCAGATCCCTCTGTAGCAGAAAACTGTCCTCTTCCATGTTAATTACTTTACACAGTTTAGTGTCATCTGCAAAAATAGATATTTTACTGTGCAAGCCTTCTACAAGATCATTACTAAATATATTGAAGAGAATAGGGCCCAATACTGACCCCTGAGGTACCCCACTAGTGACAGTGACCCAATCTGACTATCTACCGTTAATAAACACCCTATGTTTTCTGTCACTCAGCCAGTTACTTACCCACATACAGACATTTTCTCCCAGTCTGAGCATCCTCATTTTATATACTAACCTTTTATGAGGTACAGTGTCAAATGCTTTGGAGAAGTCCAGATATACGACATCCATTGATTCGCCGCTGTGAAGTCTAGAACTTACCTACTCATAGAAACTGATTAAATTTGTTTGGCATGACCGATCCCTCATGAAGCCATGCTGATATGGCGTTATTTCATTATTTTCATTGAGATACTCCAAGATCTCTTAGAAACCCTTCAATCCGTTTACCAACAACAGATGTTAAACTTACCGGCCTATAATTTCCAGGCTCTGTTTTTGGACCCTTTTTGAATATTTGTACCATATTTGCTATGCGCCAATCCTGTGGAACATTCCCTGTCAGTATAGAGTCCGGAAATATAATAAATAAAGGTCTGGCTAGGACATCACTTAATTCACTTAGGATACGGGGGTGTATGCCATCCGGTCCTGGCGATTTGTCTATTTTAATCTTTTTAAGTCGCTGTTGTACTTCTTCCTGGGTCAGACAGGGCACTTTTAATGGGGAATTTACTTTTACATTCTGCATTTCATCTGACAGTTTATTTTCCTCAGTGAATATAGTGGAGAAAAAAATATTTAATAGTTTTGCTTTATCCTCATCACTCTCTGCAACACCCCCCCCCCCCTCATTGCTATGTAGAGGGCCGACTCCTTCAGATTTATATTTTTTACTATTTGCAGTTGTGTTCAAAATTATTCAACCCCCACTGAAATTGAGTGTTTTGGCCAGTTTGACATTGATTTTGATCATTTCAGTCATCTTGTTTACAATTAAATCAAAGAGGCATGAAAATAATGAAATAACCACAAATGTCTTTTCTGTGCTCACATCATTATCGGTTTTATTCAACCCCCAAGTGACATTCAATCTTGGTACTTAGTACAACATCCTTTTGTAGTTATAACAGCTTTTAAACGTGAAGCATAGCTTGACACAAGTGTCTTGCAGCGATCTACGGGTATCTTCGCTCATTCTTCATGGGCAAAAGCCTCCAGTTCAGTCACATTCTTAGGCTTGCGTGCTGCAACTGCTTTCTTTAAGTCCCACCAGAGGTTCTTATTCGGATTTCAGTCTGGTGACTGCGATGGCCACTTCAAAATGTTCCAGCCTTTAATCTGCAACCATGCTCTAGTGGACTTGGAGGTATGCTTGGGATCATTCTCCTGTTGAAAGGTCCAACATCTCCCAAGCCTCAGGTTTGTGACGGACTGCATCACATTTTCATCCAATATCTCCTGGTACTGAAGAGAATTCATTGTACCTTGCACACGCTGAAGCTTCCCTGTACCTGTAGAAGCAAAACAGCCCCAAAGCATGATTGACCCCCCCGCCATGCTTCACTGTAGGCAAGGTGTTCTTTTCTTCATAGGCCTTGTTCTTCCTCCTCCAAACATAGCGTTGATCCATGGGCCCAAACAGTTCTAATTTTGTTTAATCAGTCCACAGAACACTATCCCAAAACTTTTGTTGTTTGTCCACATGACTTTTGGCATACTGCAGTCAACTCTTCTTATTCTTTGGAGACAGCAAGGGGGTGCGCCTGGGAGTTCTGGCATGGAGGCCTTCATTACGCAGTGTGCGCCTTATTGTCTGAGCTGAAACTTCAGTACCCTCATCTGACAAATCTTTTTTCAGGTCCTCAGCAGTCAGACGGGAACTTTTCTCCACTTTGCGCTTCAGGTAGCACACTGCAGTCGAAGTCAGCATCTTCTTTCTGCCACGACCAGGTAGCGTTTCAACAGTGCCCTTTGCCTTCAATTTGCGAATCATGCTTCCTATGGTGTCTCTTGGTATGTTTAACATCTTTGCAATCTTCTTATAGCCATTGCCCTTCCTGTGAAGAGAAATCACCTCTTCTCTTGTCTTCCTGGACCATTCTCTTGACTTCACCATGTTTGTAAACACACCAGTAAATGTCTAGAAGGAGCTGAGTATCACAGTCATTTTAAATCTGCCTAATTGGTGCTTATTATGCTTGATTGCTGCTCCTTGACATCCACAGGTGTTTTCAATACCTGATCGAAAACACTTGAATGGACCTCTGTTCTTAAGAGTGGTAGTCTTTAAGGGGTTGAATAATTGTGTCAATGAAGAAATCACAAAAAAAACATTTAATACTGTATTACAAAAACAATTGATGTCATTTTAGTTGCATTTGGTTCTTTAAAAAGTCCTTGTAAGATTTCATTCTGAACACAATTACAAATGTACACTAAATTCCCTAAACCCTTTACAGCATTGGGGGTTGAATAATTTTGAACACAACTGTATATAATTGAAGAACATTTTAGGGTTAGTTTTACTCTCTTTGGCAATTAATGTCTTGGTCTCTAGTTTGCCAATTTTTATTAGTTTTTTACATATCCTATTTTTTTCCTTATGGTTTATCAGTGCTTCCTGGCTCCCCTCCTGTTGTAGTGATTTATATGCTTTATTTTTGTCATTTATTGCTTTCTTTACAGTTCAATTTATCCACATTGGTTTCTTATTGTTTCTTAGCCTTTTATTCCTATAAGGTATGCACCTCTCACAATTAGATGTTACAATGCTTTTAAAAATCTCCCATTTTGTGGTAGTATTTTTATTTTTGAGGACTTTGTCCCAGTTAGTTAGGCCTATGGCCTCGCTTAGTTGGCTAAATTTTCCTTTTTTAAAGTCTGGTATTTTTGTTCCTCCCTTTAGAAACTCTCGTTTGAAGGATAATTGAAAGGTATTACTTTATGGTCACTATTTCTTAGGTGTCCCCCAACCTGCACCTCTGATGTTCTATCAGGTCTATTGGTTAATACTAAGTCCAGTATGGCCGTCCCTCTAGTGCGGTCCTGAACCAGTTGGGAAAGGTAATTGTCTTTGGCTATTGCCAAGAACCTGTTTCCTTTTTGGGATGTACAGCTTTCAGTTTCCCAGTCTATCTCTGGGTAGTTGAAGTCCCCCATAATAACAGTTCATTATGATTTGCCAATGAAATTAATAAGCAAATAATGCCATATCTGCATGGCTTTATGAGGGATCAGTTTCTATGAGGAGGTAGGTTCTAGACTTGACAGCGGCAAATCAATGGATGTCTTATATCTGGACTTCTCCAAAGCATTTGACACTGTACAGCATCAAAGGTTATATAAAATGAGAATTTTTGGACCGGGAGAAAATGTCTGTATGTGGGTAACTAACTGGCTCAGTAAGAGAAAACAGAGGGGGGTTATTAATGGTACACACTCAGATTGGGTCACTGTCACTAGTGGAGTACCTCAGGGGTCAGTATTGGGCCCTATTCTCTTCAATATATTTAATAATGATCTTGTAGAAGGCTTGGAGAGTAAAATATAAATTTTTGCAGATTACACTAAATTGTGTAAAGAACTTAACACCGAAGAAGACAGTATATTGCTACAGAGGGATCTGGATATATTGGAGGCTTGGGCAGAGAAGTGGCAGATGAGGTTTAACTCTGACAAATGTAAGACTGCACATAGGAAGGAATATGCAAGTCATCTGTACTTACTAAATGGTAAAACACTGGGTAACACTGACATGGAAAAGGACCTAGGATTTTTGGTGACCAGCAAACTAAGCTGTAGAAACCAGTGTCGGGCAGCTGCTGCCAAGAACAATAAGATAATGGGTTGCATCAAAATGGGCATAGATGCGCATCATGAGAACATAGTCCTACCACTTTACAAATCATTATTCAGACCACACATGGAGTACTGTGTACAGTTCTGTGCTCCTGTGAACAAGGCAGAAATAGCAGAGCTGGAGAGGGTTCAGAGAAGGGCAACCAAAGTAATAACTAGTTGTGGTGGGGGGGACTACAGTACCCTGAAAGATTATCAAAATCAGAGTTATTCACTAAAACAAGACGACTGAGGGGAGATCTAATAACTATGTATAAATATATCAGGGGACAGTACAGAAATATCTCCCATCATCTATTTATCCCCAGGACTGTGACTGTGACAAGGGGGCATCCTCTGCGTCCAGGGGATAGAAGGTTTGTACACAACCAAGAGCTGTGAGACTATGGAATTCTCTGCCTGAGAAGGTCGTGATGGTGAGTTCACTAAAAGTGTTCAAGAGGGGCCTGGATGTATTTCTGGAGTGTAATAATATTACAGGCTATAGCTACAAGAGATGGGTCGTTGATCCAGGGAGCTATTCGTAATGCCTGATTGGAGTCGGGAAGGAATTTTTCTCCCCTTAAGTGGGGAAAATTGGTTTCTACCTCACAGTTTTTTTTTTGCCTTCCTCTTGATCAACTCGCAGGATAACAGGCCGAACTGGATGGACATATGTCTCTTTTCGGCCTTATAAACTATGTTACTAAACTCATTTACACCAATAATTACACCAAAGCTACGACTCTAAGGGTAGTTCGACCATATATATTGATGACCTATCGTCAAAATAGGTCACCAATATCAGATTGGTGAGGGTCCGGCACCCCCACCGATCAGCTGTTTGACAACTTTACACTACACATCATCTCCTGTGGAGTGGCGGCATAGTGTAATTACAAGTACTCACTTCATTGACTTGAATTGAATAAGCATTTGTATTATACTGCACTTCTGAGACAAAGTGTAGTGTAATGAAGAGGAAACGGCAGTCTCATGGAGCACTGCCTTCTCTTCAAAAAGCCCCCACCAATCTGATATTGATGACCTATTCTGAGGATAGGTCATCAATATATATGGCTGGACAACCCCTCTAAGTTCTCATGCATACAACAACATTTTCGGTTCATAATGTCTATTTTCTTTTAGTGGTCCATACTCCTTGAAGACCATTTTGGGTGATCATCTCAAAAAGTTTTCACTGTATATACTTGGTGTATATAGTATGGACTCCAAAGGTACATCTACATTTTAAAGTAAAGGCAGCAATTACAGTATTAAAGCAGCATAAAACAGCAGGCACCCAATGACTTTGGCGCCTGCTAAGCATCTGAGTAGACACCATCTTTAAAGTCTTAACATCTGCCTCACATGTATGGGGGATGTCAGAGAGGGGATAATGTTAATATATAGAAAATACCACTCATATCGGGTGTGAGAGTAAATTGCACGGCGCAGACGCAGTGACCGTGGATTAAAACAAAGGGGAGGGAGCCAGCGTTTTTTTAACCATCTCCCTGTTCGAAAAATCAATTCAATTGACCTTTCGGGGACCCTTGGTGTTGTACGTGGCTGGGTGGAGAAAGAAACCTTCAATGACATCACCGGGACGTGGCTAGCTTGGTATCCAACCTTGTGCAAATGGGGAGTTTGCGGTTGTGCAAATGGACTGTTTGCGGTGCATTAAAAGAGGAGTTTGGTATGTCAATGTCTGTGAAGCGGGCGTAACCCTTACACTACCTGATCGATACAACATCATACCTGATCGTATACACACACTGGATGTTTTAAAGCATGTTATTCCAAACAATTTAGGAATGTTACGTGATTTATGCCCTTTATGGATTAAAATCCGACTCTGCGTCCACTATGTAATTTTCCATGGGAGTTTTGCCATGGATCCCCCTCCGGCATGCCACAGTCCAGGTGTTAGTCCCCTTGAAACAACTTTTCCATCACTATTGTGGCCAGAAAGAGTCCCTTTGGTTTTTAAAATTCGCCTGTCTATTGAAGTCTATGGCGGTTCGCCCGGTTCGCCTGTTCGCGAACATTTGCGGAAGGTGGCGTTCGCTGTTCGCGAACTGAAAATTTTATGTTCGCGACATCACTAATTACTTATCTTCCATTCTATATTTATGGAACACCTAGGTTCAAACCATACGGTATGGAAGGTCCCTCCCCTGCTTCATGTTATTCTCTTGAAGAAGCATTGCATCCTAAAGGGCTGGGTCTCCACATCCATCCCTTCTTTAGGAGTTTTAATGTCACAATGGCATAAAATATTAAGTCTAGAATGCATAGGCACAATATGACACAAAGAATCACTAAATGGAAACCGGACAAGAAAGAGATGAAATAGACAAACTGATGGAACCCTTCAATTTCATCCAGTGGTATCTTGCTGGAAACCACTGGATGAATTATTACTGTGAAGAGGGCACAATGAGGTCATTACTGTGAAGGGGGCACAGATAGGGCATTACAACTGTAAAAGGGGCACAGAGGGCATAACTATTTTTTTTTTTAAGTATTGGGGGGGGGGGGGGTTGCCAGAGAAAGGACCCGCCCGGGTGGAAAACACCATAGGCACGCCACTGAAGCAGGGAACTTTTTGCTCCCCACTCCACCATTGAGCCGCCAGTGCTACACAGCAGCAGCAGCAGCACAATGTCCTCACACATAATCCTGCTGATCTGTGGAGGAGGAGCGGGCAGGCTGGGAATTAACCTCTTAACCTCTAAACCTTATTCACAGCAGTGCGATGTGTCACAGTATTCTGCTGCTGCTGATGGGGAGTGCAGATCATGGAAGGAGCCAGGTGATTGAGGTGAAGAGTATTTACTGTTTGTTTTTTTAACTTCCTGTGAAGGGGGCATTGGGAACATATCTTGGCATATCCACCATAAGAGGGCACATATATTGGCATATCTACTATGAAGAGGGAACACATCTTGGCCTATCAACTGTGAGGGGGCACATATTTTTGGATTTCTACTGTGAAGGGGGCACATATCTTGGCATATGTACTGTGAGGGGGCACATATCTTGGCATATCAATTGTAAGAGGGCACATATTTTGAGATATCTACTGTGAGGGGGCACATATCTTGGCATATCTACTATGAGAGGGGCACATATTCTGGCATATCTACTATGAGGGGGCACATATCTGTGAGTAGACCTGAGCGACTGAAACACTGGAAAGAAAATATAAGTAGGCACAAAAGGACTGATTCACATATATCCGCACTGTAGCATGCTCTGTGTAAGATATTTAATCTATAATACATGCAATTTTATTGCTGTAAGCGCCGTGCAAAATTCCCCAAGGGGGCCCACTGAGACTTTATTGCCTAAGGGCCCAAATTAACCTAGAGCCGGCCTTGGGTATAAGACCACAATTTTACCCCAATTACAGAATCAAGGATTAATGGAATTACTTATGTATAAAAGAATGTGAACACCCCTAAAATCGGTTGCATCAGGCTGCACTTTCACTCCAATTACAGAATCAAGCATAATGGAGTTAAAACAAAAACAAAAAAAAACTGGGCACTGGGCAATGAATATTTACACAGTAACAGCCATTTAATAACTTTGAAACATGCCTTGCTACCTAAAGGAAGAAGTTGTATTATTTAATATAATCAATTAGTGGTTTAAGATAAAACGCAACAATACCGCACGGGTACCGCATTGGTCCCGACGCACTTTTCTATTAGCCAAGAATTACACTGTTCTATTGGCCCCTACAATCTCCCAAAAGTGTGGATACCATCTCCCTATTATATCCCTATAGTATCTCAGTGCTGACACTGAACTGTTCAAAAATAATATATTTCAAATAAAATCTTTCCTAATCACTGTTGCTAGTGCTTGTCACATATATCCTTGCACTAACTTCACAGTAAAATGGTGAAGAACGGGCAGATTCAGGCTTTTTATAGGGCTTTGGCATCTGGCTAGCTGATAATTGTCTGGCTGCACGGCATTATGGGTGATCCCTCATTCCTCGGCTTCTTACTTTGACTTTCTATAATGTGCAGCAGCCATTTTGGGAAAAATTTGATTCATTACTAGAGATGAGCGAACTTTAAAAAATAGTTCAGCGTTCGGCGTTCGGGTTGTGGTAATCGCCGGCAATTACCACAACCCGAACGCCGAACTATTTTTTAAAGTTCGCTCATCTCTATTCATTACATAGAAACATAGAATGTGTCGGCAGATAAGAACCATTTGGCCCATCTAGTCTGCCCAATATACTGAATAATATGAATAGCCCCAGGCCCTATCTTATATGAAGGGTGGCCTTATGCCTATCCCATGCATGCTTAAACTCCTTCACTGTATTTGCAGCTACCACTTCTGGTAGCTTACCACTTACCACAAAGCTCGAGGAAATTTGGATTTGTAACAAATCTATTCTTTCCTGAAATTTGGATCAAATTCCACTTCGTCAACTTTGATTCACTCAATGGTACTCCAATGCTATTTCATTTTAGTAACTAAGATAGTGTTTTGTTTGATGCTTGGGTGTTGGTTATATAGTAATACAGTATTGTTGGAATGACAATTGCATTTCAAATACACTGCATATTCTACATTTTACATATAATTTAGCAACGGTCAATATGTAGTGTACGTAAAGCATCACAATCAACTCCGCTTCTTCTTAAAACAGAAGTGTTTTTTTTGTTTTTCTTTACCTCAGGTCACCCACAGTACTTTCAAGCTATTCTTTTGATTTAGTTAGGACAAAATAATCTTTGGAAAGACTTGACCTAAATTTTGCAGCTTTGATTTGTTTCTTCATAAAGAGATGGCATTAAAACTTGTATTTTGACACTGTGATCTATTTCATTTTTTTTCCGTATCTTCAGATACTGTAGTCATCACAAAGTCTTTTAATTGTCTCACATAACCTAATGCAGATGGCTTTCATTTTGGAGCTTTTAAAAGATCCATCTTATCTTGAATGGTTCTTAGATGAATAGATTAAAACAACATTGATGTTCTGGTTTTAGAAAGTCTGTTTGTTCTGTCACATTAATAAAAAAAAAAAAAAAAAAAACTTTCAAACCCCTTATCGCCTTGAGAACCAGAAAAAGTGCACACTCTATCAGGACAGATTGTGTTAAAGCCATGCTTTTCACTTAGATATTGAACAATTATGTTTCAATTTTATTGTGTTTGGATAAAAGAATGGGGAATGGCATAGGTCCTTTCGCTGTCCTCTTATAGGCTTCTGTCTCATCATGTTAACAAAGCATCAAGAAAATGGTGTCATATCTTAAGAACAGGTTGGATTTATTTATTTTGAAGGTCCTTCTTGACAGTCTAATTATTGTATTAGAAATGGCAAATCTTTCACCCTTGTAAAGAAGCACTTTAATTAGTTTCTGCAACCTAGGTGGCGAGCTGGATATGCGCATATCAATCTGCTTCATCTTGATGCCAAACTGCAGAAAATAGCCCATATACATGGGAAATGATGATCCTTTTTGCTCTGAACTATAAACTGCAACAGCAAGAATCCCGCTGTGAATAGTGCTGCTCTTTGCCATGCAGTTAACGGCTATACAACCATAAGGTGTCTGTAATGAAAAATGAATAATTAAAATCAAGTAATTGATTATTTTCTGGGCACAATTTACAACTGTTCAACAAGTTTGTAAGGAATTGAACAGGAAAGGATTTTACTTCAGGGCATGCATAATTTAAGGGTGCAATGCACTTGAGTGTTTTGTACGTTTGCTAAATTGGAATAAGCACATCAGGAAATGATTATTTACCAGGGAATATTAGTATTAGAAAATATCTATTGATTGCAATTGAATACCTACAGATAACAAGAAAATATGTATATTGCAAATTCTTATACACAAAGGCATTTTCTGAAATGAAAACAACACAGAACCCTTTTTCATATTTACAAGAGCGACACAAACACAATCTCAGGTTGTTGTTTTTTTGTTTTGTTTTTTTCCTTTCAAATGATGCTTCTGCCTTTAACTGCAATTTTCTTTTCACAAAGTAATTATAGGCATGGCAGATGCTAAAGTCATGTCAACCTGTGGAATGTTGTGTTTTGCATGTATCATCAACGGTATAATTGTTATTATTTCCTGAAAGGAATATCTTTAAGTGTGTACAATAATTAGACCTGAGATTTTCCTTTTTCCTTCCCTTTTCATGGTGATGATGATGATTAGCATTAGTTTGACAATATATAACAAGCCAAAATTCTTACCATTAAAAAGTAATTTGTAAATTTGGTTATAATTGCTTTCTAAACAAGTGGTTGATACAATAGCCCAAGCATGACTGTAAAGGTTTATCCTTACTTACCTTGCCTCTTGGCTCAACATACCCTGAGATGAGTTGCATGAGAGGAGCAGCTTTTTTGGGGAGTTATTTATATGCAAACACCCAGTAGTTGTGACATGAATGACACAATGTATTGATTTTTGTAACTATGTCGCAATAATATACTGAGTTTGAATCATGTGTGGTGTTGAGGGTGAAACATACAATATGTAAATCAATATAATTATAAATTTCATTACAGCATGTTCTATTGTATTGCATGCTGAAAACAATGAAAGAGATTTACTCAACTCCATGTAACAGATATCTGGCACAAGTATCAAAAATAAATAAATTCCTACATGATATGCCACATATGGTATGCCAAATTTATTACATACTTTCGAAACGTTTTACTTCTCTTTCAATAGTTTCGGAAAGTGTCTATAAAAAGGAGCATGGTTTGAATGAGTTAAAAACACCAAATTTGCTAAGGGTATGCACATTTGTATGTGAAATCGTAAAATAAAGCATGCCAGCTAATAAGTGGCACAAGGGAGAGAAAATTGTCTAACATGTCCAGCAAGTTTTGAAAAAAAAATAAATAAATAAATTAAATTAAAAAAAAAACATATATATATATATGATCTACAGTCAAATAAAACACAAAGCTTGAGTGCCACATGATTAAATCTATAAAAAGGAGCATGGTTAGAATGGGTTAAAAGCAACAAATTTGCTAAGGGTATGCACATTTTTATGTGAAATCATAATATAAAGCATGCCAAGTGGCACAAGGGAGGGAAATTTGTCTAACATGTCCAGCAAGTTTTGAAAAAAAAATATATCTATAATTTCTGCTTATCTGGTGTAGTTTTATTCTAACATAATTTTATCTCATAATTTGTTTTTAAAAAAAATATTTCCCTTGCACAAGTGTACCTACAAGTACATTTATTCTACAGTCAAATAAAACACAAAGCTTGAGTGCCACATGATATTAAATTTGTATTCCATCATGATAGGATGCTTCTGCATTTCACCAACATGTAATCTTGGTATTCTATTTAAGTAAACAATATGAAACAATGTCTGATCTCTAAAGGAACACATATTATGACCTTGGGCCTTATTCACACAGCATTCATTCAATGAATTCCATCAGTTATTGTAAGCCAAAACCAGGTGTGAGTCAAAACACAGAACCAATACATATCTTTCCCTTATATCTTATTTCTATGTAGCCTCCATTCCTGGTTTTGGCTCACAATGACAGATGAAAATCACTGACCAAAACACCGACATATGAATAGAGCCTTAGTATTCAAAATATTGTCCCTTTAATAGTAATAAAAATATTTTTCTTAATAACCTAATCATTATGGGCAACCATAGTAGAGCTACGTTTACAAGATATTTGAAAATAACTATATAAAAGATATTACTGGTATTGTACATATCTCAAAAAAGTAGTGTTGATCGAGCACCAAGGTGCTCGGGCTGAACACATTGGGATGCATGGGTGCTCTACAGAGCAACTAAACACAATGGAAGTCAATGGGAGAACCAGAGCATTAACCCAGGCACCCCCTGCTCTGAAGATGGGAGGGTGTCTAGTTCACAGGAAAAGGACAGAAATTGATGGAAACACCACTGAAAAGGCTCGAGAACAGCATGGGGACGATGTCTGGATGCTTCTTGGACTCCCAGATCGTATACAAGGAGATACATAACTTATACCAGCTGTACATGTATAATTATATACAGGATATACCCAGATTATACCAGCACGCTTCATATCACTATATTCAAGGCAATATATAACTTATACCAGCTGTACATATATAATTAAATACAGAAGATACCCAGGTTATACCAGCATGGTCCATATAACTATATACAAGAAGATGTCTAACTAATACCAGCTGTACATAAATAATTATATACAGGAGATATCCAGGTTATACCAGCATGGTCCATATCACTATATACAAGAAGATGTCT
Organism: Bufotes viridis; assembly: GCA_033119425.1. Classification (NCBI taxonomy): domain Eukaryota; kingdom Metazoa; phylum Chordata; class Amphibia; order Anura; family Bufonidae; genus Bufotes; species Bufotes viridis. The sequence continues at coordinate 382,832,439 of CM065591.1, forward strand.
AACTTATACCAGATAGATATTATTTAAATGGCTGAGATGTACCTTTTCTTCAGAATGTTATTCAGATACAAAGAATGTGTTTCACCTCATGCTTTGCTGCTTAGACAGACAGTTGACTACCTGAGATATCTAGTAGGGCTGTTTGGCTGAGCATGCTTGCTCAACACTAGAGGAGACATGAAGTACAGAGAGGAGAGAGAGGACACACTGTGGTAATGGAGACTGCATACAAGTGCTGCTTATTAGCCACATCTGTCCTCTCGTTGCAACAGGAGCTCTACCACCACCACCAGCAACACGACCAGAGTCAAGTCCCTTATTTGATGCTCTCCTCATTCTTTGAGGTCACTCACTGAACTAACAGACAGATTAAGGCCTCATGCACACTGCCGTTGTTTTGGTCCGCGTCCGAGCCGCATATTTTGCGGCTCGGGCGCGGAGCCATTCAATTCAATGGGGCCGCAAAAGATGCGGAAAGCACTCTGTGTACAGTCCGCATCTATTGCTCCATTCCGTGGGCCTGCAAAAAAAATAGAGCATGTCCTATTATTTTTCGTTTTGTGGACAAGAATAGGCATTTCTACAATGGGCCATGTTTCGGTTCCGTGTTTTGCGGACCGCAAAACACATACGGTTGTGTGCATGAGGCCTAACTATATTAATTTTCCTGTCACGTATGCAGTGCAGGTGTACCGCACACCAAAAGTGTATATATTTCACCCCCCGAACTAACAGACGGATTAACTATATTAATTTCCCTATCACAAATGCAGTGCAGTTTTACCTCACACCAAAAATGGGTATATGTCACCCCCCGAACTAACAGACATTAACTATTATATTTTTGTGTCAGAAGTACAAAGATGGTGCATTGCACCGACAAAAAAAATCACTATAGGCCACCCAAAGTGTTGAGCGAACCCGAACTGTAATGTTCGGGTTCATACGGAACTTTAGGGTTTTTGGTACCCGGACCCGAACCCGGACATTTCCGTAATAGTTTGGGTTCGAGTTCGGTGTTTGGCGATTTCTTGGTGCTTTTTGAAAGACTGCAGGGCAGCCAATTCACAAGCGTCTCACTAGTCTGCCCTTAGAAGCCCTTACTGGGCAGTAAGTTTTCACTACCCTCGGCGCATGTGCAATTGGCCGTGATTTTTCCCTACCGTAGGCACTAGACAAGCGTTAGCCGCGCATGTGCACTGGGCTGTAAGTTTTCACTACCCTCAGCGCATGTGAAATTGGGCATGAGTTTTCCCTACCCTATGCGCGTTCACAGTTAGCCGCACTTGCCTGCTTTAACTCCTACTCAGCCACTCAGCAAGCGAGCAGCGTGACACACCTCCATCCACACCCGCAAACATCACTTCCGGTGCGGTTGCGTCAGAACCGGAAATGACCAGGGTATGGAAAGTTCATGGGTAGGGAAAAATAACGGAACAATGGCTCCAGGTTCATGTGGGCCCTTGGACGATAAATCCCAGTGAGCCCCTTTCAGGCATTTTTTTACATTTACATGTCCCCCTGTGGCTCCCACATGGTATAATGACCACTTGTGGCCCTTCACACAGTATAATGACCGCCCCACACAGTCTAATGATCCCCAGTGGCCCCACACACAGTATAATGACCCCAAAATGGCCCTCCATTCAGAATAATAACCCCAATTCACCCCCCCTAATTCACAATAATGACACCCAGTGGTCCCCACACTGGGAGTTTTACTGTATGGAGGGGGAACTGGGGGTCATTATACCGTATAGTGGTCACTGGGGTCATTATATTGAATGGGGGCTCTGGGGGTCATTATACTGTGTAAGTATATTTTTTTTATTTTATTTTTATTTTTTAAACTTTTTTTTTTTTTTTTTTTTACCACTTTCTTATAATTCCCATAGGGAACTATAAGATGCCATCATCAGATTGCTATAGCATTAGCATTGGAATATATGAAAAAATCGCATATTTCCTATGGAGCCTATTACAGTCATAGGCTCCATAGGAATACTATGTAGTAACCTAGGTTTCATTCACAGAGACCTAGGCTACTACATGCATGCTCCGGCTCCCCCTTGTGGCCATCAGGGGAGCCGGAGCACAAACCGAAAATGAAACTTTCGGTTTTTGCGCGATCAGATGCCGTGGTCAGGATTGACCACGGCATCTGAGGGGTTAAATGTCCGCGATCGGCATCACTGCCGGTCACGGACATGAGCTGCGGGTGTCAGCTTGATGAATCAAGCGTTTACCCGCAGCTCATGCGCCCGCTCCGTGCGCCATCTTTAAAGTGTACGCCCTTCGTCCTTAAGAGGTTAATGAACGTGAGATTGTCCAAGTTGGCTATGGACAGGCAGCTGCGCTTGTCTGTGATAACGCCCCCAGCCGTGCTAAACACACTTGCATATTCTTGAATGGGGCCCCCCTCCCCCTGTAATTTTTTCGCAACCCCTTCCTTTCATCCTGCCCCATTCCTGTGGTTACTAAATATCGCTCTCTCAGACCAGGCAGCTGTTCCATCCATTTTCAACACTGTCTATACTGCCACTGTATATAATTTAATTGTATAATACTGTTGAGAGGGCCCTGACAAAGTCTTTTAGTCTTCTTCCTCCTGGATGGCCGCTTTCTTGGGAAGTGTTCTACCCGAGCATCAAGTGCTCGATCAACAGTATTCAACCCCCTGTGGATAATCTCCCATAAAAAGGAGGCTCATATATTCAGAGAGGAGTATTCCTTGTCTTGCCTTTAGCTTTATAGCTATACAGTGATGTCTGTGGTAACAGCACCTGAGATATCGTTATATCGAGATGAGATGTCACACACATGTGGAGTTAAGGTTCTCCAGTTGGCGCTCTATCTTGGCGTGGTGTCCATTTGGGACCTTGGATCTCTATGATCTCCTATGATCTCTGTCTTGTTACTGAGGGCACCTAGCACCCCTGGGCACGACAAGTATTATTACTGTATCGCATAACGGTACTCAATATCACCTATATGTGCAACTCGACATTAACTTTGTCTATTTCACTGTGTTATCAGTGTAGGAATCACTATTGTTGCCTATCTCCAGCCTCTGGTACCTGGGGGGCCATACTAGCATGATGATTAGATTGATATAATATCTGAGGACTAACATAAGTGTTTATCGATAAAATCCTTACATTACATGATACATTTATTAGATTACTATACCCTTCTGGATATTTTATTGTCCCAAACCTTAGCCCCTCATTAATATATGTATATATATATATATATATATATATATATATATATATATATATAACATTCCTTTGGGGGATGTGTTCTCATACGTTCTAAGATATGGTTTATCCTGGGTAAACTATCATTTTTGGAAGTGACTCTCTTTTAGTCCCCTGAAACAGCCATAGGGAAATGCATAGGGATGTGAGTTTATACCTTAGACATTGGTCATCATATGCGTGCTGATTAAAATATAATATACCTGCAAAAAATATCACTACATTTTGGTAAAAGGATAACTAATATATTTTATTTTTTCTGATATCTTGGCAAAATAACAAATGTAGTAACCTTTGGATTATACAGACACCTATTGCATAGTAAAGGAAACAGATTGTTGGTGGTGGTTTCATTCTGTGTCAGGGACTTACCCAGGACAATAGAAGGTTCCTGAAATGGGATTGCCCCTATCGGGGTTGCTTTCCATTATCAGGCAGGGCCTTTCTAGGATAGGGACAAAACTTATGGACAGCCTTTTCTGATTCCAGCCTGTGCCCTGCCAGATCTTGATACACAGATTGGGGCCGTGTGGGGTTTTAAACTATCTATTTAATAACGGTTATGTTTTAGTGGTGGGGGTTCTGTTATATTGTGGTAACCGCATCTCAGTTTCCTTTAGCACATACATCAGGTTTGAACACATTAGTGCAGAATATAAGCTCATTATGTTTATTTACATAAGAAAAAACTTTCTGCATTGAAAACTTTGTGCAAGTTCATCGCAATTTGCATGACATGGTGGTACAATTTGCAATATGCCAACGGTGTGTGACAAAATCCTCTAAAACCCGTCTCATGCATATATTACAAGACTGTGAAGATTCTAAATTACTTAGTTAAAACCATTTACATTTGCATAGCAAAAATGTTTGTTATTTACCAATTTTCTAAGCGATAGTCTGGACAACCACAATGCATGGAAAAAATCCTATTGAATACATTACATTTGTCTGAAGCAAGGAAAGGTTTTAATTAACAAATATAATTACAGACGTTGTATGTTTTAGCATAGATCATTTTTCCACATAAGAAGGGTTACGCCAATTGCAGCTACTTTCTATAGAAAGAAGTAAAAATGAATTACTGGTTGTCATTTGTGAAGGCTTGCAATCAAGCATGACATACAGTCAACTGTTCCAATAAATGCAAAGCAAATTAAGTTTTACTTTTTTTTTTTTATATTGTTTCATTTTACTGAAGAAAATTGATTTATACAAACATTTATATGAAGGTAGCTTCTTAGCTGTCAAGTACTTTGTACTATCTCCCCTGTGGTTTTAGTAAGAAGAATACTGCAGTGCTGTCTGCCAAAGCAGCAATTATACTTCGTTTGACTAATAATGTGCTCTCACTACTAGTATTGTCAGCATTGTCTGTGAAAGCAAAAAATTTGGTTCAGACAAGTTGTAAGGATTAGTGATGAGCGGCAGGGGCAATATTCGAATTCGGGATATTTCGCAAATATTTGGTAGAACATTCATCCTATATTTTGCGAATATCGTCTTGATTGCGAAAATCTGCAATGTAATATGCGCGTAATGCGCGTGCAATACAGGCGTTGGTCACTACAGCTATATTTTTTGAAATGCTAGAAGTTTTCTGAGACTGGAGAAAATGGTTGCCACGGCAGAACATTACAATAGCTTTATATGCAGATAGAGTGCTCCAATATATTTGCGATTGTGAAAATCAGCACTAATGATGTGAATATTTTGGCGCAATACGTGTAACTTCACATTTTAACAGGTCTGACTACATATTAGTGATTGGGGCACTAAGTATTGTTGTGAACTTGTGATGTCACAGCACTATGTATGTATGTAGCCTACATACATACATACAGACATACATCAGCTAAACTACACTCACCTAAAGAATTATTAGGAACACCATACTAATACGGTGTTGGACCCCTTTTGCCTTCAGAACTGCCTTAATTCTACGTGGTATTGATTCAACAAGGTGCTGATAGCATTCTTTAGAAATGTTGGCCCATATTGATAGGATAGCATCGTGCAGTCGATGGAGATTTGAGGGATGCATATACAGGGCATGAAGCTCCCATTCCACCACATCCCAAAGATGCTCTATTGGGTTGAGATCTGGTGACTGTGGGGGCCATTTTAGTACAGTGAACTCATTGTCATGTTCAAGAAACCAATTTGAAATGATTCAAGCTTTGTGACATGGTGCATTATCCTGCTGGAAGTAGCCATCAGAGGATGGGTACATGGTGGTCATGAAGGGATGGACATGGTCAGAAACAATGCTCAGGTAGCTTGTGGCATTTAATCGATGCCCAATTGGCACTAAGGGGCCTAAAGTGTGCCCAGAAAACATCCCCCACACCATTACACCACCACCACCAGCCTGCACAGTGGTAACAAGGCATGATGGATACATGCTCCCATTCTGTTTACGCCAAATTTGGACTCTACCATTTGAATGTCTCAACAGAAATCGAGACTCATCAGACCAGGCAACATTTTTCCAGTCTTCAACAGTCCAATTTTGGTGAGCTCGTGCAAATTGTAGCCTCTTTTTCCGATTTGTAGTGGAGATGAGTGGTACCCGGTGGGGTCTTCTGCTGTTGTAGCCCATCTTCCTCAAGGTTGTGCGTGTTGTGGCTTCACAAATGCTTTGCTGCATACCTCGGTTGTAACGAGTGGTTATTTCAGTCAACGTTGCTCTTCTATCAGCTTGAATCAGTCGGCCCATTCTCCTCTGACCTCTAGCATCAACAAGGCATTTTCGCCCACAGGACTGCCGCATACTGGATGTATTTCCCTTTTCACACCATTCTTTGTAAACCCTAGAAATGGTTGTGCGTGAAAATCCCAGTAACTGAGCAGATTGTGAAATACTCAGACCGGCCCATCTGGCACCAACAACCATGCCACGCTCAAAATTGCCTAAATCAACTTTCTTTCCCATTCCGACATTCAGTTTGGAGTTCGGTAGATTGTATTGACCAGGACCTAAATGCATTGAAGCAACTGCCATGTGATTGGTTGACTAGATAATTGCATTAATGAGAAATAGAACAGGTGTTCCTAATAATTCTTTAGGTAAATGTATATCACTACCTAACCTACACTACACTATCTCCCAATAACTATCTGTAATATATATATATATATATATATATATATATATATATATATATATATCTATAGTAAACAGCCAGCAGCACTCCGTTGTAATCAAAACGTAATCGTGTTTTATTTACCCAGTGTCAAATAGCAGCGACGTTTCAACCGCTTATTGCGGTCTTTCTCAAGCTATACAGACATGTGTTACAACAGGGTTCGTAATTCATCACAGCAAATCATCCAATTAGCATAAAAACATCATATTTCATTATAAAATGACATCAATTGTTTTTGTAATACAGTATTAAATGTTTTTTTTGTGATTTCTTCAGTGACACAATTATTCAACCCCTTAAAGACTACCACTCTTAAGAACAGAGGTTAATTCAAGTGTTTTCGATCAGGTATTGAAAACACCTGTGGATGTCAAGGAGCAGCAATCAAGCATAATAAGCACCAATTAGGCAGATTTAAAATGACTGTGATACTCAACTCCTTCTAGACATTTACTGGTGTGTTTAAAAACATGTTGAAGTCAAGAGAATGGTCCAGGAAGACAAGAGAAAAGGTGATTTCTCTTCACAGGAAGGGCAATGGCTATAAGAAGATTGCAAAGATGTTAAACATACCAAGAGACACCATAGGAAGCATCATTCACAAATTCAAGGCAAAGGGCACTGTTGAAACGCTACCTGGTCGTGGCAGAAAGAAGATGCTGACTTTGACTGCTGTGCGCTACCTGAAGCGCAAAGTGTTGAAAAGTCCCCGTGTGACTGCTGAGGAACTGAAAAAAGATTTGTCAGATGCGGGTACTGAAGTTTCAGCTCAGACAATAAGGCGCACGCTGCGTAATGAAGGCCTCCATGCCAGAACTCCCAGGCGCACCCCCTTGTTGTCTCCAAAGAATAAGAAGAGTTGACTGCAGTATGCCAAAAGTCATGTGGACAAACCACAAAAGTTTTGGGATAGTGTTCTGTGGACTCATGAAACAAAATTAGAACTGTTTGGGCCCATGGATCAACGCTATGTTTGGAGGAGGAAGAACAAGACCTATGAAGAAAAGAACACCTTGCCTACTGTGAAGCATGGCAGGGGAACAATCATGCTTTGGGGCTGTTTTGCTTCTACAGGTACAGGGAAGCTTCAGCGTGTGCAAGGTACCATGAATTCTCTTCAGTACCAGGAGATATTGGATGAAACTGTGATGCAGTCCGTCACAAACTTGAGGCTTGGGAGACGTTGGATCTTTCAACAGGACAATGATCCCGAGCATACCTCCAAGTCCACTAGAGCATGGTTGCAGATTAAAATCTGGAACATTTTGAAGTGGCCATCGCAGTCACCAGACTTAAATCCGATTAAGAACCTCTGGTGGGACTTAAAGAAAGCAGTTGCAGCACGCAAGCCTAAGAATGTGACTGAACTGGAGGCTTTTGCCCATGAAGAATGGGCGAAGATACCCGTAGATCGCTGCAAGACACTTGTGTCAAGCTATGCTTCACGTTTAAAAGCTGTTATAACTGGAAAAGGATGTTGTACTAAGTACTAAGATTGAATGTCACTTGGGGGTTTAATAAAACTGATAATGATGTGAGCACAGAAAAGACATTTGTGGTTATTTCATTATAAATGTTATGTTATATTTGTCTGACTTACAAGTGCCTCTTTGATTTTATTGTAAACAAGATGACTGAAATGATCAAAATCAATGTCAAACTGGCCAAAACTCTCAATTTCAGTGGGGGTTGAATAATTTTGAACACAACTGTGTATATATATATATATATATATATATATATATATATATATATATAGAAAGAAACAAATCCACGGCACATCCGAAATGGTGAAAAAAAGAAAAGTTTATTCACCGAGTGGTAGCGACGTTTCAGTGCTCTCTATGGCACCTTTTTCAAGCAGTGTTAACATAGGGTGTGATAACAAACTTTAAATACATGTGTTCATGATACATAATTAGCAATTAGTAAAATTGATAACAATGTAAACAAAGTATAAATATATAAAAATACAAAGTAATCGAGTGATCATACTGATAATCAAATTGTCAGAAACATTATTAATGTGCATCACAATAAAATTCATCTTAACAAATGTGCAAAAATCAATACATGATCAAATATACGACGTGAATAATGTCAAGTGTCCCTGAGATGGTTAAAAATCAATTGTGCATAATTAAAAGCAAATAAAAACAATACCGGTGACGGGGAGCGATCATGTGCGGCCAGCATGGTGATGGATTCCTGCGCGTCCTGTACTGGTAAGTGCGCATGCGTCAAGACGATCATTACATCATCGACGCATCCTGTCGACGTATCACATGACTGGCATCACTATGGTGATTGTCAATACACCAGAGTCATGTGAGCGGAACAATCCAAAACACAATACACTTGCTCCAGATATTTACAAGCAAGATCGGAGGGAGAAAACGAGTATATGAACACCAGTCAAAATCGCAAAAACGCGCAATATAAGTAACGATGATCACTGGGTACCCACACAAATCACAAGTCAAAAGACCGTCATATTATATTCTAATGATTCATGAGGATTTTGAATGCCACCTCCTATTCGTGAACCAGGGACCCTGTGCCTACACATGTGATACAGTGATTCCTCACTGGACACAATGTTGTCACCTCTCTTTATGGGGCACTCACCATTTTCATGGTGAGAAAACCCCAATCGGGTTCCTATCGGTTATAAGGAATTTCACATACCTCCTCAGCATCAAAGTAAAACTACTGAATAAAGGGGATCGAGTTTGTGTGGGCACACCGGGACCAAAAAATAAAATAAGACATCAATGATACAGTTCCAAATACTCATTGTCGCACACCGATGTTGCATTGTGTTGAAAATAAACAAAATAAATATATATTTATATTGATCGCTGGCCGAAATGATCATTCCTTCCATCATCGGGATATTAACTGCAAGAGACAAAAAAAGTAAACATTAGTTTCAAAACACACCCAGAGATGGGCAGCACAGTATAATGAACACTAACCATGCGAACAGATGTTACAATATCCATGGTCTGTAATCTACATTAAGACCCCCGGTTTGAGACTATTCAATCTGGCTATCCAATGGATTTCACGTTTTTTAGATCCAAGATTCTGTTTCCCCACGTCGAGATAACGGAATATGGTCAATCAGCATACATTTTAGATCATTTTCCTTATGATTTGCTTCCATGAAGTGTTTAGAGACCGGTAGGTCTGCCCTTCTTTTTCTAATCGTATATCTATGGTAATTACATCTGGTTTTGAACTCCAAAGAAGTTTCCCCACGTAAACAAGCCCACATGGGCACCACAAAGCATAGATCACAAAGGACGTGTCACAAGTCAAATAATGAGTGATAGAGTAAGTCTTTTTTGTTCCTGGGTGAACAAAGGTATCACCCTTGATCAAATAGCGGCAGTTGATACAATTTAAACAAGGAAAGCAACCCTTCTTCTGTAAGAAAAGGTGTTGCTGCCCCTGTTTCTTTTGAGGCCCTATATCTGTACGTACTATTCTATCTTTGAGATTTTTAGTACGACGATAGGACATTAATGGTGGAGATTTAAATTCATCTATTTTGTTGTGTCCACTTTTCAGGATCGACCAATGTTTGTACAGTACATCCCTGATGCGATAACTATCCTCAGTGTAGGTTGAAACCAACGGGATACGGTTCAATGTTTTGTCCGACCTAGTATGTTTTTTGGTTAGAAGTTCTGCTCTACTCTTGGTCTGTGTTACATCAATATGAGCATTCAATAGGTTAATCGGGTAACCTCTCTCTTGGAATGCTTTACTCATAGCACTCAATGAGTCCTCCACTTGACTGTCCTCACTCACTATCCGCTTTACCCGTAGGAATTGACTTAACGGCAATGATTTCAACATTGGTCTCGGGTGAGCACTATCAAATTTTAGCAATGTATTCCTATCCGTAGTTTTTTATATACCCCTGTTTGGGCCCGACCATTATGGACAGAAACGGTCGTGTCCAAAAAGTTGATGGTACTGTATGAATAATCAAGAGTAAACTTGATATCATCACTGATGGTGTTCAGAAATGCAAAAAATTTAATAGTTCACCCTCCGTACCAGACCAAATCAGGAAAATGTCATCTATGTATCGCCACCACCTCAACACATGTGTGAAGTGGGGCGACACATAGATGAATGACTCTTCCAGGGAGGAGACCGCCATGTTCGCATACGTGGGCGCCACGTTTGACCCCATGGCGGTCCTCCTCCGCTGCAAATAAAAATGATCCCCAAACAAAAAATAATTACAGGTCAAAACCAGATGTAACAATCGAAGGATGAAGTCCTGACACCCTGCTGACCATTCTGAGCCAGCCAATGCTTTCTTTGCCACCTCCAACCCAAAATCATGATTGATAGAAGTATAGAGACTGACAATATCAAATGAGGCTAAAATAGCCCCATCTGGTATTTGTACATCCGATAGTTTTTTAAGAAAATCCGAAGTGTCGACAATGTAAGAGGTGGCAGAGATTGCAAATTGTCTCAGGACTCCATCCAAAAAGATGGAAATGTTATTTAATAAGGAACCCCTCCCGGACACAATAGGTCTCCCGGGGGGGTGTTCCAAATTTTTATGTATTTTGGGGAGTAGATATAACATTGGTGTCGTGGGATGAACAATAGTTAGAAACTCCTGTAGCTGAGTGTCAATTAAGCCCGCAGTAATACCCTCAGTGAGTAATGAATTGATCTGTCGTTCAATATCCCATCTAGGATCCTTATTCAATTGTAAATATACCTCACTATCTGAGAGCTGACGCATGGCTTCCGCTATATAGTGCTCTGTGTCCATGACCACAACAGCACCACCCTTGTCAGCGGGTTTAATAGTGATGCTGTGCGGTCCTTCACTATTGTTTATATATAACATATATATATATATATAAGCTAACTAACTAACAATGTAATGCAATGATACAGGATAAGAAAGCACAGAGCACAGCAATAACACTGCTGTCTCTCTCAGATCTGCAAAATACTGCACACAATGGCTGCTGGGGAGGTTCTTATATACTAAAGGTATAGGCAACTTTCCTGTTTGTTCCTAGGGATGTTGCTTAGCTCAGACAAAGACATTGCAGCCTTCTCATTGGCCCACAAGCAAGAAGAAGGGAGGTATCATAGGTTCAGATAAAAAAAAATCTAGAATATTCGAAAATTACGAATATATATATCACTATTCTAAATATTCATGAATTATTGAAGTGGCGATATTCGCGATTAAAATTTGCGATTTGAATATTCACGCCCATCACTAGTAAGGATCTAAAACCGAAGTCCCTGCTTTTAAAACACTACTGAGGTGTATCATGTCTTCTCAGTCACATTTTTTAGTTCTTGTTGCCCTTTTTCTGCCTCTCTTGAAAGTTTTCTAAATAGAGGTCAGGGCTTAATGGGCCCATAACCTTACACATTTTTTGTCTTTCACACCAGAATTTGGTGTCACTTGCCGAAGAACGATAAACCAGCTTATAGCTGCCTAAGATTTTAGTTTCTGGTGCAAAAATAACCCAGAGATGCAACAAAATGTATTTAGTTAAATGTGTCTCTAAATAAAGTTAGCACATTTTAAGCTAGGATTTAGATTTCTGCTAGTGATGATCAAGCACCAAAGTAATCGGGTGTTTGGGTGTTCGGTGTTAATAGGAGACAACCAGGCACCCCCTGCTCTGAAGAGGGGAGGGTCCATGGTCCATTGGAAAAGGTCAGAAAGTGACACAAGCACCACTGAACTGGATCGGGAACAGCATGGGGACGATGTCTGGATGCATCTTGGACTCCCAGGTCGCTGCTGGGAACCATGTTATCCAAGTTGTACGCCACTTTTACAGACTGACAAAAATACGCACGCCCCCCAAAAAAAATAAATAAATAATCAATTTCACAGGAAGAATTGATAGGAAACATTCTTTCCTGTATATTCAATTGTATATAATGTGCAAGTGCTGCCAAAAATTACAAGCAAGAGGCACTCCAAAATAGCCTGTATATCACATAAAGGAGGGCCTCTTTCACATTGTGGTACAATTGTTCAGGTAGTGGGACTCCTACACTCATAAAGCCTATGCACTAAGTGAAAGGGCTGCCAAAAGTTACAAGGAAACGGCACACCAATTCACCATTTATTACAAATAAAGGATGACATCATACACACCGTTGAAAAATTATGATTGGTGGCATGCTGGTGACCCTCTATGATTGGTGACTTGGGGTGACATCACCGTCATGTGATCAGTGCAGGGGGCGTGGCTCAGCACTGGATTTGATCCAGTGCTGAGCCACGCCCCTGCACTGATCACATGACGGTGATGTCACCCCAGGTCCTTCGGCTTGTCCAAAGTTCGGGTTCGTGGAAGCCGCCCTTTATGGATTCCATATGCCAGGATAGTCTGCGGTAGTGGAATCCATAACCGGATGCGGCGATTACCCCAACCCGAACGCCAAACTAATTTTTGAAGTTCGCTCATCTCTAATTGGTACCTTTGATGCTCAAAATAAATCGATCTTTCAGATCCTGAAAAAGCACTGGCATATTCTGTGAGCAGACAATGATCTAAGGGCAGTTATCACACAAAATACAAGCGTCACCTACCGTCGAGGTAAAAACTTAAAGGACCTGTTGGTCCACAGTTTCTACCGACCTACATTGCCTAAAACCACCTGGCTTACATTCAATACAGTGGGTACTTACCCCTGCGGAGACTGCATTTTCTGCCCCCTTGTTAAGAGATGCCGGTCCTTTGTTAATCCTGTGGATAATAGGGAATACCAAACAAGACAATACATTAATTGTAAGACTAGGGGCATTGTGTATGCCATTCAATGTTCATGCCCTAAGATTTACGTTGGTAAAACGTCCCAGGAATTTAGAAGAAGGATCTGCCAGCATATAAGCAGCATTAATACCAAGGCGGATACATCAATATCTAGGCACGTCAGGGTCTACCATTGTGGTAATCATATCTCAAATTCTGGGGAATATTCAAAAAAAAAAACTGGGTGCCAGGAAGGGAGACCTAGATGCTATTCTATTGCAAGAAGAGACTAAGTGGATCTACTGCCTTGACAGCCTAAGTCCCATGGAACTCAATGAGGGCTTTGCGTTCACTTTCTTATGAGAATTATGGAGAGGTTTTGTTGTTTGTCATTTTTTCTTTTCTTTCATTTTCAAGGTATCAATGATATACCTATACTAATGTATATATACGCAATGAACCAAATAACAGTGTGTACCCCTTCTGCTGTTCAGATCGTTATCAATGGATACAAATATACTGTACTGGTAAAAATATGCTGCCAATTTAACTACTACTGTCATTTTGACAATTATGTTATTGCACTGGCCCTATTTCCATTTTTCCCTATGGCTAATACACTGCGATAATTCTATTCTATCGCATCATACCTAATAACGTTATGTATTTGTCTCTTTGCCAATGGCAAAAAAAATTTTTTTAGTTTTTTTTTGTTTAATTTTTCTTCATTTTTTATTTTTTTGCAAGATGCACAAGTCTGTGCGCATCTTAGTCTTGCGCAGCGCATGTGCATTTTAAGTAATAATAGTTCGCGGTTCTAACTCCATGCGTATCTTTTTAGTGCGCAGGACATCACTGATTACAAATGTGGGGATGCCCGTGATTGGTGGCTACCCTACCTTGTAAATGTTTGGGAACTAGTGCTATTGGCTGGCTATTTTGCTCCTTTCAATGCCATAGGATGACAAAGTTGTCAATCAGAACACAGCTTATTTAACTCTCCAGCTTGATGGGGACACTCATTGCTGCCCATTTACCCCTGAAGAAGCCAGAAGTCTGGTGAAACATGTTGGGGGGCAGTGTTAGTCTTTAAATGTGGCCTCTCACTCCACTAGCAATCAACTAATAATAGTCTGGTTGGACTCTGTTCAAATGCTTGGCACTTTAGTGTACTGATGTGAGCTGCAGCACTTAACTGTAGCTACCTCTGTTTGCAGGGCTAGCAGCCTTCAGGCTCAATGTCAGTTTAGACACATGATAATGGTGGCTGTGTTAATCTGACAGTGGTGTGAAGGTGCACAAGTCTTCACCACAAAATACGGCAAAGATGCCAGATATATCTTACTAGCAACCTGCTCTGCAAACAGTGACATCATAGTATGCTATATCTAGCAGTGATAGGATGGGAGATTGTGCACATCTCCCTACCCTCTCTCTTTCTGAATAACACCTCTATCCATAGGTGGAGTGTCGACTGTACTTTTAACAAATATTTTTTGGTTTATTAAAGTTGCATTCATCTCACACTTTAATTTTTAGTGTATGTCAAATAAAAGTGACGTTTCATAATAACCTGGGTCAAGATAGGCTTACTGCCCGTCTGGGCATCTGTTAAATAATATTTGTGTTAAATAACCTTACCAAGGCTAGGTCCATAGATGATTATTAAAGTTTCATGGGTACTACCCTCTGTAGCAGAGGCAACTGTATCCAGCTCCTCCTCCTCTTCCTCTTCATGGTCCAATTTGCACTGAGAACACAAGCTGTGGGTCGTCTGGCTATCACCCTGTGTAATTTCTTCCCCATTTCCTTGTCTGCCACATTCAGAGCGTCCTCCTTAATTGTGAGCAGCGATCATTTAAGTAGACACAGCAGTGGGATGGTTACGCTGAAAATAGCGTTATCGCAACTAACCATCTGTGTGGATTCATCAAAGTTTTTTAAAACCTCACAGAGGTCTGACATTAATGCCCACTCCTCGCTTGTGAATAGTTGCAGTTGACACAAAAGGCGACGACCATGTTGCAGCTGGTATTCCACAACTGCCCTTCACTGCTCACAAAGCCTGGCCAACATGTAGAATGTAGAGTTCCAGCACATGCTCACGTCACACAACAGTCGGTGAGCTGGAAGCCGCAAGCGCTGCTGCGGTGTTGACAGACCAGCTGAAGATGTGGACGACTTGCGGAAATGGAAACATGCGCGACGCGCCTTCACTAGTAGCTCTTGCAAATTGGGGTAGGTTTTGATAAACCGCTGAACCACTAAGTTTAAGACGTGTGCTAGGCATGGGATGTGTGTCAGGTTGCTGAGCTCTAAAGCCGCCACCAAGTTACAGCCATTGTCAGACAAAACCATGCCTGGTTGTATGTTGAGTGGTGAGAGCCACAGCTCGGTCTGGTCCCTTATACTCTGCCACAGCTCTGTGGCGGTGTGCTGTTTGTCCCCTAAGCAGATCAGCTTCAGCACGGCCTGTTGACGCTTACCCACAGCACCATTACACTGCTTCCAGCTAGCGACTGATGGCTGACTGCTGCAGGAGGTATAAGTGCAGGAGGAGGAGGCGGAGGAGGAGAAGAGGGGGTCGGAACCAGTAACATAGCTGCTGGCGGAGATCCTGACGGACGTAGGGCCCGCAATCCTGGCCGTGGGTAGCACCTGTGCCAACCCAGGATACAGCTCACTCCCAGCCTCCGCAACATTCATCCAGTGTGCGGTCAGGGAAATGTAGCGTCCCTTGCCACCAGCAATTGTCGATGTGTCTATGGTGAAGTGGAACTTCCCAGTAAGTGCTTTGGTCAGGGCACGGGTGATGTTTTGGGACACATGCTAGCATAAGGCGGGCACGGCAAACCGTAAAAAATAGTGGAGGCTGGGGGCTGTGTACCGAGGGACGGCTGCTGACATCAAGCTGCGAAGTGTCCATAAGCCTAAATGCCAACATTTCAAGGGCCAGTAATTTTGAGCATTTAGTGCTATGGCCTGTGGGTGGGTGGGTATTTGTGCTTGCATTCAAATGTCTGTGTTTTCGACATTTGGACGCTGAACTGGGACAGGGAAGTGGATCTTGTTGCTGACAGTTCATGCGAAGGTCCAAGTGTAGGGCGAGGGGCATCCGGGCCTGCGCCTTCGACAGGGGATTGGCCAGCAATGCGTAACACAAGGGAAGAGGAGGAAGTGGTGTGACCTGCAGACCCAGATTAAGAAACCAGGCATTCAGACCACTTATTAGGGTGCTTGGATGTCATGGGGCGGATCATGCTGGTGTTGGTTGCTAGTGTTCACGCCCTGGCTCATTTTGGTACGGCACAGGTTGAAAACTACCACTCTTTTGTCGTCTGCAATTTCCTCAAAAAAGCTCCATACTGCAGAACACCTACCCCTTGGCAAGGTAGATTCACGCATGGGGGTGATCAGTGTAATGGTTGCGGGCCTGTTTGGTGTGGGCCAACGTCTCCCTTTTGCAACCCCACTGCCTCTTCCAGACTGTTGCAGAGCTGCAAATCCCTCCCCTTTTTTACTGCTGTCTTTGCTTGGCTTTTCACATTCCCTTTGTAGGGTCAGTGACCTCATCGTCCACCACCTCCTCTTCCACTTCCTCACACTACTCATCCTCCTGACTTGACCTAACCACAACCCCAGTGATTTACAACTGTGTCTCATCATCATCCACCTCGTGAACAAATGATTGCCGTTCACCACCATCATCTTCTTGAGACTGTAAAGGCTTAAGAGGTTAGGAATCAGGGAACAATATCTCAGCTCCCTCTTTGGCGAGAGCCAAATCTAATAGTGGTGCTGGAAAGAGCTCCTCGGAATATCCAAGTGTGGGATCACTCGTTTTGCAAGCCTCTCCATGGTGGGAAGAAGGATAATCAGAGTGAGGATTTGGTTGACCAGACTATTGGCTACAGAAACTGGATGAGAGAGTGGTGCTTAACCGACTGGAAGCATTATCTTAAGCAATCTAACTGACCAACTGTGTTGTCTTGTGCCGCGCGGCTAAGTTTGACATGAAGCTGGGTACGATGGATGTTTTTTTTTTTTTTTTCTGGTGCACTGAGAGCAGGCACAGTTTCATTGCGCCCAGGGCAACGGCCTCTGTGTGCACCATCAGCATCACGTGCACTTCCCCATCCCTTAGTGCTCGCCTCCTTCATATTAATGTTTTTTAACTAGATGTGGCGCAGATTGTTTTACTGTCCGCTAAAGACACAGTTTTCGGATGCAGGGCAGTATATGTCACAGAAACCCACAGAATATAGACACTATATTAGGCCCAGATTATTGAATTTGTAATACAGATACTGTTTGGAGATATTCTACACTATTGGTTAGAGAACACCACAGATCATGGACAGTATGTGTGGCCCAGATTATTGGAATTTGTAATACAGACACTGTTTGCAGATGTTTTACACTATTGGTTACAGAACACCACAGATTATGGACACTAGATGTGGCCCAGATTATTGGAATTAGTAATACAGACACTGTTTGCAGATGTTCTACACTATTGGTTACGCAACACCACAGATTATAGGCATTAGATGTGGCCCAGATTATTGGAATTTGTAATACAGACACTGTTTACAGATGTTCTACACTATTGGTTACAGAACACCACAAATTATTAACACTAGATGTGGCCAATATTATTGGAATTTGTAAGACAGAAACTGGTTGCAGATGTTCTACATTATTGGTTACAGAACACCACAGATTATGGACACTAGATGTGGCCCAAATTATTGGAATTTGTAATACAGACACTGTTTGCAGATGTTCTACACTATTGGTTACAGAACACCACAGATTATGGACACTAGATGTGGCCCAGATTATTAAAGACACAGTCTGCGGATGATGTACAGTATATGTCACTAATAGGTATAAAAATAAAATCTTGCTGCTGTCAAACGCACACAGTAGTCCTTAAAAAGACTTTGGGGTCTTTGAAAAGCTTTTGGTAGTAAAAACAGTAAATGTCTATCCCTGCACTATTTGTCCCTGCCGAAGCATTGTCCCTGATACTGCAGCAGAGAAATAGATTGCTGCTCTAAAACACACACACAGTATTCCTTAAATCACTTTTGGGTCATGGAAAAGCTTTTTCTGAATAAAATCTGTGAAAATAGCTCACTACACTTTCTTTCCGTTCCTCCACCCTGCTCTCCCTTTCTATGTCTGAGCCGAACATATGCCATTGGGTGCTATATGGCACCAGATGACGCGTTCTGGCTAGCCAATTCCTGTAATGCCAGCAGCCAAAATGGCTACTGGCATTACAGGGAGGGCAATACTTACCTGCAACTTTATTGGCTCCATAAAACCCGCAAAACGTGTGGGGCGGAGACTCTAAAATTTATTTCGAGCACATGCGGTACTCGGTCGAATAACATCATGTGCCGAGCATAGCGATGCTCGAGAAGAACAGATATTCATCTGAGCATGCTTGCTCATCACTAATTTCTGCATTTCATAATTTCAAAAATCATATTGCAATTTTCACCAGGAAAGTCAATTTAGAAAGGTGTTAAAAAAATACCACATTTAGTAGAGTACTGTAGAGATTTCTAAAGAAAGAAAAACTAAAAAAAAACTGCAGAAAAAGTTCAATTATTGTACTGAACATCTGCCAAAACCGATAAATTCCCCATAGTAAAACCAGCCTAATAATTTTTTGAGTTCTACAACCACAGTAATCAGAGTATTTTTCCTGTATTATTTTCCCTCTTGCACTCTAGCTTTATTTTACTCTTTTATCTCTAATATAGATTGATAGCATAATTTATTTATAACTTGTGTTAATATACCAAGAATATTAGATGTTATTAATTAGATCCAAAACAGAATCATGTACACAAGCCTTGTGGTTTCTAAAGGGATACATCTTATTTGGCATTGAGACATATTTTATTATTCAAATTCATTTCAACTATTAATTATATGTTGAGAGTGAAAAAACTTTGGGGAGAGGACTGCGGTTCCTAGCACCTGGAATCCTCCCTCAGAAGAAAACAAAGATTTATTAATGAAAGTGGGCCACAATTCTAGCTCAGAGTATGGCTAGTGATGAGCGAGTATGCTCGGCCGAGTACTGGTTCGGCTTGAGCATCGCTATGCTCAGCATGTGGCGGTACTCGGCCGAATACCATGTGTGCTTGTAGCATTGCTCAAGTCTCCTCCTCGTACCTTTGATGTCTCCTAAGCAGCCAATCAACTGTCAGGTAAGTAATTCCCTTCAGTGTAATGCTATAGCCATGTTAGCTATTAGCTTTACACTGATTGGCTGGCTGGAACAAGTGATACCAGTTTATATAGGAGCTGATGTCCCGCGCTCGGATCATTCAGAGTTAGGGAGAGCAGACAGTAGGCAGGGACAGATAACTATTTGCTGTAAATTCACAGATAGAGTTGAGCAAATACCTGGAAGTTTGGGTTCGCCGAGTTCGGCCGAACATCATAAAAAAGTTCAGGTTCGGGATCCGAACATGACCCTCAACCCGAACCCCATTGAAGTCAATGGGGACCCGAACTTTAGGGCACTAAAATGGCTCTAAAAAAGTCCTAGAGGGGGCTAGATACAGTCATGTGAAAAAATTAGGACACCCTTTGAAAGCATGTGGTTTTTTGTAACATTTTTAATAAATGGTTATTTCATCTCCGTTTCAACAATACAGAGAGATTAAAGTAATCCGACTAAACAAAGAAAACTGAAGAAAAGTCTTCTGTAAAGATCTTCTGTAAATGTCATTCTACAAAAATGCCTATTCTAACTGAGGAAAAAGATAGGACACCCTTGCCCCTAATAGCGAGTGTTACCTCCTTTGGCTGAAATAACTGCAGTGAGACGGTTCTTGTAGCCATCTACCAGTCTTTGACATCGGTCTGAGGAAATTTTACCCCACTCCTCAATGCAGAACTTTTTCAGCTGTGAGATGTTTGAGGGGTTTCTTGCACGTACAGCCCTTTTCAAGTCACCCCACAGCATCTCAATGGGATTCAAATCTGGACTTTGACTTGGCCATTCCAGGACTCTCCATTTCTTCTTTTTCAGCCAATCTTTGGTTGATTTACTAGTATGTTTTGGGTCATTGTCATGTTGCATGGTCCAGTTCCGCTTCAGCTTTAATTTTCTAACTGATGGTCTCACATGTTCTTCAAGCACCTTCTGATACACAGTAGAATTCATCGTGGATTCTATGATGGTGAGCTGACCAGGTCCTGCTGCAGCAAAGCAGCCCCAAACCATGACACTTCCACCTCCATGCTTCACAGTTGGTATGAGGTTCTTTTCTTGGAATGCTGTGTTTGGTTTACGCCAAACATGTCCTCTGCTGTTGTGTCCAAATAATTCAATTTTGGACTCATC
Source organism: Bufotes viridis (assembly GCA_033119425.1). Taxonomy (NCBI): domain Eukaryota; kingdom Metazoa; phylum Chordata; class Amphibia; order Anura; family Bufonidae; genus Bufotes; species Bufotes viridis. The sequence continues at coordinate 382,852,996 of CM065591.1, forward strand.
TGTCCAAAGAACATTATTCCAGAAGTCCTGGTCTTTGTCAACTTTATCTCTGGCAAATGTCAGTCTGGCCTCGATGTTTCTCTTGGAAAGCAAAGGTTTCCTCCTTGCACACCTCCCATGCAAGTTAAACTTGTACAGTCTCTTTCTGATTGTAGAGGCATGTACTTCTACATCAACAGTAGCCAGAGCCTGCTGTAGTTCTCGAGATGACACTTTAGGGTTTTTGGAGACCTCTTTTAGCATCTTGCGGTCTGCTCTTGGGGTGAACTTGCTGGGGCGACCAGTCCTGGGCATGTTGGCAGTTGTTTTGAAAGCCCTCCACTTGTAGACTATCTTCCGGACAGTGGAATGGCTGATTTCAAAATCTTTTGAGATCTTTTTAAATCCCTTCCCAGACTCATAGGCTGCTACAATCTTTTTTCTGAAGTCCTCTGACAGCTCTTTTGCTCTCACCATGGTGCTCACTCTCACTTCAACAGTCAGGAGCACACAAAACTAAATGTCTGAGGTTTAAATAGGGCAAGCCTCATTCAACATGCAGAGTAACGATCTACTAATTATGTGCACCTGGTGTGATATACCTGTGTGAGATCTGAGCCAATTTAAGAGGGAATACATGTGAGGGTGTCCTATCTTTTTCCTCAGTTAGAATAGGCATTTTTGTAGAATGACATTTACAGAAGATCTTTACAGAAGACTTTTCTTCAGTTTTCTTTGTTTAGTCGGATTACTTTAATCTCTCTGTATTGTTGAAACGGAGATGAAATAACCATTTATTAAAAATGTTACAAAAAAACACATGCTTTCAAAGGGTGTCCTAATTTTTTCACATGACTGTAGCTGCAAAAGGGAGCTAAATGAAGTAAATAAAAATTACAAATTTTAATCCTGAACTAAGAGCAGGAGGTCCATATGGACTAGGAAGTTGAGGAGGCAGTGAACGTGGAGTTGTAGGTGGAACTCGTGGTGTAGGTGGATTTGGCTGTGTAGGTGGAAGCGGTGGTGGACGAGGTGCAGGCGACCAACACGTTTTTTTTTTTTTTACATTTAATTTGGGTACTCCTACAAACATTGTGGAATATATAAAATAACACAAAGAGAAAGTGCGCTGGAGTATGACAATGGCTGTGTGAATTCGGTATGCTTGTCTATTCTGCACAAGGTACAGACAAGTTTTGTGGGACCATACCTGGTTCATTTTAATGAATGTGAGCTTGTCCACATTGCCTGTGGACAGGCGGTTGCGCTTGTCTGTGATAACACCCCCTGCCGCGCTAAACACACGTTTAGACGATACACTTACTGCAGGGCAGGCCAGCACCTCCAAGGCATAAAGGGCCAGCTCAGGCCATGTGCCCAATTTGGAGACCCAGAAGTTGAATGGGGCAGACCCATCAGTTAGTACGTGTAGGCGTGTGCACACATACTGCTCCACCATGTTGCTGAAATGCTGCCTCCTGCTAAGACGTTGTGTATCAGCTGGTGGTGTTGGTTGTTGAGGCGTGGTGACAAAGTTTTTCCACATTTCGGCCATGCTAACCCTGCCTTCTGAGGTGCTGTCAGTACCCTGGCTGCGTTGGTGGCCTCTTCCTCCTCCTCTGCCTTGACCTTGTGCAAGGGATGTGCGTCAAACTGGCTAGTGCTGCTACGAGATTTCACCCATTATCGCACACCACCAGGCCAGGCTTGAGGCTCAGTGGCACCAACCACTCATCGGTCTGTTCTTCCAGGCCCTTTCAATGCTCCTGCGCGGTGTGGGGTTTGTCCCCCAAACAGATGAGTTTAAAAACTGCCTGCTGTCTTTTCCCCCTTGCTGTGCTGAAGTTGGTGGTGAAGGTGTTATGCTGAGAGTATGAGGAGGCAGTAGAGGAGGAAGAGTAGTAGGAGGAGGAGGCAACAGGAGACAAAGTGAAATTCCCTGCAATCCTCGGGGGTTGAAGGACATGCGCCAAACAGCTATCCGCCTCAGGCCCAGCTGCCACTGCATTTACCCAGTGTGCTGTTAGGGAGATATAACGGCCCTGGCTGTGCTTACTAGTCCACGTATCGGAATGTGTACCTTGCCACAGATGCCGTTGCACAGTGCACACCTTATTTTGTCAGTCACTTGCTTGTGCAGGTAAGAGATGGCTCGCCTGGAAAAGTAGTGGCGGCTTGGAACGATGTACTGTGGGACAGCCACCACCATAAGGTTTTTAAAACTCTCTGTCGCCACCAGATGGAATGACAGCATTTCAAAGGCCAGCAATTTTGAAATTCTGGCATTCAGGGCCATGGATCACGGGTGGGTAGGGGGGTACTTCCTCTTTCTATCCAGTGTTTGTAAGATGGACAGCTGAACACTTCCATTGGACACTGTGGTGGTGCTTGCTGAAGGTGACGAACGTGGTGGCGTTGGTGTCACATCCTCCGTTTGTGGGCTGGCCGTTGCCACTGTCACTCCAGAGGTGGAGGAAGAGGCCGAGATTGCAGCAGAAGAGGGAGCAGGAGGAGCCAGAGACTTTTCTTGGTTTTGGAGGTGTTTACTCCACTGCAGCTCGTTTCTTGCACTTAGATGCCTGGTCATGCCGGTTGTGCTCAGGTTTAGAACGTTTATGCCTCGCTTTAGGCTCTGATTACGCAGCTTGCAAACCACTCGTGTCTTGTTGTCTGCACATTGAATTAACTCCTTGGAGCTGTCTTTGGTGTGCTCAGTCTCTGGGTGCGGTGAGCATTTTCATGCTTAGTGTATGGGGACGGGCGCTCTGCTTTTGCACCCTGCTCCCTCTTTTGCTGCGCTGGTGTCTCTGTGTGACCAATGGTTCTTCCACCAAACTGCACAGGTCACAAGCATGACCTTCATCCCATGTAGAGTCTAGGACCTCATCGTCCTCCACATCATCTTCCACAAAGTCTTCTGCACCCCTGCCCTCCTTGTCGGTTTGCACACTGCAGAAAGCCACAATAGTTGGCACCTGTGTTTCTTCATCATCAAAGACGTGCTGCGGTAGTCTTCTCATGTCCTCATCCTCAAACATAAGTAGTTGGGCATCGGTGCACTCAATCTCTTCCATTTCTGGAGCAGGGCTAGGTGCATGGGCCAGGGAAACCCTGCCAGGAGAGTCATTAAAAAGCATCAGAGTCTGCTGCATGAGTTTGGGCTCAGACTGCTTGGCTGGTTTGCAAGGGGGTGAGGTGCTAGATAGCTGCCCATGGCCTGCAGGTGCCAACTCTGAGCTTTCAGCAGTAGACCGGGTGGAAGACAATGTGAAGGTACTGGAGGCAATATTAACCACCCAATCTACTAGCGCCTGTACGTGCTCTGGCCTCACCATTCGTAGAACGGCATTCCTGTCGACTTACCTGTCGTCTACGCGAACCTGAGGAAGGTGTTTCATTTGGGCATGTAGCTGGCACAGATCCACCACGTCCTCTCCCTGCAATAGGAGCCTCACCAACACCAGCAGCACCACGACCATGGCAACGTACCTGGCAACGTCCCTTATTTGACGCTCTCCTCATTCTTTTCGGTAACCCAACAAAGTAACAGACAGAGTTAATAAAACTTGTTCCCTGTCAGCTATGCCATGCCCGTGTCATAAACAGAAAAGATTGGTTTTGGTCACACCTCTATATGACAGATAAATTTATTACACTTTGTGCTTTGCCTAATATGCGCTGGCAGTGTGATAAAGATAAAAGATATTTGTAGGTCACACCACAGTATGAGAAACAACTTTATTACACTGTGTGGCCTTTAAAGGTACTTTATGGGAAAAAAAAGAGGATTTTTTTCAACCTCAGTGAAACAGATGGATTTACTGATTATTTTTCAGTATCAGATTGCGTGTGCAGGCAGAAGCTGGAATTTATTTTAACAAAATATATGATTTCTTCACCCACCAATGAAACTGACGGATGCAAGTGAAATTCTTTCACTAGCAGTAATACAGAGCAGGCCACAAATTCACTTTGTGCCAAAAATTACGTGTTTTTTCCACCCACAATGTCTCAGTGGAATTTACTAATTTTATTTGATTTGCAGTACAAGGCAATAAGGTACTTTAAAGGAAAAAAAAAAAGATGATTTTTTTCTACCCCAGTGAAACAGATGGATTTACTGATTACCGTATTTTTCGCCCTATAAGACACACCGGCCCATAAGACGCACCTAGGTTTTTGGTGAGCAAAATAAGAAAAAAAATATTTTTTACCAAAAGGTGTGCTTTTGGTGGGTTTTGAACGAATGCTGGTCTGTACATGACACTATTATGGTGGATTTATATATGACGCACTGTTATGGGGGATCTGTGGATGACACTGTTATGGTGGATCTGTGGATGACACTGTTATGGTGGATCTGTGGATGGCACTGTTATGGGGGGATCATTGATATGACACTGTTATGGGGGGGAGCTGTGGATGGCACTGTTATGGGGGAGGTGTGGATGGCACCGTTATGGGGGGAGCTGTGGATGGCACTGTTATGGGGGGATCTGTGGATGACACTGCTATAATATGTGTCATCCACAGATCCCCCGTATAACAATGTCCCCTAATACACCGGGCCCTGCTGCTCTGCATAGTATTTCTAAACAGCAATGCTTAAGTTCTTAATAGGTTTAACTAAAGCTGCGATCTCTCATTTATTATAACTTACAAGAAATCCTCCGTAGCAGGCAGAGCGGCTGGCTGGGTTACGTCACTCACTGGCGTTGCACGCCTGCTCTGCCTGCTTCATTCATAAAGTGGGCGGAGCAGGCATGCAACGTCAGTGAGTGACGTAACCCAGCCAGCCGCTCTGCCTGCTACGGAGGATTTCTTGTAAGTTATAATAAATGAGAGATCGCAGCTTTAGTTAAACCTATTAAGAACTTAAGCATTGCTGTTTAGAAATACTATGCAGAGCAGCAGGGCCCAGTGTAAGTACAGTGACTGCACTGGGCCCGCCGTAAGTTGCCGGCCTCCAGCCCCTCCTCCTTCCCTGCTCATACATCGCAGCCTGCGATGCTGGAGCACCGCAGGCTACAATGTAAATTGTCAGCATTCGCCCCATAAGACGCAGGGGCATTTTTCCCCCACTTTTGGGGGGAAAAAAGTGCGTCTTATGGGGCGAAAAATACAGCATTTTTCACTATCAGATTTGCTGAGTAGGCAGAAAAGGCACTTAATGGTAAAAAATAATATTATTCTTTTTACCCACGGTGAAACAGATGGATTTACTGATTATATGTTTCACAATCACAAATGTAGTGCACAGAGCAAATGTACTTTTTAGCACAAAAAAAAGAAGCCCAGAATCTGATTTATTTGGAGAATTAATGACAAGGACATATGCAGCACAGGGGTACTTTACAGAACAAAATTTTAAAATATCACCCCCTAGGTCCCTAAAATCACAAACGGAGTAACAGTATTATTTTTACCTTCCCCTGGCAGATATGCAGTGCAGGTGCACTTAAAAAATGGGCACATTTTGCCAAATGAAGTAAAAAGACTGGATTCTATTACTTTCCGTGGCACATATGCAGCTGCAAGTGCACGTGACTTGCACAAAATGGCTGCCGACACCAACCACTCACAGAAATATAAAAGTCTTTGTCACTGGCCTCATAAAAAAAAACCTGCCATTGCACCCACAAGAACAAAAAGCTTGTAGATTGCTGCGTGAACACAATTCTGATATCACATATTATTCAGCAAAGCTTGTTTCCTATTCTCTTCCTGAGAGCACCAGCAGCAACCTGTCCCTACACCGGGGGTCTGCAACCTTTAAGACATAAAGAGCCACTTGGACACGTCTCCAAAGGAAAAAAAACCTGTGAGCCGCAAAACCATTGCGACATTTAAAACAAATATAACACTGCATATATTGTTTCTTAACTTAATGCTATATACAGGATCGCGCAGCTGTCAATCTGAAGAAAAAATTGACTATTTCACTTAACAAAGTAAAATATATTTTTGCAAATTAATATCAAATTAAATATTTAATTTACCTGCTTAGTGGGATTTTTGCTCCTGAACCTCAGGGCCCCCAATATTCCGTAAATTAAATAAAATGAAATAAATGAAATAAAAAAAATGTAAATAATAATTTAATTTATTTATTTAAAAAATAATTTATTATATAATAGCCACAAATTTCCTACAATGTACACCTTACAAAAGGACCTGTCTCCCATGCTTAACCAACAACAAAAATTAGTATCTGTTAATTTATTTATTTTTTACCTGGCTGCTGTTTTTTCTCTTTCAGGCTCTTTTTCTCCACTCACTGTACAGGCCCGACTCCCAGTGACAGTCACACTGCAAGCCCTCTCTTTCTCTTTCTCCAGTCCTCTCTGTCCTCTCTGTCTTCTTCTTTTTCCTTCTCCCTTTTTTCTCTTTATTGCTTTTTTTTGTATTAATTTTTTTCAGTGTCCCCTCTGTCAGCACTTCTCCGTCTGTGTGTCCTTCCTTTGACCTCTCTTTCCACGCGCAGCATTCTTCTCCTACCCAGCGCAGAGGTGCATGCTCAGCGTGCCCTCAGTGACATCACACGCTGTGATGTGAGGGAGGAGGCTGGGCCAGGACAGGGACGCTGTGGTTGCCTAGCGACGCCAAGTCGCCGGCAACCTGCCACACAGAGCGCAGGGAGCGCCTGGGGCGCCGGGAGGTAAGTGATACAGCTCCCCGCCCCCCCCCTACCCCGTCGCGCCCGGAGCTCTTGCTCCCCCCCCTGCTGTCGGCCCTGCTGTCGGAGCCGTGGCAAAGCTTCAAAAGAGCCACATGCTGCTCTGGAGCCGTAGGTTACCGACACCCGCCCTACACCAACAACAGCAGAGTGACTTGCTGCGATACGTGACTCCAGCTTATATAGAGGCTGGGTTATGCTGCACTTAGCCTAATCCATTAGTAGGCATGGCTGTGATGGCTTCTAAGGGCAAAGTTGTTAGACGCTTGTTGATTGGCTGCCCAGCAGCTTTTTAACAAGCGTCATAAAATCTGTCGAACACCAAACCCGAGCTATTACGAAAATGTTCGGGTTCACAGATTTAACTCCAAAATTAAATTCAGCAGTATCAGGGACAAGGCATCTTCAGGAAGGGACAGATAGTGGAGGGATGGAAAATCGCTTTTTTAAGTACCCAAAAGCTTTTAAAAAACTGAAAGATTTGATATTAGTGAGATCTACAGAATGCCATCAGAAATCAGTTTGTTTTTTCAGACATTATAAAAAGCGGCTTATTCACTAGAGTGTGCCTGCTAGTGAAATATACACTGCGCCATCAGAAAAAAAAAAAATAATCTGTGTAAATTAACCAAATTTGTGCCACATCTGTGTGCGTTCAATCCGCAACCGTTATATTTATTACTGCAGCAGAGAATTATTTATATTTTGGGCAAATTTAACTAGTTTTAGGCACATCTGTGTCTGCGTTTAGGCCGCAACCGTATATACAGTATTCCAGCAGAGAATATATTTTATTTGGGACAAATTTAACTTGTTTTAGGCACATCTGTGTGTGCATTTAGGCCGCAACCATATATAGAGTCTTCCAGCAGAGAATTATTGGTATTTGGGACAAAGTTAACTGTTTTGTGCAAAATATACTGTCCATATAGTATGGATTTATGTGACAAATACTCTACCACATTTGAAAAGAATGTCTGTTGCGCCAGTCTAAATAATTTGTGCATAATCTAGTGTCCATATTCTGTTCAATAAAATCTGTGTGTCTCGCGATAATCTAAACAATCTGGTCCAAATCTAGTGTCCATAGCACGTGGCTCTCTGTTTCAAATACAGTACCACATGTGAAAACAATATATTTTGGGAAAAAGTAAAATATTTGTGCCACATTTACTGTGTGTGCATTTCATACATATCACTAACATATACTGTACTTCATCCGCAGACGGTGTATGGTAGTTTGTGACATTATCAGAGATACATCCCTTGTGTAAAGTGTGCGCATCCAAAATACCTGTTTTAATTTTTGGCGCGTACACGTACATATCCTACGATACTGTACATGTGACATACTTTGAAGCATATATAACATTTATTATTAAGAAGACGGCCAGTACGGGGCGTGGAAGTGGCGGTGATGCTGATGGTTCACGCAGAAGCTGTGGCCCTGGGCTCAATGAAACAGAGTAAAATAATGTAGTTGAGGGCCTCCAGGTGCGATAACCCTCTAAAACTGTGAAGGCGATGGCGAACCATTTAGAGACTGATTACCCAAACTGCAACCACAAACACACTTTTTTATTGCAAAGTGCCCACATGATCATTTACCCTGAATACTACAGTCCAATACAGTATATCTCACATGTTCCTTATTATTTAGCTATAATAGCCTGTCTACAGTCAATGTGCTGCCTGTGCCATTCATGGTGTACCTGACGCTGATGAATGGCAGGTAAAGTGTAAGGCATATTGGTGCACCATAAACTTTTTCAAGGGTAGCGTGCCCACAGAGAGGACTCTGGGTTTCGCCTCTGGCACCTGTGCAAGAGTTTCACTGACCCTATAAAACATTATGAGCAAGGGCAGCCTAAAAGCATGTTGATATGATGGAGGAGGAGGAGAAGAAGGACGAGAAAAGGAAGATTGAATCATATAAGTACATTGCAAACAACATATTTAAAGTGCCTTTATGTTCAGCCGCTTTTATCTGGTGGAGTAGAGCGGTCAGGGGCAATCCAGGCCCTGTTCATTTTTATAATAGTCAACCTGTGAGCATTTTCAGTTGACAGGCGCATGCGCTTATCTGTTATTATGGCCCCGGCTGCACTAAATACTCACTGTGACAAAACACTGGCGGCAGGGCAGGCCAAGACCTCCAAGGCGTAAAGAAGACAAACTGAGGGTGGTCTGGCTATCACCCTGTGTACTGTGTTTGACTTTTTTTGTTATGGTTTGAGTTAGAGTTTATGACTAGTCTGTAAAATATGTTATTATTGTTATTTATTTTGTTATTTAGGAGTTATTCAACAGGCCATGCCATTGTTTTACCACCACTGTTGTATGTTATGTTGTATGTTATGTTTGTATCTTATAGTAATGTGTAAGTTTTGGGTGAGGTTTTAGTGAATACAGTGTACAGGCCAGCCCCTCAAAGGCATAGAATGAAAGTTTGTGCCACGTTTCCAGCTTGGACACCTAAGTTGTAAGGCACAGGGGGATTACTGAGGACACTGACACGGTCTGCTGCACCATCTGTGTTTATCCCTCAAAGTTGCGTAAAACCTCACAGAGGTCAGACATACAAGATCATGTTGCAGCTGGTACTCCACTACTGCCCTCTGCTGCTCACAAAGCCTGGACAGCATGTAGAATGTAGCGTTCCAGCACAATAGTTTGTTATCTGGCAAATGCAAGCGCTGCAGCAGCGTTGCCAAACCGACGGCAGCTGTAGATGACTTTCGGAAATGGGCACACACATGATGCACCTTCCCCAGTAGCTCAGGCAAAATGGGGTAGGTTGGGAGAACATGTGACCTAGGCATGATATGGCTGGTTCCTGGACATTAAGGTGGGATCCACATGGCCATATCAGCATTTGTCCCATGTACAATTTTCCCTTCTTCACTGGGCAGAGATTGTTTTGTGCCCCTATGATGGCCCTGATTCGCTTAGGGCTGGGCCTGTTATGTTCTAGGGTTTGATTTTTTTTTTGTTATTGTTTGAGTTAGAATTTCTGACTAGGCTGTAAAATAAAATATAAATTCCAGCAACTAATGTAGACCTTTAAAAATTATATAATTATATTAATACTTGATAAAATTCACTTCTAAGAGACGTGATAAGTAGTGTTGAGCGAACAGTTCGAGAATAGTTCGGGTTTGTACCGAATTTTGGGGTGTCCGTGACACGGACCCGAACCCGGCCATTTTCAAAAAAGTTCGGGTTCGGGTCCGGTGTTCGTCGATTTCTTCCCGCTTTCTGAAGGGCTGCACAGCAGCCAATCAGTTAGCATTTTACTTCTTGCCCTAAGAGCCCATCACAGCCATGCCTACTAATGGCATGGCTGTGATTGGCCAAGTGCAGCATGTGACCCAGCCTCTATTTAAGCTGGAGTCACGTAGCGCCGCACGTCACACTGCTCTGATTAGTGTAGGGAGAGGACGCAGCTTCTATCAGGGTGAGATTAGGCAGGTTAAAGTCAGCAACAGCACCTAATGAACGGATCAATTTACAGCTGAGAATCATTGAACTTCTGCTAGTTACTTGCTCGCTGGTTTTTAGGCTGCACAGAGCGTTTTTCTGTCACTTATTTTCTGGGTTGATCGGCGGCCATTTTGTGACTTGTGGTGCGCCAGAAGAAGCTGCCACCAAGTCCATCAATCCATCAATACTAGTTTTTTTTTTTTTGCTATATCCTACATCAGGGGCTTGGCTGTGCTAATTGTCACCCCTAGAAACTCAGGAAAGAAATTTCTATATTTTATTAAGGGGTTAAATACAATTGCCCAAATACCAATCCCCTAAATCTGGTGTTCCAGCTTTGGCTAGACAAGTATAATACTGAAAAAAGTGAAGTCCAGCTCACCCATTCATTTGCTCCAGCTAAATTCCCCTGATGCACGGAGTTGTAGGTAAGACCTGGATACGGCTGTAAGGAAAATGAAGGAAACTCCAGCATCTAGTTCACGAGTATCTTCTCTTTATTGACAGTGTTGATGATACAGCGGCAATGAAATGTATCTTCTCACATCCTCAAACAGTCAACGCGTTTCGAAAAAGTTCTTATTCATGACTGATACACTGACCAGGCCACTGAATCCTCTTATAAAGCTTACTGCCAGACCTCCCCCATCATCCAAAGGTGATTAGGTACAGGTGTGGCTCAAGCAAAGAAGTAGCCCTGGGCAGTGTGACCGCCCATATTTTGTTTCATATAGACAAACAGAGTAAAAAGAGATGAAAACATATTCAAAAGGAAAAACTTACATTAAAACATAGGTTGACTTTTGTCACCAATTAGTTCAAGCCAACATTTTAATATCTTAATCCATCTCCCGTGTATAGTCCTAAAGCACTGGATATGATGTAAATAAAAACCACAGTGTCTGAATAGGAACTAAAACACAATCACCCTAGTGATGACATAAAAAATATGTATAGCAGTACTAAAAATCTATAACATGGCTCTTGCTAGATCTCAGTATATATACATTAGTTCTCTTCTTAAATTCAAGCCCGCAGGATATCTAGTTTTCAATCTTAGAATCCAAAAAGCTTCTCGCTGTGATATGACTTTTTTATGGTTACCTCCTCTTGGTGGAAGTATAACCCGTTCAATTGCATAAGCAGAAAAAAAGTGTTAACGAATTGTCGGCAAGGTTTGTCTTCGACACACATCCTGTTTTATTCATGGCTCATGCACTCACGCCTGACCGCAAAACAAAAGCGGATCAAGTTTTCTCGACATGTGATTTATCATTACAAACCGGTTCCTCTATGGAGGGCAATATGATGCAATTGCACAAAATGATGACACAAGAGATGAGACTTTGGTGGGACCACACTACTTTGATGAAATATTTAGAAAAGCATATGATCCCACGGGGACTGAGAATCAAAAAAATCCCGACCACTGTTTTTTCTGACAAGTTTGTGGATTCATGGAATGGACTGCTCAGTGACTGTTCAATAAAACTTATGTCATTAATTGTTGACTATGAAGCTGAAAAACTAGTCACATTACAATCAGAGATTGAACAATGTAAAAGTCAATTAACACAGTATGAATCTTTTCCCAAATACAAGGAACTGTTTGAAAATAATGTGAGTTCCATACAGATACTGGAACAAAACATCATGGAAATCAAGCACAAAAATTCCAGCGAGACATGTACGACTATGAACACAACCAGGTGTATGAATGGGGAAGAAGGGAGAACCCCTTCCAGACACCAAAACCAATTTTGAAAAAATACCAGGGAAAACGTAACAGAAACAAAAATAACAGGAAAATGTCTTCAGTCAGTTTCGAGTCCACAGATGCAGAATATTCGGATACCAATCCAGAGACTCAGACACTGAACCAATCCAGGATTGAATCTAGAGAAATCACTACGAATGTCCAGTCGTCCTATTACAAAAAGCAAAAAAATCATCCCGCCAGTGATGGGATGACAAAAAACGATCCAGACGGGGGGGAAGGAAGCATTCTAACAAAGAAAAAAGCTCATACCATGGCAACTCGCCACCAAAGGAAATAATACAGAAATCTGAGCACAATAACACTTTTGATGTTGTTAATTTATCTGCGGTAATGTTAACCAAACATCAATACGAAGTTTTGTCATTGGGTTTGAATTTTGTTCCCTCTACCGATTTTGACATGTTTTCCACTCTCCTGGATATTAACAAATTTATGAGAAATCTCACGGTAAAGAAACATTTCATGGGAGTGGAAAACGTCTCAGAACCGGACCCCTTACCTGCTTCTTATACCGACAATGTGTTTTCGGGCTTATCCTTCAAAGAACAAACTTCTCTTATGATCCTTTCAGAATTACAGTCGGATCAGAGTAGTGAAGCTGTGGATTTGCAGACACAGAAATTCGGTGTCACCAATCCACAGTTTTATCCTATCAAATCCCGCACGAGCGGTATGGATATTTTTCAAGAGGTGATAGAGAAAGAATTGTCTTTAATTAATGTGCAAAAAAACTACAATAAAAACAACTTATCGAAAAAACAAAGAACAGCACTTAGTGAGTTGAAGGATATGCACAATATTGTTATTAAGATGGCAGATAAAGGCGGAGCGGTGGTGGTGCTTGACAAAAGTGTTTATGAGGGCTGCATGATGGATATTGTGATGGACTCCTCCACATACACTAAGCTGAACTCGAATCCTATAGAAATATACAAGAGAGAGTATCTTGAGATTCTGTGTGAGGGTAGAGATCTAGGATATTTCTCACATAAGGAGTATTCTTATTTGAATGTGGAGACGCCCATCACTCCTATAATACATGCTCTGCCCAAGATTCACAAATCTGTCAGCCCACCCCCACTCCGCCCTATAGTATCCGGTATAGGTTCTTTGACTGAGAGGCTGAGCCAGTGGCTAGATTCCATTTTACAGCCTCTGGTCAAACGAACCCCGGGATACATAAAGGACACTGGTGATGTATTACGAAGTTTTTTTCAAAAAAAGTGGTGCTCAAATCATACGTGGATGGTGGCTGATGTTGTCAGCCTCTATCCTTCAATCCCACATAATGTTGCACTCCTTGCATTGGAATTCCATTTACACAAATACAGTCACCATAGTCAGGATTTTATTGATTATATATTAAAGGTGACAGAGTTTTTGTTGGTACATAACTATTTCTGTTTTAATGGTCTGTACTTCCTACAAATTCGAGGAGTTTCAATGGGAGCCAAATTCTCCCCATCCCTAGCAAACATTACCATGTCTTATTGGGAAGAGCGCTTCATATATAGTACAGACAATCCCTTTTTGGAAGCCATTGATTGGTACGGCAGGTACATCGACGATATGCTCATTATTTGGGCCGGCGATGTACCTGCCCTACCCTCATTTGAAGTTTATCTTAATGATAATCCCTACAATTTAAGCTTTTTGTGTTCACACAACACTGACAGTATTGACTTTCTGGACCTAACCCTAACGGGGAAGGCAGGTCAAAACATACAAACTAAAACATACCGCAAACAAGTAACGGGAAACTCTATACTTAGAGCTGATAGTCATCATCCCATACACACAATCAAGGCCATACCTGTGGGAGAATTCATACGTGCCAGACGGAATTGCAGCGACGATAAGTCATTTTGTGAGGAAGTACAGACCATTACAACACGTCTCACTGTAAGACATTATCCTATGTGGATGATCCAACGTGCACTTAATATCGCACGAAAGAAAAATAGAAGCGATTTGTTGTTTGGAAAAAGAAATAATCATAAGAATCCAGACAACAAACAGTTACCAACAGTGGTTTTGACCTATAGCAATCAGTTTTACCAGATACGGCAAGTCATTTCCAAGTGCATTTCTCTGCTGTTTGAGGATCAGACTATGTATGGGCTGTTGAGAGAGGGGCACAGGGTAGTCTCAAGACGACCTTTGTCTCTTGCGGCCTCACTGTCCCCCTCTCTTTTCACCCCAGAACATACAACAAAATCTGAACCAACATGGTTAAGATATACTGGATTCACACGTTGCGGTAGCCATCCCTGCAGAGCTTGCGGTTTTGTGACTCCATGTAAAACTTTTCGGGATTCTGAGAATATTAATCGATTCCCAATCAAAACCTATATTAATTGCAACACCACAGGTGTGGTTTATATTATCGAATGTGTAGAATGTAGACTTCTATATGTTGGATGCACAATCCGGAAATTTAAGTCTCGATTATTGGAGCATTTAAATTATGTCACAAATAGTACATATTTGAATGTCTCCAATGCTGCCAGACATTTTATCAATGTGCATGATAGAAGTCTACAGCATTTTTCTGCTTATGCAATTGAACGGGTTATACTTCCACCAAGAGGAGGTAACCATAAAAAAGTCATATCACAGCGAGAAGCTTTTTGGATTCTAAGATTGAAAACTAGATATCCTGCGGGCTTGAATTTAAGAAGAGAACTAATGTATATATACTGAGATCTAGCAAGAGCCATGTTATAGATTTTTAGTACTGCTATACATATTTTTTATGTCATCACTAGGGTGATTGTGTTTTAGTTCCTATTCAGACACTGCGGTTTTTATTTACATCATATCCAGTGCTTTAGGACTATACACGGGAGATGGATTAAGATATTAAAATGTTGGCTTGAACTAATTGGTGACAAAAGTCAACCTATGTTTTAATGAAAGTTTTTCCTTTTGAATATGTTTTCATCTCTTTTTACTCTGTTTGTCTATATGAAACAAAATATGGGCGGTCACACTGCCCAGGGCTACTTCTTTGCTTGAGCCACACCTGTACCTAATCACCTTTGGATGATGGGGGAGGTCTGGCAGTAAGCTTTATAAGAGGATTCAGTGGCCTGGTCAGTGTATCAGTCATGAATAAGAACTTTTTCGAAACGCGTTGACTGTTTGAGGATGTGAGAAGATACATTTCATTGCCGCTGTATCATCAACACTGTCAATAAAGAGAAGATACTCGTGAACTAGATGCTGGAGTTTCCTTCATTTTCCTTACACAAGTATAATACTGTCTGCTGTCTGGCAAAGGATAGATTATTTTCTGGGGTTAAATTCAATTGCCAAAATAGCAATACCATAAATCAGTGGTTTCAGCTGTGGCTGGCAAAATAGAATAGTGTCCGAGGTAACGCACACACGTACAGACGCACGTACACGATTCTTGAATAGTTGTATTATTGCGATAATAAAACTAACAGTGTAAAGTTGACTGTATTGCTCTAAGTTATATTTGCGTACGAATGTAACTTCTATTACAGCACACCAATACTAAAACTGACTAAGAGACAGCTTTAAGTTCTATTCGAACGCGATTGCAACTTTGGAACTTAAAGTGGTGTACGATTTTAAAAGTTGAGTACTAAAAGTTGGAATCGCAATGCGATTCTTATGTATTTAGCTAATCGCATTGCGATTACAAGTTTGAGCTACCGATCACCATGGGAACGCCTCCTCCAGTAGAATGTACTGTCGGATGTGAGAATTAAGTTGAAATCGCAATGCGATTCTTATATATCTGCTTAATCGCATTGCCGTTTCAACTTAGCATTGCTAAATAATTCCATCCATATTCATTAACTTACTGACTCAGTAAGTTAACGATATGGATGGAATTATTTAGCAATGCTAAGTTGAAATCGCAATGCGATTAAGCAAATATATAAGAATCGCATTGCGATTTCAACTTAATTCTCAGATCCGACAGTACATTCTACTGGAGGAGGCGTTCCCATGGTGATCGTTAGCTCAAACTTGTAATCGCAATGCGTTTATTACGGTATATTATCCCTCTGGGTCTCTTTTACAGCCTTTTTAGTGCCCAAAAGTTCGGGTCGCCATTGACTTCTATGGGGTTCGGGTTCGGGATGAAGTTCGGGTTGAGTTCGGATCACGAACCCGGACATTTTCCGGAAGTTCGGCCGAACCTCTCGAACCCGAACATCCAGGTGTTCCCTCATCTCTAGTGATAAGTAGTCACCAGTGTCAGACTGATCAACAAGAAAAGGTTATTAAATACTAATAACTTGGACAGAGACAGGGTGGGGAGTCTATCCCTCAAGATCACCCTCAAATAGCCTCAGCCCAGAGACGTACCCAGATGGTGGGCACTCTCTGTCCTCGAACCTGGTCTAGCTTCTCCCTACAAGACCCTAGTTGAGTCCTGGTACCCCGACGCGTTTCCCCCAGATTCACTGTGTTCCTCAGGGATTTTTATGTGTGTGTGTTCCCCTCAAATAACTTATATATACCAAAAGTCATTTATAACACAATTAAAAGATCAGATGGGACAGTATCATGATACAGCTGTTAAAGGAGCGACCAGTTATATTCGGTGTATTAACACCTGTCTTACCACACCACAGTTAAGCACTCATGTGCTTATGTGCGGTAGTATCTCAAGATGGACCCAACAGGTGCCTAGGAAAAAGATTTATACAAGCAATCACTCAGGCTACCGTGACATAACACAGTTTGACATCACATATAGTGATAGTAGTGTAGATACTTACTAAATGGTGTAGCACATGAGCTGAATACAGATATGGCCAATAATAGCCAATTACTCCAGTCCCAGGACAAACCCTGATAGATATATGTCAAGGTGCTTATTCAAAGCCATTCAGTACCTGGAGTAAAAGAGTCCATGTCAAAAACTCTCATACACAGAGGTTAGCCACTGCCACAATGTGGCAGTGTGTAATGCCCCAATGATATTAACTCGTATTTGATAACGCTCGGTCGCTCCAAACCCCTCCTGTGACAATGAGCACTATTTCTACAGTGCCTCATATACCCCTTATATACCCTTTTGTGGTTGCCGCCAAATGAGGAGTACGGATGCCGCCGCCGAACTTCCGGTCACCTGATGCGTGCCACAGTGTGACGCGCTTCCGGTTATTGAACCGCATCTTGCGATCAGCCGGCGCGCATAAAAGATAGGTCAGTAAACTTCCGGTCGCTTGATGGGCATCACTCACTGAGACTCAAACCTCACTATGAGGGACGCACACCAGTGTGCATGCGCCACAGTGATCCATGATCATAAAGATCAGTCTCAAGGCATACAAAGGAGCATGAATGGAGTTCATTAGTTTTAGATATAGTCTTCCAAAGGGAGGTGCTGTAACAGGAGGGGGTAAAAAACAACAATATCACCGTTCCTTCTAACATTGATCACTACATATAACCCAAAACCACACGATACAGTGGTGGGTTTAAGAAGCGCAGAGGCTCCAACAACAGGGGGTAGGATGACCCCCCCCCCCCCCTATTCTCCAATACTAACATTTAGGACGCTTTCCCGCATCCAAGGCACAGTTAGGAACTTTCTATAATAATTCATCACTGAACTAATACACTAATACGTATCCAAAAGAAATAGGAGACTGAGACGACACTAAATAATAAATATTTAAAATATAGTGTACCAGGTGAGCTTCATGACCTCTTAGGAAGCAGCTAAAGGTAAGCCTCTCATTTAGACCAAGAGGGGACTGGGACCAAAAGCGGTAGATCCACTCTGCCTCTTTTTGTAAAATCCTCCAGTCCCAGTCACCTCCCCTTGGTGGTGGCGGTATCAATTCAAGGACTGTAAATTTGAGAGCCCTTGGGTCACTGCCGTGCATTTCCATTACATGGAAGGCCACAGGGGTGATCTTCTTTTTATGTATGTCATTGACATGCTCACAAACCCTTCTCCTCACTTCCCCGATTGTTTTGCCAACATAGTCCATAGGGCATGGACATTGGCAGACGTAGATTGCACCCTTACTTCTACAATTAATGAAGTCTCTGATTCTATAGATCTGCTGTGTAACCGAGCATGTAATGGTTTTTGCGGTAGGAAAAAATGGACAGGCTTTACATGTCCCACAGCGAAACACACCAATGGGTTTGCGGTCAAGCCATGTGCCAATCCCCACTAGTGGTAAGTAATGGCTGTGCACTAATCAGTCCCTAAGACTCCTGCCCTCCCGATATGTGACATTCGGGTACCCAGTGACCACATCTATTAGGTCAGGATCCATGGACAGAATTGACCAGTACTTGTTTAGAACCTCTTTAACTTGTGAATTAGCCACATCAAAGGTGGAAATTAGCCGTATCTTTTTGTCTTTCTCGATCTCCACTTTTTTGGGGGTTAGGAGACTGATGTGTTCCCTTTGTTTTGCATATTTAAATGCTTCATTAAGGGTTGACTGGGGGTAACCTCTTTCACTAAACCTGTGAAATAGTTTTTTCGCCTAGCCATAAAACGTCTCATTATCAGAGCAATTCCTACGTACTCGGAGGTATTGCCTCCTAGGAATGCCTCTCTTAAGGGCGGTGGGATGATGGCTATGCCAATGCAGAATGTAGTTAGTAGCTGTATCCTTCCTAAAAATAGTAGTGGCCAATTTCTCCCCTTGTTTTTGTACTCTAACTTCAAGAAAGGTGACTGTGCTAGATTGTAGTTCATACGTAAATCTGAGGCCTATTTGATTATTGTTCAACTCTTTAATGAGACTCACAAACTTTCTTGATTTTCCCTTCCAAATGACGAAAACATTGTCTATGTAGCGAGTCCAGAACAATATCTTCTCATTCCACCAAACATGGTGGTCAGGAAACACCACATTATCTTCCCACTAGAGGTTGGCATACGAGGGGGCGCAAGGGCTCCCTATAGCCGTCCCGCTGAGCTGGTGGTAGAACTGGCCATTATAGAGAACGAAGTTGTGGGTCAGGGAAAACCTTAGCAGGTCCAAGGTAAATCGACTATGCTCCCGACAGTGTGTACCACGAGTCTTTAAGTAATCTGCCACCACGGCTAGTCCCTTATTGTGTGGGATACAGCTGTATAGTGACTCTACATTAATACTCGCCAATAGGCAATCACGTTCAATGTTTCAATTTTATTGAGGAAGTCCATAGTGTCTCTGGTGTAGGACAGCAAGGAGAGCACAAACTGTCTCAACACTCTATCCAAATATATGCCACTATTCTGGATTAATGAACCTACACCAGAGACAATCGGACGACCCTTTAAAGGGGTAGTGCCCTTATGGACCTTGGGTAATCCATAAAATGTAGCCAACTGGGGTGTACTGGGGAGCAAGAAGTTGTATTCAGCTTCGCTGATGACTCTCATGGTCCTCCCTCTTAATAGAATAACTTTCAAGTCTTTTAGAAAATCCGTAGATAAATTAGATGCTCGAATACTATAACCCCCCTTGTCTTTCAATAGATCCTGGCACATTTTTTGATATTTTACATGATCTTATATCACTAAGTTTCCACCCTTATCGGATGTTTTATGATGATGGATTTATCACTTTCTAGTGTATGCAGTGCCTCCATCTCTTCCATTGACAGATTAAATTTAGATGGGTGTGTATCATTGAGTTGTTCTAGGTCAGAGATAACTAATCGTAGGAATATATCTACATGTTCATAGTTGAAAGAGGGCGGCATCTTAGTGCTCATTGGTTTTAAATCAGTGTATGGACCTTGCCCCACATTGCCTGACCCTTATTCCCAGAGGTCCATCAATATTTGGAGGTCTAGGAAGTCATTTTCCTTAAGGCCCTGACTCTCACATGATTACCTGTTGTGGATCCTATAGAACTTATGCCATTTTAATTTTCTGCCTTGACCCACGTGAATAGGCTAAAGTTGGTTGTCAGTACGGTCTCAATCTCAGTCAAATTTCGTGCAGTTAGATTGATGATTTGCAAGTTGTCTGGGGCACCTTGTCCTCGCCCGTTCTGCCTCGTTCTCAAAGACTGTATACTGCCTGATTCTTCTCTAAAAAAATTAAAAAAATATGGTTATATTATGGTTATTTGGTTATTTATAAGTTCTTAAAAAGTTCTTAAAAAGTTCATGCCATTGGTTTACTTCCACTCTTGTGTGTTAGGTTTTCAGTTATATTAATATATAGGTTTGGGATGTTTGTTGTGCATGGTACATTTATGCTGTATGATTGCCATGTGTGTGGGCTTTCCGAGCTACAAAGCTGCCAACAAGTTATGGCCATTATCAGACACAACCAACCTGGTCTCTTATACCCTGCCACAACTCAGCGGCGGTGTGCTGTTTGTCACCCAAGCAAATAAATTTCATCAAAGCCTGTTGCCGCTTCCCCGTGAGAATTCAGAGTTTGCAGTGGAGAAGGGGGGGAGGCGGAGGGGGTGTTGCAGCCACTAATGTAGGTACACCACCAAATAACCATAAAGGGACACGCATATAAAATTTCAAAGCTTTATTAGTTGATCAATAACCAACAACAAATATATATTTAATACCAATATCAGAAAATATGGCGGCAGTACAGATAGTAGCACAGATATGTGGTTCCCCCCCCCCATGCACAAGAGGACCAGGTATATATCTCCCACATAAGGTAAGACCCCGATCTAAGTGCTAATTACATAACACCCTCTATATTAAAATGTAGAAGCAACCCAGTGCCTAAACATGCTAGCCAGATGAGCAAATATGCATATACAATACAGCTACAAGGCATATTAGTCTACAAACAGTATACCTGAGGGACACTCGAGGAGGAAGATTCAGGTCTCTGGCTGAGAGAGGAGCCCATCCCGACGTACGTTTCGCTCCGCTTTCTCAAGGGTGTATCTAGATCACTCCCTCTAACCCCTTAATATATCCGTATCAATTAAATTAAACATAACACACATGTACATAATTAAACCAACCTCACTAGCAGGCGTGTAGTGAAGGCTTACCATATGAGTGCACCAACCCGCTACCATAGGTGATGTCATGCTAACACTTGAAGACACCTGCCAGACACTAGCCTGGCCACATAGTCTCGCGACATCACGCTATCATTGCGAAAGTACGCACATAATGAAATTCATATACGGCACCTCGCCGCAACGATGGCCATACAGCGCAAGTCTCGCAAGTACTCGCGAGATTTCACCCACACCTATCCGGGGTCACATAACATCAAACTACTGGAGGCCTTAAATAATGAAACAAAGGGGGCTAACATACCTGTCTCACCATATAAAAAGATACCATCACATAAAGTGCATATTACTATAAATATACATCTCCTTATACTACATGGTTAATATGTGGTCAAATGATCGCATTCCAGCCATGTGATATCTTATTTAATATATCGAAAAATGAAAACTATCATATTCTACTTATGCAAAAAATACTGTATATAAGCCAGTGATGTGATAAATAAATACAATTACATATATGTAGAAAATTATTGTTATTTGATCCAAATATTAATGCAACATACAGAAGTGCATGAAGTGCCCAGTGAAAGTGCCAGTGCATAAAGTGCTCTTTGCAGTGCAACATGCAGAATCACATAAGGAAGTGGAAAAGTGACAAAAACAAAACAAAGTTGACAGGTGCATAATGTAAAAACTATCGCATAAGAATAAATAATAATAAATTCATGAATATAAATACATATAATAATCTAAAAAATCTAATAATATATTATATAAAAAGACTTCGATAAGCCATAATGCATGGAGGTATAAATACATATACACAATACATACCACCCCATAATCTCAAACTATGCGCCCCACAGGATCAAGCTATGCACAAGGTCCCCATTCCTATTAGATACTCATATTTGCAATTATAAAAAATGGTGGATTAGCCAGATCCCATAGTCCAAACGAAATTCCTTCATGTGTCCGAAAGGATCTCCATTCTATCATCCCATCAAAAAACGAAAACCAAAATCATCTGTAATATATGGATATATAGGGTTAGAATGATATATAATATATGTTGTATGTATAAAAACACAAACGATAAAAAAATATAAATATTTGAAACAAGTATCTGTAGACGTCAGTCAGGAGGAGCAGGAGGAGCTCCATAAAAGTGACTCCATCTAAGAAACTACACCCCTCAAGGTATTCAAAACCGATTTTGCAAACGTTGTTAACCCTTTTGGTGTTCCACAAGAGTTATTGGCAAATGGAGATAAAATTTCAGAATTTCTGTTTTTTGTTACCTTGCCAAAAAAGAGTGTAATATAGAGCAACCAAAATCATATTCGCCCTAAAATAGTACAAACAAAACTGCCACCTTATCCCGTAGTTTCCAAAATGGGGTCACTTTTTTGGAGTTTCATCAGGGGGGCTTCAAATGGGACATGGTGTCAAACAAACAGTCCAGCAAAATCTGCCTTCCAAAAACCATATGGCGTTCCCTTCCTTCTATGCCCTGCAGTTTGGCCATACAACAGTTTACGACCTCATATGGGGTGTTTATGCAGACTACAGAATCAGGGCAATAAATATTGAGTTTTGTTTGGCTGTTAACCCTTGCTTTTTTAATGGAACAATGGATTAAAATGGAAAATTTGAAAAAAAAATGCTGTTTTTGGACAGTTTTTATTTTTTGTTATTTACATAGTTGATCTGACAGGTTAGATTGTGTGCTATTTCTATAGAGCAGGTTGTTATGGACGCGACAATACCAAATATGACTACTTTTTGGGGTTTTTTGATTCAGTTTTTCATAACAAAGCACTTTTGAAAATTATTATCTTTTAGTGTCTCCACATTCTGAAAGCCATATTTTTAATTTTTATTTTTTGGGCGACTGTCTTATGTAGGGGCTCATTTTTTGCGGGATGAGATGACGGTTTGATTGGCACTATCTTGGGGTGCATATGACATTTTGGTCGCTTTCTATTACACTTTTTGTGATGTAAGGTGACAAAAAGACTTTTGACACGGTTTTATATTATTATTTTTTTTCTGTGTTCACTTAAGGGGTTAGGTTATGTGTTATTTTTTTCTAGAGCAGGTTGTTATGAACGCGGCAATACCTAAAATAGCATGTTTTCAATGTTTCCATAGTCTAAGAGACATATTTTTTTATTTTTTGGGGCGACTGTCCTATGTAGAGTATCATTTTTTGAGGGATGAGATGGTGGTTTGATTGGCCCTATTTTTGAGTGCATATAACTTTTTGATTGCTTGTATTACAGTTTTTGTAATGTGATATGACATAAATGATTTTTTTGACATAGTTTTTATCTAATTTTGTTA
Source organism: Bufotes viridis (assembly GCA_033119425.1). Taxonomy (NCBI): domain Eukaryota; kingdom Metazoa; phylum Chordata; class Amphibia; order Anura; family Bufonidae; genus Bufotes; species Bufotes viridis. The sequence goes on from CM065591.1 coordinate 382,876,217, forward strand.
ATGGTATTTACCTGAGAGTTTAGATCATGTGATATTTTTAAATAGCAGGTTTTTATGGACGCGCCGATACCTAATATGTGTACTATTTTTATTTATTTTTTGCTTTAACACAATAACTTAGTGTCTCCATAGTCTGAGAGTCAAAATGTATTATTTTTTTTTGACTATTCTGCTATGTAGGGGCTCATTTTTTTTGGGATGAGATGCCGGTTTGATTGGTAGTATTTTGGGAGGCATATGCCTTTTTGATTGCTTGGTATTACACTTTTTGTGATGTAAGGTGACAAAAAATTGCTGTTTGTTTTTTTACGGTATTTACTTGAGGGGTTAGGTCATGTGATATTTTTATAGAGCAGGTTTTTATGGACACGGCGATATCTAATATGTGTAGTGTATGACATGGTGACAGTTTAACTGTAGGACGAGACTGCTCGTCCTAATGCGCTAAGTACCGCTCAGTTAGGATGAGTATTCTCGTCCTGGGTCCTGGAGTGGTTAATAGGATGTAAAATATGTTATGGTTATTGTTATTTATGAAATGTTGAGATTATTTTGGTATGGCACAGTTTGCTAATTAAAAATAATTTTTCGTCCTCACTTTCCTCAAAAAAGCCCCAAACTGCAGAACACCTACCCCTTGGCAAGGGAGATTTTCACAAGGGGGGACAGTTGTGGGCCTGTGTGTTGTGGCCCACCTTCTCCCTTTCGCCATACCATAGCCTCTTCTAGCCTGTTGCAGTGCTGTGGATCCCTCCCCCTCTGTCCTGCTGTCCTCGCTTGGCTTTCCACCTTCCCAGGTTGGGTAAGTGATGTCATCGCCCCAATATCCAAATCCACTTCCTCAGTCTGTTCATCCTCCTGACTTGTGTTGACCTAACAAGACCCTACTTATTGACAACTGTGTCTCATCCCCATCATCCACCAAGTAAAACACTAATTGCCACCCCACCCCCCCATCATCTTCTTCTGACTTTGGAGGCTGAAGAGATTGGGGATCAGTGTATAAGATATCCTCATGTCCCTCTTCAGGGAGGATCTGCTCACCTGCAGGCCCTCACCTACAATTTTTTTGCGGTCAGCTTACATGGTATATTCTTTTCTATGACTTAGGGCCCTTTCACACTGGCGTTTTTGTTTTCCGGCATAGAGATCCGTCGTCGGGTCTCTATGCTGGAAAAATCCTGATCAGGATCATCCCCATGCATTCTGAATGGAGAGAAATCCGTTCAGGATGCATCAGGATGACTTCAGTTCAGGACCGGAACGTTTTTTGGACGCAGCAAATACCGCAGCATGCTGCGCTTTTTGTTCCGTCCAAAAATCCGGAACACTTGCCGCAAGGCCGGATCCGGAATTAATGCCCATTGAAAGGCATTAATCCGGATCCGGTCTTAAGCTAAACGTCGTTTCGGCGCATTGCCGGATCCGACATTTTGCTTTTTCTGACTGGTTACCATGGCAGTCAGGACGCTAAAGTCCTGGTTACCATGGTAAAATGTAGCGGGGAGTGGGGGAGCGGCATACTTACATTCCGTGCGGCTCCCGGGACACTCCAGGATGACGTCAGGGCGCCCCAGTGCATAGATCACGTGATCGCATGGATCACGTGACCCATGCGCATGGGGCGCTCTGACGTCATTCTGGAGCGCCCCGGGAGCTGCACGGATGGTAAGTATACTGCTCCCCCGCTCCCCGCTCCTACTATTGCTACTACTACTGCTATTAGCGTCCTGGCTGCCATAGTAACCTGAAAGCAATTCGAAGACTGATCAGGATCCTGATCAGTCTTCTAATGCTTCAGGCGACTTGCGTTCTGACGGATCCGGCGGGACGGAAGTGCCTGCCGGATCCTCAGAACGCAAGTGCGAAAGGACCCTAAATTTGTTTTCCTTCGGTGGTGAATCTTTCACGCATGTGTTTTTTGCAGGAATCGGTTTTTATATAGTTGCACTGGGGTAAATATTTCAAACTTTTTTCCTAGCCGGTGCTAAACGACATTCTCTGCGCTCAATCTGCAGAGTAATAGTAGCGTATGCAAAATATAGCTGTGAAATGCAATGTAATTTTTTCACTGTGCTAACTCTGCTATGTGACATTAATGTTATCTCTAACGCATAATTTTTTTTTTAAATTGTTTATTCTTTCTTGGTAGCCTGTGCTAACTGGGTCACTTAGCTTCTTAGATGGTCAGATCAGCACGCCCTTGCTCCGAATGTTTGGGAGGGTCACCAGCAGGCCATCAAGGATCATTTTTCAAGGGTGTGTGTATGATGCCCTCCTTTATGTGTAAGAAAGGGTGTGTTGGAGTGACAGTTCCTTGTAATATTTGGCAGCCCTTTCACTTTGTGCATAGGTGTAGGAGCCCACTACCTGAACTATTGTACTACATTGTGAATGAGGCCCTCCTTTATGTGAAATACAGGGTGTATCGGAGTGCTTCTTCCTTGTAATTTTTGGCAGCACTTGCACTGTATATATAATTGAATATACTGGAAAGAATGTTTCCTTACAATTTTTCTAGTAAAATAGATTTATTTATTTATATTTTTTTTTTTTTGGGGGGTAGGGCGTATTTCTGTCAGTCTGTAAAAGTGGCGTACTATTCACACAACATAGTTCCCAGCAGCAACCTGGGAGTCCAAGATGCATCCAGACATCTCCCTCATGCTGTTCTCGTTCCATTTTGGTGGTGTTTCTGTCACGTTCTGACTTTTTCCTATGGACCAGGCACCCTCCCCTCTTCAGAGGAGGGGGTGCCTGGTTGTCTCCCATTAACTTCCAATATACTAGGGTGCTCGGCCGAGCGCACGAACATCACTATGTGTTCGGACCGAGTACCCAAATACCCAAACAATTTGGTGCTCGCTCATCACTAGGTATGGCATCTGGTTCAAATAGGCAAATCTAGTGCATCTTTAGATTTTCTAGACTACTTTTACACTGTCTAAATCTTAGGTGGGATTAGTATACCTACCAAATTGATCCAGTGGGTTAGATTCTAGAATTCTTGAGCAGTTTGCAACAAAAAGTGCCATATATGCTTTGCACCACCATCATTAAAAGGGTTTTCCGAGATTTTTATACTGATGATCAGTATCTGATCGGTGTGGGTCCGACACTCAGGACCCCCTATGATCAGCTGTTTGAGATGGCACGGTGCTCTTATGAGCGGCCAGGGCTTCACCATGCTCACCAAGATGTCACTTGGTCTAGGCAAAACTGAGAGAAGGCCGCAACACTACTGGTAGCACCGGTGCCTTCTCAAATAGCTGATCGGTGGGGGTCCCAGGTGACGGATCCCCACCGATCAGATACTGATGACCAATCCACAGGATAGGTCATCGTTATTTAAGTCTCATTTTTTTTTTTTTTTATGTTCATCTGAACCACTAAGCTCTTTTTAAACCCTGAGAATCTTACAGAAATTCTGTTATCCGACACTACTCTATATGCGATGTGTGATATAATAAAACATTGGAAAAGTGAGTAAAAACAGAGGAAGGGGGAGTAAAATGCTATCTCTTGTCATGGATATCTAAATATTGGGAAACTCCCTTTAAAAAATCATTTGCTTCTTTTCACATTGATTATTGTTATTTTGGCAATTTTTACCAACAGTACAAAGCTGTTCATTTCCCCTTCTCCTGGTGTTATTTCACAGCAGAACACAGCCTATTTGTAGGTCATAGGGCTTGTTTGTCCATGTTCGCAAATTCCCATTCCCAGTAGGTAGAAATGAATTGCATAGTCTATGGGATCAGTGCTAGATCTTTTATTTTCTATTGTGATATTACAAGAGGAGACGGAGCCTTCATCATTTTCACAAATGCTTAAAGTATTGGGATATCTTTTTGTGCATAATGATTAACATAACAGGCATAACTGCTGCTATGGGGCCCAGCTGGAACTGAAAGGTCTTATCTACACTCAGGGGAGCAGTACAGTTAGAAGAAAAGTCCTATGAAAAAGATAAAAATGCCAATGCACAGCAACTATATGTCTCAGGTCCCATACTAGTTGCATGGTGCTCCCTCCACATCTCACTCTTCTTAAGATTTCAATAAGCCTACATATGTGCAAAACACATTTGTCTGCCGAGAAGAAACTTTTTTACTTGCTTTCAGCTGGTTATTATTGAATATTTTTGTATCTGACAGAGGCTGGCATGTCAGGTGCTATGAAAAGAGGATTAAAATAGAACCATTAATGCTGACAGTAGGAGAGACATGAAATACATAAATGAGTACAATTTTATACTTCATATGAGTAAAATCATGTATAATAAGATTACTATTTCGACTACATTTGTCAGTTTTCATCTGCCAAAGGTCCCTATCTGTCCAGTTGAAGCAGTAAAATGATATGTAAAATACAGTAATGTGTATATAGATACACCATATATGCTTTCAGGTGACACATACTGTGCTTTTTGTTGTGATATAGCCACTGCTATAACATACTGCAGCATCTAAAAGTGACATTGTAGTGAATTGAATAAAATTCTGTTGAAACAAGGATGTCAAAAATAATGCAATTTTTAGGGCAGGCTGCTGTTTCTATGAATACTGTAACATACCACATTTGTCATGGATCTACTGCCATTTTTCCATACGTAAATAAAAAATATTTAAAAGCAAAAAATACAACAAATCAAAGCAATGCCTGAGGAATTGCTTTAAATTAGGCTTACTGCATTCAGTAAGTCCTATAGCCTGTTTTGACTACCAGAATTACTGTGTCCGGCATAGCCAGACACTGCAGGGGCCCTCCAGATCCCCATTCATTATCATGCAATTTGTCGGGTTTCTGGAAAGTTGAAAGGGATGAATGCCAGCTTTCTGCCAGAAAAATTCAGCTGCCTACACCAGTTTTTTTTTCTGGCAGAAAACCGGCATTCTTGCCAGACACCCGATGGATTTGATCATAGCGCCGGAACAGACTATCCGACTTATTGAATCAAAATGGGGACTTAACCTTAAGTGCTATTAAAGTCAATGTAAATAAGATGTAATGGCTGTGTTATGAAACTGAGCTCCTCCATGGAGACATATGGATACACAGTATGGGCCCATAGCAAATTATGGATGACTTATTATGAATTCTATCATGGTTTCTATATTTGAGCTACATGCGTAAGACCTAAGGGCTCAGTTTATAGCAGAACAAAGTGAGCGGAGCCTATAAAGCAGTACATGAAGCCAGTTTGACTACTTTAGTATGGGATGCAATATTGAAGTGTCAAGGTTTAGAATTTAAAAAAATGAGATTCACTTTAGAAATAAGATACTGTATTTTCCTAACTGTGATATTTTTATAATTCATTTATGCTCCAGCTCTATTCAATCTTTGCTGTTATTTCTTTGAGTCAAGGTGGATTTGACACTTTATATATTTCATTCTGCAGATTGATTTAAGCTAATAATACATACCATGCTTCCCAGAATGTATTTATGAGCTAAGAGTACAGTTGAGCGAGCATGCTTGGCCGAACTGGTGTGCTCGAGTGCGATGCTCGAGTCTCCTCCCTGCACGTTTGTTATGCAGCCAATAAACATGCAGGGAAGTACTGACACTCACTGTAATCCCTTAGCCATGTTGGTTACTGGCATTACAGTGATTGGCTGGCCAGAACGTGTCATCGGGTGCTATATAGCACCCGATGACACGTGGTTCGGCTTAGATTTAGTCAGGGCGAGCTGCAGCAGCAGGGACAGTGTTGAGAGAGGAACTTTTTTTTTTTTTTTAGGGAGTTTTGAGTGTTGAACCTTTGTTAAAGACCTAACAGTCCTTTTAAAGACTATTGTTTTATCTGGCTGCGAAATATATTAGCGCAACGTGCACAAAATTATGTGCAATTGTTTGGCTGCTGGTGAGAGTAGGGACATTACCTCTGCTAAATCTCCTGTATAATGTTAGCCGCTGGTGACAGCAACGACATTACCTGCTCTCCATCTCCTGTATAAAGTTAGCTGCTGGTGACAGCAGCGACATTACCTGCGCTACATCTCCTGTATAATGTTATCCACTGGTGAGAGTAGGGACATTACCTCTGCTAAATCTCCTGTATAACGTTGGCCGCTAGTGACAGCAGTGACATTACCTGCGTTACATCTCCTGTATAAGGTTTGCACATCATAAATATCAGTGACATTCAGTTACATTTTTTCGCCCCTGGTGCCAGCGACATTACCTGCTGTACATCTCCTGTATAACGTTTGTGCATCATAAATATCAGTGACATTCATTTAAATTTTTTCGCCGCTGTAATTTATTTGCGCATACACTTACAAAACCTGCGCTACTGTACGCTGTACCCTGATCCTCCTTCCTCCCACAATGGAGAGTCTTGGCAAACAAATGATCCCACACTCGAATATTCCAAGGAGCTCTTTTCATCGCCATTCCTTGATTTGGCCCTCTCACCAAGTCCGCTTGAAAAGGGACATGAGGAGATCTTCTGCACTGATTCCCAAACTCCTGAGCATCCACAGTCAGAAAAAGTGGAACGGAAATTAGTGTTGTACGAGGTGGATAATGATGATGAGACCCAGTTGCCAATAAGTCAACCGCAATTAGTGTCTGAAGAGGTTCATGATGAGGATGAGACACAGTTGTCAATAAGTGAGGTTCTTGTTAGATCAACAAGTCAGGAGGATGACCAGAGTGAGGAAGTGGAAGAGGAGGCGGTGGACCATGAAATCACTGACCCAACCTGGGAATGTGGCAAGCCGAGCGGGGACAGCAGTACAGAGGGTGAGGGATCCGTAGCACCGCAACACCAGGAAGACACAGTGGGGTGACAAAAGGGAGAAGGCAGGCCACACCAAACAGGCCCACAACTGTTCCCTGGAGAACCCCATTGCGGCAACCTCCCTTGCCAAGGGGTAAGTGTTCCACAGTCTGGCGCTTTTTTAAACAAAGTGCGGACAATAAAAGAATCATCATTTGCAACCTGTGCCGTACTAAAATGCGCAAGGGCGTAAACACTAGCAACTTCACCACCACCAGCATGATCGAATCCCCTGTCCAAGACACAGGCCCAGATGCCTCCCGCCCTGCACCTGGACCTTCGCAAGCACCATCAGCTAGCACATCCACTTCTGTGACCCAGCTCAGCGTATAGATGTCCATACCACAGGCCTTTGAACAAAAGCGTAAATACCCAGCCAACCACCCACCCACCCATAGGCTATAGCACTAAATGCTCACCTTTCCAAATTGCTGGCCCTGGAAATGTTGTCATTTAGGCTTGTGGACACAGAGGCTTTCCGCAGCCTGATGGTGGTGGCCGTCCCTCGTTACTCAGTCCCGAGCCGCCACTATTTTTCCCGGTGTTCCGCCCCCACCTTACACCAGCATGTGTTCCGTAACATCACCCATGCCCTGACCAACGCAGTTATTGGAAAGGTCCACTTAACGACTGACACATGGACAAGTGCTTGTGGCCAGGGATGCTACATTTCCCTGATGGCACACTGGGTGAACGTTGTAGAGGCCCGGGAGCGAGTCGTACCCTGGGATGGCACAGGTGCTACCGACGCCAAGGATTGTGGTCCCTACCACCATCAGTTTGTCTTCTCAGCGCAAATTGTATGATGAGGAGGAGGCAGTTTCCTCCACTACAGAGGATAGTACTCATAGCAGGTTTATTCCATCTGTTCAGCGTGGATGGGCAGAAAAGTAGGAAGAGGATGAGGAGATTGAGAGTCATCCTCCTGCTGAGGAGTGAACAGTGAAGTCTTGTCTGTTGGGACTCTGGCACACATGGCTAACTTTATGTTATGCTGCTTTTCCCATGATCCTCGCGTTTTACGCATTTTAGCCAACACCGATCAATGGTTGTTCACCTTCTCGACCCCCGCTACAAAGAGAACTTCTCATCTCTCATTCCTATGGTGGAGAGGACTACAATATGGTGCAATACCTGAAGGTCCTTGTGGAAAAAATTTTCCCAAAATTTCCAGCTGACAATGCTGGCGACAGAGTATGTAGTTCCTTGGGCAAAGGAGGTGGGGAGACTAGGGGAACACACAGCAGTTCCAACAGAGGCAGGGCAACACTCTCCAAGACCTGGGACAGTTTCATGACACCCAGCCAACACCCTCGCCCTGATGAGTGGTCTAGTTTCACAAGGAGGGAAACATTTTGGAAGATGGTAAAGGAGTACATAGCAGACCGCGTCAGCGTCCTCAATGATCCCTCTGTGACTTATGACTATTGGGTGTCCAAGCTGGACACATGGTACGAACTGGTGCTCTACGCCTTGGAGGTGCTGACGTGCCCTGTCGCCAGCGTTTTGTCAGATCGGGTATTTAGTGCTGCTGGGGGCATAATAACTAATAAGCGCATCCTTTTGTCAGCTGAAAATGCTGACAGGTTGACTCTTATAAAAAAGAACAAGGTCTTCATTGCTCCTAAATTCTCTACTCCATCAGAGAAAAGCGACTGAACATAAAGGCACTTTAAATGTGGCTTTTATGGTTTATTGAGTACACTGTATTACCATGCACGCCTTCCAGTGCAAAAAAGGGTATATGGTTCTATCTTCCTTTTCTCGTCCTCCTCCTCCATCATATCAACATGCTTATTAGGCTGCCCTCGCTCCAAATGTTTTAGAGGGTCAGCTCAGCAGTAGACCCTCACCCCTAATGTTTTAGAGGGTCACCAGCAGGCCCTTGCCCATAATTATTTAGAGCAGGCATCCTCAAACTGCGGCCTTTCAGCTGTTGTAAAACTACAACTCCCACAATGCCCTGCTGTAGGCTGATACCTGTAAGCTGTTCGGGCATGCTGGGAGTTGTAGTTTTGCAACAGCTGGAGGGCCACAGTTTGAGGATGCCTGTTTTAGAGGGTCTGCTCAGCAGCAGGCCCTTGCCCCTAATATTTTAGATGGTCAGATCAGCAGCAGGCCCTCGCATATAATGTTTTAGATGGTCAGCTCAGCAGCAGGCCCTCACCCCTAATGTTTTAGATGGTCAGCTCAGCAGCAAGCTGTCGTCCATAATGTTTTAGATAGTTAGATTAGCAGCAGGCCCTCGCCTCTAATGTTTTAGATGGTCAGCTAAGCAGCAGGCCTCCGCCCATAATGTTTTACATGGTCAGCTAAGCAGCAGGCCCTCGCCCAAAATGTTTTAGATGGTCAGCTCGGCAGCAGGACCTCTCCATAATGTTTTAGATGGTCAGATCAGCAGCAGGCCCTTATTCTAAATGTTTTATATGGTCAGCTACGCAGCAGGCCCTCACTAGTGATGAGCGGCAGGTGCCATATTTGATTTCGACGAAATTCGCGAATATTCGAAAGAATATTCGTTTCATATTCGTCGAAATCGAATATTCGTCATTATTCTAGTTATCGCGATTAATATGCGATTTAAATAATCGCGTATTGCGATTTTAACTTAGGCTACTTTCCTATTGGTTTCATATCTAGAATTATAGCGAAGATGACGAATATGACGAATGTATTCGTCATATTCCTCAAAACGAAGATAACAAAGTATTCTACATCTTCATTTTAGAAACCTATTTGTCAACTTCGCTAATTCTAGCAATCAAATAGGAAGGTTGACTATAGAGACAACTGTGTTTAATTCGCTATGCGATTATATAATTTTTTTTTAAATAAATAGAATAATCATAATAATTATCAAGTAATATAATTATTTTATAAAAAAAAAAAATAATTGCATAGCGAATTTAACACAGCTGTCTCTATAGTCAACCTTCCTATTTGATTGCTAGAATTAGCGAAGTTGACGAATAGGTTGCTAAAACGAAGATGTAGAATACTTCGTTATCTTCGTTTTGAGGAATATGACGAATGCATTCGTCATATTCGCTAATACTACCAAGCCAACCATAGTAAACCAGGTCTAAGTAGAAATCGCAATGCGATTAATTCAAGTTATATTAATCGCATTGCGATTTCAACTTAGAGCTGGGTTCATAATGGGTCAGCTTGCTAGAATTAACGAAGTTAACGAATATAGAATATAGCAGCAGTGCTAAGTTGAAATCGCAATGCGATTAATTTAACTTGAAGTAATCGCATTGCGATTTCAACTTAGCACTGCTAGTGCTATATTCCATATTCGTTAATTCTAGCCTATGTAAGATAGCAGTGCTAAGTTGTAATCGCAATGCGATTAATATAACTTGAATTAATCGCATTGCGATTTCAACGTAATTCCTCAAATCCGACAGTACATTTTAGTATATGGAGACGTTCCCATGGTGATGGGGACGCTCCATGAGCACGAAAGTTATGGTTGGCTTGGTAGAATTAGCGAATAGCGAATATGACGAATGTATTCGTCATATTCCTCAAAACGAAGATAACGAAGTATTCTCCATCTTCATTTTAGCAACCTATTCGTCAACTTCACTATTCGCTAATTCTAGCAATCAAATAGAAAGGTTGACTTACCAGACAGCTGTGTTTAATTCGCTATGCGATTTTTTTTTTTTTTAATACAATAATTATATTACTTAATAAAATTATTATATTATATTATATTATTATTATTCTATTTATTAAAAAAAAAAAAAAAATCGCATAGCGAATTTAACACAGCTGTCTCTATAGTCAACCTTCCTATTTGCTAGAATTAGCGAAGTTGACGAATAGGTTGCTAAAACGAAGATGTAGAATACTTCGTTATCTTCGTTTTGAGGAATATGACGAATACATTCGTCATATTCGTCATCCTCGCTAATTCTAGATATGAAACCAATAGGAAAGTAGCCTTAAGTTAAAATCGCAATATGCGATTATTTAAATCGCATGTTAATCGCGATAACTAGAAAAATGACGAATATTCGATTTCGACGAATATGAAACGAATATTCATACGAATATTCGCGAATTTCGTCGAAATCGAATATGGCACCTGCCGCTCATCACTACTGCTAAGGAGGCTGCCTTTTTAAAGGCCCGGATTAGCTTTGCAGCCAAACTAGGTAACAAAGTCAAACAGCACTAGCTGCTGCAGACACATAAAACCCGGCTCTCACCTCACCGAGGCCAGGAACCTCGGTGACACGTACCTGGCCATCGACTATGATACCTTGCACCCTCTTACACCACCCAAATGAATTTTACCTCATTTTCTTCTCAATAATAGAGCATTCATTTGGTGGTATTTCATTGCTGCTGACATTTTTACTTTTTTTGATATTTTACTTTTTTGACGAATTTTTTTCAAAAAAATTACATTTTTCACTTTCTGTTGAAAAATTTGCCAAATAAAACTACATTTCTCTATAAATTTTTCTCTAAATTTATTGTTCTACATATTTTTGATTTAAAAAAATGCAATAAGTGTATATGTATTGGTTTGGGTAAAAGTTATAGCGTTTACAAACTATGGTGCAAACAAGTGAATTTCCGCACTTTGACTTACTGAGTACCTGTCCTGTTTCCTGAGATACTACAATGCCCAGACAGTAGAAACACCCCATAAATGACCCCATTTAGGAAAGTAGACACCCTAAGGTATTCACTGAGGGGCAAAGTGAGTTCATAGAAGTTTTTATTTTTTGTCAGAAGTTAGCGGAAATAGTTTTTTTTTTTTTCAAAAAAAATAATTTTCCGCTAACTTGTGACAAAAAATAAAAACCTCCATGAACTCACTATGCCCATCAACGAATATCTTAGGGTGTCTACATTCCGAAATGGGGTCACTTGTGGGGGATTTATACTGCCCTGGCATTTTAGGGGCCCCTAAAGCGTGAGAATCCAAATGCGTAAAAATGCCCTGTAAAATCCTAAAGGTACTCATTGGATTTAGGGCTCCTTTGCGCATCTTGGCTGCAAGAAAATGGCACACATGTGGTATCACCGTACTCAGTAGAAGTAGGGAAATGTGTTTTGGGGTGTATTTTTACATATACCCATACTGGGTGTGAAAAATATCTCTGTAAATGACAACTTTTTTCCATTTTTTTATACAAAGTTGTCAATTTACAGAAATATTTCTCTCACCCAGCATGGGTATATGTAAAAATACACCCCAAAACCATTGCCCTACTTCTCCTGAGTACGGCGATATCACATGTGTGCCACTTTTTTGCAGCCAAGATGCGCAAAGGGGCCCTAAAACCAATGAGTACCTTTAGGATTTCACAGGGCAATTTTACGCATTTGGATTCCAAACTACTTCTCACGCTTTAGGTGCCCCTAAAATGCCAGGACAGTAAAAATACCACACAAGTGACCCCATTCCGGTAAGTAGACACCCTAAGGTATTCGCTGATGGGCATACTGAGTTCATGGAAATTTTTATTTTTTGTCACAAGTTAGCGGAAATTGTTTTTTTTTTTTTACAATGTCTCATATTCCACTAACTTGTGACAAAAAATAAAATTTTACATGAACTCACCATACCCCTCACGGAATACCTTGGGGTGTCTACTTTCTAAAATGGGGTCACTTGTGTGGTATTTTTACTGCCCTGGTATTTTAGGGGACCCTAAAGCGTGAGAAGAAGTCTGGAATCCAAATGCGTAAAATTGCCCTGTGAAGTCCTAAAGGTACTCATTGGATTTAGGGCCCCTTTGCACATCTTGGCTGCAAAAAAGTGGCACACATGTGGTATCACCATACTCAGGAGAAGTAGGGCAATGTGTTTTGAGGTGTATTTTTACATATACCCATACTGTGTGTGAAAAATATCTCTGTAAATGACAATTTTTTCAATTTTTTTATACAAAGTTGTCAATTTACAGAGATATTTTTCACACATGGCATTTTTACACATTTTTCTTCTCATGCTTTAGGGGCCCTAAAATGCCAGGGCAGTAAAAATACCCCAAATGTGACCACATTTTAGAAATAAGACACCCCAAGGTATTCTGTGTGGGGCATGGCGAGTTTATAGAAGATTTTTTCTTTGGCACAAGTTAGCGGAATTCAATTTTTTTGTTTTTCTCAAAAAGTCTCCCTTTCCGCTAACTTGTGACAAAAAGTTAAATTTTTTATGATACAATGACTCAATGTGCCCCTCAGCGAATACCTTGGGGTGTCTTCTTTCCAAAATGGGGTCACATGTGATGTGTTTGTACTGCCATGGCATTTGAGGTTTTCCACAATCATTACATGTATGGCCAGCATTAGGAGTTTCTCCTATTCTCCTTATATGGAGCATACGGGTAATGAGATTTTTTTTTCCGTTCAGCCTCTGGGCTGAAAGAAAAAATGAACGACACAGATTTCTTCATTCACATCGATCGATGTGGATGAAAAAATCTCTGCCAAAAAATATGCAAGAAAAAAAAAGAGGGGCCTGGCGATTGCCAGGACATAGGGGCTCCGCTCAAACATCCATACCCACTTCAGCTCCTATATCCTGGCAAACGTGATTTCTCCATTCACATCGATCAATCGATCATTGTGGAGGAAGACATCTTTGCCAGATTTTTGATACAAAGTGTTTGCCAAAGCATATGAACTCCAACACCTCTCCTCAGCTCATATGCCTTGGCAAACGTACCTGTACTGCAGAGGAGAAATCTCGTCTTGCAGCGCCGCATACACCGACTTCACGTGTCTTCTGACAGCAGCGCAATGCTTCTCTCAGAATGCACATCAGTGCTGCAGCGTTTTTGCCGGTTGGTCCGTTGGTCTACCTGGAAAATAAAGGGTGGTTAGGGGGAAAAAAAAAAAAGAAGAAAAAACAGGCAGCAGGCTCATAAACTTGAACGTTACAAGCTTTATAAAACCGGAACATAAAACTTTTTTTTATCAAACCTGAACATCAAAACTTTTAAAACCTGAACTAACTTTTTCTTGCTACCATTTCACTCTTTATTTTCATAGCAGAAACCTCTCCTTTCCCATGGGACAATGTGTAAAGTGTAAATCACACAGAGATGGTGCGAAGTACATTATGCACTTTATTTAGGTGAAAGGAGAGGTTTCTACCGTTTCACATTTCTGCTGTAGCACACCAGCACCCCTATGTGTTAGGATCTCTCAAAACCTAGTATCCTGAGAGACCCTAGATCCTGAGTGTAAAAACTACCTGTGTCCTGCAATCCCTACGTCCCTAAGTGTACCTGAGTGTGGTGCTTCCGGAAACACTCCCCTAGGCATAGGGCAGGGTGGTCAGGGCAGTCAGGACAGAAATAGCGGGTGTCACGCCTTATTCCACTCCTGCTACAGACACGATATCTTTTTCAGGGTGGCGGTTGGTTTGAGGTACCAGCAACGACATTGGGGAAATATCGCTCATGTAGATGGCTCACTACACTGGTGGTTGGGGCCACGGAACCTCCTGGATACAGGAGGTTCTCGATGATGTCTTCCTGAAATTTGAGGAAGGATCCTGTTCTCCCAGCCGTACTGTAGAGAACAAAACTATTATACATAGCCAATTGAATTAGATATACAGACACCTTCTTTTACCAGTGTCTGGTCCGGCGGGAAAGCAAATATGGGGCCAACATCTGGTCATTGAAGTCCACCCCTCCCATGAGCAAATTATAGTCGTGGACCGAGAGGGGCTTTTCAATGACACTGGTTGCCCGTTCAATTTGGATTGTCGTGTCTGCGTAAATGGAGGAGAGCATGTAAACGCCACACTTGTCTCTCCATTTCACCGCGAGCAGTTCTTCGTTACACAAGGCAGCCCTCTCCCCCCTTGCAAGACGGGTGGTAATGAGCCATTGGGGGAAGCCCCGGCGACTAGGTCGCGCGGTGCAAAAGCAGCCAATCTTTTCTAGGAACAAATGCCTGAAGAGGGGCACACTTGTGTAGAAATTGTCCACATAAAGATGGTACCCCTTGCCGAATAAGGGTGACACCAAGTCCCAGACTATCTTCCCACTGCTCCTCAGGTAGTCAAGGCAACAGACCAGCTACAGGGTCTGATCTTTTCCCTCATAGATCCGAAATTTGTGTGTATAGCCTGTGGCCCTTTCACAGAGCTTATACAATTTGACCCCATACCGGGCGCGCTTGCTTGGGATGTACTGTTTGAAGCCAAGGCGCCCGGTAAAATGTATTAGGGACTCGTCTACGCAGATGTTTTGTGCGGGGGTATACAAATCTACAAATTTCAGGTTGATGTGGTCTATAAGGGGCCGAATTTTGTGGAGCCGGTCAAAAGCTGGATGGCCTCTGGGACGGGAGGTGGTGTTGTCTCAAATGGTGTCCTGGACATGGTAGCAGAGTACATGGGCATGTGATGAATTGGGTTCGTGGACCAATATGACCACAATTCATGTTTTTTGTCTGGCCCATGTTGAGGAGAAGGCCCAGAAAAGTTTTAAATTTGGAAACTTGGACTGGTTTCCACCGGAAAGACTGGGCATAAGAGCTTCCCGGGTTGGCATTTATAAATTGAGTGTCATTCCGATTTGTTTCTGCCACGACTAGCTCCACAGTGAAGTACAGCTCAAAAAACCCCAGTGCCGATCCAATCTGAGCTGTCTCCACCCAAACTCCTGACTGGGAGGTGAAAGGGGGAACTAATGGTGTGGCTGACGTTGGGGGCTGCCAATCAGGGTTTGCCAGCACCTCAGGGATTCTAGGGGCTCTACGGGCCTGTCTGTGTGGTGGCTGCGACGGGGGAACTATTGCACGTGCCACCGTACCAGCTTCAACTGCCTTTCTGGTGCTCGCCACTTCACCATGTTGTATGGCAGTGCTGGTAGTAAGTAGGTCCAGGATGGGCTGCGCTGCTGGTGTATGCCTCACCACGTAATCCGGCAGCGCCACCCCCACTCTGCTGCCCTTGAAATGGATCCTGCTCAACCTGTGGTCTAGCGACACGGGGCCAGGTATGCCTGGTGCTATCAGGGACCTCAACCTCCTCGTCCGAACTTTGGGTCAGACTGCCACTGCTTTCTACAGGTTCATATTCTGACCCGCTAGATTCGTCAGATGAGGGTTCTCATTCCTCATCTGACTGGGTCAGAATCCTGTAGGCCTCTTCAGAGGAATACCCCTTATTTGACATTTGGACAACTAAATTTAGGGGGTATTCCCTGAGACTACCCAAGAAAAAGAGCAAGCCTGTCTTACAAATGGGAGGCTAGCGAAGTACAGGGAGCCGCTGCGATTGATAAAAAGATCAAAACTGATTTTTTTATTGCCGCAGCGCTTGTGAAGTGATTGTGCAGTGATAAAAAAGAAAAAATTGTCACTGCGGTGGTGTGGGTGTGGGTGAAAGCACGTGTGGGCGTGATCAGGCAAAACACTGGGTTTTGGGTGGGGGGCGAACTAAGGTGACACTAATAATATTATAGATCTGACTGTGATCAGTTCTGATCACTTACGGATACTATAAAAGTACAAATGCTGATTAGCGCTACGCTAATCAGCGAATCGGTGACTGCGGTGCGGTGGGCTGGGCGCTAACGGAAGCTAACTACCTACCAAAGGGGCCTAAACTAAACCTAACAGTCAATACTAGTGAAAAAAAAAGTCACAGTTTACACTGATCACTTTTTTCCCTTTCCCTAGTGATTGACAGGTGATTGAAAGGGGTGATCAAAGGGTTAATTGGAGTGATGGGGGGTGATCTGGGGCTAAGTATGTAGTGCTTGGTGCACTTACAGTCACATGTGCTCTCTTCTGGGTCCAACCGACGAAAAGGACCCATCAGAGAGCACAGAAGCCATTTAACACAATATATTTATAAATATAATGTGTTAGATGACTTGTGATTCGTTTTTTTTAAAAGTCATCAGCCTGCCAGCGCTGATCATTGGCTGGCAGGCTGATGACCAACTCCTTCTTAAACTTTTTACCGCCGCGCAGTGCGGCGGCCGATGCGTCGACCCAGAGAAAGAGGACCGCCCACCGGACTCATCCATGCATTAGGCGGACATTAATCTGATCTTAACTGCTATCCGCATTGATTGACAGAGCAGTAAAGATCAATGAATGCTAATGATGGCCCCTGCATATCATGTGCCTGATTACTTAAGAGTTTGTTACCTATTCAGGGACTTAGGTAGATGTAAAAGTTTTTTTGTTTTTTTTTGTGCTGACATTTAAAGTGAGATCTAGAAAATTGCATGCACAATTCTAATGCAACAATTCTCCATTCTGTTTTTTAAGTCCCTGCCTTTCCAGAGCCATATCTTTTTATTTTTTATTTATTTAGTCAAATAGCCTTATGGGTCTTTTTTTTTGCAGGACAAGTTACACTTTCTAATGGCAGTATGGCACCATTTAACTTTAATACATATGATGTATCGAAAAACTAGACATTTCTGAATGGGGTGGAAGTGAAGAACAAACACACAATTCCTCCATTGTTTTATGGAGTTTGTCTTTGTGGTCTTCATTATGTGGTAAAATTGACACATTATCTTGATTCTGTGGGTTAGTACAATTATGCCTATGCCATGTTTTTATAGTTTTTTGTGTGTTTTAATACAAAACAAAGTAAAAACTTTGAAACAAAATACATGTGCATCCCCTGTCATTAGTGCTCATGTCTATTGCCAAGCTCCATTCTTCTCCTCCTCTGGTCCCTCTCAATGTCCTCCACAATAGCAGTGGTCATGTGCCGGGTATTGGACCCCACTGATCTGACCTACTGTATCCCGAGCATAGTTCATCAATATACAAGCCCCAGAAACCCTTTTAAAATATACCTGCAATTTCCACACAAAAAAAAAAAAAAAAAACTAAAGTAAGCATGGACTTTCTGTAGTTATACTATAGATCCTACTAAAATAAGTCAATGGTCAAATACCCTTGCAATTTTACCACAGACCATAGACTGCCCCAAAGCTGTTCCAGTTCTTTTGAGTGGGCACTTACACAGCATTATTGGTGCCTTAGAACTATGTTTGTTCGATTTCCTTAGTTCCCAAAATGCAATGCTGGCTTGATAGACAAATTACAAATAGTTTAGCCTGTAGCACACTACAGATATTATTAGTGCTCCTGCATATGTATACCAACATATAATTTATGCCACGATTACCTCTAAATTGTGATTTTGAAAAAAATTGGATCAACAGACACTGCAAAGTGTAATTGCTCAGTAAAAGTATAAAACTTATTTTAATGGTTGCCAGCAATGAATAACCACTAATCTATACATGATTTATGTCTATACATCTATACACGGATCTATACACTCATGTGCTATATCTTCAAAGGTGTTGGCGAGCTAAAGGTTTAAGTATTTCTAAGCTGTATGGAGGAGAATCAGAAGAAGGATGTTGCTGGCAATACAGCCAGTAATGCTAGCTGGCAAAGGGTCAGTATAGAGAGTAATGGTTACTACCTACATTGCTTAACTAGAAGGAAAGGTGAGATAGTGCACTTACTAAGTCCTGCCCCACTTCCTGTTCTCTTGGTCTTTCTTCTGCAAGAGACAGATTTCACTTGACAACCATTGACATCAAACCTGGAAAGTTAGACCCCCTACTAGAAGGAGTTTTGAGGAAGAAAACCTAATTTTCAATAAATTAGCAATTTTGCTATTCCTTAGATTTGCTATAATAAAAGAATAAGTCTGATTAAACAATGGTGACCTAAGCACTTCTGGTGTTTGTCCAGTTAACATACCAGTAAAGAAGTTTTAAAAGCAGTTCTATTCGTTTTTTAACTAATACCATATATTTAAAAAGTATGAACATGGAGTTTTTTTTAAAGGTATTCAATGGCCTGTTATGTTGTGTTTCTCTGTTTAGAAACTTGCTGACAATTCGACAAATCTTTATTTTGAACTTGCAAGGTTTCACACATCAGTCCTGATATAGTGCAAATCTTTGAGCATACAATGAAAATAAGATGAGATTAGAGAAGAAAATATTTTTGATTTCGTTTTAGCAGTTTGCTAATACTTTACTCTCTATCTATCTATCTATCTATCTATTGATCTATCTGCCTATCAAGGAGGTAATGTATATCTCATATTGTAGATAGTAGATTGAGATTAAAGGGAGTCGTCAGTTTCATGCAGCTCTAACTCAAACACCTTGTGCTGATGAGTCCTCTCATTCATGAGCTCCTGGGTCTACCCACTCACCTGACACTGCTAAAAAGCTGAGTCAATTAACCCCTGATGACCTGTATGGCAGAAGTTGACACTAGGTTTCTACTGTTTCAAACAGCTGAGGCCCGGGACTAATGTCTGCTATAATCCATAAGGCTGATTGCAGACATTTAACCCCTCAGATACAATGGTCAAATATGACCATGGTATCAGAGTGGTCAACATGCAGGGGGCCACGTGCTCCCACGTTCATAGCCTCCCCTAGTTGAGATTGGGGAAGCTATAATAACCTGATTGAGGCTCTGATGCCTATCACTTTTTTTATTCCAATACAGGCCTGCAGGTGGCAGCATTGTATCAGAATATACTGAATCTAAGGGTGACAAAAAAAATAAAAAATAAAAAATATGACTGCAATTTTAACTGACCTGAATGCTCAGCATCATAGATTCCTAAGCTTATTACAGTTAAACCCATGATGGGGCCATAATACATAGCAATAATATGGATCGAAAATAAGTCTGCATTGTGCTCATGAGTATCCAGCCTTAAACTGGTCATACATGAGATAGTTGTCAGCTAAATAGTCATACATATACATGCTCAGCTGAATAAGCATATATAATAAATGGGGAGAGGGGGGAAAGCTACTGCCAGACAACTCTAGGCAATAGTTTATCCCCTGAGAAGAAAAAGATCAGAGAGTTGAAATCCAAAGCAACTGATCCTTGGGAAAAGTCTGGAGACCACTGTAGTTATTAGATGGTCAGCAGAGTCTTGTGAATATGGCACCTAATGTGTAGGGCCAACTTAAGTCTGCAGTTTGTGTAGAATGAGTCAGCGAAATGAATGACAAATTATGATATGGGAATTCTAACTCATGGAACACTGTTGAACTCAACTGTATAGGTGAGGAAATCTGATATGTTCTTTTAGTAAGACTAGGTGTTTAGTTTGCTCTGATTGCTGCAAGTCATGTGTGCTGCTAGGCAGCGGTTATGTTGGACTTATTTCTGGACAATTTGTGAAATTGTTATTTAAACCATATACTTGCTTGCAAATACATAAAGTATCCCAATTCAATCCTAATTGCCATGTAACCTAGCTGCAGAGCAGTTATTACATATATTAGTACTGCTTTGGGTGAATCTGAATCTGAATCTTTGTGATTGTTTTATTAAACATCATGAGTTCCTGATCGCCATTGGTGTATAATACACTATGGGCCTAGCTGTGGCCACACAAGACTATGTGAGTTACTATACCATTACTGTAAGTAGCAGTTCATGCTGGACTGTATTACACAACAAATCTGAACCCAAATTAATTGATTGAACAGCAATCCATAATGTATCCAGGTTCAGATTCATTATGTAATACAGTTTGCCATGCACCACTACTTACAAACCAACATAATGTAAACTAATTACATAAACATTTCTACCATTCAGGTTTTCAGTAAACATCCACAGTGCAGAGAGAAATAGTAAGTATCCACTTGAATACAGGTAGTGGCCTGAGGAAGCGCAGAGTTTGGTGTGCGAAACAGCCGTCGCCGCTGTTTGTGAATTGGGCTAATACTGCTACCCAGCCGTTTGTATGTGCGTACTATGATGCAATAAAGAGAAAGAAAAAGAGCCGTAGTGAGTGCTTCCTATTTGTTCTCCTTGGCTGTGAAGATTCTTTGGATGCCTTGTTCTGAGGATTGTGCACCACCGAAAGCGGCATATGTAAGGGGTACCGAAGATAGCCGGGACCAGTTCCATTGACAATTGAGAGTGTTGGCAGTGCCACCTACTACTTCGTTTGATGATACACTTGTATACAGTTATATTTAATGACTGGTAGATCCCTTCTTCAGCAGCAATAACCTCCACCAAACACCTTCATAAAATATTTTCCTTCAAATATGATTTTTACAGGAGAACTTATTTAAACTAACCACCAGGTGGTATCTCACCCCAGTCCAGCTAAAATAAATGAACTGTCTCAGCTCTGACACTTGTTGGAAATGCTCCAAGTCACTAGGCTCCTACCTACATATGTGGTGGTCATCCCGGTGTTACAGCCTTTCTGGATTGAGATCCTTGAGGTGATTAAGCTTATGTACTCATTGACTAAAACCCCTTCCCTAGCCTCGGTGTTACTATATATTAGACTACACAATTTTTCCCACAATAAGAGGAGAATTTTCCAATACTTGACCTCAGCTGCAAAATCTCTAATCAATTTTTGTGCAGTTTGTAAAGTCTTTTTTAGGTCTTTTGTTGGTGCCCTTAGGTCTTTTAATCACCTCTTTTAGGTTTGCCCAATGTAAGTACCTGTGGAGTAACCTTACCAGGACACCAAATCCTGGGGAGAGTAGCAACAGTCTCAGATTTGTAGATAATTACAGATAACAGAGGATTGATGCATACTCAGGTCTATATAACTTTCCTAGCATCCTCAGAAGCACCAAATATCAAAGTATAGCACAAAATGTGAAAAAAAATAAAAGGGTCTGAAGACTTTCCAAATGAATTATATTTCCACTTTAACCAGTTCGCTATGGTGCTGGAGCAATATGTAAACATAGCGCCCGC
Source organism: Bufotes viridis (assembly GCA_033119425.1). Lineage (NCBI taxonomy): Eukaryota > Metazoa > Chordata > Amphibia > Anura > Bufonidae > Bufotes > Bufotes viridis. The sequence goes on from CM065591.1 coordinate 382,897,761, forward strand.
TCGCTTGTGCAGCAGGTGCCATGGCCGGCAGATCTCTGCTGTTTCAAACAGCAGAGACCTGCGGCTAATTACCGTGACAGTCAATAATGCGATAATTAAATGCAGGTGAGGTCACGGCATCTAAATGCGCAAAAAATTGGAAGTGTGCTTCCTACCGATGCCCCGTGTGGCCAGATGGGGCATCGGTACTTCCACTGAACACTTTCAGCCTCGCTGATGAGCCTGAAAGTGTTCATACTTAAATTCTTATTTTGGACGCCAGATGTAAGGTCAGGATAAGAAGTGAGCAATATTTAGTTTAAATGGCATTTTTAAAATCCCTGAAAGAACAAATTGAAAAATAAAAACCATAATTTATAGGCTCATATATGAGCCACAAAATCATCCCAAAAAATGAAAAAAATATTTTTTTAAAAATATATAAAAAATTAAAAATATAAAAGTTTGAATCACCCCGTTTCCGTATAATTAAAAAATAACTACCTAAATAACAATAAATGTAAACATCATGGGTATCACCTGCGACCGAAAACGCCCATACTATTAAAATATTTTTAAAAATTCCAATATGGTGAATGGCATAACGAAAAAAAAGGGTCAAAATGGCAGATTTTCCCCAAAAAAATTAATAAAATGTGATTAACCCCTTAAGGGCGCATGACGTACCGGTACGTCATGGTTCCCTAGTCCTTAAGGACCCATGACGTACCGGTACGTCATGAGTAGTTCCGATCACTGCTGCTCAGCCGGCAGTGATCGGAACAAGGTACCTGCTGAACTCATTCAGCAGGTACCTTGTTACAATGCCCAAGGGGGTCCTGTGACCCCCCGTATCGGCGATCGCTGCAAACCGCAGGTCAATTCAGACCTGCGGTTTGCAGCTCTTTTCGCAAATCAGAGAGTCAATGCCCCCAAAGTTGTGAACTTTAACCCCCCCTGCAGCCCCCAATAAAATTGTGGCTGCGGGGGTGAAGGGGGGGGTGGTTGCGGGCGGCGGGAGGCAGTGCTGGAAGTGATTGCGATCCCCCGCCCGCCTCCTCTGTAATATTCTCTGGTGTCTAGTGGATCTATCACATTGCTGACACTCTGATAGAAAAGGCTGGCATCTGTGCTTGATCAGATGCCAGCCATTGAACCCCTTCCATACCGCGATCCGTACAGACCGCGGTATGGAAGGGTTAACAGGGAGGGAGTACCCCTCCCTCCCCATCCATCACCCGCTGCTCTCTTATGGCAGCGGGTGATGGTTGCCGTGGAAGCAGGACGCTTTCAGAAGCGTCCTGCTCTCCATGGTGCTGAAAGTCTGAATAGACCTGCTAAAGGTCTATTCAGACTTTGTAAAGTAAAAAATACAGCACAGTGCACTATATAGTGTACTGTACTGTATTATACAGACACCAAATCCACTGGATCTACAAGAACCAAGTGGGTCTGGGTCAAAAAAAAAAAGGAAAAAAGTGTAAAAAAAAGTAAAAATGAAAAAAAAAAACATATCACTGAATACAAATTAAAAAATATAAAATACACTACACATATTATTTATTGTTGCGTCTGTAAAAACCTGCTCTATAAAAATATCACATGACTGAACTCCTCAGGTGAACGCCATAAAAAAAAATGGTGTAAATAAGCCATTTTTTGGCACCTTACATCACTAAAAGTGTAATACAAAGCGATCAAAAAGGCGTATGCCTCCAAAAACAGTACCAATAAAAACCGCCATCTCATCCCGCAAAAAAAGAGCCCCTACCTAAAATAATTGGCCAAAAAATAAAAAACTATGCCTCTCAGACTAAAACATGATTTTTTTTGTTTAAAAAATGCTTTTTAGTATTAAATGTTAAAAAAAAAAAAACTAAAAAGTAGACATATTGGGTATCTCCACGTCCGTAAGAATCTGCTCTATAAAATTATCACATGACCTAACCACTCAAGTAAACACTGTAAAGAAATTATTAAAAAACTTTGTCAAAAAGCCATTTGACCCCCCAAATAGTGTCAATCTAACCAACACCTCATCCCGCAAAAAATGAGCCCCTACATAGGACAATCGTTAAAAAAAAAAATATGGCTCTCAAACTTTGGAGACACTAAAACATGATTTTTTTTTGTTTTAAAAAATGATATTATTGTGTAAAACTTATATAAATAAATAACAAGTATACATATTAGGTATTGCCGCGTCCGTCACAAACTGCTCTATAAAAATAACACATGACCTAACCTCTCAGCTGAACACAGCAAAAAATAATAATAAAAAAAATAAGGTTTCAAAAGCCATTTTTGTCACCTTACATCACAAAAAGTGTAATAGCAAGCGACCAAAATGTCATATGCACCCCAAGATAGTGCCAATGAAACCGCCATCTCATCCCACAAGAAATGAGCCCCTACATAAGACAGTTGCCCAAAAAATAAAAAATAAATTATGGCTTTCAGAATGTGGAGACACAAAAAAATAATTTTTTTCAAAAATGCTTTATTATGTAAAACTGAAACAAAACCCCCCGAAAAGTAGTCATATTTGGTATTGGCGCGTCCGTAACAACCTGCTCTATAGAAATAGCACACAATCTAACCTGTCAGTTCAACAATGTAAATAACAAAAAATAAAAACGGTCCCAAAACAGCTATTTTTTTACAAATTTTCCATTTTCATCCATTTTTCCAGTAACAAAGCAAGGGTTAACAGCCAAAGAAAACTCAATATTTATTGCCCTGATTCTCTTGTTTGCACAAACACCCCATATGTGGTCGTAAACTGCTGTATCGCCAAACGGCAGGGCACAGAAGGAAGGGAACGCCATATGGTTTTTGGAAGGCAGATTTTGCTGGACTGGTTTTTTGACACTATGTCCCATTTGAAGCCCCCCGATGCACCCCTACAGTAGAAACTCCAAAATAGTGACCCCATTTTGGAAACTACGGGATTTGGTGTCAGTTTTGTTGGTACTATTTTAGGGTAAATATGATTTTTGGTTGCTCTATATTACACTTTTTTTGAGACAAGGTACCAAAAAATAGAAATTCTGAAATTTCATCTCCATTTGCCAATAACTCTTGTGGAACACCTAAAGGGTTAACAAAGTTTGTAAAACTGGTTTTGAATCCCTTGAGGGGTGTAGTTTCTTAGATGAAGTCACTTTCATGGAGTTTCTACTCTAGAGGTGCATTGGGGGGCTTCAAATGGGACATGGTTTCAAAAAAACAGTCCAGCAAAATCCACCTTCCAAAAACCAAATGTTTCTTTCCTTCTGCGCCCTGCAGTTTGGCTATACAGCAGTTTACGACCACATATTGGGTGTTCGTGTAAACTACAGAATCGGGGGAATAAATATTAAGTGTTGTTTGGCTGTTAAACCTTGCTTTGTTACTGGAAAAAATGGATTAAAATGGAAAATTTTCCAAAAAATTGAAATACTGAAATGTTATCTCCATTTGCCATTAACTCTTGTGGAAAACCTGTGTAAAATCAGTTTTGAATACCTTGAGGGGTGTAGTTTCTAGAATGGGGTCATTTTTGGGTGGTTTCTATTATGGAAGCCTCACAAAGTGACTTCAGACCTGAACTGGTCCCTAAAAAGTGGGTTTTTGAAAATTTCTGAAAAATTTCAAGATTTGCTTCTAAACTTCTAAGCCTTGTAACGTCCCCAAAAAATGAAATGGCATTACCAAAATGATTGATACATGAAGTAGACATATGGGGAATGTAAATCTATAACTTTTTTGGCGGTATTACTATATATTATAGAAGTAGAGAAATTAAAACATGGAAAATTGCTAATTTTTCAATTTTTTTCTTAAATTTTGTATTTTTTTATAAATAAAAATGAAATTTTTCGACTTCATTTTACCACTGTCATGAAGTACAATATGTGATGAAAATACAATATCAGAATAGCCTGGATAAGAAAAAGCGTTTTAAAGTTATCACCACATAAAGTGACACTGGTCAGATTTGCAAAAAATGGCCGAGTCCTTAGGGTGAAATAGGGCTGAGTCCTTAAGGGGTTAAAAAGTCATGCACACTCCAAAATGGTATCAATAAAAACTACAGATTGTTCTGCAAAACATAAGCCCCTAAACAGCTCAGTAGACATAAGTATAAAAAGGTTATGGGGGTCAGAATATGATGATATAAATATATATATATCAAAGTTTAAATTTATTTTTCTCTATTTAGACATAAAGAACCTATACATATGGGGTATAGTTGTAACCGTACTGACCCAGAGAATGAAGGGCATAGGTTGTGGGAACAAAACCCATAAAACGGTGGAGGAATTGCGTTGTTTTTTTTTTTCAATTCACCCTATTTGGAATTTTTTTACCGCTTCCCACTCCATTTTATGCCATAATTAATTAAAAAAATAAGCCCTCATAGAGCTATGTAACCAGAAATATTAAAAAGTAATGGTTTAAGGAAAATAGGGAAGAAAAATGAAAACGAAAAAACTTCAGGTATCCTAAGGGTTAAAGCGTAGGTTTACCTTTCAACATTATTATAGTTGCAGAAGAGCAGGTCATACTGGAAAATACTAGAATGCCACAGATTTGAGTTCTGCCCTGGATAGGTAGGGGTTGTTAAGCTATAAATTCAAAGGTAAGAAATGTGTGTGTTAATGATAAGAAAGATCGAAATAATGCCAATTACAAATATTATAATAATTTTTCTTAATATATGTCACTTTAAGCTACACAGCAAATATTTTAGTCTAAAACCTGTAATATTTACCTGCGTGGACTAGGATCAATTATTTAGTACTAGATAAGAAATATGTTCAGACCAGAAGCTGACAACTTGTTCTATATTATTTCACAGGCATTTTCCATCCACAATACTATGATGCAGCAGATAAGCACACACAAAGGTCAAATGGCTCATACAAAGATGATAAAATATAATTTGAAATAGAAATCTAAGTCTACAACTTGATGGAAAAAAAAAAAAAATTGAAGCATATGAAGAGAACTTTGTGTTCATTACGTCATCATGCTATGATTTCAGATTTTTTAAAGAACCTAGATTTGTATTGACATTAATCTTCTCTATTGTGTTTCTTAACATTTCCACTGAGTAGCTGGTTTGCCAGAATTATTCTTTTTTTATGTAAACTTGGACAAGAAGTTGCCGCTACTGTGAGTATGTTAGTAAGCTAGTAAGCTACTGTGCAGGTGATTCAGACACTAAACCTGTATAGTTGTATACCTAAACACTTCTTCCCTACTTTTTTCACTTTTTTATCTGCTTTAGGCCTTTTTCACACAGCTGTAGTTTCGCCGTGCCCGTGCTGTGGGCCGCAAATTGCCTATTCTATCTCTCTATCTATCTATCTATCTATCTATCTATCTATCTATCAATCTATCTTTCTTTTTATGTGTCCATTGTGTCTAATATGTCTATAAGAAGAAGTTATTTCTATATTACTAAAGATGGAACACGCATAAAATACCCCATGCACATAGTGAAGAGATAAGCATTAAGGCTTCCAGTTTGTGCACACACACATAGTGCACACACACACATAGCATAAGGAGCAATGCTTATACAGTCAATGCAGGCCCCATTATAGTTCTGCACGTTTCCAAAGCTACTGAAAAAGAGATCTGCCTCATTATACCATTATAATTCCATCTTCCTATATTGCTGTTATTAGAAACCTTTGCGTAACAATAAAAGTGGAATTTTGCTGGAAATTGCATGAAACAAACTAATTGTTACTCTGACACTGTGTGTATTATAGTATTGTGTACATAATACTGTATGTACAGAATGTATGTATCAAATGTGACCACCCGTTACAGTTGTTGCCCAGCTTACCCAGACTGCTCGATTCCAAATTTGCCTACTTATTTAGTGATAGAAACTAACCTTTGAGTTGCTGGGAAAGCTGGGTGCCAACACCAAGGACTTACATTACTGACCGCAAGCAACATGCATTGTTCTCCTACAATGCCTTTAAAATGAATTCATACCCCTTGAACTTTTCCCCAAAAAATTCACATTACACCAACAAACGTAGGCCTCATGCACACGACCGTATGTGTTTTGCAGTCCGCAAATTGCGGATCCGCAAAAAAATAAATGAATGACGTCCGTATGGCATCCGTTTTTTTGTGGATCCGTTATTTTTGCGGATCCATTGTAATAATGCCTGTCCTTGTCCGCAAACTAGAAAAAAATAGGACATGCTCTATTTTTTTTGCAGGGCTACGGAATGGACATACCGATGCGGACAGCACATGGTGTGTTGTCTGCATTTTTTGCGGATCCATTGAAATTAATGGGTCCGTATCCTATCAGCAAAACAAATTGAACGGACAAGGAAACAAAATACGTCCGTGTGCATGAGCCCTTAAATGTATTTTATTAGGATTTTGTGGGATAGACCAGCACAAAGTAGAAAATATTTGTGAAGCAAAAAGAAAATGATACATGGTTTTCAAAGTTTTTAATAAATAAAAATCTGAAAAGTGTGGCATGCATTTGCATTCAACATTTGCACGCTCTTACCCCCAAATAAAATCCAATGTGACTAATTATCTTCTGAAGACACCTAATTAGCTCATAGAGTCCAACTGTGTGTAATTTATTCTCTGTATAACTGCATCTGTTCTGTGAAGGCCTCAGAGGTTTGTTAGAGAACATTAGTGATCAAACAGCATCATGATAGCCAAGGAACACACCAGACAGGTCAGGGATAAAATTGTGAAGAAGTATGGAGTATGGAACAACTGCAAACCTACCAAGACATGGCCATCCACCTAAACTGACAGCCCAGGCAAGGAGAGCACTAATTAGAGAAGCAGCCAAGAGGCCTATTGTCACTCTGGAGGAGCTTCAGGGATCCACAGGTCAGGTGGGAGAATCTGTTCACAGGACAACTGTTAGTCATGTACTGCATAAAGCTGGGCTTTAAGGAAGGGTGGCAAGAAGAAAGTGATTTTTATAAGCAAGCCATAAGAACTCCCATTTGCAGTTTGCCACGAGCCATGTAGAGGACACACCAAACATTTTGAAGAAGGTGCTCTGGTCAGATAAGACAAAGGTTAAACTTTATGGCCTAAATACAATGTGTGGCAAAAAAAATAAAAAAAATAAAACTGCACATCACCCCGAACACACCATCCCCGTGAAACATGGTGGTGGCAGCATCATGCTGTGGGGATGCTTTTCTTCAGCAGGGACAGGGAAGCTGGTCAAAGTTGATGGGAAGATAGATGGATCTAAATGAAGAGCAATCCTGGAGGAAAACCTGGTATAGGCTGCAAAAGACTTTAGACTGAGGTGGAGGTTCACCTTCCAGCAGTATAACAACCCTAAACATACAGCCAGAGCTACAATGGAATGCTTTAGCTCAAAACATATTTATGTGTTAGAATGGCCCAGTCAAAATTCAGACCTGAATCCCATTGAGAATCTGTGCCAAGACTTGAAAATTGCTTTTCACAGAAGCTGCCTATTCACTCTGACTGAGATTGAGCTATTTTGCAAAAAATAATGTGCACAAATAGCAGCCACAGGTGGTCCTACAAAGTATTGACTCAGAGGGTGCTGAATATAAATGGACGCCACACTTTCCAAATATTTATTTATTAAAATTTTAAAAAACGTGTATCGTTTTATTTTCACTTCACACATACTTGCCACTTTGTGTTGGTCTATTATATAAAATCCCATTAAAATACATTTAGGTTTGTGGCTAAAACATAAAAAAATGTGGAAAAGATGAAGTGTATGAATAATTTTTCAAGGCACTGTATATACAGTATGAGAGATTTTGGCATTATCAGTATTTTATATAACCAACAGGCCTTCCTTCACAGCCCAGAAGTTGTTACCATCTATAATGCCCTAGGTCTCATATAGCATCCTAGTAGTGTGATTTGCAGAGAGCCTGGAAAAGCTGTGTAATAATCTCTGTCAGACAGAAATGGACAAATGTAATTACAATTCCTCAATATTGTAGCACAGCTAGATAGAATTTCCTTTCAGGGTCCCTGGACAATAGCATATGGATCTGTGATTGAGACTGCTGAATACTAACTCTACCCAAATAAGTCCCTAATTGTGTTATTACTTGCCTTATTTGCCCTTCTGGGTCCCTTCTGTCAAGTGAAGCCGTAATAGGGACTATTCCATACAAAATATACCTATATAAAACCACATTTCACTCCAAAGTTGTATACAATGGTTTCCAGTATGGGTAACATAGCATGTGGACTGTAATAAGGACTTCTGGATGCTAAATGCACCTAACTAAATCCCTATTCTTGCTCTCAAATTTTGCACTGGTTCACTTTCAGGATCCTGGGAAAGCTGGGCAACATAGCATGTGCAGCTGTGATAGGGATGACTGCACAATAAATGTACCAAAATAAATTCTAGCTTTCAAATTGTGCCATAGCTAGCCATACTTGCCTATCAGGGTCCCGAGAAATCTGGGTAGTTTTCAAAAGTAGAGGTAATTCTTAGTGATGAGCGGTAGGGGCTATATTCAAATTTGCGATATTTGACAAATATTTTGTAGAATATTCGCCATATATTCACGAATATTCGAAAAAAAATGAATATATAGCAATATATATTGCAATATATAGATTTTAGAACAGCTAATAGTTTTGTCATAGGATTATGCAACCAATAGAGGGTGCTGTTCATAACTCATGAACAGCACCCTCTATTCGTTGCATAGTCTTATGACAAGACTATTCGCTGTTGTGAGATTGTGAAACCTCACATCCGATGGTATATTCTAACCCCGAGGCGTTTCCATGGTGATGGGGATGCTCCATGCGCACGGCAACGGGCCCTGACTGGAGTGGGTTGAAATGCTAGGGAGCCAGGACAGATAAAAACTGCTTTTTTGGAAACAGACACCCTAAGCAGGGAGGAATTATGTGTAATGTTCAATTCAGATGGATGATGAAAAATGATGAATATTCGAAAAACGAATATGCAGCAATATATTAGAAATATTCACGAATTATCAAAGTGGCGACATTCGCGATCAAAATTCGTTATTCAAATATTCTAGTAATCCTAAGAGTAGCATTTTCTAAGCAATTTCACTGCATGTAGTTTTAAATTTCCTATAATTTTTACACTAAAATTCAAAAACATCTGACCACACGCAATAATCACCTACCTCTGTTATCATTATTGCCTAGGAGCTTCTCTGTTCCCCTCCTGCAGATCCTTCAGCACTATACAAGCTTTGGACTCCATTATAGTCAATAGGGACTAAAGCCCTGCCCCCTTTTCCCAAACTTCCAGTTTTGTGATGTCACACTGAGGCATATAGCTGGTCTCTACCAGATGATGGTGAAGATGGGGAGAAAAGGGCCCCTCTCTGCCTGCAAGATTTCAACAAGACTGTTTGCTATTCTAGCTGCTGAGAATCTTAGACATATCTATGAGGGACATTTTATACATGTATTTTTGATGTGTTTAGAGATATAGTGTCCCTTTAAGGAGTTAAAAATATTCTATTAAATGTCCTAACAATCTATTCTAGACATAATAAATTAGCACATGTAATTGAGGCTCAGTATCTAAATAATCACTAATGGCCTTATTTACATACAGAGAAGTGCTAAGCTATTCTAAATTATTCTACAACTCCTTGAGAGACAGTTAGAAGGCACCCGCTGTTTTTGACAGTAAAGACAAGCCATAAATCTGTTTTGATTTGTCTACCACCGACTTCATCGCTGAATAATATATAACATTTTCATAGATATTTCCTTTTTTTAAATAGCATAGACCTGGAATTAATGAACAGCAATCTATTTTTAATATCACTTATCTTTGCAGGTGTCAACCTGCAAAGTATGTTGATACTTGTGTGGTGAAGAGAGGTTAATTTCTGCTATGGGAGAAGCTCCACGATTGTGAAAAGAACTAGTTATCTATAACATCTTCTTTTACCTTAGAAATTAAATAGGAATGAATTGGATAAAAAGGAAATGTGTGTTTTATTTCTTAAATCTTCTGAATAATTTACAAACAAATTATCTAATACTGCTACTTTTGGATTTTACTGCTGCAGGGTTTTATCTTTTAATGTTTGTTTGGCTTTGCTCTCTATCAGAGCTGGTTATTTCTAATCGTTTATTCAGTTGAATCATTATCGGGGAGAGTGCCACAGATAAATAGAAACTGTTAATCTTTTTGTTGCCAAAGGGTCTTGCAACATATTGCAAAGAGATGCACTGAATATCCCAGAGGCTGAAAATGGATTAAATGTTAATATGAACTATAAGGCTTATTACTATAGATATTATCATCCAAATTAAGTCACAAAATTGGTTGTGAAAGATTTTTGGCTTCGAGTTCTATGAAATGCTTGCTAGAATGAAAGCCACCGTTTAGGAGATCACAGCATAGTGGACAAAAAGAATACTTTATTATGTAGTGCTATGCCGAAAGTGTGCAAACATCTTTAGAATGTAATGTACACAGAATTTTTTTGTTTGTTTAGCACAAAAAAATCTGTTTTGTGCTATTATTATGGCAAGAATTTAGCCACTGTTGAGTTTATATTTTACCATCATAATTTGTATTACTAGAACTATTTGTAAGGGACCAGATTTACTCGGTACTTGGTGAGGGTGCATTTCTTAGAGGGAAGAGGCATAGTCTAGTGGGGAAGGGGTATAGCCTAAGATGTGACAAGGTAAGCCAAAATTCTGTCAATACCTTTGAATACATTTTTGGCCAACAGTAAACCAATTACAAGGTGGTGTGAAGTCAGAAAAAAACGACTTATAAAAGGTTCTCCATGCCTGCTGGCATCCCATCCAAGAATGCAAATAGAAAAGCTTGTGCATAACAACCAAGATTGTAGGGAAGAGGGGAGAGACAGAGGCCTTGCTTCAATATATTGAGCTTCAGTTTCTGCAGTACCTAGGTAAGTGTTCCTGTCAGACTACTCAGCCTGAACATCGTCCATTACTGTCTAGTGTAGGCAGTAAGAGCAGGAACTGTAGTAATTATCCAATCCTGTCTATCATAGTCCGTCATACCCTTAAAGGAACAGGGTGCAGTATTCCTCCTCTTCTTAGGCTGCTCAGCCCTAAAATCCTATTCCATACAGGACAAATCATTAACATACATTGAAGAGCAGAGTTCCTATATTTTTAAGATTTAATAATTGCAATATTAAGAAGCAGCAACAATTCTAGCTGCTGTTTTTCTTCAGTTAAAGAAAAATAATTAAATAAATATTCCTATCTACCAGTACTAAGGTATCTGAGGAAAGTAAGTGGATGTTTACCTGGATATACATTCTTCAAGTTACTTAATGTATTGCACTTCCTATCTTAACTCTGAGATTTTTTTACTGAAAACCTGTAATCTGGATAAGTCATTGCTGACAGGTGGGTGTCTGACACCAGGGACCCCACTGATTAGCTGTTTGAAATGGAACTGGAGCTCGCAGTAGTGCCATAGCCTTCTTGCAGCTGTGCCTAGGTTGTGTGATGTCATGTTCATCAGTCACATGGCCTAGGCAAAGTGTCAGCCCCATTAAAGTTAAAGGGGCTAAGCTGCGATACCAAGCAAAGCCACTATACAATGTATGTCACTGTGCTTTGTGAGCTGAGAAAATACTGCATCTCGACGGCAAGTGCTGGAGCCTGCTCAAACAGCTGATCGGTGGGTCTCCCGGGTAGCGGACCCCCACAGATTAGATAGTGATGATCTATCTAGAAGATACGTCATCAGTTAAAAATCTCGGTATCAGTTAAGAAAAGTTTGAATCTTCATGTGGACTTTTGGCACGGCAAACAGTCTCCCTTAAGGGCTATATACACCTTTGGATTGCATTTTACTTATTTTGGCCTAAAAATAATTTTTTTTATTGGTCTTTACTAAATATAGTGAGCCGTTCTTTCAAATAAGGGGCATGTTAGACTGCCAGATTTTCTTCCTGATAATCGTTAACGAGCGTTCCTATGAACACTCGTTAGTGATCATCTGGCAGTCTAATACTGTCTCTGAATGCCCAATGAATGAGCAAATGCTCATCCATCGGGAAGTCCAGATATTTCAGCATGCTTAAAGATTTGGATTTGCCGTTGGCAGATCGCTCTGTCCTGCATGGGGATGAGCGATGGCATAACAATTGCTCCTCCACATGTTGCAGAGGACATTGTTGTATGTAATAGCAGTGGTGTCCTCTGCTAGCTATCTTCTGATTGCCCGGAGGGGACACTTCCACCTAACCATTGCTTGCAGCATGGGGGTGTCTAATACACCCTAAAGGGTATAGTATAGTACTTTTGACTTTCACTTTGTGCCAGTCATCTAATGACCCTTATTTTTAATTTACCAAGAGGTCATAAACACTTATTTAAGCCACATTCTTATCCTATAAGATAAGAACTGAACTCTAATGAGTGTTTGTAATATCAGAGAGCAGAGAGAAGGAGCCAATCAGATTAGCTGGCTGACAGGGCAGAGAGAAAATTCTGATCTTGCTAATAGAGCACCTCATCTCTGTACAGAGAAAAAATTCTAAAATCATATTATGTGAATATCAAGTTTAAAAATACAAGTTTCTGATGGAATTGTCCTTTTCAAATTGTTAATTACTCAGTTTGTTTGTTAATTATGTGTATCTGTGTAATCTATAAATGAAATTTTTGACTGTCAGTAGACTGTTATTTTATATAATCTGTGCAACAATTTTAAATTACAGAATTGTGATGTTAAATACTTTTGAGTTAAAAAAAGCTAAAGTAATAAAGCGGTGATACCTTTATAGGCTAACCAAAAGAGAAAATCTGTTTGCAAGCTTTCAGAGCCCAGAGACTCTTTTGTAAGACATTTTATTCAGAGACATAGTGGAAGCAAAAAGGGTAAAAGATTAGTACAATATGGGGATTAGCTGTACTGCTTAACCCTCACTCACACGTCATTGTTTCACGTTTTAGCACTGTCCATGGGTCCGTGTTTTCGGCATGGATGCATGTCCTATCTTGGTCCGTGTTCCCGAATCCCTTAGACCCATTATAGTCTATGGGTCCGTGAAAACCACAAATGCAACACGGATGCCATACTTTTAATAAATACATAGATTTGCAACTGTATGCTACCATTTCTTTTGTCCGTCTAATCTGTTTCTACATAGTCTGAACCTGTTATCACCGATTAGACAGTTTTGGGTCAATGCCCTACGGTCAATGGTTATGGTTGCTTGTCAATGTAATCATATTATAAGGGAAAAGCAGGAGAATAGCAGAAAAAAAAAGTTTCAGTATGTTTTATTTTATTTTTTTTCCCATTAGGAAAGCAAGTTTTTACTGAAACAGACACGTGAGAAGGGATAATATATATTTTATGAATATATAAGTAACCTTATCCTAAGGCCACATGCACATGACTGTTGCCCGGCCGTAGGCGTACTGCGGCCCACAAACAGCGGGTCCGCAATATGCGGGCACCGGCAATGTGCTCCCCCATAACGGATGCGGATCCATTCACAAGTTCAATTTTTTTTGTGATCCGGACGGATCATGGACCCATTCAAGTTGAATGGGTCTCGATCCATCCCGGCTTCCGTACAGATGTTGCCCGTGCATTGGGAACCGCAAATTGCCATCCCCAATGCACGTAACGGCCGCACAACAGCCGTGAGCATGAGGTCTAAGGATAATGATCTGCTCTTTAAAGGGGCAGCTAAAGAATTTATCATTGTGTACAGGAAATAGGGATCACACGTTATTTTATTTGATGGTAATATTTTTGTTTATACTTTTTTTTTTGGCAGATTTAGTGCTCAAAAAATCCTTATGCTGTAACTGATGTAGAGTTAAATATCCCTAGTGTTGTATGTGTGTGCTGGATATACTGTATCTTAAACGTCCATCAGAAAGGGGTCTTTTTTTAATTCAACATTCATGGAAAATGTTTCTTTTTAGAATTTATGCATAATAAGGCATATCCCCCAGCAGCACAGGGTATATCAAGACAGCTGTAGAAAGTCTTGATAAATCTCCCCCATTGTCCTTCTGTTGCAGTCAGCACAGAGAGATACAACTCTTTGATAGAAAGGGAACTCACTGTGAATTTACTGCTGCTGTGAGGGAAAGATGTTATCTGCATGAAAAATATATGTACAGTTTAGGAGACAGTATGACAGCTTCCCATCGATCAGCCTGCTATTGACTTCAATGTAAAAGACATGAACATATGCACATGGTCAGTTTATTATTATTATTATTATTATTATTATTATTATTATTATTATTTTTTTTTTTTTTTTTTTTTTTTCAGTTCTGATACTTCAGTGAAATTTAGTGCTAAAATAGCTAACGCTTTTTGGCTGCATTTCTGCCACCAAAAATGTACTGTTCTCAGAGGCAGATCAACCTACTGACCTGCCACTTGTTTTCCTCACACAAATTTTATGTGCGAATAAGTCTTGAGCTGCTTTAACAAATGCCTTTTTATATACAAAGCTTTCACTATAAGTGTCTTTATACCATGTGCCACAATAATTATTGTAAGAAAGGATAACTGTAGCAGAAATTTGTAAAAAAAAGGATAGAAAACAGTGCTATTCTCATTTCAGCCATTTATCAACAGGGTATGGTAAATGTCTGACAGATGTGGGATCCGTCTCACTGTGCTATCTTGTTTCTGTAATTCCCATTCATTGTATATGGGAGTTAGGGATCATGCACTCTTTTGCAGGTCGTATGTGGACCCATTTACTTTAATGGGGCCGCAAAAGATGAGGACTCCACGTGCTGTCAGCATCCATATGTCTGTTCTGCGGCACCCGCAAAAAAATTAAAAATAGAACGTATTCTATACTTGTCCATTTTATAGACAAGGATAGGACAGCTCTATAGATGGCAAGACATTCTGTTCTGCAAAATGCGAAATGGACATGGCCGGTGTCCATGTTTTTTTTTTTAACCATAATTTGCAGACCACAAAAGCAGCTACAGCCATGTGCATGAATCCTGTTGGATAGAGTGTAGAACAAGTGAGCTTAGCTGCTTCCATAAACCTGGCCACTTCTGATAACCTGGATGTGGGTGCTAGCAGGACAGAGTTGAGGGAACCTCTTCCTTGAGATAGTTTCCATAAGTGGGACCCACATCTATTACATTTATGGCATACATACCTAAGATAATACCCCTTTATATAGTTGGAAATAAAGGCTTGTATTTCCACATGGCTGATAAGAACATCTATGAGGGGAGTAGAAGGCTACAGTGTAGTCTCCTGAATATACTAGCAGTAATGTCTTTTAGAGTGGAGAGGAATTGTGTGAGAGCCCAGTGGAATTACTGACAGTTTTCAATCTGCAGGAACCAAGCATTAGCAGAGTTATATGACTACCCTGTTTGTGCACTATTGATTTCTATCATGGTTTGCAGGAATTCAATTTTATCACAGATCTCTGAGGTTGTAGGTAATTTAAAGCATTCTAGGCCTTTGTTAAAGCCAAGTGGAGCTGCATGTTTTAATTATTTTAGAGCCTTTCCTTTTGATCTTAGGAAAATGGGGTCTAATAAAAATAATGAGGTATGTAGAGAAGGGTTTCTAAACTTCAGCCTTTTAAAACTTCTCTGGCATGCCAGTAATTAGTACCATTACCTCCATGGGGTATTCTGAAATGACCTGTTTAGGGTTCCTTGAAGATTATATTTGAGTAAAACGGATATAGATAAATAATATTGGATGTAATCTGCAGTATGTTAGTATTTAAAGGGGTTCTGTAGTTTGTTTAAACTGATGATCTATCCTCTGGATAATCAGCATCTGATCGGCAGGGATCCAAAACCTGGAACCCCTGCCGATCAGCTGTTTAAGAAGGCAGTGGCGCTCCTGGAGCGCTGCGGCCTTCTCGCTGTTTGCCGCAAGCCCCTGACATCCCGACTTGTATCAACTGGCCTAGGCGCATCTAAGCTCGATTCAAGTTAACAGAGTTTAGCTGCGCACAGGCCAGTTGATACAAGTCGCGACATCACTTGCCTAAGGTAAACAGCGAGAAGGCCGCGGTGCTCCAGGAGCGCCGCTGCCTTCTCAAAAAGCTGATTGGCGGGGGTCTTGGGTGTCGGACTCCCGCCGATCAGATGCTGATGATCTATCCAGAGGATAGATCATCAGTTTAAAAGAACTGCAGAACCCCTTTAAGCTGCCATTACCAAAAAGGTGATATCTATAAAGTGAGATCATATTATATTGTTCACCAAGAAGGAGAATTATGTTAGTACTTTACATGTCATCGAATTTGGTATACACAGAGAATATTAGCCAGTTGTTTGTACGCTTTCAAATAACTTTTCAGAAAAAGATGCCATATGTATAAGTGAGTGATAGCACTTTTTCTGGCTTTGATATGATATGATTTTTAGCGGTTTTCCATCTACAAGCTCTCCGTTCTCAGTTACCATGGAGCTGGTCGGGGGGACTAGCTGCGGTGAGGTCTCACATAGAATACAAATAGAGACAGGGCATTCTTCTTCCTAACTCTCTCACAGATAGTCAAAGTCACTTAGAACCACCATATCAGAAACTGTAGGGAAGCAATAAACAATACAGGTGTGAATAAAGGTGATCTAGAAAACATACTACTAGCTCCAGCAGTGTTTGAGTCTCTTTGCTTCTCTCTCACTACAGCTCCCTCTTGCCCTCCATTGACTTCTATGGGCAGTGTGTTAGTTTATCCTTTATTAAGCTGTACATATGGGTCACAAAAGTTGGAATTAGCATGAAAGTCTGAGTAGGTTATTTTAGGAACTGACAGGGCAGGAAAAGAGCTGATAAGAGGAGAAAGAAGCATTATTCTCTGATAAGATATATTAAATAGGTTAGTTATATTTTTCTGTACTATTGAATTATACGAATTTGTGTGAAAAGTTTGTGACTATGTAAGCTTGAGTCTTTTGAATTTTCAAGCAAGGACTAGAATTATATGCAATGAATTGATTGGTAAGTTCAGGAAAGTGTTTCTTTTTCATTCATATTTTTTTTTACACTTTTTATGTTTGTTTTACAAGTACATTGTCAGCTCCAGTGCCTTGTTGAAATTATTTCTATATATACCTTTGAAGAAAGAAAATTAACTATAAACTAGTCATTCCTCAGACTTAGATAAACCTTGCTCTGACTCCTCCTATGCAATGCTTCCCCAGGCTGCGGAGGGGAGGCAAGCACTGGTGGATTGGGAATTGAAAGTGGCCCTGGAAAAAAATATGCAAATTACCCCATGTTGTAGGCAGGGCCAAACCAGTAGAAGGTGGGGTCATACCAAGTAGGCAGGGTCAGCAAACCGTTAGGCATGGTCATAATTCTCGTTGGCGGGTCCAATACAAACAATGATTCTTTTCATTAGGCAGATATAATTTACAAGTAAGGTCAGGTTCACATCACGTTTTGTTTTCCATTCTTCTGATCTGTCAGAACAGAAAAAAATAATAAAAAATAAAATAAAATCCTTCATTTTGAGCATCGGTTGTGCTTATTTGGCCTGTGTGGAGGACTTTTCCTACCATCTAAACTAACGGATCTCACATGAAAATGGCTACAACTGACTCAAAATAATTGTTTTCCATTCTTCTGATCTGACAGATCAGAAGAATGGAAAACAAAACATGATGTGAACTTAGGTGATATTAACACACCAGTAGGGAGTGTGATTTCACTTTCTTGACATTGTCTGTCCGCCCCTTCCCCCCATATACAAAATATACACTCTGCAGTCACCCCCAATTTAACATATACACAATATACACTATATAGTCACTGCCATGCAGACAGGGAGGGTCTTCCAACTGATTGGCTGTCCTGATTTACCTTCTCTTTTATTGGCTGAGCTGCTCCTCCTTCATTCCTGCTGTCCTGAATCACAGAAATCCAGTGAGTGGCAGCTCCTGGGTAACCCTTTCCTTTCCAGATCAGAGCTGTCTTGTTAACTCTTTTAGGCAACACAGGAGCTTATCATACACTGTATATGTTAATGACAGCCCTGGTCAGCCCTTTTACGCTATTGTTATGATAATGAGAGTGCAGCAGGGCCAGCAGCCTGCGATGTGTATTACAGACTGTAGCACACAGCGCAGGTCAGGGCTGTCATCATACACAGTGTATGGTAATGACAGCGCAGTAGGGCAGGCAGTCCACTGCATAGTAAAAGGGCAGTTGGCCCACCGGGACTTTTCCCGGTGAAGTACTTTGCCAATCCTCCCCTGGAGGCAAGACACTTTGCATGTGCGGCAGATATCACAACACATTGCTGAAACCATTAACTAACACCAAGGGGGAGGAATTGGGCAGGAATTCTTTCCATGAACTGTTGTATTGCTGGGATTGGGAACAGCTCTCAGGGCGAATGTGTGCTCAAATTCATATGAGATCAAGGATGTTTTTCTAAATAATTGGTCTATCTGTGGCCACAAAGGTATAAATGCACATGCATTTATGCCCCAAGGCAAATCTGTTTATTAAAGTGAATGTGTCATCAATTTATCACTTTTTTATATTTAACATACTTTTCAAGAATTTTTGATGATGTTTTTAATTTTCCATGTATTTCATAAATGTAAACAAAAAAGATAAAATCCTGCAGTTTTCAAACTGGCCACTATGTCTAATAACTGGTGCCACTTCTTGGTTTGTACAGATTACTTTACTGCAGTTAACTCATTGTAATCCTGCCTGTAATGAAATCATCTGTGTGTATAGATAAGACCGAATCCACCTCTCACCTCTGAACAGGTCACAGAGCATGCCTGGAAAACTTTCCCATAGAAGTCAACGAGGTCTCCTGCTGACCATTGTGTCTATGGACCATGGGGCTGCCGTAAAGCAATGTTTTTAATGCTGTGCAAATGCTGTTAAGAAGATCTCAGGCAAGATGGCCACCCCCATAATCATGTTAAGTAAATAGAATTTGAAAAAATCTACTATCAGAAAATAAAAACAGATTAGAAAAAAGGGAGATTTGCTGATATCGGATTTTAACTGCCAAATAACATTTTTGGTGACACATTTCCTTTAACCATAAAGGATCTGACAGACTTTATTTAAAATATTACCAAGGCAAAACCGGATAATGCCTCTCTCCTTCAACACTCAAAAAATGTATTGAAAGTTTTTAGTAGGCATGTTGTGAGAGTGACATTAGTGTATGGCCACACGGTCAGATTTCCTCATGCAGTTTTGGAAGCCAAAACTAAAAGTGAATAAAAAACAGGTCCTTTATATTTTCTCTTCTGATCCACTCTTGATTTTAGCTTCCAAGACTGCATCAGGAAACCTGACTGTATGGTTGCAACCTTATGTATCATACACATGGCAGTTGGATCCATAGTAGGGCAACCACAGAAATCTAAGATCTCATATTGCTTCTCTGTATGCCATCAGTTAATACTGAGTGTATGTGTGTGTATGCATGCCTCAGATAAGAAGACAATTATAGGGAACAATCATCAACTAAATATAATGTAGTAGAAACATTACTGAACTCAATAGTTACAGTGAATTCATTTGCATGGTGACTGGTGGTGTTTACTTTAAGCTATAATTCTGTGGATAGAATAAAATACTCAATTTCTACTGATATAAAATGAATGAAGTGACTTTGACGTTTGAAAGTGGGACAAGAATTTGAGCAAATAAATATTTAATCTGATTAGACAGTCCTTTCTGAACATGGATTATTCTGAGGTATTTTACTTTTTTTTTCAGGAACTTCGTTCTGTCAATGATTTGTGCATTTTGTTTCATTATTGAAAACAAACACTTTCATTGACGATTTTAGACAAATGTATAGCTAACCTCATCCTGGACATGTTTAGATCACTGGCATTTTGTATTTCCCTAACCAATCCAAAAAGTTGTTGCTTACATTTGAAAATTACATTGAACATTTGTGCAGGAGCAGGACTGAAATATTCACAATGCTCAGAATACTCATGTAAAGTCTTTTTCTAAAAATTCTGACTTGTGTCCAGTTCTGTCAGTGTCTGCTTGTTTTAGATTAGAATGTGTGTGATACCTTAAAGAGAACCTTTCATCTGGAAAAAAATTCTGAACTAAGTATCATGACATGTAGAGTGGCGCCCAGGGATCTCACTGCACTTACTATTATCCCTGGGCGCCGCTCCATTCTCCCGCTATGTCCCCCGGTATGTTCCGTGACTTGGTTATAATGGGAGGAGACTGCCCTTGTTCTCCTGGGTGTCTCCTTCTCCCAGGCTGTAGCTCTGTCCAATCACAGCGCAGAGCTCACAGCCTGGGAGAAAAAAAATCCCAGGCTATGAGCTCTGCGCTGCAATTGGCCAGCGCTAAAGCTTGGGAGAAGGTGATGCCCAGGAGAACAAGGGCAGTCTCCGCCTAGTATAACGAAGTCAGGCAGTCTCCACCCAGTATAACCAAGTCCCCAAAGTTACCAGAGGACATATCGGTAGAACGGAGCGGCGCCCAGGGATAATAGTAAGTGCAGGGAGATCCCTGAACGCGGCTCTACATATTATGATACTTAGTTCAGAATTTTTTTTCCGGTGGAAAGGTCCTCTTTAAAGAGGACTTTTCACCACTCCTGACCTGCCTATTTATTAGCTTCATGCATTCCCTACGTACAAACAATTCTGGAGCATCTATTCTTATGGCTCTATGTTGTGCCATTCCTTTATTATTTGCACAAGTCATGAATGAATTACTAGCAGTCTGCAGTAAGGGTACAGAGGGGAGATAACCAGTTGGGGGTTGCACATTGCATTGTCTTAAAGGCGGCACTGCTTGGATTAAGTGAGACTGTGTAGGTACACACCCGTAACTGGTTACGACCTCTCTGCACCCTTACTGCAGGATGCTGGCAATTCATTCATTGTTGAAATAATAAAGGATTGTCACATCATATAGCCATAAGAATATATTTTCCGAATTGTTAGTACATGGGGAATGCATATAGCTATTAAAACAGGCATGTCAGGAGTGGTGAAAGGTCCTATTTAATAGGGTATGCCTTACTACCCCTATTGTTTTCCATGTATTGTAGTATGTGATAACAGAAAGAAAGAATTGTACACCCCATAAGATTTCAGTGGGAACCCATCATACAGAGCAATGTAGCAAAATTGAGTAATTGAGGAGGAAAGTCCTGGTAGGAGTATACAGAAATATTTGTTAATACAGCTGCTATAAAGACCCCGGTGGCTCAGTAGTTACGGACTGCAACCAAATTTAGTGTACAATCTGATCTTGAAGTTATGTGTTACTCCACTCTACCTGCCTGATTACTTACAGAATATAGAAGAGAGGCAGAACTTTTTCTGTCTTCTTTGTCCCCAGCAATCAGTTTATCTTTGATTAAAATTTAGCTCTAGAAGGAATATCAGCTGGAGAACTTATTAAAGCACAGGCAAAGAGCAATGGTCTTTTTACATAAGCAGATAACAAAACAAGCACCAATTGACAATGTAGCAAATTAGTCAGTCCTCATTTAAGGACCTTCTATATGCACACAGCTACGTGAAAAATCTTCACTACTTACAATCAATTGCACTAATATTTGTTTTCTTTGTTGACAACTCATCCCCTATTTACAGGGGGCAATGTGCTCCTGACAAACATTTTTTTTTAATGAGTGCATAAAGATGAGATTAGTTGGTAAACAAGCATTTGATCCTCTCTTGCTGATGATCATTGTGCACTTTTACAAGTGATTGGGAATGAGTATTTGCATTTGCAATTTTTTTCTCAACCATCTTTCTGTTAGCAGCAGAGTAACTACCATCATAGCAGGTGTAGCGGATGCTTCGGGGACCACACCTACAAGGACAGGGACAGCCATGAATGCAGCAAGGCTCAGCAGGAGGACTGACTATTCTGGGCCCGGCAGCAGGGGGATACTACAGCCTGACTCCTATGTCCAGTAATATACTAGACAGAGGAATCAATTGATAATTTCAGGAGCCAAGCTGCAGTCATGTCAGACCCACAGGTCCTTTTCCTCCTTCACTGAAGCCCCCATCACCCCTGAAGCTGCAGCTTATGAAACAGCTCCAGCCATAATCACAGAATGCCCCATCCCTACAATGAGGAATCTTCAGCCTGGAAGGTAGGATCTACTATCTGTATTCAGAGTGATCCCTGTGTAATCAGAAAGATCACTGTATGTTATCTGTACTGAAAGAGATCACAGTGTTATATGTGGTGTTATATAGGACTGCAAGGGGGATCTTCTACGGATACTCCTGTGAGTTCTGCATCACTCTATGTACATGTGGTTGAATCTGTACTTTTTCTCTTATGCAGGACAAAATGCAGTGTTCAGCAAAGCCGTCATATGGCTGAGCCATTGTGTCAGCAAAAAAAACAGGGTTCACAACTTGCAAGAACGTGGAGCTACTTTCATGGTGATGATTGGGGGACCTTTAGTTTAGACCCTTATAATTATGGCCGACAGTGATCAACAACCTCTGACCGTTAAGCTGTTCTTAAACTTAAAGTTCAAAAATCCTCTTTTCACTTTGATGAGAGTTACAAGAAGAGCTGAATAAGGCCCCATTCACATGACCATATTTTTGGTCTGCATCCGATTCACATTGTTTGTGGCTCTGAAACAGACCAAATAATTTCTATGAGTAAAAAAACAAAACAAAAAAAAAAAAAAACAGACAACAGGCATTCCGCAGTCCCACAGAAAAGATAGAACATGCCCTACTCCTACTCCAATAGGCTTTGTTACAATGGACCCAGAAAAAACTTAATTAAAAACGGACATCACACAGGCATCATCCGTATTTTTGAGGATCCATGTTTTATAGACTGCAAAATAATGTATATACAGTCATGTGAATGCACCTTAAGTGTGCATGCTTGGCTGTTTAGTTTCAAAGCAGCTGCAGTGCTGATGGTTGCAGATCCCTAGCCTACAATATTGATAAATGGCAATGCACAATACAGTTTTGTTGGTCCAATATTAATGTGTGTTAGGCTGGCGCTAAATGGCTAATATGGCTGCAAGGCAACCACATCACAACTGCGGCATGTCTGAGCTGTGCGGCCATACCTTAAGTCCAAGAGTGCTAATTATGATTACTCTTCACATTTGTGAAGTCTTGTTCAAACTGTTACTATATTGTGTCTTTAGAGGAAGAGTGTCACATTATCAGGGTATTCCATTAAAATGGACAAGGTTAAGTGGTGTTCATTAGGTGAACCCCTGCACTTGCATTTCACTTTATACATATGTACTCTTTACCTGTTTTGAAATCATGCAGACTTTCTTCTCTGTATTTGTAGTCAATGCTCTAGGTAGCTACCTTAGATAACTAGGGGCAGGTGGGCAACAAAATGACAGATGAGGTTTATTGTTGATAAGTATATGGCTATATATAGTATTTTGGGGGCAAATAATCACTATCCAGTGGATTTACAATGAAAAAGGATTTAAAAATGTTATTAGGTCACAACTGTAGGTAGAGACAGATGAGGAGTCGGACTGTGAGCCCTAAGGCTTGTACCCAGTCGAATTTCCCTACCTACCTGCAGTACAAGCCCTAGATCCCTAGCCCACAACTGGTCGACAGTCCCTACGCTATATTAGTGCAGAGACTGGCTAACAAGCAAAGACAGACAAACACAATATAGAGTAGTATGTAAATGGGTCAAAACCAGGTGGGTTATGCAGTACCAAACAGACAATGGGTGGTAGAAGACAACCTGACAACTTGAGAACAATATGGACTACACAGTACAAAATGAGAGACATGGTCAGAAGACAAGCTGGGATCAGAAGCACCGGAGCACAGGAGCAAGAACCAGAAGCATAGCTAGTGAGTCAAAGTATATCACTAGAGCTGGTGTATGGCCAGGATGAGAATTAAATAGAGAGCTGAGTTGCTGGATCAGAATCTAACAGGTCTATGACTCGGTGCTCCATTAGTTAGAAACACTACCACACAGTAATAGAGAAGCTGAGCAGTCAGCCCACTGCTAATGTCTCCCAGCACACGCCCACTGCAGGAAGAAACAGAGCATTGCATCATGTCGCTAAGGATGAAGTCGCATCACCAGGGGCATGGCTCAGCAGCACTTGGAGATCTCTTTGCAGTGCCTAAATGGAAGGTTGCAAAGCTGGAACCTGGAGCCTGTTACATGTTGCTCAAACAATATATTAACGCCAGTCTGCTGCATCAAAACCATTGTAGTAATAATAATAATATGACTAATAATAACAACAATAATAATCTTTATATAGTATACAAATATTCCTTAGTATGTTGTAATCTCAGCATACATTTAGATGCAGACACCAACATTCCAGAGAAACTAAACTAATCAATTCAAACAATAAGAACAAGAGTCCTTCTCACAAGAGCATTCAATCCATAAGGGATGGCACAAAAGGTAAAAGGATATATGCAAATCAAAAGACAAAAAAACAACCTGCTGCTCCAAGAAAGTCCTTGATACTGAATGCTAAAAGCTTCTAATTCTATCACTTTTCATAATTAATAGTCATTAGCTTAACACACATCTGTTAAGTGGGAGTTTTCTAAATTTTGTCTATTCTTACAATGATTTTAAAGTAGTCTTCACTTAGAAATAAGCCATAAAAAAGGATTTATTCATTCTGACTTTTTGCTGCACTTCATTTTGCATTTTTGTGACTGCAAAATGTTCTCTACAACTGTCCAAAGAACAAAAATGAGGTGGGCTGTTTTCCCTTACAGGATGGAGAACATAGTGCATGCTGAACCACTCTGTCAGACTGAGAGGTAGGCCAGTCTTCCTACCTAACCTTCAATGTGCAATTTCTTGAAATAATTTACACTATCTAAGAAATCAACAGAAAATACACAAAAAAACTGCCCCACAGTGAAGGCTGCAAAACACATTCAATAGTTGTCAACCAACAATCATTTGGCAAAGAGCTATCTCTCCCGATTTCCCCATACAGATACCCGCTCTGTTCAGCTAAATGTGTGTGTTTAGTCAATGGGTATAGTCAAAAAAGTCACTGTCAGGCACTTCTGGTTTCAGCTTATCCCCTAGGAGAAAAAAAAGATTGGGTTAAAATATTCATTGTGCCTGGTCCTTCTCCTCCAACATCATTTGCCAGGGGAGTTATCAGGAACTCTCCAAACACATAAGGCTGTTGATTGAACTTGCCCTTCCCAGCGGATAGAGTAATGTGTAAAGTGTTTTTTAGTTTTAGTTGCACATAACAGACATAAGCTTTCCTTTTCCGAATGGAACTAGAATAGTAAAAAATTAACCCTTATTGTTGGCTATGGGTAACAAATTACTGAGACTGCTTTTTATCCAGTACATCAGTTTTGATTAGTCAGTGATGACCTATGCACTATATGTCGATTGGTGGGGGTTGGGGAGAGAAGTAGATCCTAATTTATTATGACTTGTTTGTCAAATGGATCATAATTAAAGATGAGCGAATCGAAGCTGGCGAAGTGGAATTCGATCCAAATTTCGGGAAAAATTAGAATCGCAACAAATGCGAATTTCCTCGCGCTTCATGGTAACAAATTTCATTTTTCCTAAAATGGCTGCTGCACCATGTGAGGACATGGAGAAAGGAAGTATGGGAAGGTGGGATCACCCAGACTGACATGCATGATGCAGCCAATCATCAGCGAGCCAGCCCTGCAATGTCACAGCCCTATAAATATGGTGGCCATCTTAGATTCAAACATTTTATGCGTTCTGAGTGCAGAGACAGACTTGAGAAGGCTCTAGGGACAGTGATAGGAAAAACCTCATTGTGAAAAAAGATTTATTCGTGCAGGGAAAGGATACGGAGGAATAATTTTACAGTATCTTAGTGCAGGGAGAGATGTCAGAGGTGCTAGGGACAGTGCTAGAAAAGCGATTTACAAGTGCAGGGAAAATATTTTTGAGGATCCAAATAGCCATTATACTGCTCTGTCATTCCAGCAATTTGTTCTTAGGATGCAAGTGCTATTGAAAAGCATTTAGTGGATTATGTCTGTGGAAAAGAAAATAATATACACACTTCACTGTTGCAGTTATTTGTGGCAAAAGCGTTTAGTGGCCAATTTCAGTACAAAAAGAAAAATATATTCTCAATTCACTTCTGCAGTTATATGTGTTGAAATCATTTAGTGGCCTATTTCAGTGCAAAAAGTAAAATATATACGCAGTTCACTGTTGCAGTTATTTGTGGCAAAGGCATTTTGGGCCTAATTAAACACAAAAAGAAAAACATATACGCACTTCAGTGTTGCAGTTATTTGTGGTAAAAGTGTTTAGTGGCCTATTTCAATGCAAAAATAAAAATATATTTGCAGCTTTTAGTGGTGTTTAATTTGATTATAATTTATTTAGTTCCGCTAAAAGTATGTCAGACAGTGCTAGGCCATGCACAGAGCAGTGGTAGAGGCCAAAATGTTTATTGAGCAGGCAGAGTTCGCAGCAGAGTAAAGAGGAGTGGGAGCAGGAGTCGCAGCGAGAGGCCTGAGCTCCCTGTGTCATCTAGCGGTCGTGTCTTGACCAGCAACCCAGTGGTTCTTGATTGCTTAACTCTGTCATCCACTTCATCCCAAGTGACATTAGACACCCCCAGCCAACAGTCGGTGGGTTTGTCAGACACAACCCTTACTTGGCATGGCCCAGGACTCACCTGTCCTCAACCTGCCTCTGTCCTTTGCTGTTTCCACAGTCACAGAAGTATTGTATGCTGTGGGCTAAGCTCCACTATACATCGAGAATGAGCTACTTGAGGACAGTCAGCAGCTACTGCCCAGCCAAGATGTGGAGGAGACATCCGCCGTTTCCTTTACTAGGCGGTCTGGTAGTGATAAGGAGAGTGGAGTGGCAGGTGGTGTTGCAAGCGGTCAAGCTTCTGAGCTTCTGACCCAGAGAACGTTGAGGAGGACAACAATGACATGCAGACACTACTCAATGATGATGAAGCCGACTGCACTTGGAAGCCTGGTGCAGAAGGTGTTTTATCATCATCAGGAGAAGAGGGTGGCAGCTTGACCGTGAGGCAGCGGCTGAGTCAACAAGGTAATAGCTTGGCTGGGAGTCAGCAGGGTGGCAGCAGTGGGAGGTCCAGAGTCAAACGTGCCCGGGGAAGACCTCTTGCTTCGCAGCAGCCTACCTACCCGGGAAGTAGTGGCGCAGGGGTTCAGTGCGGACTCTTGGAGGGAAAATCACATACTCGGTGGTTTAGCAGTTTTTTTGGTAAGCCAGCAGAGGAGGTGAACGTGGCCATATGTAGAATCTGTGGGCAGAAGGTGAAGCGTGGCCAGGGTGCCAATGTTGGCACTACGGCCCTGCATCAACATATGCAGCGTCACCATACAGTGGCCTGGGAGAACTGTGGCTCTGATGTGATGGTCCAGGCTGCAGCAGGAATCGCTACATCAACCAGTGGCACGCACCCAGTTTCAGGCAATCAAGGCTCCACTACCTCAGCCAAAGGGAGCTGTCTGTTATTCCCATCTTCTGCTGGTCCAGATGCTCCTGCTCCTCCTCTTACTCCTCGTCAGTAATTCCGTCAGCAATCGATCACCGAAGTGATTGCCAAGAGAATGGTGTATGCATGCAATAATCCAACGGCGCAGAAGTGTAATTGTGCTCCTGGCCAAGTTGCTGGTGCTGCAGTCCCTACCGTTCCAAGTGATGGACTCTACACTTTTCAGAGAACTGATGTCTTGTGCCGAGCCAAGGTGGAGAGTCCCAAGCTGAGGATGTAGGGGAGGGCAACGCCAAAAAATAAAAACCAGTATAGAAGGTGAAAAGAGGAATACAAATATTGAACCCATGCCAAAATTTTAAACCTATCAACCCACACCCTCACAAAGTCAGAGAGTAACCTACTACAAAAAGGTTTCTCTTTTTGTCCATATATTAAAATAAATCCATTAGAACTTTTTCTGGATATGCAGAGATTCAGAAAAAAAATAACTCTAAAAAGACATTTCAAATATGAAAATAGCGCAAACAAGGACAAGAACCGAGGTGCAAATAAGGACTCAGGAGAGGTCACAGCATATAAACACCATAAAATGTGCCCCAAGACCAATTTTTTCCCACTTCAAAGTCAAGGGCATATTATACCCACTTTTTTTGACTTGGTAACCACAGACCTAAAAACACTTACGCCCCAGCCAAATCCCCCAAACCTTAGGCAAAAAGAGAGCCTAACTGAAGAGGAAAAAATTTACTAAAAAAGTTAAGTAATAACAAGGACCTGATAATACGTCCAGACAAAGGGGAAGAAATAGTCCTCCAAGATGTAGATGACTATGAGAACGAGGCCCGCAATAGTCTTAGTGACACAAACTACTACCAAGAAATAACTGACAACCCTATTCCAGACCTTACAAGGAGACTCACAAATCTCATCAAAGAGGTGTACAATAACCAATATATAAACAAGAAAGAAAAGAATTTCCTCACACCAATGTCAAGGATGGAGGACAGTTAGCAGGAACTGATAAATAATGACAGACTGGCTTGATCCCAAACTAAGGAAAACATAGGAGGGTACTATAAATCCCTAAGAACTCTCCCAAACTACTGTGCACATGTACAAGTCCCGGTGGTAGACAGATACATGCCCTCGTACCTATAACTGAGTGACACCTGAATTCCCTATAGTAGTGAGGGGAACAAAGTGAAACCAAAACAAAGAACGTCATACACAAGACAGGGAGGAACCTCTGACCGACCGTCTCCCAGAACCGGCGGTGACAACCAAAATGTCCGTCTAACCCATATTTCTACCCAAAAATTGATAAAAACACGAAAAATCCTCCCGGAAGACCCATAGTATCCAACACTAACTCAGCAACTAGCAACCTGACACACTATCTCGACCTTTTGCTCCAACCCTATGTCCAACATTTTCCGAGCTATCTGCATGACTCCAGGCAACTAATCCAGGAACTTGACAATATCAGTTGGCAGGACACATATGCACTCCTTACTATGGACGTGACAGCTTTATACTCCAACATCCGCCAAAATCTGGGCTTACATTGTGTTGAAACAACATTACGCAATGATTCCACCCTCAAACCTCCGCAAGTCAATTTCCTAGTAGAAAGTCTAAGGTTCATTCTCAAAAATAACTATTTCATTCATAATAACAGCATATTTTATCAGTGCCGCGGAACCGCTATGGGGACGAAGGTAGCACCGTCCTTCGCCAACATTTTTATGGGTCATTTTGAGAATAACCACATTTATAATAACACACAGGCGAAACAACACATCGTGTATTATAAAAGATACATTAATGATATCTTTATCATCTGGGATGGGGATGAGAATTCAGCCCTAAACTTCTGTACAGAACTCAAAACACAGATTGGGGGATATCCTTCACTCCGAACTTTAACAGTACTGAAATCGATTTTTTAGACATAACAATCGCTAACAAAAACAATAAGCTTACCACAAAAACCTATTTCAAACAAGTTGACAGACACCAATAGCTATATTCACTACAAGAGCTTCCACCACAAAAAATGGCTACAAAACGTGCCATATAGCCAGTATAAACATGTGAGGCAGAACTGCATGGAGGATGAAGATTTCATCCAACAAGCCAAGACCATACAAAAAAGATTCCTAGACAAAGGGTATCCGAAAAAACGTATCCAAAACGTGTATCATAGAAGCCGGACAAATACACAAAAAGAATGCCTGAGAGGCAAAATAAAAACAAAAACCCGAAAAAAAACAAAAAAAAAGCCAAAATAACAGAAAGGCATCTCAACCTCGTGACCCAGTGCAACACCTCAAACAAAGTTATCCGTAGAATTCTAAACAGACATTGGCACATCTTAAGGCAAGATTCCTAAATAACAAAATACCTCTCAAACAAACCTACTATCACATGTAGAAGAGCCCCCACAATCAAGAGCTCCCTGGCTCCAAGTAAATTAAAACACCACCTAAAGGCACAAAAAGACACTACAAAAAAGCCCGCCGGTAGTTACAAATGCGGTACTAAGAGATGCCTATGCTGCAAGATTATCTCCCACAACCGTACGTTTAAGTCAACAAAAAACGGGGTAACGTTCCCCATAAAATACCACCTAACATGCCAGAATAGCTATGTCATTTACTTGATCGAGTGTAAATGCGGCCAACACAACCATTGCATTGCAGAATTAATCAGCATAGACACAATATCCACAAACCATAGTATATCAAGACATTGCGCAACCACAGAAGAAAAAGACCAACATCCGCTGAATGTTACCCCGGTAGACTTCATCCCAGAGAACCCGTATAACAAATTTAGCAAATCACAGAAAAGGGAAGTCTACTGGATTTACCAGTTAGACACCCTGAACCCATGCGGGCTAAACGAGATGAGCGAGACCATCCTAAGCTTTAAGTTTTTTTTTTCTCTTTTTCCCTTTTCGACTAGACTATACGGTTATTTATGTTAGATAAGAATAAATAAAGACGAACACAGATAGGATTTTAATCTGAAATTT
The DNA here is from genome assembly GCA_033119425.1 of Bufotes viridis. Taxonomy (NCBI): domain Eukaryota; kingdom Metazoa; phylum Chordata; class Amphibia; order Anura; family Bufonidae; genus Bufotes; species Bufotes viridis. The sequence continues at coordinate 382,928,235 of CM065591.1, forward strand.
TATTCAACAAATATAACACCAAATAAATTATAAAATTTTAAAAGTTTATAATATTTTTTGAACCTGTCAATACACATCTTAGTCCAATTAAACATATCCTCAAATAAATATACAAAGATACAAAGTAATAGAAAAAATAAAAACATATGAATAAAAAGGAGTGATACCCGGACCGCCGCCTTTTTGTTCTTCTTCTGGGGGCATCTTCGCGCAAGCGTGTGGGGCCCGTGCTGAGGATCTGCAGTGCGCGGGAGCCGTTCTATTGCTGTTCCGCATCGCAGATGCGGACGCATTCATTTCGGTGGGTCTGCAAGTCTGGAGGTGCGGCACGATGCGGCGCAGGGCGGCGGAGTGGAGCACTACGGAAGCACTACGGGGTGCTTTCTGGGGTTCCGTTCCGTGCCTCCGTGCCGCAGCGGGATAGAGTGGGCTCTGTCCTTTTGCTGGGTGGGGGGATCACAGGCCGATTCAAGTGGGTGCCCGGGCATTGTGGACCGCGGTTTTGCGGCCCGCAGTGTGGTCTTCACACGGACGTGTGGGACCGCCTTTAGTCTGTTACTTTATTTCGGTTCATTTGTGGGCATTAGTTAGGCAAGACCCAACCTTCGCAATTTTTTTAACTTCCCCAAGCATCCTTTGGAAATCCACATCCCGCGTATTCCGATGTCCGTCATCGCGTGACAATCACATACTTGTACACATGTGTTTAGTGACACATACTAATGTAAGCTTTTCCTCACTTGGATATTTAGCTAGCATAAGAGTAACCCCTTATTTATTTATTTTCTTATTTATTATTTACTTATTTATGTATAAATAGATATAAGAGTACCCCATTATTTATTTATTTATTTATCCATTTATGTTTAAAAAAATTCTCTCCACATGTATCTACCCATCTATATATTAAGGCACATAGATATGGACAAACCCACATGCATGCACATATATGATCCCTCAAAAACCGATGACTGTAAATTATGACCAGTAAATGAACACACTGCACATGGTAGCACTTCTACATGGACTATACTACATGTGCCCACTATTGACAGTATAGATCTTGTAAATTCTTCCAAAGTCCCCTAAGGTTCCTTCTCCCCTTTTTTAGTCCTGAGACCCACAAAAAATGTCATGAAAAAAGGTCCCCTATACCTCTTTTCCCCCATATACAACTCTGCATAGATCACTGGATGCACCCCGCCCACCCCCTCCACTATTGGCAGCAGCCACCTAGCATGTGAGACAAGGCGCCACCCAGAGACATACCAGCTCTGTATCAGAGCTGTAAAGGGCAGCTTCCAGGACACACTAGCCCCGCCCACAGCTTGCGCCCATCACTGCCGTCCCCCTGAAGCCTATACAGCCCAGGAATAAAATATAAGAGAATACTGAGGATCCCAGCAGCGATCCAGCGTAGATCCTGAAGCCGCAGCCTCAATTAAATATTAAAGAAATAGTAGAAAACAAATAAACATTGCACAACTACTCCTCAATATAGAAAGGATGTTTTTTTATAACACTAATGTGTCTTTCTGCAGTTTGCCCACCCATCTCCTCCCCCTCGCCCCCCAGACAGCTGTGTACAATGCGCCCAAACAGAGGTTTTAAATGTAAGACAGCACAAAATAAGTTTTTATGTATTGAGCCTTTTATTGTCCTGATGAAGGGGGCTGTTTGCCTCTGAAACGCGTTGACATGGAATTAAGCTCATTTATCTGCACCACCATAACCATGGTTTGAGTCCAACTGCTTAAGCGCCGAGAAAGGTCCGTTTCTTCTACTTCACAGATGTATCTTCATATCCCAGCAACCGCAGCACACAGTGAAGGGCAGGGACCTAGCCGCAGCTGTCTTCTTTCTCTCCCTCAAGCTGGACGTGAATTCTCTAGCAAAGCGAAAGATAGGTGTTGTGACTGTACAAAACACCAAAGGGTAAGCGCATTAATCTTAAAATTATCAGCAATATATAACGGTATCACACACAGGGCGCTGCCTCTGCTCTCTTCTTCTTTTGATATGTGGAGCTATAACTATGAACAGCGACAATACATGTTCTTTATGGACCACTGGGTGAATGTGGATCTTGCCCAGCCCTACCAGCAACTTGGCCAGGTCATGCCGCTTCCGCCTCCACATTGTCACGCCACAATGTCCACCTTTGCCTGCTCATCCTTCACCATTTCCTTAGGTTCCACTTCAGGGACAATTCACAGTGCCCCTTCAGCATACCACATGATCAGGGCACGGCGGTGTCACACTACTCTGCACCTGGTTTGCCTTGGCGAATGGCAGTGGCATAACTAGAAATAACTGGGCCCCACAGCAAATTTTTGAATGGGGCCTCCTCCCCCAGTAATTTTTTCACAACCCCTTCCTTTCATGCCGCCCCCTTTCCTGTGGCTAGTAAAGATCGCTCTCTCAGACCAGGCCCGGCAGCTGTTCCATCCATTTTCTACACTGTCTATACTGCCACTGTATATAATTTCATTGTGTAATAATGTTGAGGGGCCCTGACAAAATCTTTAGTACTTCTCCTACTCTTGGATGGGCCCCTACTGGGTCACGGCCCCAAAGCAGCCGCTTCCCCTAAAGTTACGTCACTGGCGAATGGAGTCACACAGGGGAGAAACTCATTTGTCTGATTCATCAAGAAATTGAATCCTGGCTTTCTCTGCGGCAACTGAAAATTGGAACCATGGTGACCAACAACGGGAAGAACATTGTGTCGGCGCTGCATCAAGGAATCGCTGAGCCATGCGCCCTCCATGGCACACAAGTTCAATCTGGTTGTCAAGCTGTTCCTGAAGTCTTACACCCATCTGCAAGGCATTCTAAAAATGGTCAGGAAACTTTGCCTGCACTTCAGCCACTTATTCACTGCAAAGCACACCCTCCTTGAGCTGCAGCAGCAGAACAGCATCCCCCAACATAGGTATATACGACGTTTCCACTTGTTGGAATTCCACCCTCCGCATCTTGGACCGACTATACGAACAGAAAAAGGCCATCAACAATTTCTTGATGATCCAAGCGGATAGGAGTACTCCCCTGTGTAACTTCGATGTCAGCCAGTGGCAGCTCATGAGTGACAACTGCCATTTGCTCAGGCCCTTTATTTGTCAATCGCCAGGAGTACGGGATGAATGACGTCATTCCACTGCTTTATGTCCTGGAACAGATGCTGGTAACAATGGCTGGTCAGGGGACAGGAGACATGGCGCATAGATCTTTAGGCCACATTAGCCCTGTGGGGGCTAAACTGGAAGAGGAGGAAGGGGAGGAGGACAATGGAGCACAGGCAATGTGTAGTGAAATGTGTGTTTTTTCTACCTAGCTAACAGGAGAGGAGGAGCAGGAACAGCCAGAGGAACTACAGGGCGATGAGGAAGATGAGACAGAGGACCCAGACACACCATGGTAGTATGCAGTGGCAGGGAGCCCCTCCGAGTCACTTGCACAAATGCTCACTTGCTTGCGTAGTGACAGCCGAATTGTCACCATTCGGCAGAGGGATAACTTCTGGTTCTCCACTTTGTTGGACCCTCACTACCGGTCCAAAATGGGGGCCTTTTTTACACCCACCGAGAGGGAGGACAAACTTAATTACTACTGAGACATCCTATGTAGTCAGTGTACCGCTGCCTATCTGTGCCATCGTCCATTCTCTCGCAGGTCTGACCGGGGGGGCCCTCTGCACTGATGGGCCATGGCTGTAGGGGAGAGGTGCGGTGGCAGGAGCAGTACCAGCTCCATGAGCAGCAGCCTTAACCTACAGTCACTGATAAGCAGCTTTCTTCACCTGTATAGTGAAGAAACTACTCACCAGCAGCAGTAGTTGGACCTGGAGCAGGACCTGAACCAGCAGGTTGTGGTATACTTGGACAGCATCCTGCCAGCCGTCATTGAAGATCCGCTGGACTACTGGGCAGCCAAACTGGATAAGTGGCCGCAACTGGCAGAGTTTGCCCTGGAAAAGCTGTCCTGCCTGGCCAGTAGTGTGGCATCAGAGTAGGTGTTTGTCAAGATGAATCAGGCGTGAATCATCCAGGATTTCCACCCACCAATTCCTGATGCATCTGATTAGATCATCCATGCTGCCTCACCCAAACCTTGAGAAAAAAGATCGGTTTCTTCTGGCTACCTGCCTCAGCTATTACTTTGATGCTGCCACCTGCCTGAAGCCACACATCTGATGCCAAGTGATCCTTCTTTCACCCACCTTCGCCAGTGGGTAATGGTATTGCCACCCACCGCCCGACTCTCCTGATGCTGCTGCTGCCATCTTCATACTCTGTCACCTTGCCATTTTGTGGTATCCTGATGCTGACATCTCCACACTATGTCACCTTGCCACTCTGTGGTATCCTGATGCTGACAGCTCCACACTATGTCATCTTGCCACTTTGTGGTATCCTGATGCTACTGCTGCTGCCATATCCACACTGTGTCACCTTGCCACTCTGTGGTATCCAGCTAGTGCTGCCATCTCCACACAAATTTTTTTTTTTTCAATATGATGCCTCAATGTTTGAGCGCTGTGGGTCCCGAGTGTGAAGTGAGCTCCTTTCACAATCAGTCAAATGCATTTTAATAGACCAATAATTTCTGCTGGTAACTTCTTACGTTCAAACCATCCAATTTTCTGCATATGGATAAAACATCAAATTCCCCAAGGAATTATCTATTAACTAAGGGGCACACTCATTAAAAACAGTTTATTAAGTATCCCTTAGAAAATTAGGAAATAAAAGCATATATATATATATATATATATATATATATATATATATATATATATATATATATAACAATCTCAAATGTCATAAAAATACAAATACAGAACCACCATGCATATCAAACATTGGCCAATGTATACCTTCCACACCTGGATTGAAACCTGGGATGAAACTTTTCGCATTTGATGGCAAAAATTAGATGTATAGAATGTAATAACTCAATAACATCAATGTCATTAAAAATGTCAGTGACTCAATTCATAGGAGCGCCCAGTCCACCAGTTTTTCAAAGGCGCTATACTTCAGTTGAATGTTCCTTTGTACTGGGCCGATTGGGTCCCAGTTTTATATATGCCAGTTGATGTGCCAACGAGCTCACAGATGTGCATGTGCCTGATGGTAATGCGCCCAATTGACAATGATGTTGATGTCTGTTCTTATAAAATGAAGTTGCCGCCTGGTTGGCGCTTACCCCTCTTCACCGCTCTCACTACAGTTCGATCGCCCGGCTGCCTCGCTTACACTGAAATGAGTGATGCGCAACCATTATTGCCAGAGGATGTAGATAACAGGGATATGTCTCAGTCAGGCAGCATTACACACATGGACGTACGGTGTGATGATGATGATGTTGTACCCGCTGCTGCTTCCTTTGCTGAGTTGTCAGATAGAAGTGAAGCGGTTAATGATGACGATGTGTCCGTGGATGTCACATGGGTGCCGGCTCAAAAAAAAGAAGAACAAGGGGAAGATTGATATGGGGAGACAGAGAGGAGGAGGAGACGAGTTGGAAGCAGGGGGAGGTCATCGCAAGGAGCTAGTGGCACAGTTAGACAGCATTTATCGGCACCAGGGGTCAGCCAGACAGCATGCCAATGAATACATGCTGTTGCCACCAACAGAATGCCGTAATTGCAAAGCTCAGGAGTGTGGCATTTTTTTTTTGTGTGTCTGCCTCTGATAACAGCGAGGCCATTTGCAACCTGTGCCAAAATAAACTGAGTCGTGGGAAGACCAACACCCACCTAGGTACAACTGCTTTGCAAAGGCACATGATCTCACATCACAAACACCTATGGAATCAACACCTGAGTACAAGCAGCACACAAACTCAAAGCCACCATCCTCCTCCTGGTCCATCATCTTCAGCCACATCAACCACTGCTGTCCTCCTTGCCCCCTCTCAACCATCCGCCACTCCGCCTCTCACCTTCAGCAGTTCCTGCTCATCTGCCCACAGTCAGTTGTCTGTTAAGGAAATGTTTGAGCGTAAGAAGCCAATGTCACAGAGTCACCCCCTAGCCCAGCGTCTGACAGCTGGCTTGTCGGGACTCTTAGCCCGCCAGCTTTTACCAAACAAGCTGGTGGAGTCTGAGGCCTTCAAAAAATTTGTAGCTATTGGGACACCGCAGTGGAACGTACCCAGCCAAATTTTTTTTTCACAAGAAGCAATCCCCAACCTGTACTCTATTGTGGAAAAGGAAGTCATGGCATGTCTGGCACACAGTGTTGGGGCAAGGGTCCATCTGGCCACTGATCCTGGTCTGTAAAGCACGGTCAAGGCAAGTATATCACGTACACTGCACATTGGGTAAACCTGCTGACGGCTGACAAGCATGGAATGCGTGGCTCTGCAGCACAATTGGAGACACCGCCACGACTTGCAGGCAGGCCTGCTGCCACCTACTCTACTCCTACTACTCCATCCTCTTCGCTAACCTCCTCGGCTGAGTCCTCTTCTGCTGCTGCGTCTTGCTCCATATCAACTGCACCCCCCCAGCTCCCCAGGGGCTATTCCACATCCCGGATGCGACAGTGTCACGCCGTCTTGGGGTTGACTTGCCTGAAAGCAGATAGTCACACCAGACCAGCACTCCTGTCCATCCTGAACGCAGAGGTGGATCAGTGGCTGACCCGTACCAACTGGAGATCGGCAAAGTGGTGTGTGACAACGGAAGCAATCTGTTGGTGGCATTGAATTTGGGCAAGTTGACACATGTGCCGTGCATGTCACATGTGTTGAATCTGATTGTACAACGCTTTGTGTATAAGTACCCAGGCTTACAGGACGTCCTCAAGCAGGCCAGGAAGGTGTGTGGCCATTTCAGGCATTCCTACACGGCCACGGCGCACTTTTCCGATATTCAGCAGCGAAACAACATGCCAGTGAGGCGCTAGATTTGCGACAGCCCGTCACGTTGGAATTCAACACTCCTAATGTTCGACTGCCTGCTACAACAGGAAAAAGCCATCAACGAGTATTTGTATGACCGGGGTGCTAGGACAGCCTCTGCGGAGCTGGGTATTTTTTTGCCACGTTACTGGACACTCATGCGCAATGCCTGTAGGCTCATGCTGACTTTTGAGGAGGTGACAAACCTAGTCAGTCGCACCGAAGGCACCATCAGCGACCTCCTCCCATTTGTTTTCTTTCTGGAGCGTGCACTGCGAAGAGTGCTGGATCAGGCCGTAGATGAGCGTGAAGAGTTGTGGTCACCATCACCACCATAAAACAGCCTTATCATCATCGCTTGCTGGACCTGCGGCAACGCTCGAAGAGGAGTCTGAGGAAGAGGAGTCATGGGAGAAATGTGGCTTTGAGGAGGAGGAAGACTAACCACAGCAGGCATCCCAGGGTGCTCGTTGTCACCTATCTGGGACCCGTGGTGTTGTACGTGGCTGGGGGGAAGAACAGACATTCAATGAGATCAGTGAGCATGAGGAACAGGACATGAGTAGCTCGGCATCCAACCTTGTGCAAATGGGGTCTTTCATGCTGTCATGCCTGTTGAGGGACCCTTGTATAAAAAGGCTGGAGGAGAGTGACCTTTACTGGGTGGCCACGCTACTAGACCCCCAGTATAAGCAGAAAGAGGCTGAAATGTTACCAAATTACCGGAAGTCAGAAAGGATGCAGCAGTTCCAAAACAAGTTAATAAGTATGCTTTACACAGCGTATAAGGGTGATGTCACAGCACAACCGAAATCTAACAGGGGAAGAGGTGAAAGTAATCCTCTTCCTACCACGACCACGCCAGCAAGGACAGGATGCTGTAGAGACGTTTTGTTGATGCAGGACATGCAGAGCTTTTTAAGTTCTACGCATCACCACAGCCCTTTGGGGTCCACCCTCAGAGAACAACTTGACCGACAGGTAGCAAACTATCTCGTCTTAACTGCAGATATCAACACTCTGAGGAGCGATTAACCCCTTGACTACTGGGTGTGCAGGCTTGACCTGTGGCCTGAGCTATCCCAATTTACGATAGAACATCTGGCCTGCCCCGCTTCAAGTGTCCTGTCAGAAAGGACCTTCAGCGCAGCAGGAGGTATTGTCACTGAGAAGAGAAGTCGCCTAGGTCAAAAAAGTCTAGATTACCTCACCATTATTAAGATGAATGAGGCATGGATCCCGAAGGGACTGACAGTGGGGGATGCATTTGACTATAAAAGGCTTGATGAGATGCCTTGGGCTAAAAATGTTCCCCACGCTGCAGTATTTAATCTCTGCATGCCGGATGACTTTCGTGACTTCTCCGCCACCAACTTGGGTTCAAGCCGCAATGTTTTAGTACACTTTCTGCCTGGAAAACATCAATTTTTCGGCTGCAACAATACCTAATTTTTCAGACATGTGTACATGCCTAATTTTTCTGGCCTCTGGTGCTGCACTGTGGCTGCAAAAACAAAACAAAAAGGCACATACATATGTCAATTCCCCTTCGTGATCCTTACCTTGTTATCACAATGAAGCAATCACCTCTATGAGTGTGTTGGCAATGTTGGCACACTCCAGATGATAAGGTCGCTGCTTCATTGTGAACAGACTAAAAGCGATCGGCTGGATAATTTTTCATAGAAAAAACATTAATTTTCTTTGTGATCATCTAAGTTGATAGTTAAAGCCTACTAGGCCAACAATGGGCCCACACTGCAGAATCATTGTTTTCTGGGTCACTTAACTGTCACTAAACTACCTTAGCATGACTATAGGCTTTGAAAAACGCCTGCAATCTCCCTAACGTGCGCACGAGCACAGTCATCAGTACACCAAGATTGACGCATAGAGGAAGAAAATTTACGTCATGAGTGTGTTAACTATTGACAACTCTTTGCGGTTGTTTGCGGTGCGTTAAACGGAGGAGTTGGTCTGTCAGAGTTTGGTCTGTCACTGTGAAGCAGGCGTAACCCTTACACTACCTGATCAATACAACATCATACCTGATCGTATACACACACTGGATGTTTTAAGGCACGTTATTCCAAACAATTTAGGAATGTTAGGTGATTTATGCCCTTTATGGATTAAAACCCGACTCTGCGTCAACTACGTAATTTTCCATGGGAGTTTTGCCATGGATCCCCCTCCGGCGTGCCACAATCCCGGTGTTAGTCCCCTTGAAACAACTTTTCCATTAGTATTGTAGCCAGAAAGAGTCCCTGTGGGTTTTAAAATTCACCTGCCTATTGAAGTCTATGGCGGTTCACCCAGTTCGTCCGTTCGCGAACATTTGCGTAAATTCACGTTCGCGAACAGAAAATTTTATGTTTGCGACATCTCTAATGGTGGCATCCTTAAAATGAAAACTTTTTTTAAGGATTCAGATTTAAATGGCTACATCGATATTAATAGTTGCCACTATTGCCCATGGCTTCACAATATCCCTAAGGGACAAATAAAAAGGATCTACCTTAATTCTACTGACGTGATAAACTATAGAGAACAAGGCCAAATCACACAGGACAGATTCATAGAAAAAGGATATTCGAGGGAAGAACTAATAACTTGCAGTCGAAGTATAGAGGAGAAAGGAAAAATGACGTGTAGGAAAAGATCGAAAAACAATAAAGATTTCCCTTTTGCGTTTCTTATGCAGTATACCACGCATGCTGGCCTTATAAAGAATGCCATCAGAAACAATTGGACAGTACTGAAAAATAATCCTGTCCTGGGAAAAGAAATCCCTGACCACCCGGATATTATCTTTAGTAAAGCCCTGAATCTTAGGAATCATTTTGTGCAGAGTGCGATCCCCGCAGATACTGGATAACGAAAGCAAGTCAAATTTGCATGGTGTGGGTTCTGCCTTCCATGCAGGAACAGGAAAAAGGAATTTAGGTTGAAAACTGTATCTATGATTCATTGGAACAAAAGAAATTAGGACTATAAAATTTAAAGGAGAAAGTACGTGTGAAAGTTCAGTTGTAGTCTACATGCTGGAGTGCACGTGTGGCCTCCAGTATGTGGGCCGCACGACAAGAATACAAGAACATATAAGGGACATTAAAAAAGGTTTAGAAACACATGGGGTTTCTCTACATTTCAAAACAGCTCAATAGAAAAATCTGAGGGGCCTTATTTTTGCTGGGGTGGAATTAGTGAGGGGGATAATATTGCAAAGATTGATCGGCAGGAGGTAAAATGGATGTACGAGTTGGATACGATCCAACCACAGGGAATAAATATGGAGTGTAACGTGAAATGGTGCCTGATATAGTAAGAGACATATTTGACGATAACTCACCTTTCTTTATGCTGTACCTTGCTGCGAGCAATGAATGAATGGAAATGGCTGTGTCTCATGTTGGGTTTATCCAATGATTGGTCGGTATGAACCACGTGAAAGTGTGTAGGTCGATGATGTGTGGAAGGGGGTTTATGAATGGGATCTCCCGTAAAGGAAAAGCATATCTGCATAGTTTTTATGAGAGGAATTATAGGGGAAGTTGTTTAAATATTAGTGGAGTTAGATTAGTTTTATATATAATGTAGTTGTATATTATAGATTAAAGTTTAAAACAACTTTTATTATGGGAAAAAAGTAATAGTGGGGGAGGGAGGATAGGAAGGTATTTAAAGACCTTTTCTAATGATTGAGGTACACGCCCCTGATGAAGCATTGGAGCAAAACCTGGGCCAGGCATGAGCACAAGGCTTTTTTACCCATTTTATGTGCATATGCTTATCTATGCTGGCGAGTATAATAAATAATTTTTATAGGTAAATTGTTTGCAGTGCTTCACTATTGGAGCAAATTTTTCTTCTGTAGAGTTGATCACGGGAGAGACACACTAGATGGCTATATGCGTTCGGTGTGCCTGCATTTCCTCCTGCTATTGTGAGTATAGCAAATACAAGTGCATATGAATAGTGTCCAAAGTACTTCACTATTGGTGCGGTCTTTGATACTCCACAGGGCTCTTTGTGGGAGGAAGATCTTTGTGGAACTCGGTGACCTCCTCATACTGCTGGCAACTTCAGACTGTGTTATTGTGCCACTTGGGGGCCTTCTCCTGATGCTGCCACCTCCACACTCTTTCATTGTGCCACTTGGTGGCCTCCTCATACTGCTGCCAACCCCAGACTCTGTCATTGTGCCACTTGGTGGCCTTCTCCTGATGCTGCTACTGCTGCTGCCGCCACCTCCAGACTATGTCATTGTGCCACTCTGTGGCCTCCTAATGCTGCCGCCACCTCCACACTGTCATTGCGCCACTCTGTAGCCTCCTCCTGATCCTGCCTCCACCTCCAGACTCTGTCATTGGGTCACTCTGTGGTCTCCTCTTGCTGCTTCCACCTCACCACTATGTCATAGGGCCACTCTTTGGACTTTTCATGCGGTTCCCACTCTCCCCACTTCATGACTGGGCCACTTTTTTGCCTTTTGGCCTTGCTGACAAAATCATTTATTTGACCTTTTTTCTTCTGATCTGTCAGAAAAAATGAAAAATTAGACACACAACGGATCCTGTCTGTTTAGCAGCTATAAGGCCTGTATAGTCTCATCAGAATTGGCTTATGATTTGGTAGCCAAAAGCAGGAGTGGGTACAAAACACAAAAGCCATGCAAATATTCCATTCACTTGTCAACTCTGTTTTAGATCCACTCCTGTTTTTTTTTTTTGCATTAGCAATACTGATGGATTATTGAGCAAATGCTGACCGAGTGAAGGCGGATGCTCAACAGACAGGATCCGTTTTTTGTTGGTTATTGTTCTGACGGATCACAGGAAGGGAAAATTAATCACTGACGTCAACAAAAACTTACTGTTGACACCCTCTCCACTCTGTCACGGGGGCTCTACTTGTACAAGCATTTAATAGAACAGGTTCTGTAGACATCTATGTGGAATCAGCTGACGACGGTGTAAATGGAGTGCACTTTTTCGAGGCGCTAAAATCAACCTGTAAGGCTGAGTTCATACTTGAGTTATTTGGTCAGTTTTGGCCCCGTGACTGCCCAAATGAGTGAAGTGTGCAGTGATTCTAAGATCAACGCCTGTCATCTGCATGTCATAAGGCTCACAGTATTATTTCACTACCCAAACAGACTCCCTATGGGTGTTACTGCAAGGCACAGTGTTCTACACCACTATAAAGGCTCTCTGCAGCCAGGAAATAGACGTTTTTTTAAATGTAAATATATTCGTATCAGACCAAATAAAAAAAAAAAAAAAAATTGGCTAACCGGTGAATCGAATTTTCAAAAGTTTCGCTCATCTCTAATCATAATGGATAATATCATGATGGATAATAATTGACCCATCATATCCACCATGGACATTATAAAATACATAATTATAAGGTATTCGGGATCACTGGACATTACTGAAACAAATAAAAAAATATTTTGTAATGGTCAAGAATCTTCTGGAAGGCAACCACCAGCTTTTGGGAAACTACAACTCCCAGCATGCAAACTTGCACTGCTTTTCCAAGAACTCTCATAGTAATTAATGGAGGGAATTGTAGTTTTTATAGCAGCTAGAATACCGAAGGTTGTGTAACCATGTTCTTCAACTTTGTTTTTTAACCACATCAGCCCCCCTAGCTTAAACACCCTTAATGACCAGGCCACTTTTTACAATTCTGCACTACGCTACTTTCACCGTTTATTGCTCCGTCATGCAACTTACCACCCAAATGTATTTTACCTCCTTTTCTTCTCACTAATAGAGCTTTCATTTGGTGGTATTTTATTGTTGCTGACATTTTAACATTTTTTGCTATTAATAAAAATTTAACGACATTTTTGCAAAAAAATGACATTTTTCACTTTCTGTTGTAAATTTTTTTTTTTAAAACTACATTTCTATATAAATTTTTCTCTAAATGTATTGTTCTACATGTCTTTGATAAAAAAAAAATCCAATAAGTGTATATTTATTGGTTTGGGTAAACGTTATAGCGTTTACAAACTATGGTGCAAAAAAGTGAATTTCGGCATTTTGAAGCAGCTCTGACTTTCTGAGCACCTGTCATGTTTCTTCAGGTGCTAGAATGCCAGGATAGTATAAATACCCCCCAAATCACACCATTTTAGAATGAAGACACCCCAAAGTATTCACGGAGGGGCATGGTGAGTTCATGTATCATTTCATTTTTTTTCACAAGTTAGCGGAAAATGACACTTTCTGAGGAAAAAAAAAATAATAATAAAGTTTCCATTTCTGCTAACTTCTGGCAAAAAAAATAAAAATCTCAGACGGGCTCATTATGCCCCTCAGTGTATACCTTGGGGTGTCTACTTTCCGAAATGGGGTCATTTGTGGGGTGTGTTAACTGTTCTGGCATTTTGGGCGGGGCTAAATTGTGAGCAGCCATGTAAAAGCTAAAGGTACTCGTTGGAATTTGGGCCCCTTTGCGCACCCAGGCTGCAAAAAAGTGTCACTTATGTGGTATCGCCGTACTCAGGAGAAGTAGGGCAATGTGTTTTGGGGTGTATTTTTACATATACCCATGTTGGGTGAGAGAAATATCTCTGTAAACTGACAACTTTGTATAAAATTTTTTAAAAATTGTCGTTTACAGAGATATTTCTCACACCCATCAGGGGTATATATAAAAATAAACACCAAAACACATTGCCCTACTTCTCCTGAGTACGGCGATACCACATGAGTGACACTTTTTTGCAGCCTGGGAGCGCAAAGGGGCCCTAAAACCAATGAGTACCTTTAGGATTTCACAGGGCATTTTTACGCATTTGGATTCCAGACTTCTTCTCATGCTTTAGGGGCCCCTAAAATGCCAGGACAGTATAAATACCCCACATGTGACCCCATTTTAGAAAGAAGACACCCCAAGGTATTCCGTGAGGGGTATGGTGAGTTCATGTAAAATTTTATTTTTTGTCACAAGTTAGTGGAATATGAGACTTTGTAAAAACGAAATAAAAAATATATATATCTCAATTTCCGCTTACTTGTGCCAAAAAAAAAATTCTGTGAACTCGCCATGCCCCTCACGGAATACCTTGGGGTGTCTTCTTTCCAAAATGGGGTCACTTGTGGGTATTTATACTGCCCTGGCATTTTAGGGAACCTAAGCGTGAGAATCAAATGCGTAAAAATGCCCTGTGAAATCCTAATGGTACTCATTGCTTTTAGGGCCCTTTGGCATCTTGGCTGCAAAAGTGTCACTCATGTGGTATCGCCGTACTCAGGAGAAGTAGGGCAATGTGTTTGGGGTGTATTTTATATATACCCATACTGTGTGTGAGAAATATCGCTGTAAACGACAACTTTTTAAATTTTTTTATACAAAGTTGTCAGTTTACAGAGATATTTCTCTCACCCATCATGGGTATATGTAAAAATACACCCCAAAACACATTGCCCTACTTCTCCTGAGTACGGTGATACCACATGTGTGGCACTTTTTTGCAGCCAAGATGCGCAAAGGGGCCCAAATTCCCATGAGTACCTTTTAGGAGGGCATTTTTACGCATTTTTCTTCTCATGCTTTAGGGCCCCTAAAATGCCAGGGGCACAAGTTAGTGGAAATTGATTTTTTATTGTTTTTTCTCACAAAGTCTCCCTTTCCGCTAACTTTGGACAAAAAGTTTAATTTTTCATGGACTCACTATGCCCCTCAGCGAATACCTTGGGGTGTCTTCTTTCCAAAATGGGGTCACATGTGGGGTATTTATACTGCCCTGGCATTTTAGGGGCCCTAAAGCGTGAGAAGACAAATGCGTAAAAATGCCCTGAACCTAATGGTTACTCATTGGATTTTGGGCCCCTTTGCGCATCTTGGCTGCAAAAGTGTCACTCATGTGGTATCGCTGTACTCAGGAGAAGTAGGGCAATGTGTTTGGGGTGTATTTTTACATATACCCATACTGTGTGTGAGAAATATCTCTGTAAATTGACAACTTTGAATAAAATTTTTTATACAAAGTTGTCAGTTTACAGAGATATTTCTCAAACACAGTCATGGGTATATGTAAAAATACACCCCAAACACATTGCCCTACTTCTCCTGAGTCGGTGATACCACATGTGGCACTTTTGCAGCCAAGATGCGCAAAGGCCCTAAATTCCATGAGTACCTTTTAGGAAGGGCATTTTTACGCATTTTCTTCTCATGCTTTAGGGCCCCTAAAATGCCAGGGGCACAAGTTAGTGGAAATTGATTTTTATTGTTTTTCTCACAAAGTCTCCCTTTCCGCTAACTTTGGACAAAAAGTTTAATTTTCATGGACTCACTATGCCCCTCAGCGAATACCTTGGGGTGTCTTCTTTCCAAAATGGGGTCACATGTGGGGTATTTATACTGCCCTGGCATTTTAGGGGCCCTAAAGCGTGAGAAGAAAATGCGTAAAAATGCCCTCCTAAAAGTTACTCATTGGAATTTGGGCCCCTTTGCGCATCTTGGCTGCAAAAAGTGTCACTCATGTGGTATCGCCGTACTCAGGAGAAGTAGGGCAATGTGTTTTGGGGTGTATTTTTACATATACCCATGCTGGGTGAGAGAAATATCTCTGTAAATTGCCAACTTTGAATAAAAATTTTTAAAAAGTTGTCATTTACAGAGATATTTCTCAAACACAGTATGGGTATATATAAAAATACACCCCAAAACACATTGCCCTACTTCTCCTGAGTTCGGCGATACCACATGAGTGACACTTTTTTGCAGCCAAGATGCGCAAAGGGGCCCTAAAACCAATGAGTACCATTAGGATTTCACAGGGCATTTTTACGCATTTGGATTCTCACGCTTTAGCACCCCTAAAATGCCAGGGCAGTGTAAATACCCCACAAGTGACCCCATTGTGGAAAGAAGACACCCCAAGGTATTTCGTGAGGGGTATGGCAAGTTCACAGAATTTTTTTTTTTTTGGCACAAGTTAGCGGAAATTGATTTTTATTTTTATTTTTTCCAAGTCTCATATTCCACTAACTTGTGACAAAAAATAAAATTTTGCATGAACTCGCCATACCCCTCACGGAATACCTTGGGGTGTCTTCTTTCTAAAATGGGGTCACATGTGAGGTGTTTGTACTGCCCTGGCATTTGAGGGTCTCCGCAATCATTACACGTATGGCCAGCATTAGGAGTTTCTGCGATTCTCCTTATATTGAGCATACGGGTAATGAGATTTTTTTCCGTTCAGCCGCTGGGCTGAAAAAAAAAAAATGAACGGCACAGATTTTTCATTCGCATCGATCAATGTGGATGAAAAATCTCTGCCAAAATCAGTGACTGCGGTGCGGTGGGCTGGGCGCTAGCTACCTAACAAGTAGCTAACTAACTGGCCGTGATAAGGGACCCTTATGCCCCATTCACACGTCCGCAATTCTGTTTGCGGAACGGAATTGCGGACCCATTCATTTCTATGGGGACAGACTTTGTCCCGCTCGGATCCGGAATTACGGATCCGCGCTTCCGGGTCTGCACTTCCGTTCCGCAAAAATATAGAACATGTCCTATTCTTGTCCGCAATTGCGGACAAGAAAAAGCATTTTCTATATAGTTCTGGCAATGTGCGGATCTGCAAAATGCAGAAAGCACATTGCCGGTGTCCGTGTTTTGAGGATCTGTGGATCCGCGGATCCACGGATCCACGGATCAGATCCACGGATCCGCAAAACACATATGGACGTCTGTATGGAGCCTTACAAGGGGTTTGATCAATGACAGGGGGGTGATCAGGGGGTCTAGATTGGGTGATCAAGGGGTTAATTGGTGGGGGGTTAGTGTAGTGTTTGGTGCAACTTTACATAGTTACCTGGTCCTCTGGTGGTCGATCCCAGCAAATGGGACCACCAGAGGACCAGGTAGCAGGTATATCAGATGCTGTTCACAAAACAGCGTCTGATATACTTGTTGGATGCGATTTATATCGCATCTACAGCCTGCCAGCGATTGATCATCGCTGGCAGGCTGTAGTCCAACTCTTGAGACGCGCGATGCTGTGAACGCGCGCGCGCACGCGCGCGCATTCACGGGAAGTCTCGCGTCTCAAGAGATGACGCGCCGAGGCGTCCGATCAGAAGAACAGGACCGCCCGCAGGACGCAATCCTGCGTACGGCGGTCCTGAAGCAGCTAATATCTCAATTGGTTCTCTCTAGAGATGAGCAAACACCTGGAAGTTCGGGTTCGGGAAGTTCGGCCGAACTTCCCGAAAATATTCGGGTTCGGGATCCGAACTCGACCCAAACTTTATCCCGAACCCCATTGAAGTCAATGGTGACCCGAACTTTTAGGCACTAAAATGGCTGTAAAATAGTCCAGGAACGGGCTAGAGGGCTGACAAAGGCAGCAAAATGTAGGTAAATCCAATGCAAACAAATGTGGATAGGGAAATGAATTAAAATAAAATAAATAAAATTTAACCAATATCAATTGGAGAGAGGTCCCACTGCAAGCAATCATGTGTCATATCACCCAACACTGGAGAAGGCCACTTTCAGTTATTTTGGCCCCAGCACCCAGACAGAGGAGAGAGGTCCCACAGCAAGGAATCATGCGTCATATCACCCACCACTGGAGAAGGCCACTTTCAGTTATTTCGGCCCAGCACCCAGACCGAGGACACAGGTCTCACAGCAAGGAATAATGTGTCATATCACCCACCACTGATTCCCACAGGAATCATGCGTCATATCACCCACCACTGGAGAAGGCCACTTTCAGTTATTTCGAACCCAGCACCCAGACAGAGGAGAGAGGTCCCACAGCAAGGAATCATGCGTCATATCACCCACCACTGGAGAAGGCCACTTTCAGTTATTTCGGCCCAGCACCCAGACCGAGGACACAGGTCTCACAGCAAGGAATAATGTGTCATATCACCCACCACTGGAGAAGGCCACTTTCAGTTATTTCAGACCCAGCACCCAGAAAGAGGAGAGAGGTCCCACAGCAAGGAATCATGCGTCATATCACCCACCACTGGAGAAGGCCACTTTCAGTTATTTCGGCCCCAGCACCCAGACAGAGGAGAGAGGTCCCACAGCAAGGAATCATGCGTCATATCACCCACCACTGGAGAAGGCCACTTTCAGTTATTTCGGCCCAGCACCCAGACAGAGGAGAGAAGTCCCACAGCAAGGAATCATGCGTCATTTCACCCACCATCGGAGAAGGCCACTTTCAGTTATTTCGGCCCCAGCACCCAGACAGAGGAGAGAGGTCCCACAGAAAGGAATCATGCGTCATATCACCCACCACTGGAGAAGGCCACTTTCAGTTATTTATGCCTGACCACCCAGACAGAGGAGAGAGGTCTCACAGCAAGGAATCATGCGTCATATCACCCACCACTGGAGAAGGCCACTTTCAGTTATTTCGGCCCAGCACCCAGACAGAGGAGAGAGGTCCCACAGCAAGGAATCATGCGTCATATCACCCACCACTCGAGAAGGCCACTTTCAGTTATTTAGGCCAGGCACTCAGACCGTGGAGAGAGGTCACACAGCAAGGATTCATGCGTCATATCACGCACCACTGGAGAAGGCCACTTTCAGTTATTTCGGCCCAGCACCCAGATAGAGGAGAAAGGTCCCACAGCAAGGAATCATGCGTCATATTACCCACCACTGGAGAAGGCCACTTTCAGTTATTTAGGCCAGGCACCCAGACCGAGGAGAGAGGTCCCACAGCAAGGATTAATGCGTCATATCACCCACCACTGGAGAAGGCCACTTTCAGTTATTTCGGCCCCAGCACCCAGACAGAGGAGAGAGGTCCCACAGCAAGGAATCATGCGTCATATCACCCACCACTGGAGAAGGCCACTTTCAGTTATTTAGGCCAGGCACCCAGACCGAGGAGAGAGGTCCCACAGCAAGGAATCATGCGTCATATCACCCACCACCGGAGAAGGCCACTTTCAGTTATTTCGGCCCAACCACCCAGACAGAGGAGAGGTTCATTCAACTTTGGGTTGCACCGCAAGATCATGGTAAAGTTAAAAAAATGAGGATTCAATAAAGAAGTGCCCCGGAGTACAAGAATACATGATTGATGGGGAGGCAGTTATAAGTGTTTATTCTGCACAAGGGAGGCACAGTTCCTGTGGGATCCATGCCTGGTTCATTTTTATGAATGTCAGCTTGTCCACGTTGGCTGTGGACAGGCGGCTGCGTTTGTCAGTAATGACGCCCCCTGCCGTGCTGAATACACGTTCAGACAAAACGCTGGCCGCCGGGCAGGACAGCACCTCCAAGGCATAAAATGCTAACTCTGGCCACGTGGACAATTTGGAGACCCAGAAGTTGAATGGGGCCGAACCATCAGTCAGTACGTGGAGGGGTGTGCAGACGTACTGTTCCACCATGTTAGTGAAATGCTGCCTCCTACTAACACGTTCCGTATCAGGTGGTGGTGCAGTTAGCTGTGGCGTGGAGACAAAACTTTTCCACATTTCTGCCATGCTAACCCTGCCCTCAGAGGAGCTGGCCGTGACACAGCTGCGTTGGCGACCTCTTGCTCCTCCTCTGCTTTCGCCTTGGGCTTCCACCTGTTCCCCTGTGACATTTGGGAATGCTCTCAGGAGCGCGTCTACCAGTGTGCGCTTGTAGTCGCGCATCTTCCTATCACGCTCCAGTGCAGGAAGTAAGGTGGGCACATTGTCTTTGTACCGGGGATCCAGCAGGGTGGCAACCTAGTAGTCCGCACACGTTGAAATGGGGCAACTCTGCTGTCGTTGCGCAGGCACTGCAGCATGTAGTCGCTCATGTGTTTCAGGCTCCCCAGAGGTAGGGACAAGCTGTCCTCTGTGGGAGGCTTTTCGTCATCGTCCTCCGTATCCCCCCAGCCACGCACCAGTGATGGGCCTGAGCTGTGTCGGGTGCCACCCCGCTGTGAACCTGCATCATCCTCATCCTCCTCCACCTCCTCCTCCTCGTCCTCCAGTAGTGGGCCCTGGCTGGCCACATTTGTACCTGGCCTCTGCTGTTGCAAAAAAACTCCCTCTGAGCCACTTCTAACAGACTGGCCTGAAAGTGCTAAAAACGACCCCTCATCCTCCTCCTCCTCCTCCTCCTTCTTGGCCACCTCCTCTTCCATCATCGCCCTAAGCGTTTTCTCAAGGAGACATAGAAGTGGTATTGTAACTCTAATAACGGTGTCATCGCCACTGGCCATGTTGGTGGAGTACTCGAAACAGCGCAACAGGGCACACAGGTCTCGCATGGAGGCCCAATCATTGGTGGTCTAGTGGTGCTGTCCCGCAGTGCGACTGACGCGTGCGTGCTGCAGCTGAAACTCCACTATGGCCTGCTGCTGCTCGCACAGTCTCTCCAGCATGTGCAAGGTGGAGTTCCACCTGGTGGGCACGTCGCATATGAGGCGGTGAGCGGGAAGGCCGAAGTTCCGCTGTAGCGCAGACAGGCGAGCAGCGGCAGGATGTGAACTCCGGAAGCGCGCACAGACGGCCCTCACTTTATGCAGCAGCTCGGACATGTCGGGGTAGTTGTGAATGAACTTCTGCACCACCAAATTCAGCACATGCGCCAGGCAAAGGATGTGCGTCAAACCGGCTAGGCCCAGAGCTGCGACGAGATTTTGCTCATTATCGCACACCACCAGGCCGGGCTTGAGGCCCACCGGCAGCAACCACTGGTCGTTCTGTTGTTCAATACCCCGCCACAACTCCTGCGCGGTGTGGGGCCTGTCCCCCAAACATATGAGTTTCAGAATGGGCTGCTGACGTTTACCCCGGGCTGTGCTGAAGTTGGTGGTGAAGGTGTGTGGCTGACTGGATGAGCTGGTGGAAGCAGAGGAGGAGGAAGCTGAGTAGGAGGAGGAGGCTACAGGAGGCAAAGAATGATGCCCTGTGATCCTTGGCGGCAGAAGGACGTGCGCCAAGGAACTCTCCGCCAGCGGCCCAGCCGCCACTACATTTACCCAGTGTGCAGTTAGGGAGATATAGCGTCCCTGGCCGTGCTTACTGGTCCACGTATCTGTGGTTAGGTGGACCTTGCCACAGATGGCGTTGTGCAGTGCACACTTGATTTTATCGGATACTTGGTTGTGCAGGGAAGGCCGGCTGTCTTGTAGAAGTACTGGCGGCTGGGAACAACATACTGTGGGACAGCCATGGACATCAGCTGTTTGAAGCTGTCTGTGTCCAGCAGCCTGAATGACAGCATTTCAAAGGCCAGTAGTTTAGAAATGCTGGCATTCAGGCCCAGGGCTCGAGGGTGGCTAGGTGGGAATTTACGCTTTCTCTCCAAGGTTTGTGAGATGGAGAGCTGAACGCTGCCGTGTGACATGGTGGAGATGCTTGGTGACGCAGGTGGTGGTGTTGGTGGCACATCCTCTGTTTGGTGGGCGGCAGGTGCCAACGTTCCTCCCGAGGCGGAGGAAGGGGACGAGGCAGCAGAAGATGAGGGAGCAGGGGGAGCCTGAGTGAGTTCCTTGCTTTTAAGGTGTTTACTCCACTGCAGTTCATGCTTTGCATGTAGATGCCTGGTCATGCAGATTGTGCTAAGGTTCAGAACTTTAATGCCTCGCTTCAGGATCTGATGGCACAGCGTGCAAACCACTCGGGTCTTGTCGTCAGCACATTGTTTAAAGAAGTGCCATGCCAAGGATCCCCTTGAAGCTGCCTTTGTGGTGCTCGGTTCCTGGTGGCAGTGGCCAGTAGCAGGCGAACTCTCTTGGTGGCGGCTGGTCTGCTTTTGCCCCCTGCTCCCTCTTTTGCTACGCTGTTGGCTCGGTCTCACCACTGCCTCTTCCTCTGAACTATGAAAGTCTGCGGCACAACCTTCATTCCATGTGGGGTCTAGGACCTCATCGTCCCCTGCATCGTCTTCCACACAGTCTTCCTCCCTGACCTCCTGTTCGGTCTGCACACTGCAGAAAGATGCAGCAGTTGGCACCTGTGTTTCATCATCATCAGAGACGTGCGGACTCCGATGAGGTGGTATTCCCATGTCCTCATCATCAGGAAACATCAGTGGTTGTGCATCAGTGCATTCTATGTCTTCCACCACTGGGGAAGGGCTAGGTGGATTCCCTTGGGAAACCCTGCCAGCAGAATCTTCAAACAGCATAAGAGACTGCTGCATAACTTGAGGCTCAGACAGTTTCCCTGATATGCATGGGGGTTATGTGACAGACTGATGGGCTTGGTTTTCAGGTGCCACCTGTGCGCTTTCTGCGGAAGACTGGGTGGGAGATAATGTTGTGAACGTGCTGGATCCACTGTTGGCCACCCAATTGACTAGCACCTGTACCTGCTCAGGCCTTACCATCCTTAGAACGGCATTGGGCCCCACCAAATATTGCTGTAAATTCAGGCGGGTACTGGAACCTGAGGTAGTTGGTTGACTAGGACGTGTGGCTGTGGCAGAATGGCCACGTCCTCTCCCAGCACCAGAGGGTACACTAACACCACCACGACCGCGTCCGCATCCCTTACTAGATGTTTTCCTCATTGTTACCGTTCACCAAGCACCACAATAAGAAAAAAAATATTTGGCCCAATGTATTTATTTCAAATTCAGGCCTTTTTTTACAGGCACCTAACACTATCTGCCTATTTATTTATGTAGCGCATTACACTAATCCAGACACAGCAGTAACCACTGATTTAGGGGAATATCTCTTTTAGGGCTAGTATTTAGGTCCTGGATGAAAGGTATACTTTTATGGACAGATTTACACTTGGCCTGCAACAGCTTGAACACCAGACTCAGGGTATTGCTATTTTGGCAATTAAATTTCACCCCAGAACAAAATATATGTTTTTGCGGACACTATGAAACTTGGCCAGCCACAGCTGAAACCACTGATTTATGGTATTGCTATTTTGGCAATTGAATTTCACCCCAGAACAAATTATATGTTTTTGCGGACACTATAAAACTTGGCCAGCCAGAGCTGAAACCACTGATTCATGGTATTGCTATTTTGGCAATTGAATTTCCCCCCAGAACAAAATATATGTTTTTGCGGACACTATGAAACTTGGCTTGCAACAGCTGGGACACCAGATTCAGGGTATTGCTATTTTGGCAATTGAATTTTACCCCACAACAAAATATATGTTTTTGCGGACACTATGAATCTTGGCCAGCCACAGCTGAAACCACTGATTTATGGTATTGCTATTTTGGCAATTGAATTTCACCCCAGAACAAAATATATGTTTTTGCGTACACTATGAAACTTGGCCAGCCACAGCTAAAACCACTGATTTATGGTATTGCTATTTGGCAATTGAATTTCACCCCAGAACAAAATATATGTTTTTACGGACACTATGAAACTTGGCCTGCAACAGCTGGGACACCAGATTCAGGGTATTGCTATTTTGGCAATTGAATTTCACCCCACAACAAAATATATCCTTTGCAGGACACTATGAAACTTGGCCAGCCACAGCTCAAACCACTGATTTATGGTATTGCTATTTTGGCAATTGAATTTCACCACAGAAAATAATCTATCCTTTGCCAGACAGCAGACAGTATTATACTTGTCTAGCCAAAGCTGGAACACCAGATTTTGGGGATTGGTATTTGGGCAATTGTATTTAACCCCTTAATAAAATATAGAAATTGCTATCCTGAGTTTCTAGGGGTGACAATTAGCACAGCCAAGCCCCTGATGTAGGATATAGCAAAAAAAAAAAAACTAGTATTGATGGATTGATGGATTTTGTGGCAGCTTGTTCTGGGGCACCACAAGTCACAAAATGGCCACCGATCACCCCAGAAAATAAGTGACAGAAAAACGCTCTGTGCAGCCTAAAAGCCAGTGAGCAAGTAACTAGCAGAAGTTCAATCATTGACAGCTGTAGATCCATCAGTTCATTAGGTGCTGTTGCTGACTTTTCCCTGCCTAATCTCGCCCTCACAGAAGCTGCGTCCTCTCCCTACACTAATCAGAGCAGTGTGACGTGCGGTGCTATGTGACTCCAGCTTAAATAGAGGCTGGGTCACATGCTGCACTTGGCCAATCACAGCCATGCCATTAGTAGGCATGGCTGTAATGGGCTCTTAGGGCAAGAAGTAAAACGCTAGCTGATTGGCTGCTGTGCAGCCCTTCAGAAAGCGGGAAGTAATCGCCGAACAACGAACCCGAACCCAAACTTTTTTGAAAATGTTGAACTATGCTTGAACTGTTCGCTCAACACTAGTTCTCTCCATTTAATCTTCTGATTTATGTGAAAATCCAAGTATACTGAAGTTTGGATGTTAGGTTAAACGAATTTCTCTATATGTTGTATATCTGAAACACTGCTGTTTAAAAACATTTTATGTCAATATTGTGTATTAATTTTAATGTATTTTGTTCCACAGCGTCATTTAGTATTTCTGCAAATAAGGGTCAAGTTGTATTTGTCCAGTATTAGATAATGTTTGTACTTTATCTGCACTGTTTTTTTGTTGACTTCCTAATTGGCATGTACTGGGTTGCATCTAAAACCGATACTTCAAGTGTTCTGTTTCCATCTACTTATAATTATGTTTCTGCAATCTGATAATATCTGTAATTAGGGAAAAAATATAATTACATAGTGCTGCTCACTTGAGAACAGTTGCTAAGGTATGTAACTGGAAAATTTGAATGTGTAGGTAAGTCAGTGAGCACATGTAAACATAAATTATATGCTGACACTGAAATATTAAAATACCAAGTAAGCTAACCTTGTATTTCTAAATAATAATATGATTGCCATAAGAAGTACA
Source organism: Bufotes viridis (assembly GCA_033119425.1). Classification (NCBI taxonomy): domain Eukaryota; kingdom Metazoa; phylum Chordata; class Amphibia; order Anura; family Bufonidae; genus Bufotes; species Bufotes viridis. The sequence goes on from CM065591.1 coordinate 382,952,910, forward strand.
TTTTTAAAATGTGCTTGTATGTGATATACCGAATTGTCCACCTAACGTACCTTCATTTTTTTTTTAATCTTTTAACTCCAATTTCTCTAGATAGAACCTCAATAAAATACTTACAAGTAAAACCTTGCAATTCATGTCACAAACACTGGGTGGCTATCTATATAAACAGTGCCTTAAAAAGTATCCATAGCCTTTAACTTTTCCACATTTTTCCACAAACTTAAAAGTATTTTATTGGGATTTTATGTGATAGACCAACACAAAGTAGCAAGTATATGTGAATTGAAAACAAAATGATACATGGTATTCAACATTTTTAATAATTAAAAATATGAAAAGTTTGGTGTGCATTTGTATTCAGTCCCCTGATACTCCTAAATAAACTCCGTGGAACCAATTGTCTTCAGAAGTCACTTAACTACTAAATAGATTCTTTATGTATGTAATTTATTCTCAGCATAACTATAGCTATTCTGTAAAGTCCTCTGAGGTTTGTTACAGAACATTTGTGATCAAACAGCATCCTGAAACCAAAGAACACACCAGATTGGCCAGGGATAAAATTGTGGAGAAGTGTAAAGAAGGGTAAGGTTATAAAAAAAAAAATTATCCCAAGCTCTGGACATCTCACAGAGTACTGTTCAATCTGTCATCTGCAAATTGAAATAATTCGGAACAAATGTAAACCTACCAAGACATGGACATCCACCTAGCCCAGGCAAGGAGAGAACTAATTAGAGAAGCAGCCAAGAGGCCCATAATACTTTTGGTGGAGCTGCAGAGATCTACAGCTCAGGTGGGAGAATCTGTCCACAGGACAACTATTAGTCGTGAACACCACAAATCTGGCCTTTATGGAAGAGTGGCAAGAAGAAAGACATTGTTGAAAGCAAGCCATAAGTACTAGTGTTGAGTGAATCAAGCTTCAGATCAGATATCCAAAGTTGATTTGTTCAAACACTTCCCTTTTAATGCAAGTTTTTGTACAGCATTAAAATGTATTGCCTCAGTGTAGGTAAAATTTGTCTGACCCAAAGTCGTGTGAGACTTTGGTAAATTCTTTTGATAATCATATCTGAATTGAGGAAGGGCTTGGATGAGGACCTTGAAACGCGTTTGACATTTTATCCCGATGAGAGGGTTTGCACCCCTACGTTGATGCATCAACTATTTGGAAAAAGAAACCAGTGGAACAACTATAGCGCTGTCAGTTGAGCACTTTTGAATCTCCCGCTAAACTGATGTCATTTGATCAGCTGATCGGCATTCGGGAGACACTCTTAAACAAACAGAACGGCACAATGACTTACCTGCAGCTGCCGGGCAGAAGCGGTGGAGCGCAGCCGTCCACAGTCTGGAGATTCCAAGGAACAGATAAGTGCTCATTTCAATTTGTATGACTTATACCAACATTTACCGCTATTAGAGTTTCCTACCACGCTGGCCTAGGCTTGTGAAGAGTAATTTGGAAGTCACATTGTGCATGAATGCGACATTACCCTTGTTTCTCCTTGGCGATTATATCTCTATAGCAGTGTTTCCCAACCAGTGTGCCTCCAGCTGTTGCAAAACTACAACTCCCAGCATGCCCGCACAGCCTTTTGCTGTGCGGGCATGCTGGGAGTTGTAGTTTCGCAACAGCTGGAGGCACACTGGTTGGGAAACACTGCTCTACAGATTACCAGTAGTGCCGACAGGGTGACTTCTCATCTCACGCCCATCTTATGTGGGTATCGGGACTATCACATTACCCCATTGGAACTATTTGTGAATTGATCATTTTCATTTGTTTATTCTTATATTTTATCGTATGTTTTATTAAATATTATGTGGTTATGAAGTTCATGCTCAGTGCCGTATCATTTTATCACATATCCCGGAGTGTGAGAGCTCAATCCTAGTTTTACACGATAATCATATCTGCATCTTTAAAAACATTTTAAAATAGCAATCAGAAGTGGGGTTTGGTACTGAGGTACCAGCGGGTACCAAAGCCGACTTCGGATTGCCATTTTAAAATGTTTTTAAAGACACAGATGGGATTACCAAATTAATTCACCGAAGTCTTGCACAACTTCAGGTGAGACGAATTTTGCCTACACGGCAATACATGTTAATGCCAGCATTAAAACCGAAGGATTTGAATTAATTGACTTTGAATCTCTGATCCGTAGCTTGATTCGCTCAACATTAATAAGAACTACTGTTTGCAGTTTGCCACAAGCCATGTAGGGGACACAGCAAACATGTGGAAGAAGGTGCTCAGGTCAGATGAGACCAAAGTTGAACTTTCTGGCCTAAATGCAAAACTTTGTGTTGCGAAAAACTAAATCTGCACATCATTCTGAACACACCATCCCCACCGTGAAACATGGTGGTGGCCGCATCATGTTGTGGGGATGCTTTTCTTCAGCAGGAATACAGAAGCTGCTCAGAGTTTATGGAATGATGGATGGGGCTAAATACAAGGCAATCCTGGAGGAAATCCTGGTAAAGGCTGCAAAAGACTTGATACCGGGGCAGAGGTTCACCTTTCAGAAGTACAACGACCCTAAACATACCACCAGAGCTAAAATGGAATCAGATGGAGTCAGACCCCCACTGATCTGATATTGATGACCTATCCTGAGGATAGGTCATCAATATTAAGCCAGCCCACAGCTGAGAGTATAAAATCTTTAGCACTGTTAATGATCATCTATTTATAAGACAAAATGTAGACAGTAGTAATAGCAATGTAATGTTTGACTTGTGTTTTAACATTATTTTGTGCAGATTGCACACTTTTATAGTATGATGCTAAGTTATGTCAAAATGAAGGTGCTGTACTGTATGCTCTTTGAAAATAGGATGGATGGGGGCATTCTGTACAGAATGCAGGATAAGCATATTATTTCTGTTTCTGTTTAAGTGCACCAAGCTTTTAGTGTGTTGAGTTCTAACAAATGACACACAATGAGAATCATGCATACCTTTAGGTGTTTAGAATATAAATTAAATAGAAACTGTGACTTGAGCAAACTACACTAAAAGAGTAACTATAGACGCATATCTCCAATCTCACTTTGTTAAGCAAAAAAAAAATATATTTCCCTAACTCCTTTCGGAAGACTTGAAAATGTTGCAGAGAGCTCATGTAGCAAAAGTCTTCAGGAGATGGCATATGCTATAATGAAAGATTGTCAGTCACATAGAAAGTAGAGAAATATATAATACCATCTCACAATTTATACTGCTACCCATGGCTGGCTTAAAAACTGTGGAGGTCCATAGGTAAATCATTATATGGGTTCCTGTACTTATGCGACATACATGTAAACAAGTTGAGATTGAACTTTTCTTCAGGTCCATCCGGGTACAAAAAAATTTGAATAAAAAGGGCTCAGATTGCCCTGAAAAGTTATGTATAACACTCTGAGTCACCTAGGACTGTATACAACCACTTTCAAACACCTTAATGCTAAGATAGCATTAGTGATGACAAAGTGACAGGGACACATATGGCTATCTGCATCACAGACGCCGGAAGGCTCCATCGAGAGACGCAGGGCACACATTGTACCATGCAGTCACAGGTCACTGCTTTATATGTACCCATCTTAATAATATGTAATGGGCCCTGGCATCAGCTATAACGTGCTGATGTATAAGCAAAAGAATGATCCCCAATTGTCAGCCTCCGCGTAGACCATGATGCACAACGCCTAATTTAAAAAAAAAATAGGTGGCTGTGATCAGTGTTTGCTTTGTGAGCACAAGTTTTTGCTATCATCAAGTGTAATTTCTAATCTGATCCTGGCCAAATTGATCAAGTCCCCTGATGAACCAATTATAATAAGGGGAAAACACATTGGGACGTTGATATCATGAATGAACATGATGTCAATCGGGATGATGATTTTATAACATAGCATTATGCTCTCATTAGATTACGGTAATCAGATATTTACTTATAATCAGGATCAATATACTGAACCACTGAACCAATCTATATATATTTTATTATTATTTTTTGATTGTGTTTTTTTTTTTTTTTTTTTTAGGTCAGGAGGTTCCTGGTACGGGATTGCCCCTATCTGGGCAGCTATTCCGTTTATAGGCAGGGTACTAACAGAGACAGGGTCAGCTTTAGGGTTAGAGCCCATAGCTTGATACACCAGGCCCAGCACCTGCCTTTCTGAGCCCCACAGAGTCGAGTACCTGCTCACTGATTATACATTATTTACTTATTTTTCCTCTTTTTATTTTGGGTCTTTTGTTTTGTTTTGTTTTAAGGACTTATTAAAGGCTACGTTTTAAGAGTGGTAGTCTGTGATTAAAATATTTGGCTATGAGTAAACAGATGGCAGCCGGTGGAAACACACTACGCTTTTAGATATTTTTTTGTATTAAAACATGGTCCATAATTTTTTCTTTTTTTTATCTCAGATGCCTTCTTTTTGTTTTCTTATCTTTAAAATGATTGCTTCCATTTAGAGAAATTTGTCCAAATTGTATATCAGAAGATTCGGATTCAGGAGGAATCAAAATTTTTGGGAAATTCAAGAAAACTGTGATTTGTTTGAAATCAATTTGCTAATCTCTGCTTCGAATTTATTAAACTATTGCAAACAGCGCTAAAATCACAGCAAAAGTATTTCAATAAAGTATACAAATATCAGCTAAATGCAATATTCATATAATTCCACAACATAAATAATGCTACGTCATGCAGTTCTCAAACAATAATGTTACACAGTTTCATTAATAATGCTGCCTACACAATGCCCAGAGCACAGTGCTCAGGTCCATGGTTTCACTCCAGTTTATAAAAGACTTGTATTTGTTGTAATATTTCTCAAGCCTTAAGACATCTGCTGCTTTAGCTATCCTTTTAATCTGGACCCGCTGTTACCATTTCATGTTCTGTCCATCAAGGAGCTTTGGCTTGAGTTTAGAAGAGAGGGCTGGCATAGTCTATGTATATGGCCATAACCAACACAACTATAGCAGACATTGATGTTCACATGATTATAAAGGTAAGGCTTTACCCACAATAGAGAATATTGGCCGCCATGGGAAAATTTGTCGACCCAGCTCTAAAGTGACATAATAACATGTAACTTCAACTTTGGGTAGGATTATTTTAGGCCCTACATTCTGTATTGATTGCATTTCTAATACATCTTTGTTCTCAGGCAGATAAGCCACTTCCAGAAGAGTCTGGAAGAGCTTTTGCCGCCTTTCCCATTCACAATATATGCATGTGTGACTGAGTCAAGCATGCATATGTATGGGATGATCAGGAGAGATGTCTGTTGGATGAACAAGCTTTTAGCCAACAGTATGACTGGTGTATGGACAGTAAAGAGGGACACTCATAATTAATAAAGTGATCGCTTGTGCCTGGAATTACCATTTTACAACCCATACAATATTAAGTTGATAAGTCTTCATTCTTGGTAACTGCAACACCCTATTTTATGCTGCATCTCTCATACCCAATTGTAAATTTTGCAAGAACTGTGGCTTACTGTTGATCAGGGTCTGTATTTAACTTAATTTTGACTATTTTTAGATATTTGCTCTTACCTCTTCATATTAATACCATAACTGGAATAATAAAACTTAACGTATTCCCCATGGATTAAAAAAAAAAAAAAAAAAAAAAACTGATATGTTGTAGTAATTGCTTTTTTGTACTCTAAGTTTTTTTTTTTTAATAGGGAATTATTATTTTTTTTACATCAGGCCATGTAACCCCAGCCTTGTAGCCTAGACTGCCAGACACCAATTACATAGTACCATAGATAGGGCTAGTTCACACTTCAGTGATTTGATCAGCTATTTCCTTCAGTTATTGTGAGCCTAAACCAGATGCGGGTCAAAAACTTGGAGCAAGAGGAAACCTTTCCAATATACCTGATCTCTGCGTAGGATTCACTACTGGTTTTTGCTCCCAATAACTGAAGGAAATAACTAACCAAGTAACAGAAGTGTGAACTTGGCCTAACACAGTTTGTAAGGCTGAAAAAATACTTATGTCCAACCAGTTTAACCTGTTATCCTGCAAAGTCGATCATAAATGATGGATTTCTCATTGATATATCTACTGTATATAGTTCCAATCTTTATAGTTCATATAGTTCTATATAGTTCCAGTGTAGACACTATTCAGATACCAGAAAAATTGTATGGACTTTTGTATGTGTTTGCTAGATCAGAAAGCATTACATTGCACAATAATATTCTGATAGCTATTTGTACTCTGTGTTGCGCATATTCCACATAGCATATAGAACATTTGTATAAAATGTTGAAGTTGATTCTGCTTGCTCATCAGTCCATATTTCACATTCATTGCTGAGTTCATTTAATTCACAATGCAATTTTTCTGCTGATAGTACAGTATTTTCTTAAATGTAAAGTAAAATTCTACCTAGCTTTGGATATAAATGCCAGGAAGCCCACAGCATCTGTTAGAAATAATACTTCATGAATCCAATTACCATTTGCATAGCCGTTAAAATTCAAATTTAAGCTATGCAGACTTTTCGTCTCCTGTCTCCATGAGAAGGGGGGCATAAACACAAGAAGTGATTTTCTCATGTTGTGGCAGATGTGTCAGGTACTTTGTGATCCAAAGACTGTCCTTAATCTAGAACAAACATGACCTTCTTTCATTTACAAAGTTTGATTAGATAACTTAAGTGGTTGTGTGCTCTTTACATCAAATGTATATTCTTTAGATCCGCCTGTTTGTTTATTTCAAGATTTATGGCTCGTTACTTGAAATCTTCATTACTTTAGATATAACCAATTCCACTCGGTTTATGCAAAGCACCCGGCAAATCACCAGCATGAGATTTTCTTTAGAGAAACAAGTTTTTCCAACTAAATGATATAATTGGCACCATGATCAAGATATTGATTATTTCCATTCTCGTCATTGGCATCAGTACTAAATAACAACAATATAAAGATCTATATTAACTGGTGGGCGAGAACATGTAATGAAAGGATGTGGAAATGACAAATGTCGACTCGTTTCAGTGCAGTTTTCTTTCTGGCACAGCAATCAGCATGGAACTAATGGTGATTAATTATCCTAAGCCACATGTGACCATGAAGAATTTGACTGCAGTTTGGAAACATCCAAGTCAAACACATCAAGCGTTGCTTTCTCACCACAAAAACAGACAGACGCTCAAAATGCACATCTGATTTATTTAGTGTATTTTGGCAATAACAATACCCGATTACTGAACATTTTCCTCTAAAATTAAAGTTTTAATATCATTAAAATGTTTTTTGAAATAAAACAATAGCACATATAAATAGGGAATTTTTGTGAAGTTTCTTATTAGGTAAAAGTGGCATTTTTATTTTCTAGCTGCCTGCAGTTTTACATTTCCCTACTTGCAGGATCTGCTAATTTTCCAAACTAACATCCACTCCAGTTATATAGTACATATTGGACAGGGAGAGTAGAGAAAAGCTGTAGAAATATCCCTCTGATTTTGTGAGAGGGAAGGAGGGGAGGCAATGATCTCACTGTTTTAATTTGTGTTGGAGAGGTGGAGAATCAGGTTAGAGACATTTGATTAGTCAAGAAGAGAAGAACATGTCTACTTAGAAGGCATGGAGAAAAAATAATTTCCCAAAATTGGGGAAAAAAATACCCCAAATATGCATGTTAGGCACAATATTTATGTCTGTGTTACGTCTAACATCCATAAGGCAGACGTCTTTCTGGGGCTGTAATTTTTTTTTTAGAATGATAATTACACTTTAAGAAAAATCTATCAGTCAGTCTATAATCTTTTTTTCTTATAAAGCTAGGTACACACTAGTGCTAAAAGACGATGGGCTCCTGCGGGGAAAGGTAGTATGCAACCATGCTGGATACGATGAACACCAGCAAGGTTTTTCTATACTGGATATAACATAACTCCATTAGACTACAATGATAAATCATTGCAATTGAAGAGGGAACTGATCTGAATATTTTCCCCTACAGGAACTTTAAAAAAAAGTTTTAATGGTAAACAAAATAAAAATGGCTGATTTGCTGTTTCTTCATCACTTCATTTCCAACAAAAAATTTAATAAAAAGTGATCAAAAAGTCATACACACCTCAAATTGCTATCACTAAAAACTACAGAAAGCCCTGAAAAAAAATCGGTCCTCATATTGCTCAGTACATATGAATATAAAAATGTCATGGGGTCAGAATATGGTGATGCAAAGTTATTAAAACACATTAAAACACAAGAAAAACTACACAAATGTGGTATTTCTATAATCATACTGACCCAGAGAATGAAGGATGCAGGTTAGTTTTACTGGACCGGCGATACTGTAAAAGCCCTATGAAACTGTTGACAAAATGCACTTTTTTTTCCAATTTCACCCCATTTGGAATTTTTTTTCCAAATTTCCACAACAGTAAATGGTGCCTTTAGAAAGTGCAACTTGTTCTGCAAAAAACAAACCCATAAACAGCTATGTGAATAGAAAAATAAAAAGTTATGGCTCCAGAGGAGTTAAAAACAGAAATGCAAAAATGGTAAACTGTCATGTCCTCAAATCTTTGTTACAAGATCCATTTTTATATCTATATCTAACTATAGTCGCAATGTCAAAAAGAGAAGTCAGATGGTGGGGCATACACAAATCTTAAGGGGTCAGACAGTATTGGCCCTTGCCTCACCCAGTTTCCCTGCATGGGTGTGTCAAACATGCCCAGGCAACATGGAATGCAAAGCACAGCTCCTCAGATTTATGATGAATTTCCATTTTTTTACTTGGAAAATTTTGCTAAGAAAAATTATAATAAAAAAATTTGCCCTCCATCATTAAATAGGCACTCTATATAGTACTCATTCTGAGCACCATATTTTTAATGCATTTGCACCAGACATCTGGCATAAATACACTGATAAATCTCTTCTTTGCCTTCACACAGTATTCTATAACTGCCAGAGACTCCTGTGTCCCGAGCGGCAGGCAGCTCCAACTGAGCTATTCTGTTCTCTGGACAGCTCTTGTGCTGAACGTGTGCCTAGTTCCTGTGCCTCTAGTTTCGGTTCCCGCCTCCCTGGTTTACTCCATCCTGCTCCATGATTGAACATCCTATTTAAGCCCAGCCTTGCACTTCCTGCCTTGTGAGCTTATTCCCAGCCTATAATCAAGCTACTCTCTCCTGCTTGATGCCTTACTGACGTTATCCTGTGCATCGACCTCTGGCTTCCTCCTGACTACGGTATTTGCCTTCTCTTGCTTGCTGGCATTATCCTGTGCATCGACCTCTAGCTTCCTCCTGACTACGGTACTTGCCTTCTCCTGCTTACTGACGTTATCCTGTGCATCGGCCTCTGGCTTCCTCCTGACTATGTTAACCCAGGTAGTTGCTATAAAGACTCTGAATCAGACCAGGACCATTACAATAACATTGCATGCAGACATACCTAGGGGGAGGTCAGTGGAAAGGGATTTATACCGTTACTACTGAATTGAAAGGAAACTGTAAAAAGCTCTTTACGCTGAGCTCCCCTAGTGGTAGCTTATGGAAAATACAGTAAATCTATTTCTGGAACAGTTTTTTAGTCTGCCTCTATGGTAGAGGCACTATCAGAAGGTATCCCTCTCAAAGCTTGCATATACCCCCTAGTATTTCTGCACTGTTCAATCACTGCAGAAAGAGGGGGTTTCACATTGCCATGTCACCACCATCTCAGTAGTTTAGTCTAATAGATACCAGACACAAAATCATTAATTTAATTGCTCCTTGTCCATCCCTTTAGCCACCAAATCACTACCATTCTTGATAATTACACATAGTTGCTTCCACAATATATTATGTGTGTAACTTCCAATGCAGGGCCACATTGTCACTCTATCACCTACAGTATTAGTAGTAGGGGCCACTGGTTCCTCCTGGTCCTCTTTTGGCCTCACCCATCAACTCTCTAATATACAGATGCCCTACTGCGCACATTTGCTGTTTTCAGTCATCCTTTTCAATATACAGGTGCTGATTGTCACACAGTATAAGTCTATTATTATGTAGCACATACATTACTTCCACCAATAAGCATAAGGGAAGCAGTCATTGTGCCACACTTGGACAGCTTGGAAACTGCACCTAATTGGTTGTCCTACTCTTATGTCCATAGTCAGGCAAGAGAAGGCACCCCTCTCTGAGATTTTAGAAGGTTCATTTTTTGTGTTATAAAAAAGAACTGTTAAATATCTGACCATCTCATATACTTAAAATTAACAATAAAGAAAGTACATTCATTGTAATGTTCCGTTAAACAGCAAAATCAATTTTTAACAATGAAATTATACTTACACACTAAAAATGAAATAACACCTAACCCTTTCACTCTGCATCAATATTAAATGTTGTTGCAATATGATCTATTTTAATTTTGCTCTGTCATTGCAGTTCCAATAAACTGTAAGGAGACAAGTTTTGAAAGAAGGTTAATTGCTGGAATTACTTTTATAATTCTGAATAGTGTGCAATAGGTAGAGCTGTAGCTGAATATTATCATCTCAGTTTATGAATCAGATTTAGTTTTAAATCTAATTATTTTGAGAGCTTGTTATACAAAGATTTGACAACTTCTATGCTAGATAATGGAATGAATCAACATGGGACTTTTCATTATCCCATAATCTTCCCATTTATGCAGCAAATTATCCAAACAGAAGAGATAGTGAAGTGTTTCATGGAATGTACACTACTTCTACAGAAAAATGGATTTTGTAAGTATAGCAATAACATACACTATAAATTTTGTTTTTAATCTGCAGTTTATATCTTCTTTGCTCATTGAACCTCAATATATCAATATTTTACCCTTTTTACCATTATCCTAATGCCATATGCACTGCAATAAACAGTGAAAGCTTAGTTTAACGGACTGTTTAAGTAAGTCTATGAACAAGTTGCTCTTCAATGATACTGTTGAAGTATTCACTGATAAGGATAAAATTCAAATACTAATATTCAAAAGAATAAAGTTGACAATGCAAAACAAACCCCTTGGTCATAAACAGTTACAATGCATTTTTCTAAATGATAGCATACTTTGGTGAGCACAACGGACAGAGCCAGATGTTCATAACTTAAAGGCACAATTGAATGACACACTAGACTAAAACTAAATATCACAGCTCCTCTGAGCAGCCAGGATTAATTACTTAAATATATGTGTGCATTCATCTGTTTGTTCAGTCCTTTTGTCTGAGGACATCTTGTCCTTTTACTAAGTCAATGTATGCAGTTGAAAACTAGATCAATTTATGGACAATATAAAATCACTATTGTAGCAGCTTAGCAAATTTAAAGTGGCTCTATCAACAGGATCAACCCTATTAAGCCAGACATATATCCCAATAGGGTTGATTATGCTATGTAAAACTATTGCTCACAGCATGTAAGTGGTTACAGAGGGAACGGAACTTATCTGTCTCCCACTGGCACGCCACCTAATGAAAGCCCAAGCCCTGACTCATGCATTTCCCAGAAGGCTGCACCTCTCTGGAACAGCCTGCTGGTGAATGTTAGTGTAGCACTGACATTAAAATGCATTGCACTAGAGTAATAGTGCAATGTATTTTAAAAGTGGAAGTATTAAATAGTTTATAAAAATATATATATTCAATGGAAAATAATAGCAAAAATAAAATCTCCTTTAAATATTTGGTATCACCATATCCACACCATGCAAGTATCATGTAATTTATCATATAGGGTGAACATGGTAAAAAAAAATACACAAAAAAAGCAAGAATTGCTGCTATTTGTTTATTCGCCATAAAATCTAAATAAAATGGGATCAAAAATTGTTATGTACCCCAAAATGATACCAATAAAAAAAAGGCCTCCCACAAAAATTAGGCCCTTACACAGCTCCATTGAAATTTTTTTTTAAAAGTTATGTGTCTTGGGATGCAGCAATTGAAAACGTTTTCTTTTTTTTTTTTTAAGGGTTTTTATTGTGCAATAAAAAAAAATAAAAAAAAGATATGTTTAGTATTGCTATAATTGTACTGACCCAGAAAGTTATCATGTTATTTATGCCAAAAACTGAAGGCTGCTAAATTTATAACATAAAGGATATTTAGCGTATAGTCAGTGGCTCACTTGATAGTTCAGAATAGATAAGGTGCACACCCCTGGCACCACCCAGACCAACAATAACAATGATTTTGAAGAGAATATAAAGTATGGGGGGCACTCATATACTCAGGAACAGATGGACATAGGTTCTATAAAATCATACATTTATTAAAACTAGCGACTAAAAATAACAATATACACACTGTACCATAAAATTCCAAAGCACAAAAATTACGTAAAGTCCCACCCTAATGAGCAATAAATGCAGCTGCTAGCAGTGACGGTATTGTAGTATATCTGAAGTATGCTCTACTGCTTGAACGATCGACTGTAGCGAGTCACAGGTATAGGTAGTATAATCAGTGCGCAAGAGTCCACAGATAAGAACTTTCATAGGTTGTTTACAGATAACTTCAGTGCATTGCCAGTCTTCTGATAGTGGCAAATTGGTTTTCCCTCCTGTTCGCCAACCGGACCTAACACAGCGTCCTGTGAGGTCTCACGGTCAAAGCACGGCGTCCCACGTGACCGGCGGCGGCTCACGTGATGATGATGTCACGGAATGGGCAGCTCCTTCCCAGGTCCTTGAGTAGGATTTACCAAATATGGAAGTAGTGCTGCGGGAGAGATTTTAAAGATGTTTCTTTAGTTTCTTTCAGCTTGCAAGCGATATTGTGAATTTTTTTTAAAGAAGTATACTCTGCAGAGCACGCCATACGTGTTTCGGGGTGCATACCCCTTCCTCAGTGGTAGTGCCTGTAGATGTATATGTGCCCTTTTTATAATTGTACTAATTAAGAATTAGGTGGTATCCAATGTCAGGACTGGATTTGCAACTGATATATCACCCCATTCACATAATCATAAAAAATTGCAATAGCATATTATAGACATCATAATGGCATAGAATACCGCATTAATCAATTAAACATAATATATCGATTATTATTTAATCTCTTAAAAAGTGCTAGGAGTATCGCCTTCATATATATTCATTATGAAACATATTTTCTTATGCTAGACAATATTCTTTATGATAGTGTAGATCGGACAACGGGGAACTAGGAAAACCTATGTCCGATCTGTTCCTGAGTATATGAGTGCCCCCCATACTAAATTTATAACATAACAACTTATTAGAGGTATTGATGTTTTTCCCATCACCATCCCAGAAAGAGTTAATAAAAGTTAATTAGTAAGTTATGTGTATCCCAAAATGGCACTATTGAAAACTACAACTTGTCTTGCAAAAAACAAACCACCATACAGCTTCATAGACTGAAAAATAAATAAAAAAAGAATAGGTTACAGCACTTGGAAGGAGATGATGAAAAACTGAACAAAATTGCCTGATTATTAAGGCCCAAAACAGCCTGGTCACTAAAGGGTTAAGACAACAAAAATAAGAGCCACAACAGTTGGACAAAAATAAATAATAATAAATGTATTGATCATAGTCTTCCTTTAAGCTATTCAGCTACATTTACTAAGCAGTTGGAAATGGGATGAGAATTCTTGTCTTGGTCACCAAGAACACAGTGAAAGTACAGTTCATGTGTTTTCTGTGTTTATTAAAACAAATAAACAGGAACAAAACAAAATGAAGAGATCACAAAGATTGATTACATCCATGTGTGGCATGTTTTGGGTTGGACTTACCAGAAATATAACAACAATTGTCTGCATATGTGATATAACCTCAAACTTTATCAGCTGCCTTGTCTCATTAACTTGATTTTAACATTAGATTCAATTTAAGGCAAACAACACCAAATAGATTCACCTATAAAGTACATTAAAACGCTAACACAGTTAAAGCACAAATTTAGGCAGGAATAAGTAGAAAGACAATCAATTCTAATGAAGAATTGGTCTAACTATGAACAGCTACCTATGGAGTCCAAATAGGTAGCAGATTTTTCAGACTGTTCTAAAAGAATGAAATCTGCAATCTAATTAGTCACCGTGGACAACTGTTAGAACAGTTCCTAGTAAGAACAGATTGATACATCTTCCACATAGGATTTTCACTCCTTCAATGTTTAACTACAAAAACAAGAGCACAGGCAGTGCTTATCTTGTGCATGAATTATAGGCAAGCAGTTTTCCTTTGGAATAGTGAAGCCTGTATTACATAGACCAATTGACCAAGCGATTGTCGGAACGGAAGCCTTCCCTCGTGGCAATTGCTTGCTAGCGAGCAGAAAAGACCACTACTATTACATACAGTGATCTCCTCTGCTGCATGGGAAGGAGTGATTACATACTATCGCTTATCCCCATGCTATCTAGTGGTTTTCTAGCGGCAGATCGTAGTTAGACAGCACAATCTGACGCCACCAAGCGCTGATTTTTAACCATGCTTAAAGATGAGAATTGCCTGATGAATGAGCATTTGCAGACACTCATTGAAGATTGGCCAAAAAGTTGGCCAGTGTAATACAGCCTTTATTGTCTTGTTTTCCTTTGTTAAATATGGCAAAATCACAGCAAATTTATAGCAATTTTTGTATTTTGTTGCAGTTTTGCGCAAATCGCTGCAATATATAAAATGGGTGTGTGACTTTTGGTGACATCATAGTCACATGGCAAAGGTTCTTCACCAACACCAAAGCGAAATAGCAGCACACAGCCTGGAAGAAGGTAGAGGGGAATTAGATAACAGAAAGGAAGAAGTTGGAAAAGGAGGAGTAGGAAACAGAAAAGATGATGCTAGAGAAGGTCACTTGAAACAGTATGTGTAAAAGGATAATGAGGAACAGTAAATTAGAAGGGGGTGGAAGAGATTCATGGGAAACACTATGTAAGAAATGTGGTTAAGTCACGGTGAGCAGTATATGAGAAAAGTGGAGAGTCACTGTGGATTGTAGTATTCAAGTATTCATAAAAGAATGAAGGGTATGTAAAGCAGTTTTTGAGAAAGGCTGGGTCACTATAGGAAAAATTTGTTAAGGGAGGGGGGGCATGGGAAGCAGTATGCGAAAAAAAGGGGTATAAAGAGCAGTATGAAAAACAGAGGAGGTCTGAGGAGCAGTCTTTCAGAAGGAAGCATTGGGAGAAGTCAATTTAAGAAAGAGGGAGGCATGGGGACTGGTTTATTTGAGAAAGTTTGGACACCGGGAGCAGTATTTATTGTTAGTAATATAGGGGCATGCTGGAGGCACATTGGGAGCTGTGGGATGCTTGTTATTGTCTGTTGTTGTTAGTGTGCTGTAAGTGGTATGTGAGTGTATCAGTGTTGATACGGGTATGTGTAATGTAATTTATCTAGTGTCTGTATGGGAGTTCTGTCATTGGCTGTAGGATCAGATTTTTTGTGTGGTCTTATATGAAGTCTGCATTTGTGTAAGAGGTCTAGTCTGAGTAGTAAGCACCATAACCAAGTGACTAAGAAGTGTATGCTGTACTCCAATACTTTTCAGTGATATCAGTGGGGGTTAAACTAGTTGGGTTGGGATCCACAGCTTTTTTGTCTCAGTCCAGCCTAATTACAGGTGCAGAAGTAAATGTCAAAACCTGATGTAATTTCCTTTATATACCCGTACATCAATTTTTTGCCTATTTGAAGTGTCTTTGTCACACTGACTATGCAGTCCACTGTGGGAATTTAGTTATAGAGCAATTAGAGCTAAACAGATTTTCATTTTAATATCAGGTAGTTCTGATCTTCCAGTTGGTGGCTTATTTGTAATCAATATCCATACATGGACATTACATGAACATCTCATTGCTGGTCAATAGATACCATTGAATGCTTCCTCTTCCATTGTGGCACTGCAAAAGAACTGAATTCTTGGCAGTGTTCCGTGCAGATTATAGATTGCTGAAGATTTTAGTGGTGGATTGCCTTGTGATTAGGGGTTGTCAAAAGTGCCCGTCAACCTTAGAAAGGGGCAAAAATGTAATGAAACTCAGATAAGGCTACATTCACATTGGCATTTAGATATATGGTAGGCAGGAGCAGCCTGCCAGAGTTCACTGTTTACTGCATAGCCAGATAATGGTGGGAACTATAAAATTCCTGGGATCTGGCCATACACGGTGAATGCTGAACTCTAGCAGGCTGTTCTATATTTATAAACGTTGACGTGAATGTGGCCTTACTTTAAATATTTTAAATACTGCCAATTATTATATATATATATATATATATATATATATATATTTTTTTTTTTTTTTTTTACAAAAAAGGTCACAGTGCAGTTCACTGTGACATTGGTTGCTGTGTGAATGTGGCTTGTGTATGTGTTCTCCCCTTGTCCATATCATTGTGTAGTCCCTGGGACTTGTGCCATGCAGACTGGCTGCATGCACTCTGTATACTGGCTGTGGACGGGTCCCATGCATGCTGGTTTCTGTAATGCGTGCTGGCTGCAGCCTTAGGTGTGTGAACGAGAGCCTGTGTATATGAATACTCTCTGTGTTCTGTAGCATGTTATGGTTCACTGTCACACTTAATTGCTGTGTAGGTAGGCTGCTGTGTATGCTGGGTGCAGTGTTTTATGACTTTGTGTGAACAGTCTCCTGTGATTTCTATGTGCAACGTGAGGGCTTAATTTTTGTGGGAGGACTTTTTTTTATTGGTATCATTTTAGGGTACATAACATTGATGTCACTTTGTATCTATGACACTGTGAGTGATGTCATCTTGGATCGATGTTACCTGGTCAATGTTACCTTAGCATAATCACCTTGAAGCTATCATAGCCTTTTTTATGTTTGTTAGGTTGCCATGTCTTTTTGTATTCTGTGGTCTGCTTTGGTCCTCTGTCTCATTGTGCAGCTCTGCCTGTGATTGCCATGAAGAAGTGTTCACATGACGTAGTGGGAATAACTGAGACATGGCTGGATGATAGCTATGACTGGGCCGTAAATGTACAAGATTACAGTCTATCTAGAAAGGATCGTCAAAACCGGAGAGGGGGAGGGGTCTGCCTTTATGTAAAGTCCTATCTAAAGCCCACAGTCCGAGAAGATATAAGTGAGTGACATAAACATGTGGAGTCACTGTGGGTAGACATACATGGAGCTAAAAACAATAATAAATTACTAATAGCAGTTTACTATAAACCACCTAATATATTAGATTCCACAGAAAATCTATTATTAAACGAGATAGATGAGGCCGCAAATCATAATGAGGTGGTTATTATGGGATATGAGATATAGACTGGGAAACTGAAAGCTGTACATCGCATAATGGAAACAGGTTCTTGGCAATAGCCAAAGACAATTACCTTTCCCAACTGGTTCAAGACCCGACTAGAGGGACGGCCATACTGGACAGTATTACCCAATAGACCTGACAGAACAACAGATGTGCAGGTTGGGGGACACCTGGGAAATAGTGACCATAAAGTAATAACCTTCCAATTATTATTCAAAAGAGCATTTCTACAGGTAGGAACAAAAATACCAAACTTCAAAAAAGCTAAATTGAGCCAACTAAGCGAGGCCATAGGCCTAACTAACTGGGACAAAGTCCTCAAAGACAAAAATACAGCTACAAAATGAGATATCTTTAAAAGCATCCTAAAATCTCATTGTGAGAGGTACAAACCGTATGGGAATAAAAGTTTAAGGAACAAGAAGAAACCAATGTGGATAAATAGAACTGCAAAGAAAGCAATACATGACAAAAAGAAAGCATTTAAATCACTAAAACAGGAGGGGAGTGTAGCAAGGAACCACTGAAAAACTATGAGGAAAAAAATAGAACATGTAAAAAACAAATAAAAGCGGCCAAACTAGAGACCGAGAGATTAATTGCCAAAGAGAGTAAAATTAACCCTAAAATGTTCTTCAATTATATAAATGTTAAAAAGTATAAATCTAAAGTTGTCAGCCCTTTAAAGAGTAATGAGGGGGAGGTGCAGAGAGCGACGAGGATAAAGCAAAGCTTTTCATAGGATTGGAGCATAGCAAATGTGGTGCCAATATTCAAAAAGGGTCCAAAAACAGAGCTCAGAAACTATAGGCCGGTAAGTTTAACATCTGTTGTGGGGAAACTGTTTGAATGTTTTCTGAGAGATGCTATCTTAGAGGATCTCAACGTAAACAAGCATGGCTTCATGAGGGATCGGGCGTGCCAAACTAATTTAATCAGTTTCTATGAGGAGGCAAGTTCTAGACTTGACAGCGGCAATTCAATTGATGTCGTATATCTGGACTTCTCCAAAGCATTTGACACTGTACCACATAAAAGTTTAGTATATAAAATGAGGATGCTTGGACTGGGAGAAAATGTCTGTAAGTGGGTAACTGGCTGAGTGATAGAAAACAGAGGGTGGTTATTAACGGTGCACACTCATATTGGGTCACTGTCAATAGTGGGGTACCTCAGGGGTCAGTACTGGGCCCTATTCTTTTCAATATATTTAATAATGATCTTGTAGAAGGCTTGCATAGTAAAATATTAATTTTTGCACATGACACTAAACTGTGTAAAGTAAGTAACACTGAAGAGGACAATATACTGCTACAGATGGATCTGGATAGATTGGAGGCTTGGGCAGATAGGTGGCAGATGAGGTTTAACACTGACAAATGTAAAGTTATGCACATGGGAAGGAATAATGCAAGTCACCCGTACATACTAAATTGTAAAACACTCGGTAACACTGACATGGAGAAGGATCTAGGAATTTTAATAAACAGCAAACTAAGCTGCAAAAACCAGTGTCAGACAGCTACTGCCAAGGCCAATAAGATAATGGCTTGCATCAAAAGGGGCATAGACGCCCATGATAAGAACGTAGTCCTACCACTTTACAAATCGCTAGTCAGACCACACATGGAGTACTGTGTACAGTTCTGGGCTCCTGTGAACAAGGCAGACATAGCAGAGCTGAAAAGGGTTTAGAGGAGGGCAACTAAAGTAATAACTGGAATGGGGCAACTGCAGTACCCTAAAAGATTATCAAAATTAGGGTTATTTGCTTTAGAAAAAAGACACCTGAGGAGGGATCTAATAACTATGCATAAATATATCAGGGGTCAGTACACAGATCTCTCCCATCATCTATTTATCCCCAGGGCTGTGACGAGGGGACATCCTCTGCGTCTGGAGGAAAGAAGGTTTGTACACAAACATAGAAGAGGACTCTTTACGGTAAGAGCAGTGAGACTATGGAACTCTCTGCCTGAGGAGGTGGTGATGGTGTGTACAATAAAGGAATTCAAGAGGGGCCTGGGTGTATTTCTGGAGTGTAATAATATTACAGGCTATAGCTAGTAGAGATGGATTGTTGACCCAGGCAGTTATTCTGATTGCCTGATTGGTGTCGGGAAGGAATTTTTTTTTCCCCTTGTGAAAAAAAATTGGCTTCTACCTCACTGTTTTTTTTGCCTTCCTCTGGATCAACTAGCACGATGAAAGGCTGAACTGGATGGACAGATGTCTTTTTTCGGCCTTATGCACTATGTTACTATGTATGTTACATTGGTTCCAGACATCTGCTAGCTCCATGTCAGTGCTTTCTGTGTTCTTGTTTGTCTGGTCTGAACAATGTCCTGTGTTTCTGAGATGTTTCATTTATGATTGTGTTCAGTTTTTTTTGCATGGGTTCCAGTTCTTGTTTTCTCCGTGCTTGCACCACTGGCGCTTGCACTGACTTTTGTGTCTTGTAGGTAAGTGGCCAAGTGCGCTGTTCCCATCCCGAAGGTGCGATCTGGTGAGCCCTCTGTAAAGTCTATCTCTACCATCAGGGGTATTGTGAAGAACGGGGCTCACCTAGACTTGGCCCTTTTGGTTTGTCCTGAATTCAAACCTTGGTTCATTGGTTTTCCTTCTGCCATTTTTCCCTTGCCTGCTGCTAGTCCAGGAGTTAATGTCATGTTTGATCAGTTCTTGTTTAATAAAGTTTTACATTTTTGTCTCCTGGTGTATGTTGGTCTATGAATGGCTATGAGATGTTCTGGGGTTCTTATGACCATTGGAACATTACATGACAAAAAGAATCCTGTTCCTAAAGCATTAACATTTACCATAAATCTGTAATAGTTCATTAAGGCTGGGTTCACACGGGCGTTGCGGGAAAATGGTAAGGGAAAATAATAGCATTATTTAATACAGAATTCTTTGTAAACAGTCAATTGAGGTTTAAAAATAAATTAACTCACCTCCTCCAATTAATCGTGTAGCTGCCTATCTCCTGTTCTTTGTTCAGGACCTGCCATTGTGATGGACCATGTGATGGACCATGTGATGAGCGCAGTGACATCACCACATGTCCTTTTCCTGCCAGGTCCTGAAGAAAGAAGCCGGGCTGCGTGAACAAGTGGATTAGGTGAGTTTAATTATCATTATTATTTTTTTAACCTCTCTATCTTTAATTTACTTAACATTCTGTATTAAGAATGCTATTTTCCCTTGTAACCATGTTATAAGGGAAAATAATAAAGATCGGGTGCCCATCCTGATCGCCTCATAGCAACCATGTGGGAAAATCGCACTGCATCCGCACTTGCTTGGGATTTTCACGCAGCTCAATTCACTTCTATGGGGCCAGCGTTGCATGAAAAACACACTATATAGAGCATGCTGCGATTTTCACACAACGCACAAGTGATGTGTGAAAATCACAGCTCATATACACAGCCCTATTGAAGTGATTGGGTGCTGGTGCAATGCGTTCACCTCACGCATTGCACCCGCGTGGAAAACTCGCCGTGTGAACCCAGCCTAATACTCTATACATGAAAGACTGTTTTAGTAATGATGTCTAGGGCATTGAGCGGTGATGGACTTTTTACCTTCCTGGAGAAATTCTCAGGTAAACTATTAGGTAAAATATCATTCTGTAACATAATACTTGATATTTTTATGATTGGTACTGCTGTTTCCCTGCCACATGACGTATATCTTAGAACTTTTTTCTTCTGAAAATCTGTATGGTGTGGCATAATAAATATTCTAGAAAATCTAATTTCTGTAAACTAACAGTTCAAACAGTAAGTGGCTCTTGCCAGTCACACTATTTGTTCACCTTCACTCAGAAAATTAGCAATCCTAGAAGTTATATTTTTGAAAGTTTGTAACCATTAATGTATTATTTCACTTCTTCCTATGGCAATTGAATGTCTGATTACTGTGCTAATCTTCTAAGGTTTATGAAAGGAGAGGTTGCCACAGCAACATTCTGTGTCTCCAATCAACCACTTAGGCAATTAAGCAAGTTTCTGAAAGTAGATTTCATGCTTAGAACACAATTAATATAGATAGTATGTGGAGCGTAAATTACAGATAATCATTATATTTGTGCCTCAATTTCGTTTTATTTTTTGAAACATCACGGGAATACTGTAACTGAAAAAAATATTACATTCTGTTCAAAATATGCATTGTAATGTTGCTTCAGTAAAACATTTTCAATTGGTCCAGTGCCTTGGAATTTAAAATAAAACATAACTTTTATTTACATAAATAAAAAAGCTAAATTTTTTAATTTATGTAAATAAAAGTTATGTTTTATTTTAAATTCCAAGGTGCTAGACCTATTGAAAATTTGTGACTGAAGTCTCTCATGACCACAGATCCGTGGGATTCATCCGTATAGCCATTTTCTTTTTTCTGAGCAGTACAAAAAAAGATTTTTTCTCAGTTTTTTCTATCTATTGTAATTAGAGATGATCAAATTGAAGCTGACAAAGTGGAATTTGTTACAAATTTCAGGAAATATTCGATTTGCAATGCGAATTTCCTTGCGCATCGTGGTAACGAATCGCAATTTTTCCTAAAATTGCGGCTACACATGTGAGGACATGGGACAAGGCACTCTGGGAAGGCGGGATGATCCATAATGCCATGCTATTTAAAAGTGGAGGGAAAGGATAGGGACGAATCATTTCACAGGATCTTAGTGCAGGGAAAGACGACAGAATGCGCTAGTGACAGACATCGGAAAAACCTCATAGTGAGAAAAATGTGATTTACAAGTGCAGGTAAAGATAATTTGGGGATCCAAATAGCCATTAGACAGCTCTGTCATTCCAGCAATTTGTTCTTGGGGTGCAAGTGCTATGTTGAAAAGCCTTTAGTGGCTTATATCTGTTGAAAAAGAAAAATATATACGCAGTTCACTTCTGCAGTTTTTTGTGGATAAAGCTTTTAGTGACGTATTTCAGTACTAAAAGAAAAATATATACGCAGTTCACTTCTGCAGTTATATGTGGTGAAAGCAGTTAGTGGCTTATTTCAGTACAGAAAGAAAAATATAAACGCATTTCACTTCTGCAGTTATTTAAGGCAAAAGTGTTTAGTGGCATATTTCAGTACAGAAAGAAAAATATATACACACCACTGTAGCAGTTATTTGTGGAGAAAGCATCATCAGACACTCCCGGCCAACAGTCGGTTGGTTCGTCAGACCCAACGCTTAGTTGGCATGGCCCAGGAGCAGACCCTGTGTCCTCCCCTGTCCTCAACCTGCCTCTGTCCTTTGCTGTTCTCTCAGCCACAGAAGTATTGTATGATGTGGGCTCAGCTCCACTATACAGCGAGGGCTAGCTACAAAAGGACAGTCAGCAGCTACTGCCAAGCCAAGATGTGGAGGAGACATCTGCCACTTCCTCCGCTAGACTGGCAAATAATGATGAGGAGAGTGGTATGGGAGGTGGTGTTGCGAGCAGTCAGGCTCCTGACCCAGAGACCGTTGAAGAGGACATCAGTGACATGCAAAGCCGATCGCACTTGGGAGCTGGGTGCAGAATGGGCTTCATCATTAGGAGAAGAGGGTGTCAGCTTGCCCGTGAGGCTGGTATTCAGCAGGGTTGCAGCAGTGGGAGGTCTGTAGCCAAATGTGCCCAGGGTAGACAACCTGCTTCACGGCAGCCTACCTGCCCGGGAAGTAGTGGTGCAGGGGTTCACGGAGGCAGCGGCAGAAGAAGTCAGTCAGTGCAGACTGTTGGGGAAAATCACATACTTGGCGGTTTGGCAGTTTTTTGTTAAGCCACCGAAGGAGGTGAACGTGGCAATATGTAGAATCTGTGGGCAGAAAGTGAAGCGTGGCCAGGGTGCCAATGTTGGCACTACGGCCCTGTGTCAACATATGCAGCATCGCCATAAAGTGGCCTGGGAGAACCGTGGCTCCGATGTGGAGGTCCAGCCTGCCACAGCAACTGCTGCATCACCCAATGGCACACACCGGGTTTCAGGCAGTCAAGGCTTCACCAGGGAGCTCTCTGTCATTCCCATCATCTGCTGGTCCCGATGCTTCTGCTCCCCCTCCTACTCCTCGTCAGAAATCGGTCACCGAAGCGATTGCCAAGAGACAGCAGTATGCGTGCACTCCTCCAACGGCGCAAAAGCGCAATGTTCTCCTGGCCAAGTTGCTGGTGCTGCAGTCCCTCCCTTTCTAAGTGGTGGATTCTGCACCTTTCAGAGAACTGATGGCTTGTGCCAAGCCGTGGTGGAGAGTCCCAAGCCATCATTTTTTTGCCTGTCGGTTTCTGCCAAAGTGCACGGCAGTGCCGACGTGTGGAGCTATAACTATGGTCAGGGACAATACATGTTCTTTACGGCCCACGGGGTGAATGTGGATTCTGCACAGACACACCAGCAACTTGGCCAGGTCACACCACTTCCGCCTCCACGTTGTCATACCGTTGGTCCTGCGACAATGTCCGCCTCTGCCTCCTCATCCTTCACCATGACATCAGCCTCCACTGCAGAGACAAGTCACAGTGCCCCTCCAGCATATTAAATGTGCAGGGCATGATGGTGTCACACTGTTCTGCACCTGGTTTGACTTGGCGAACGGAGTCACGCAGGGGAGGAACTGCTCCTCATCCTTCATCAAGAAATTAAATCCTGGCTTTCTCCGCGACAACTGAAAATCGTAACCATAGTGACCGACAAAAAACATGGTGTCGGCGCTTCATCAAGTAGGGCAGAGCCATGCGCCCTGCATGGCACACGTGTTCAATCTGGTTGTTAAGCGGTTCCTGAAGTCTTCCACCCATCTGCAATGACATCTAAAAATGGCCAGGAAACTTTGCATGCACTTCAGCCACTCATACACTGCAAAGCACACCCTCTTTGAGCTGCAGCGGCAGAACGGCATCCGCCAAAATAGTCTGATATGCAACGTTTCCACCCATTGGAATTCCACCCTTCATATAATGAACTGACTATGCAAACAGAGAAAGGCTATCAATGATTTCTTGATGATCCAAGCGGATAGGAGCTTATAGGAGTACTCCCCTGTGCAACTTTAATGTCAGCCAGTGGCAACTCATGCGTGGCACCTGCCATTTGCTCAGGCCCTTTGAGGATGCCAAGTTATTTGTCAGTCGACTGGAGTAGGGGATGAACGTCGTCATTCCAGTGCTTCATGTCCTGGAACAGATGGTGGTAACAATGGCTGGTCAGGGGACAGGAGACGTGGCACCTAGATCTCACGGCCACATGAGCCCTGTGGGGGCTGAACTGGAGGAGGAGGGGGAGGAGGACATTGGAGCACAGGCAATGTGTAGTAAAATGGTGCTGAGCTGCACCTAGGCCACGTGACCGTGAAAATCACATACTTGAATGTGTTGTCACTTGCCTAGGCAAAGCTATGAGAAGGTCATCAGTATAGAAGTGTTGGAAAACCACTTTAACCTCCTAACAGTCATTTTAAATTGGAAAAAGCCTCCCAAAAATGTCACTTTTTTATGGTAGATTTTTATTGTATGTCTGCAGTAAATCTTGTTGGCGCACAACTCAGGGGACACTATTGTATTTTTAACCCCTTAGTGACATCATTAATTTTAGCCTTAAGAACCAATAATAATTTTTGCCTTTGTGTTCTAGCAGTCATCATTTTTAAATTTTTAATTCTAATTATTTTTTTTTTTTTTTTTTTGCTGGATTAGTTATAGGTTTTTGATAGTTATAGTTATAGAGGGTTTTTTATAGGGTATATATTGTGAATTAAATAACTTTTTTTTTGTAGGGAGAAAGATAAAAAAAACTATTTTACAGTGTTCACTTTGTGGTAAAAATGCCATCTTTTTTATGTGGGTCTGTACATTGATGATAATACCATGTTTCTATATATTTTTCACTGTTTTTTCTCTCCTCCAGCAGCCTGTCAGCTCTGTAAGGGCTCATTCACACAACTGCATGAATAAATCCATATCCTTTCCGCAATTTTGCAGAACGGGTGTGGACCTATTCATTTTAATGGGGCCGCAAAAGATGCGGACAGTACACCGTGTACTCTCTTCATCCGTTGTTCCGTTTCGCTGCCCCACAAAAAATATAGAGCATGTCCTATTCTTGTCCGCAATTGTGGACAAGAATAAGCATCTTCCATAAGTGGCGGCCATGTGCAGTCCGCAAATTGCAGAACCCACATGGGCCGGTATCAGTGTTTTGCGGATCAGCAATTTGCGGACTATAAAACACATACAGCCGTCTTAATGACCCCTAACTAATCTCTATTCTTCTCTACACTGAAGGAAAGGGGGGGGGGGGCTGCTTTAACTGCTTAAATCTCTGTTTTTGCTGTCTGAAAGCTGCCATTCCGAGCTTTCAGACAATACCAGAATGAAAGCAATATGTTAAGTACAGGGGAAGATATCACTGATCAGGATGCTGTTAATGCAGCTGAAAGTGAAAGAATAGCAGGTTTTACCATGATTATTCCTGACTCGATTTCTAGCAGCGATTTCTCCTCTGTTTCTTGGATTACTGCTTATATGTTCTTGTAGGCCTGGAATGTCAGCTTTCAAACAAGACCAGTGGCTTGTTTCTGGCTGCTACCATTCAAAAGATAGCAGTATCTAAAGCAGCCCTCCCCCCTTAAATTGCTGCCCGAGCCCAGATGGGGCAGAACAGTTAGCTATTTTTCCCACTGCGGGAGCTGGACTGGGCAAAAACAGTTAGGTGGTTAAATTCAAGCAAAAGTAAGTTGGGGACACATCTGTAGTAGCCATACCAATGCCAAGAGACTTTCAGCAAATGTTCATCATATGTTACAGACCATATGCTATAAATGCCACACATTAACAAACAAAACTAAATCATTAAAAACTTTATTAAAATCTCCATTGAATCACAATACAAATTCTTTGAAATCACAATTACTTAGCAGAAATTTATCAATACTAGCCAGAAGACTTTTTTTTATCAATAGTGCTAATGTAAGGACTATTTACTCACTTATTAAGACCGCGTTATAGACAGGTGTAGAAAATGATGAATGACACAGGCCTGCAGGCCAATTCGCTTCCCTGCTCACACTCAGGGGTGCACCACCAATGAGGCCAGGTGAGGCAATCGCCTCAGGCAACACCAGGTAGCGGTAAGAGGAGGGCAGCCAAAGGGCTGAAGGGAAGGGGTTAGGTTAACAAATTTGTATTGGGGAGTGGTGGAGCCCTTTCAGTTTTCACCTCAGGCAGCAGAAAGGCTAGGTGCACCTCTGCTCACACCACGCCTACTTTTGTTATCCTTTGTGCCACAATCTGCGCCAGAAATACACCTAATGCAGGCATATTTATGGATAGCTAATGGCCTCCTATATGTTTGACCCAGGTGTAAATATGATGTTGGTTCCTGAAAGTTATATAGAAGCACCAACACAGATAACTGAGTAGGTTTAAGAAAATACATATCTTTGTATTCACATGGGAAGTCTGTGATGAGATGTCACTACCCACTGCTCTTGATTTAAGCCATCTCTCAAATATATAGTGGGTCTGGAAAGTATTCAGGCCTCTTTAAATGTTTCACTCTTTGTTATATTGCAGCCATTTGCTAAAATCTTTTAAGATAATTTTTTTCCTCATTAATGTACACAAAGCACCCCAATTTAATAGAAAAACACTAAATTACATCTTTGCAGATTTATTAAAAAAGAATAACTGAAATATCACATGGTCCTAACTATTCAGACCCTTTGATCAGTATTTAGTAGAAGCACCCTTTTGATCTAATACAGCCATGAGTCTTTTTGGGAAAGAAGCAACATGTTTTTCACACCTGGATTTTGGGATCCTCTGCCATTCCACCTTGCAGATCCTCTCCAGTTCTGTCGGGTTGGATAGTTAACGTTGCTGGACAGCCATTTTTAGTCTCTCCAGAGAGATGCTCAATTAGGTTTAAGCCAGGGCTTTGGCAGTGCCATTCAAGAACAATCACAGAGTTGTTATGAAATCACTCCTTTGTTATTTTAGCTGTGTGCTTAAGATCATTGTCTTGTTGGAAGGTAAACCTTTGGCCCAGTCTGAGGTCCTGAGCACTCTGGAGAAGGTTTTCGTCCAGGATATCCCTGTACTTGACTGCATTCATCTTTCCTTCGATTGCAACCAGTCGTCCAGCTGAAACACCCCCCCCCCCCCACAGCATGATGCTGCCACCACCATGCTTCACTGTTG
This sequence comes from Bufotes viridis, assembly GCA_033119425.1. Classification (NCBI taxonomy): domain Eukaryota; kingdom Metazoa; phylum Chordata; class Amphibia; order Anura; family Bufonidae; genus Bufotes; species Bufotes viridis. The sequence goes on from CM065591.1 coordinate 382,980,386, forward strand.
GGTCTGTATTGGACAGGTGATGAGCAGTGCCTGTTTTTCTCCATACATAAAGCTTACAATTGAGGCCAAAAAGTTCTATCTTGGTCTCATCCGACCAGAGAATCTTATTTCTCACCATCTTAGAGTCCTTCAGGTGTTTTTTTTTTTAGCAAACTCCATGTGGGCTTTCATGTGTCTTGCACTGAGGAGAGGCTTCCGTCAGGCCACTCTGCCATAAAGCCCCGACTGGTGGAGGGCTGCAGTGATGGTTGACTTTCTACAACTTTCTCCCATCTCCCGACTGCATCTCTGGAGCTCGCCACAGTGATCTTTGGGTTCTTCTTTACCTCTCTCACCAAGGCTCTTCTCCCCTGATAGCTCAGTTTGGCCAGGCGGCCAGCTCTAGGAAGGGTTCTGGTCATCCCAAACATCTTCTATTTTAGGGTTATGGAGGCCACTGTGCTCTTAGGAACCTTAAGTGCAGCAAAAAAAAATTTTGTAACCTTGGCCAGATCTGTGCCTTGCCACAATTCTGTCTCTGAGCTTTTCAGGCAGTTCCTTTGACCTCATGATTCTAATTTGCTCTGACATGCACTGTGAGCTGTAAGGTCATATATAGACAGGTGTGTGGCTTTCCTAATCAAGTCCAAACTCTATAATCAAACACAGCTGGACTCAAATGAAGATGTAGAAACATCTAAAGGATGATCCGAATAAATGGACCGCACCTGAATTAAATATATGAGTGTCACAGCAAAGAGTCTGAATACTTAGGACCAAGTGATATTTCAGTTTTTCTTTTCTTTTTATAAATCTGCAAAAATGTCAACAATTCTGTGTTTTTCTGTCAATTTGGGGGTGCTGTGTGTACATTAATGAGGGGAAAAAATGACATTAAGCAAATGGCTGCAATATAACAAAGAGTGAAAAATGTAAGAGGGTCTGAATACTTTCCATACCCACTGAACAAGTCCCTAAATTTATCTCTTCAGTGCTGCTTAACCATACAAAGCAAAATTCTTCTAGCTTCTGGTCTGCTCAGTCTGCTCCTGTGGGCTTTATTCTCAGTGGATTCCACAGATTACATAGTGCTTGTCATGAGCAGAAGCTGTTATTGTGTCTCTTAGTGCTTTTATCAAAGTGTTGTCATTGCTTGGTGATGGCTATCTACTACTAATCACTGATCTTGGCTTGTAAGTTGACTGAAATTGTGTTGCTTCCCTTGACCCTCGTCTGTCTTTGATTACAACTGTCTCAATTCTATTGCTTCTTGGTGTGTTTTGGTACATGTCCTTAGGCACAACTTGATAATATGTAGAGTTTGTATTGTTTTCTGTTTTATCTGTTACTTGTTAGTTGTTTGTTAATATTCTCAGGATTGTAAGAAACCTTGTTATCCACATTATGATGAGAAGATGGATTTGTGATAGAATATACTAAAATCTGTAACTACTACATAACATGGATAGAACTTTATTAGCATTAGTAGGAATTTCTGTGGGTAATTGTGAGAATTATGCTATAGGAGCACTTCTGGTAAGGTCTCCTGCATACAACCATATCTGTTTTGTGGTCTGCAACTTGTAGATCTGTAAAAATACGCTACCAGTGCCTGGCCGCCCATCCGGCCTCCTGCTTAACCATGTAGTAAGTGAAGAAGTGAAGATCGTTATTATTATTACAGTTATTCACAGTATTACTCCACTGAGCGGGGCCGGTGCAATACAGTGACTGCACTGGGCCCCGCTGCCATTACAATTGGATGCTGCACATGCACACTTGACAAATCGGCACACACGCATGGACAAAATATCATTATTATTATTACAGTTATTCACAGGATTACTTCACTGAATGGGGCCGGCCCCGCTGCCATTACAATCACACTAAACAGTGACCCTGTTATGGGGGGATCTGTGGATGACACATAGCATAAGATGCTATGTGTCATCTACAGATACCCCCATAAAAGTGTCAGCCACAGACCCCCATAACAGTGTCAGCCACAGACGCCCATAAGTGTCAGCCACAGACCACCCCCATAAGTGCCAGCCACAGACCCCTCCCATAACAGTGTCATCCACAGATTCCCCAATAACAGTGTCAGCCAAAGATCCCCATAACAGTGTTAGCCACAGATCCCCCATAACAGTGTCAGCCACAGATGCCTCATAACAGTGTCATCCACAGACCCCCCCATAAGAGTGTCAGCCACAGACCCCCCATAACAGTGTCAGCCACAGATCCCCCATAACAGTGTCAGCCACAGATCCCCCATAACAGTGTGCCATCCACAGATCTCCCATAACAGTGTCAGACATAGACCCCCATAATAGTCTGTCCTCCACAGATCCCCCCCATAACAGTGCTATTAACAGATAACACCCATAACAGTGTCATCCATAGATCCCCTTTAACAGTGTGTCATCCACAGATCCCCCATAACAGTTTTTCATTCACAGATCCCTCCATAACAGTGCCATCCACAAATCCCCTATAACAGTGTCAGACACAGTTCCCCCATAACAGTGTGATCAACAGATTCCCCATATTGGTGCCAACACTAATGTTCTAGCCCCCGTTATTGTAACAGGCATAATGTCTAGTACTTGTAATATTGTACAACACAGCGCACTACATGGTGGCGCACAGACAACCTACGTGTCTTTAATTTGAAGCCACAGAGAATCCACATGCATCCAGGCTGACTCCTTTATATGGCTCTGCACTGTGAATGAGACTACATGGTAAATGTGCTTATGCATGTTTGTATCATCTGTAATGTAAAATACGAAGACCGGGTTCACATCACTGTTGTATATTCCATCATTGTTTTCCATTATAACATGGTTATAACAGAAAATAACGGAATCCATTAGGCATTCTGTTTTGATCCGTCATGATAGAAGTCTATGGGCAGCATAACGGATCCGTCCTGGTTTCCATTATGCAGGAGTGAAAAAAAGTCCCGTGCATCAGGGAGCGGGGACACAGCTCTCACATGTGAGCCACAGCCAAGCTCTAACAGCCCGGACTAGCAGGAGTGCAAATCCGGGCTGTTTAACACTTTACATGCTGTGGGCAATTGCGCCCGCCACATGTAAAGCGGTGACAGAGGGAGCAGACTCCCACTGTCTCCCATCGGCAACCCGCAAATGTGATCGCGGGGTGCCGATGTGTGTGTGAAGGCTGGCTGGGGTCTGATGTAGGCCCCAGACCAGCCTTGGGTAAGTTCCAGCAGGCTGCGCCTCTCTGGCACAGACTGCTGGTCAATGTTAGAACAGCATTGCCATTAAAATGCAATGCACTATAGGGATAGTGCATTGTATTTTAAAAGCAATCAAAATTCTGTCTGTCATAATCCCCTTGTGGGACTATTAAGTGGTAAAAAAAAGAAAAAGCATTTATTAAATAAAAAAATTCCATAAAAAAACACTTTTTTCCATTGAAAATATGCTTTTCAATAAAAAAAAAACAGCACCCCATATGTTTGGTATTGCCGCGTCCAGAACGACCCATACTACATAAATATCATGTAAATTATACCTAGAGTAAGCGGCGTAAAAAATTGCTAAATTATTCTTAGTTGCTGCAAATAATCTTATTAACAAGCGATCAAAAAGTGCCATTTACTCAAAAATGATACCAATGAAAAATACAAGTCATTCCGCAAAGATCAAGCCCTCACACAACACCATTAGGAAAAAATAAAAAAGTTCTGGGTCTTGGGAAGCAGCAATTCAAAAAAAAAAAATTTCCTTTTAAAATAATGGGTTTTATCGCAATAAAGTAGTAAAACGGATTATTACTGTAATCGTACTGACACAGAGAATAAAGATATTATGTTATTTATACCGAAAAATTTACGCTGTAAAATGTATAACGTAAAAACGCAAAGGCAGAATTGCTGTTTTTCCCATTTCCCTCCCAGAGAAAGTTAATCAGAAAGTTATGTGCACCAAAAAATGGCACCATTTAAAAGAACAACTTTTCCTTCAAAAAATAAGACCTCATACAGCTATATAGAAGGAAAACTAAAAAAGTTATAGCTCTTGGAATGCAACAATGCAAAAAGGAAGAGAAACGCTTGGTCAGTAAGGCCAAAATCAGGCTGGTCGCTAAGGGGTTAAAGGCTTCTGTTTTGCCTTTTGTCTTATGGATTTTGTTTTCTGTTATAGCCATGTTATAATGGAAAACAAAAACTAAATCCATAACAGTGATGTGAACAAGCCTAACATGGCCTTAATTAATTTTTTTTTTTCTAAGGCAGCAGTAAGGGTGGTGGGACACACCACAGCTTTTGTGGTACTTTTTGGCGCTGTTTATGGAGCCAAAGCCAGATTAGTGTTGGAAGAGAATGAGAAATCTGAAGTAAAGGTGTTTATTTTTTGTTTCCTGCATTGTGGTGATTCCACCATTATACAGTTTTCTATGGGTTTTTTTTTTTCCATGAAAATGGCCTTGGTGATCTAAGTCATATTCAAAAGATAAAATGACTCTTTTTACAATACGTGAAAAATCCATGACGAATAATCTATGGTTTATGCAGGGCATTCAATGAACAGCATTGATTTGTGGGAGGTTTGATGTGACCATTTTTCTCAGTTTCATTGACCTTTTGTATGTTGTGAGAACATCTAAGACCTTCCTCTTTGCTTTACCTTTGTACAATGAAAACAAACTTTTTAATATATCACTCACTGTTCTGGTGTTCAGCGAACCATATGGTGTCTCTTTAGCTAAGGTGTGTGAAGCATATGGTAATTAAATATTTATTTCTATTTATTGCATAATTCTACTTAATACACAGTCATCAGAATTTCCAAAGCAGTTAACTTTAATGTAATAATTACTATACGACATGCAAGTTTTGTGAGTATTCAGAGAAATAATGGAAAGCCATGAAATCTGACCTTGTCATTTTTTTTGTCAGCATTATAATATGATGTACAATGTATATCAGTTTATTGATAATAAAGCTATTTTACACAGTATCATATAATTAATTAGGGAGGCAATAGAAACTCCAAATGTTGACTAATTTTTGAACACCCAGTGCTGACTTCATGCGCTTGGCATAGAGCACAAAGTTTAAGAAAATGTACTTCTAAAACACATTACAACATATTTTCTCCTTTCTAAAACAATAACATACATTAAAGGGCGTAGAAAGCAGGCATAGAATATGGTAAATGAGACAGGCCCTTGCCCTCGCCCACTTTTTTAGACCTGGCATTAGAAGGCAGAAGTTGCAAATTAATTTAGGCATATTTCTGTTTGGTAAATGACCCTCTTAGTACTTATGGCTATGTGAAGATAGGCAAGGGATTTTGAGCTCTATACAAAAAAAAAATTGAGGTGTCATCCTTTTTAAGACATTATGCCAATACAGATTTTTTTACCCATTCAATAAAAAAAATATATATATCAAGTTGGTTCTCAAATCTGCATAGTCACTAAATCAAGGAAATATGAATGCATAAATGTGCATGCTCACTGGAGGTAGTGATCTGCAGTCTATTTGCTGCTGCCGTGATAGGAAGTTATCTGCAGGGTATTGCTTAATATTATGTTAAGAATAGAAGTGGGATAAGAATAAAGGTTTAGATGAGCAGATTATCTGCAAAACACTTTCCTGTGAATGCTGGTTCCTGACAATCTGCCTCTGTAAAGGTGCCGCAGATCACCTGAAGAACAAGCAAAACACTTGTTCATCGGGTGATCCTCTGGTTCATGCGGGCACCTAAATGATCTTTTCTGGGTTATGTGCTGCATGTAAAGCACCTCCACTTAAGAGCAGCTGTTGCAATAAATAAATTCTTTCTTTAGTAGTAATAGCACATATAGCAGTCAAGGCACAGTTCCAAAGTACCTCTGAAGTTCCCAGGCTGAGAGGTGCAGAATTAAGATATAGATGGTCTGTCAATTTCAAAGTGTGGTAGGTGCCAAAGGCAATATCCTTTGTGCAGCAACAATCTTAATACTATGAGCAACAATCTCAATGCTATAAATGAGTGAATACCATGCTGCCGGAACAGTGGACAGCCTAAATTGTTCTGGACCTTCTAAGATGGCTTATCTTCTTTCTTTAGGGGTACTCTGGTAGTAGAGTAGCTTCTTTGTTATCTGTAGTCTCAGAGACAGAGGTTCTCTGGACCTCGGCCTGGTCTGCGGGAACTCTCACTGTAGTTCTGCTCACATTAGACTCCTCAACTAACTAGCCGCTCCATCACCTTAATAACCTAAAGTGCTAGTGCTAACCCTATATCTTCCATACATTGCCATTAACAATAAATCAAAGCAATTGACTTGGCAACATTAAATGATATCATTTGGCAATAATTAACCCTTTGCAGTAGTCCTCTGAGGTACTGCAGATCTAACACTAAAGCCGAGGAAACCAAATATCAAATTATATACTAAATAAGCAGAAAGGAAAGTAAATCTAAAACAGGGCAATAGAGTAAAACATACTGAGTTTTAGTGGGTGCTCCTTTGTGTCAAGTTCTGCAGGGAATATATAGAAGGAGTAGAGAGCAGTTGACATTCCACTTAGCCATAATCCTGCCTTAATAAGAGAGGTTTCAATAGACAGTAGAGTGTGGAAACAGATTGTAAGGGGTTCAGTGGGAGGTAGCAGAGAGATAGGTGATTTATGTTATATCAACATGTTAAAAAGAAGAAAACAAACCTGAAGAAAGGTTAAAAATGTTATAGCAGGGGGACAGTAGGCAAGATAAACTGGATAAGGTGTGTGAGAATATAATCACTACTACTGGTTTTAGGTAAAGGATAAACATGGAGACTGGAAACTTCTGCTATTGGGTTAGATGCTGAAATGGAAGAGGTGAGTCTGCCGGGTGAACACACTGAAAAAACAGTAAGTTGCAAGTGTGATGGGTGGGTGCTATGTATCTGCAGATTTTCTCTGTTAGTTAAAGAAATCAACTGATGAGGCAAAGTCCACAAGATGCTGGCCAATGATGGGTGTGCCATGTATAGTCCACTCCAGCTCACTCTTGTCTTGTCTCTATACCTATTGTCACAGTGCAGTTCACTGTGACACTTGTTGCCATGCATCTACTCTGTCTACTGGCTGTGGGCTCCTACCCATGTATACTGGTTGCTTGTGTGCTGTGTATGCTGGCTGTGGCCTTCTGTGTGTGAACGTAGGCCTGTGTATCTATGTGCTCCATGTGTTTGTTTCACAGTGTGGTTCACTGTGACCCCGTGTTGCCGTGTAGGCTGGCGGCCTGTGCTTGTATACTGGCTGCAGTTGACAGGCATCTGCCTATCTCATGTTTGAGCAGCTTTGACTATGAATGTCATGCATCTGTTCCATATAGGGTCTAGGCATCTGTCTTTTGTCCATCTGTGTTTCAGCATGTAGGTATGTCTGCACTGTCAATGTTTTTAGTTGTTTGGGTTCCAGTTCCTGTTTTTGTTTTGTTTTTGTTTGTTTTTTGTGACTGCTGGTGTTATGCACTAGAATCAGTTATCTTGCAGGTTTCCGCCAAGTGTACCAGGACCCTCCCAGGAGATAGTGACCTGGTGAACTCTTGGGAAAGTTTATCCCCATCAACTGAGGTATGGTGAAGATCAAAGATTCACATAGACTTTGCCCTTAGGGTTTGGCCCCATGTCAAACTGGTGTGCTTGGTCCAATGGTAATCCATTTGCCACTGTTTACCTCACCCGTTTGTCCAGGATGATATCTTCTGTGTTTGGTCATGTACAATAAAGTCTTGTTTTGGCTTCTCTGGTCCGTTTGTCTGGTTTTTGTATGCTCGTGATAAGTTCAGAGGTTCTGTGGACCCCTTAGAACATGATACCTATGCCAGTAAAGTATGTATCATTTGATTATTCCGATTGGGTTACAATTGCTCTATACAAGTGAGCTGCTGCAGTAGTTGTGTTGTTATAAAATGCATCACAATGCCTTCTTCTGTGATGTTAACAGAAGGGAATCATCAAATAAAGGAAAATACCTATGAGTGGTGGAATTTATTATTTATAATTATTTAAAATTTGCTGACCTGATTCTTGGGTCATTTTCCATAATAGCTTATCTATCTATCTATCTATCTATCTATCTATCTATCTATCTATCTATCATCTATATACCTTATATTTATGTATCTATTGGATAGACACAGTTTATTTTTGTACCATCATTTATTATGTAGCTCTTCAGTAGCTGAAATTATAACATAGCCATTTATGATAGCACGTGTGATTTTGCACTAGATAGCATGAATTTAAAGGATAATTCGCCTATCAGATTTTCATGGCCTAGAGGGAAATAACCAGAGTAAGCACTGGAGTTGTTAGAGTAACATCTGAGTCTGCTGCACTCCGCTATTTAAATAACTTAGAGGTGAATGAAAGCTACACAAACAGCTTAGCACACCAAGCTACACCATTTCCAGTAACTTGGAATTTAGGAAACTGTGTAGTAAGTTATGTCACGATGTTTGAGTAGCCCCCATTTTCTGCTTGGCCATTTCTATAACACCACCTACCCTTAACCAAAGCTTACTCAGGCAATTCTTACCCTGACTATGAAAAGCTGAAATGGGAATAGCTCTTTAAACTGCTCCAGGATTGACCTCCACATGCACTTGAATGGACAATCGTATTTCAGTAGCTAATTAGACTGGAACTGCACCTAGACTTTTTGTAGCACCTTTAAAATATTTTAACTGTTGAGCTACAGCTGTAGTTCAAAGCTGTCATTTGACATATATGCAATCGCGGAGACTGCAGCTGTCACTCAACAGTTAAAATCAATAAAAGTGCTACAAAAAGACTAGGTGTAGCTCCAGGCTTACAAACCAGTTTACTTCAGGCTGCCTCATTGATGGCCTTTGCTTATATATTGTGATAGATCTAATGACATATAGAGCAATTACTCCCATGTCAACAAGTCTTTCAGAAGCCCTGTTATAATTGATGACTTTTATTAGATTTCTGAACCTCTCGGTAATAAATCTAGATTTAAACCATACATAATCATAATATATAATATATATATATATATATATATATATATATATATATATATATATACTCATATTAAAGAACGTAAATAACAACCTAACTTATTTTGGTTTTCAGCATGTCTCAGGTTAAATGAAACAGATCCAATTCTAGATTCTGCTAAATGAGTACTTCCCTAGTGAGTTCAATTTTCTATTGACACTATTAGTCTGTGCACCTGGAGTTATAGCACTGAGGTAAATTGCTTAATTAACATGGTGAACTTTGTTATTTTGTTTTGACAATAAATGATTGGCCTTGGTTCCTGAGGCAAAAGGAGATAAACGGGCTCCTGGTTTGCATAAGGAGGGCAGAACATTGAGGTTCTTCTACATATCACATTCACAATGTTCATAGCAATCTTTCTTAATTGAAATGGTTTGCCTTTTTGGTGAATTAGCAGCAGTTGATAGAAACGTGAAATCAATGACAACTTTACAAAATATAAGTCCATATTTTTGCTGTCGATGACCTGATCTTATGTCCTATTTCATAGTAAGCAGCAGGAATATTAGAAAATAATCCTAGGAAACATCAAAGACGTTCTCATATGTTGCAAACGATATTGAAATTATTTAAAAGATTTTAAATTGGACACGGTATTTTATTAATCTATTTACACCGTAAATAGGTCATAAGTAGAGTTGAGCGAACACCTGGATGTTCGGGTTCGACGAGTTCGGCCGAACTTTCGAAAAATGTTCGGGTTCGGGATCCGAACTCGACCCGAACTTCATCCCGAACCCGAACCCCATAGAAGTCAATGGGGACCCGAACTTTTGGGCACTAAAAAGGCTGTAAAACACACCCGGAAAGGGCTAGAGGGCTGCAAAAGGCAGCAAAATGTAGTTAAATCCCCTGCAAACAAATGTAGATAGGGAAATGATGAGTTAACATAAAATAAATAAAAATTAAACAATATTAATTGGAGTGAGGTCCCATAGCACAGAATCAGGCTTCAAGTCACCCACCAATGGAGAAGGTCACTTACTATTATTTTGACCACAGCACCCAGACAAAGGAGAGAGGTCCCACAGCAGAGAACCAGGCATCATATCACCCACTACAGGAGTAGGCCACCATTTAGTTACTTTGACCCCTACACCCAGACAGAGGAGAGAGGTTACACAGCAGAGAATCAGGCATCATATCAACCACCACAGGAGAAGCCACCATTTAGTTACTTTGACCCCTGCACCCAGGAAGAGGAGAGGCCCCACAGCACATATTCTGGCATCATATCAGCCACCACAGGAGAAGCCACCATTGAGTTACTTTGACCCCTGCACCCAGGAAGAGGAGAGAGGCCCCACAGCACATATTCTGGCATCATACTCAACCACCACAGGAGAAGCCACCATTGAGTTACTTTGACCCCTGCACCCAGGAAGAGGAGAGAGGCCCCACAGCACATATTCTGGCATCATATCAGCCACCACAGGAGAAGCCACCATTGAGTTACTTTGACCCCTGCACCCAGGAAGAGGAGAGAGGCACCACAGCACATATTCTGGCATCATATCACACACCACAGGAGAAGGCCTCTTTCAGTGATTTAGGCCCTTGGACCCAGACAGAGGGAGAGGCACCACAGCACATATTCTGGCATCATATCAGCCACCACAGGAGAAGCCACCATTGAGTTACTTTGACCCCTGCACCCAGGAAGAGGAGAGAGGCCCACAGCACATATTCTGGCATCATATCACCCACCACAGGAGTAAGCCACCATTGAGTTACTTTGACCCCTGCACCCAGGAAGAGGAGAGAGGCACCACAGCACATATTCTGGCATCATATCAGCCACCACAGGAGAAGCCACCATTGAGTTACTTTGACCCCTGCACCCAGGAAGAGGAGAGAGGCCCCACAGCACATATTCTGGCATCATATCAGCCACCACAGGAGAAGCCACCATTTAGTTACTTTGACCCCTTCACCCAAACAGAGGAGAGAGGTTCCACATCAGAGAATCAGGCATCATATCAACCACCACAGGAGTAGGCCACAATTTAGTTTATTTGACCCCTGCACCCAGGAAGAGGAGAGAGGCCCCACAGCACATATTCTGGCATCATATCACACACCACAGGAGAAGGCCTCTTTCAGTGATTTAGGCCTCTGGACCCAGACAGAGGAGAGAGGTCAGAGATTAGCTTCATATCCCCAGCACAGCAGAAGACCGCTTTATTTGACTTAGGCCTCAGCACCCAGACAGAAGACAGAGGTAGCATGGCAGAGGTTATGGCTTCATGTCACCCGTTAGTTTAACCGGCCACTTTCATCTGGTTAGGCCCGGCGCCCAGACAGAGAAGAGTTTCATTCAACTGTGGGTTTCATAAAATTTGTATCAAATAAAGAAGTGGCCCGTAGCACAACAAGACATGTTTTAGGCAGTTAATAAGGACTACTCTGCACAAGGGAGGGACAGGTCCTGTGGGATCCATGCCTGGTTCATCTTTATGAAGGTCAGCTTGTCCACGTTGGCTGTGGACAGGCGGCTGCGCTTGTCAGTAATGGCGCCCCCTGCCGTGCTGAATGCGCGTTCAGATAAACGCTGGCCGCCGGGCAGGAAAGCACCTCCAAGGCATAACATGCTAACTCTGGCCACGTGGACAATTTCGAAACCCAGTAGTTGAATGGGGCCGAACCATCCGTCAGGATGTGGAGGGGTGTGCAGACATACTGTTCAACCATGTTAGTGAAATGCTGCCTCCTGCTAACACGTTCCGTATCAGGTGTCGGTGCAGATAGCTGTGGCGTGGAGACAAAACTTTTCCACATTTCTGCCATGCTAACCCTGCCCTCAGATGAGCTGGCCGTGACACAGCTGCGTTGGCGACCTCTTGCCACTCCTCTGCCTTCACCTTCCACCTGTTCCCCTGTGACATGTGGGAATGCTCTCAAGACGCCTCTATCAGCGTGCGCTTGTACTCGCGCATCTTACGGTCGCGCTCCAGTTCAGGAATTAAAGTGGGCACATTGTCTTTATACCGGGGATCCAGCAGGGTGGCCACCCAGTAGTCTGCACACGTTAAAACGTGGGCAACTCTGCTGTCGTTGCGCAGGCATTGGAGCATATATTCGCTCATGTGGGCCAGGCTACCCATGGGTGAGGACAAGCTGTCCTCTGTGGGAGGCGTATCGTCATCGTCCACCGTATCCCCCAGCCACGCACCAGTGATGGGCCTGGGCTGCCACCCCGCTGTGAACTTGCGTCATCCTCGTCCCCCTCCACCTCCTCCTCCTCATCCTCCTCGTCCTCCAGTACAGTGCCTTGGCTGGCGACTTGTGAACCTGTCCTCTGCTGCTTAAACAAACCTCCCTCTGAGCCAATTCGAACAGACTGGCCCGAAAGTGTTAGAAACGAGCCCTCATCCTCCTCCTCCTCCTCCACCTGGGCCACCTCCTCTAACATCATTGCCCTAAGTGTTTTCTCAAGGAGACATAGAAGTGGTATTGTAACGCTGATAACAGTGTCATCGCCACTGGCCATGTTGGTGGAGTACTCGAAACAGCGCAGCAGGGCACACAGGTCTCGCATGGAGGCCCAATCATTGGTGGTGAAGTGGTGCTGTTCGGCAGTACGACTGACGCGACGTGCTGCAGCTGAAACTCCACTATGGCCTGCTGCTGCTCGCACAGTCTCTCCAGCATGTGCAAGGTGGAGTTCCACCGGGTGGGCACGTCGCATATGAGGCGGTGAGCGGGAAGGCCGAGTTCCGCTGTAGCGCAGACAGGCGAGCAGCGGCAGGATGTGAGCAGCGGAGCGCGCACAGGCGGCCCGCACTTTATGCAGCAGCTCTGACATGTTGGGGTAGTGGTGAATGAACCTCTGCACCACCAAGTTCAGCACATGCGCCAGGCAAGGGATGTGCGTCAAACCGGCTAGTCCCAGAGCTGCCACGAGATTTCGCCCATTATCGCATACCACCAGGCCTGGCTTGAGGCCCACCGGCAGAAACCACTCGTCGGTCTGTTGTTCAATACCCGCCACAACTCCTGCGCGGTGTGGGGCCTGTCCCCAAACATATGAGTTTCAGAATGGCCTGCTGACGTTTACCCGGGCTGTGCTGAAGTTGGTGGTGAAGGTGTGTGGCTGACCGGATGAGCTGGTGGAAGCAGTGGAGGAGGAAGCCGAGTAGGAGGAGGAGGCTACAGGAGGCAGAGAATGATGCCCTGCGATCCTAGGGGCGGAAGGACGTGCGCCAAGGAACTGTCCGCCGGGGGCCCAGCCGCCACTACATTCATCCAGTGTGCAGTTAGTGAGATATAGCGTCCCTGGCCGTGCTTACTGGTCCACGTATCTGTGGTTAGGTGGACCTTGCCACAAATGGCGTTGCGCAGTGCACACTTGATTTTATCGGACACTTGCATGTGCAGGGAAGGCACGGCTGTCTTGGAGAAGTAGTGGCGGCTGGGAACCACATACTGCGGGACAGCCATGGCCATCAGCTGTTTGAAGCTGTCTGTGTCCACCAGCCGGAATGACAGCATTTCAAAGGCCAGCAGTTTAGAAATGCTGGCGTTCAGGCCAAGGGCTCGAGGGTGACTCGGGGGAATTTGCGCTTCCTCTCTAAGGTTTGAGATATTGAGAGCTGAACGCTGCTGTGTGATATAGTGGAGACGCTAGTTGACGGTGGCGGTGGTGGTGGTGTCGGTGGCACATCCTCTGTTTGCTGCTCGGCAGGTGGCAACATTCCTCTCGAGGCGGAAGCCGAGGCAGCAGCGGTAGAGGAGCAGGGGAGCCTCAGCGAGTGCCTGGTTTTTAAGGTGTGTACCCCACTGCAGTTCATGCTTTGCATGTAGATGCCTGGTCATGCAGGTTGTGCTGAGGTTCAGAACGTTAATGCCTCGCCTCAGGCTCTGATGGCAGAGCGTGCAAGTCACTCGGGTCTTGTCGGTGGGACATTGTTTAAGAAGTGCCATGCCAGGGAACTCTTTGAAGCTGCCTTTGTGGGGCTGGGTCCCTGTTGGCGATGTCCAGTAGCAGGCGAACTCTGGGGGCGGCGGCTCGTCTGCTGGCCCCCTGCTACCTCTTTGGCTTCGCTGTTGTCTCGGTCTCACCACTACCTCTTCCTCTGAACTGTGAGTCATCGCCCCGACCTTCAGTCCATGTGGGTCTAAGACCTCATCGTCCTCTGCATCGTCTTCCACCCAGTCTCCCTCCCTGACCTCCTCCTGTTCAGTCTGCACACTGCAAAAGACGCGGCAGTGGGCACCTGTGTTTCGTCATCATCAGAGACGTGCGGACTCCGATGAGGTGGTATTCCCATGTCCTCTTCATCTGGAGACATAAGTGGTTGTGCGTCAGTGCATGGTATGTCTTCCTCCACTGGGGAAGGGCTAGGTGGACGCCCCTGGGAAACCCTGGAAGCAGAGTCTTCAAACAGAAGAAGAGACTGCTGCATAACTTGTGGCTCAGACCGTTTCCCTGATATGCTTGGGGGTGATGTGACAGACTGATGGGCTTGGTTTTCAGGTGCCACCTGTGCGCTTTCCGCAGAAGACTGGGTGGAAGACCATGTGGTGAACGTGCTGGAAGCACTGTCGGCCACCCAATCGATTAATGCCTGTACCTGCTCAGGCCTTACCATCCTAAGAGCGGCATTGGGCCCCACGAGATATTGCGGTACATTCTGCCGGCTAGTTGAGGGAGTTCGTTCCCTACTGTGTGCGCCTGGGGCCGAGCGGCCACGTCCTCTACCAGCAACAGAGGCTCCACGGACACCACCACGACCGCGTCCTCGTCCCTTAATAGTATTTTTCTTCATTGTTGCGATTCAACTCGCACCACAATGAAATATATTATTTTTATAAGCAAAATCCCCTCACTGGAATACTTTCAGTCTTTTGACTGTATGGATTACAGATGGAATGACTGTTATATGTGAGTACCGCTTTCTTTGACAGATTCTAGTATGGGTACATATATGTTTTCCCAACCCCAGCACATTAATTTGCTAATTCCAGATGTATGAAACATGCAGGCCTAACTGTATCTAGTATATTGAACGCCAGATAAACTAACTTGGCCTTTTTAAATAAAAAAAAATTCCCTCACTGGAATACTTTCAGTCTTTTGACTGTATGGATTACAGATGGAATGACTGTTATATGTGAGTACCGCTTTCTTTGACAGATTCTAGTATGGGTACATATATGTTTCCCAACCCCAGCACATTAATTTGCTAATTCCAGATGTATGAAACATAGGCCTAACTGTATCTAGTATATTGAACGCCAGATAAACTAACTTGGCCTTTTTAAATAAAAAAAATTCCCTCACTGGAATACTTTCAGTCTTTTGACTGTATGGATTACAGATGGAATGACTGTTATATGTGAGTACCGCTTTCTTTGACAGATTCTAGTATGGGTACATATATGTTTTCCCAACCCCAGCACATTAATTTGCTAATTCCAGATGTATGAAACGCAGGCCTAACTGTATCTAGTATATTGAACGCCAGATAAACTAACTTGGCCTTTTTAAATAAAAAAATTCCCTCACTGGAATACTTTCAGTCTTTTGACTGTATGGATTACAGATGGAATGACTGTTATATGTGAGTACCGCTTTCTTTGACAGATTCTAGTATGGGTACATATATGTTTTCCCAACCCCAGCACATTAATTTGCTAATTCCAGATGTATGAAACGCAGGCCTAACTGTATCTAGTATATTGAGCATCAGATAAACTAACTTGGCCTTTTTAAATAAAAAAAAATTCCCTCACTGGAATACTTTCAGTCTTTTGACTGTATGGATTACAGGTGGACTGGTATTAGTAGGGGTGACACAAGCACACCCAAGTCCCTGATGTAGGATTTCTATGGCACAGACCACTATTACAAGTGATTAATGGACGTTGGGAGAGATTGTGCTGCAGCACTAGTCCCAAGATGGCCGCCGCCTATCAGCCCAGTAACATGTGCCACAAAATGGTCTGCACAACCTTTAAAAAAATAGCCTTGGACTGTGCTGCTAAATCGCTATTGGTCTGAATCCCAGGTGTAGATGTCTGACTTGTTTGGAGCTTTGGAATGCACACTGTGGCAGCTTCTGCTGCAGCACTACAAGTCGCAAAATGGCGGCCGGCGGTCAGCTCAGGTACATGTGGATGGAAAAATCACTCTGGCCACTCTAAAAATAGCCAATCCCTATCAAAAAAGCAGCTCAGCTGCAGTTGTTCAGATGAATCACAGGTGGAGGAGAAATTTGCTTCCAGTTATTCAATTATCCCTGCCTATTCTCGCCTAGCATCAGCTGCGTCTATCCCTGTTCTATTCACATCGGGAGTGAGCACGTCCCGACGTGCGCACAAGCTTATAAAGAGGCTGAGTCACATGCTGCACTCGGCCAATCACAGCCTTGCCAATAGTAGGCATGGCTGCGATGGCATCTTAGGGCAAGTAGTATGATGCATGTTGATTGGCTGCTTTGCAGCCTTTCAAAATGCGCCTAAATACATGCCGAGCAGCGAACCGAACCCGAACTTTTTGAAAATGTCGGGTTCGGGTCGAGTCCCGGACACCCCAAAATTCGGTACGAACCCGAACGATGCTCGAACTGTTCGCTCAACACTAGTCATAAGTTTTGTTGCATGCCATTTGGGCAATTTAATACACCTAGAAATAGGGCCAAGATTGTTCCTTACTGGCAGGTGCAATTAAATGATAAACACCAAAAAATAAATATCAAACACAGATTTATATGAAAATAAATTGTATTAAATATAAGTTACAAACATATAATATGATATCGATAGATCAGCCACATGGAGGAGCCACAACATAATTTCTCCTTAGGAAGCTGATGCAAAACATGTTGGAGGTGTTTTTGGAGGAGCATACTTCTTGGTCTGTAAACTATTATGTATTATTTGCAGTGCCATACTTTGGTTTATTCTTATATTCACTGCTCCTGCATGCTTACATTATTGTCCGTTGTTTTGGCTGCTCCATGTAGCTGATCTGTCAATATTATATGATTGTAAATTCTAACTTATATTTAATAAAATATCTGTTTATTTTCATATAAATCAGTGGATCCATTTAGGCAGTAAAATTAGCTTTTTGTCGCCTAATCATGCCACTTTTGTCAGTCTGGTTTTGTACACTGCAGTCTTTATCGCAGCAAAAAATAGTAACAAATACATTTTAACTGCTATTGCTGTTTTAATAAATGAAATATGTTAAATCAATGTGAAATATGTTAAATCAATGTGTTTCACCAGTAACAATTGTGGTAAAATACATACAGACTCTTATGTTGAATTTAAACTGCCTGACTGATAAGGCAATTATCGGAATGGGACTGTTCCTTCCCCGCGAATTGCCTGCTCATCCAGTTGATTTACATACAGCCATCTTTCTTCACTGTACGGGGCGAGCGATGGCAGTGACCTCATACAGATTCATCCTTTCTGGAGCAGTAGATCGCTGTTGCTGTTCACACAGCACGATCTTCTGAAACAATGATTTAATGTGCTTCATCAAAAGATCATTTTATCCGAGGAATTAACCCTTTGCTTGTTCATCAAATGATTGGTAGCACATTTACACCACATTTACACAGGTCTATGTGTCTTATAAAGCAGATACTAGTGAGTTCTTCCATTATGGAAGTGCTCACTACTATGCAGGAAGGAGCAGCAAGTGTAGCACTGGCTGTACTCACCTCTCGCTGGTCTTCTCCGGGCACTGCGCTGCATGGACCTGACTGTGTACAGCATCGGGATGTAGAGCAAACATTATGATCTGATGTTGTGCGATGTCAGATCACAGTGCAGCACGGATATGGAGAAGAACAAGGAGCAGTGAATGCAGGAAGAGTGGCTGGATGGGCAAAGTGGCAGTGCGGTCCATTAAAGGTAAGTTGATTTAGTTATTTTCTGATCCTATTTTAGGTCTGATATGGTGGTCTGATATGGGAGTGTGATATGAGGGTCTTATATGAGGATTGGTATGGGGTCTGATCATTTGGGGGTCTTGCAAATAGCTAAATCGTTGGTGAAAATTGAACACATTTTTACATCATGCATAAATGTTTCATGCTCTGCAGCACTACAAGTCGCAAAATGGCGGCCGGCGGTCAGCCTCAGGTACATGTGGATGGAAAATCACTCTGGCCACTCTAAAAATAGCCAATCCCTATCAAAAAGCAGCTCAGCTGCAGTTGTTCAGATGAATCACAGGTGGAGGAGAGAAATTTGCTTCCAGTTATTCAATTATCCCTGCCTATTCTCGCCCTAGCATCAGCTGCGTCTATCCCTGTTCTATTCACATCGGGAGTGAGCACGTCCCGACGTGCGCACAAGCTTATAAAGAGGCTGAGTCACATGCTGCACTCGGCCAATCACAGCCTTGCCAATAGTAGGCATGGCTGCGTTGGCATCTTAGGGCAAGTAGTATGATGCATGTTGATTGGCTGCTTTGCAGCCTTTCAAAATGCGCCTAAATACATGCCGAACGACGAACCCGAACCCGAACTTTTTTGAAAATGTCCGGGTTCGGGTCCGGGTCCCGGACACCCCAAAATTCGGTACGAACCCGAACGATGCTCGAACTGTTCGCTCAACACTAGTCATAAGTTTTGTTGCATGCCATTTGGGCAATTTAATACACCTAGAAATAGGGCCAAGATTGTTCCTTACTGGCAGGTGCAATTAAATGATAAACACCAAAAAATAAATATCAAACACAGATTTATATGAAAATAAATTGTATTAAATATAAGTTACAAACATATAATATGATATCGATAGATCAGCCACATGGAGGAGCCACAACATAATTTCTCCTTAGGAAGCTGATGCAAAACATGTTGGGGTGTTTTTGGAGGAGCATACTTCTTGGTCTGTAAACTATTATGTATTATTTGCAGTGCCATACTTTGGTTTATTCTTATATTCACTGCTCCTGCATGCTTACATTATTGTCCGTTGTTTTGGCTGCTCCATGTAGCTGATCTGTCAATATTATATGATTGTAAATTTTAACTTATATTTAATAAAATATCTGTTTATTTTCATATAAATCAGTGGATGCCATTTAGGCAGTAAAATTAGCTTTTTGTCGCCAATCATGCCACTTTTGTCAGTCTGGTTTTGTACACTGCAGTCTTTGTCGCAGCAAAAAATAGTAACAAATACATTTTAACTGCTATTGCTGTTTTAATAAATGAAATATGTTAAATCAATGTGAAATATGTTAAATCAATGTGTTTCACCAGTAACAATTGTGGTAAAATACATACAGACTCTTATGTTGAATTTAAACTGCCTGACTGATAAGGCAATTATCGGAATGGGACTGTTCCTTCCCCGTAATTGCCTGCTCATCAGTTGATTTACATACAGCCATCTTCTTCACTGTACGGGGGCGAGCGATGGCAGTGACCTCATACAGATTCATCCTTTCTGGGCAGTAGATCGCTGTTGCTGTTCACACAGCACGATCTTCTGAAACAATGATTTAATGTGCTTCATCAAAAGATCATTTTATCCGAGGAATTAACCTTTTGCTTGTTCATCAAATGATTGGTAGCACATTTACACCACATTTACACAGGTCTATGTGTCTTATAAAGCAGATACTAGTGAGTTCTTCCATTATGGAAGTGCTCACTACTATGCAGGAAGGAGCAGCAAGTGTAGCACTGGCTGTACTCACCTCTCGCTGGTCTTCTCCGGGCACTGCGCTGCATGGACCTGACTGTGTACAGCATCGGGATGTAGAGCAAACATTATGATCTGATGTTGTGCGATGTCAGATCACAGTGCAGCACGGATATGGAGAAGAACAAGGAGCAGTGAATGCAGGAAGAGTGGCTGGATGGGCAAAGTGGCAGTGCGGTCCATTAAAGGTAAGTTGATTTAGTTATTTTCTGATCCTATTTTAGGTCTGATATGGTGGTCTGATATGGGAGTGTGATATGGGGGTCTTATATGAGGATTGGTATGGGGGTCTGATCATTTGGGGGGTCTTGCAAATAGCTAAATCGTTGGTGAAAATTGAACACATTTTTACATCATGCATAAATGTTTCATGCTATGTGTGGATGGGATTTGGGAATGCCTATTGCATGCATTGCACAGTAAATTCATGCATATTTTTGAAATTCAAAAATTCCATGAGATCTGAGCTTACTATAAAGGCTTAAAAAAAAGTTTACTGAGAATCCCATCTAACATGCATTACCATTCATCCTTGTTAAAAGCTACATGGACAATTAGCTGCATTAAAGGAGCCTTTCTTATTGTACACAAAATATCTGACAAAAGCACAAAAGCACTAACCATTGCAGACATATAATGGACTATAAGATAATGAAAAACAAATATGGTGCCAGGGTACTGTATTTGCTTAATTGATCAATTAAATGGGTTACTGTATGCCATGATTGATGTAAAAAAAATGAAAATCAGAATCATATAGTACATGACAATACCTTTCTAACAAATCTAGAACTGGCCAAAGATGTCTACAATCACTACTCTAATTGCTCTGCTAGATTATGTTCAGCCTGGCAGTGCTGAGGGATATCTTTTCTGCTGCAGCTCTCTCCCTGTAACTGCCACAGCTTCTTACAGAACCTATGACTGGTGACACTTTAATATTTAAACTGAGCACATTTGACCAGCTCCGTGAGATGGACAAAAGAATAAAAAAATGGAAAAGAATAAACAGCAGATGGCACTATACAGATAGATTTTATAGAATAGCTCACTTGATATACTAAATTTGTAATTACATGCTATTACAAAAGTATTCAGATCCAGGTGCTGGTTTCAAAAATATAGAATCTGTTTTGTGACACAACCCCTTAAAACTTGTAGCCAAAAGGCCAGGAGACTTTACGTACACATGTGAATGCTGTATACACCTCTAGCCTTTGTCCCATTTACATGAGGAATTAGCAGTATCCTAATTAATATTTCAAATAAATGATATCAGTATTCCCTTCCACCTCGATGATACAGCTATTCCCTTATTACATCTTAGACATTACGGATGACATTACAGTGCAGCTGTTCACCAGCAGCAGCTTTGGCAATTACATTTTTGTGTCTGCCTTGCAGGCGAAATGCAAGGAATTCCTAATAGAACAGTGCTGCTCAAATAGCAGAACCTGAATTACATGCTGTAAGCCCTGTCCATGGTTCTAACAGAGCGCTAGTTAACACAACCTCTTCTTATCTCCTTTTCTTGCAAGCATACTTAATATTCATCCTTTTGGAGGCTACATCACAATTTACTTCCTTATACCTCTTCATTTCATGAATTCATATATATTAAAAAACAAGAAAAATAGGTCAATATTATTTTTGAAGAGCTTGGAGAGAGCATGTTGTGACATCCTTAAGCCCATGTTTCGTTAAGATGATAGACACTGGGTCTCAGGGCAAACTATTATTAGTTTGTATGTACACTACATGTGCTAGGTTTAATACATGCTGCTGAATGCTTTACTGTGCGTGTTACCAGGGAGCAATGCATGGTGGTAGGGCAGATAATACTTACAGCTAAATGTCACGTGAATGTCTGCAGAGTGCCGATAAATCACATACAGGGATTCCAAGAGCTTGTACTTTTTCTTTGAACATGCATAGTGAATAATATACTGTAGCTTATATCAGTTTAAATGGGTCAGTTTTCTGACTTTTTTATACTGATCATGCATTCTCAGGATAGGTTATCAGTATCGGATCATGGGGGGCCGACACCCGGGACCTCTGCTGTGGCTTTGATACTCCTGTGAGCTAAATGACCTTCTCACAGATTTCCCTAGGCCAGTGACGTCACAGTCATTGGTCACATTGCCTAGGAGCAGCTCAGCCCCATTGAAGTGAATAGTGTTGAATGAATCAACGTTGATAAAATGGACTTCGATCCAAATTTCAGGAAAAAAATTGACTTTTCACGAAGCCGAATTTCCTTGTGCTTAGTGGCAACCATAAATTTTTCCTGAAATGGCAGTAAACTCGACAGATCTCCGCAATTTATTCAATCAGCTGATTAGCAGGGATCCTGGGTGTCAGACCTCCACCGATCAGATACTGATAACTAAAGATGAGCAAATTTTTCAAAAATTCAATTTGCCGCTTGGCCAATTTTTTGGGGAAAAATTTGGTTTGATCCAAAAATATTTGCAGTAAATTTTGTTAAACTGCTATTTCCTGGCTGTATGGACCAAACAACGTTGTCGTGGGTCCAACAGGAAACATAATGAAGACGCTGATGACAGCACACCAGCAGACTTTGCCATCTATTCACAATTAAATCAAGCAGCTTCAGTAAGCTGAAAATATTCATGTAATCAGTGACTGCCGGACCCCTGTGCTGCAAGAGCAGCTCCTGCAGCCGCCCGATCAGCCCACTGTACATGTATGGCGCTGGTCGATAAGGGGTTTAATTAAGCAGATTCAGGAATTTGAAAATATTCATGTTTTTTTATCTGCTCCGTCTGCATTCGATCTCCACAGCACACAAGACATGACAAGAGAGCCTCTGCTTTGGAGTCCAAGTCCAGTTTCTTAAGATCAGGAGTTCCATCAAAATTGTGCTTCACATTCTTGGTCCCTGTGCAAAGCCATGACAAAAGGACTCCGTAGGCATACACATCAGAGGAAGCTGAGGCTGGTTGCCGCCATTTTAATTCAGGAGCAGTAAACAGCGGGAAGCAAATAGAGGTGGTTGAACTCCGCTGCTCTATATCTCTTGTGAAGTCAATGTCTCCAACTATGCTCATCTCGCGATTTACAGCAAATACATTATTTTCATGTAGAGATCCAAGAATTATGTCGGAAGTATGTAGTGTATGCAAGCCATGTACGACCCCTCTAATCCCTCTCACGCTGTTCTGCACCTGGTTTGCCTGGGCAATCGGAGTCACACTGAAGGCTACACTACACTAATGGCTTTTCAACATATAACATCGGTTCATATAGAACAGAGTCTACAATCACCCATCAATTTTCCCCCGAAAATCCTGTTTCACATAAAAAATTTTCAACACTACGTAATTCGGTCCATACCGCAAAAGGGGCTTTAGAATATATCACTGCACCACTGAACAGCAATTAGGCCCTAACTTTTTTCTACTTTTACACAACACAAAAGGCTTTTCAGCAAATAAGTGAAACGCTGAAAGGCAAATATATTTTTATTTTGCAGTAATACACAATAAACTGGGCTTTAGAATATTTCACTGCACCACAGAACAGCAATTAGTCCCTAATTTTTTTCTACTTTTACACAAAAGGCTTTTAAACAGATATATACAATGCTGGATGGTGAATATATTTTTATTTTGCCACTAATACACTGCAAACAGGGCTTCAGAATATATCACTGCACCGCTGAGCGGCAAAAATATTTATTTCTTTTTCCACTAATACATGGAAAAAATGGCTTTAGAACAGATAACTGCACCGTTGAGCAGCAAATATATTTTTTCCTTTTTCAACTAATACACGACAAACAGGGCTGTAATTTGCCCTTCACCACACAACGGCTAATAAGTAGGGTTGAGTGACAACGATCTGCAAAGTTTGCGTTTGTACCAAACTTTGCGAGTTCGGGTACCCGAACCCGGACTGTTTCACTGAAGTTTGGTTTCGGGTGATTTTATTAATTTCCATTATAGCATGGATATAACGGAAAATAATAGGATTCTTAAGACAGAATAATAAATAAAATGGGCATTGAGGGGTTAAAAAATAAATAAAATGTAACTCACCTCATCCACTTGATCGCGCAGCCGGGCTCGTCATCTTCTTGCAGGACCTGGCTGGAAAAGGACTTTTGGTGATGCTATCGTGCTCACCATGTGGCGAGGGCGGTGACTTCACCGCAGGTCCTGCTGAATGAAGATAGAAGGTTTTTCTATCTTTATTCAGCAGGACCTGCAGTGAAGTCACCGCACTCACCACGTGGTGAGAGCTATGATGTCACCAAATGTCCTTTTCCAGCCAGGTCCTGCAACAAGAAGACGAGCCCGGCTGCGCGATCAAGTGGATGAGGTGAGTTACATTTTTTTTAACCCCTCAATGCCCATTTTATTTAACTTTGACCTGAAGTTCAGCTGAACCTGGCAAACCCGAACTTCAAAAGGTTCACTCAAAACTACTAATAATCCTTTTTTTTCCACTAATACAAGCCAAAAAATGCTTCAGAACATATAATTGCACTGCACATGGGCAAATAAAACATAGAAATATTTCCTTGTAATAAACCCTGTTAATGTCTGTATCAAACATAACTTGCACCCTAATAAGACAGGTTTGCTGGAATTACAGTACTGTATAATGGCAATTTGGATCCCCAGTCAGTGCAGCAAGGTGTAATCGGATTGTTCCTATTTCCCAGGCTGTCACCTCCCCGAATTAACACTGTTCAACAGAAATGCTGGTGGATTGATTCCTCCCTATCCTTTCCCTATACCTTGAGTAATTTTTCCCTGCACTTGTATATTATTTTTTTCAGCACAATCAAGTATTTCCTTCCACTGTCCCTAGCGCCTGCAGACACGCCTCTCCCTGCACTAAGCACTCTGGTGAATGGCAGAATCTAAGATGGGCACCGTATTTATAGGGCAGTAACATCACAGGGCTGGCTGCTGATTGGCTGCATGCATGTCAGTATGGGTGACCCCGCTTTCCCAGAGTTCCTTGCCCCCTGTCCTCACACATGTAGCAGCCATTTTAGGAAAAATTGATTTGTTATAACGAATCGCGAGGAAATTCGAATTTAGTGCAAATCAAATTTTTCCTGAAATTTGGATCAAATTCCACTTCTTCAGCTTTGATTCGCTCATCTATACTGATAACATATCCTAAGATAAGGTTATAAGTATAAAAAAGTTGGAAAACCCCTTAAATCCCTTCCCAACCAGCCACCGTAAATTCATGTTGCGAGTTGGGTATTTAAACATGACACCTGCCTGCTCGTGAGTGGAGCTGACACTCAGGACTAATGTACTGCATGCGATTGACAATAACATCAATAGCACATATTTATGTTTTCAAATGCTGTGGTAAGAAACTCAGGAGTGCACACTCCCGGGCATGCAATAGCACCCCCTGGTGGGTATTGGGGGAGCTGAATGATGTGTGTGGCAGCCTCAGTCCTCCTGAATGATCTGTGGCTGACAGTTCCTATGGAGACCCTGCTTGTGAAAAGGCTCCATATGTACCCAGTTAAATTCTCATAGACTGCAGAACATCCAGACCTTAATGTACTTGTATTTCCAGCTAACATGGGCATGAATTCCCCCTCAGTTTTACATGGCTTAAAAAGCACTTCAGCTGTCACTGCTTAGGTGGTAATACACTGCCAGGATACCTGATACATAGCCTAACTTTAGCAGTCCACAGATCACATATGGTCACCTTGCTATTTCACTGTCCACTCCAGGCCCCACTTGGCACAGTATTTGAGGCTTTTCCCTCTAAGGACTCATTCACTTTCTGCAGACATCCTCTTATGCCTGTTTCACATCTCTTTACCCTGATTCATCACTTCCACAGCCTCCAACCTTTATGCAGAGGGTTAGGCCCGTAATTGGTGACCAGGTCTCAGCCTAGTCAGTACACAGTCCCTAAGCACTAAGTTCATTGTAGTTTTTATTTTTGTACAAGCCACAGAACAGACATCATTGTGTATATTGTACTAACTTTTATCTAACCATAGTCTCTTTTCTTTGGACCGTGAAAATTATTGTCCCAGTTGACAGTTAATCTCTTAATTAGGACAAATTCTGACAAATAACATGGAAAACAATAACGCTTCCATTGCTTTTCAATAAACCTCCAGTTTGCATCTGTTCAATGGACATTTCAAAAGACATTTACATCTGTATATATTTGCACAGTCTCATTTTTCAGTAACACCTTGTGTTATTAAATTATTCTCTAGACCCAACAGAATGCATTTATTTATAAGAAAGGGAAAAAACAAACAATAAATTGCATTTACTGGTGGAGAAAATTGTTGTGAACTAACTTAACCATTTCATTTCACAAAACCTCATTTAAACTGACAGATGAAAATTGTATTGCACTAGTCTATTCATCCTCAATTTCACGCTAATACACCCTAGGAAACCTGGAGAAAATTATAGTTTGGCAAATTTAATTAGTAACCTAGAAGATGCATGTTCAAAGCAAACATATATATCGCTAATCAATATAATCTAAACACAGGCGACATTCATCTCCTTGCATTTAATCTCCTTTGCACAATACTTGTCACTCAGTGGTACACAAGTAATATATATCCCAAGGTTATTAGTATTGGAACTGATTAACATTACAAAAAGAGATATATTCAGCTATTGACATAGGTAGAATGAGACTCTTCTCTACTCTGGCCAAATACATGTTTCCAGTGCTCAGATTCTGATTGTACATACTGTAATATAAGGTAACATAACATAAAGTGTAAGAGTTAAAGGGGTTTTCCGAGACATTTATACTGATGACTAGTGTTTATTGAACACCAAAGTGATTGTGTGCTCTGGTGCTCGAGTACAACACTTTGTGATGCTTGGGTGCTCTATAGATAAGACTCTAGTTCAGCTTAGGAGTCCCTGCTCTGACTCCATGTATAGCTATGTCCATATATGGAGTCAATGCTTAGGGACACCCAATGTATTTAAATCTAATTGAGTCTCTATTTCTGAAAAGTTTCTGGCGGGATTTGAACTCACAACCTTCTACATTACATCCAATAACCTTAACCACTAAACTATAGAGCTGCATAGCCAGTTACTGGAAAAAAAAAAAAAAAGAGAGAGACTTCTGCTGTATAGGAATACTTACCACTTGCCAGATTTATTGTCACTCAAGCATTTACGGGACCAGCTGGGACACTAGCTTTGCAACCTATCAGGATGGGTTTCTCTCAAATATTGTAATCACTTACAATACTGTATTTCATCATTACATTCACAAAAATAATGTTTAATTTGATTCTCCTTTTGGTGTTCTTCTTCTTCTTCTTCTTCTTCTTCTTCTTCTTCTTCTTCTTCTTCTTCTTCTTATTATTATTATTATTATTATTATTATTATTATTATTATTATCATTATTTTTCTTTGTAGATGAGTTTAATATTATATACTGATATTATTGATTTTTTTCCATGAGAGTTGGTAATATCACAGGCAGGGAAGCTCCTCTACATGTATAATAGTCGTGGCTGGCAGGGAAAGTACTATGTATATGTGCCTATACGATTTAAACAGTTATCTAAGTGCATAAACAAATCAGGTAAGGGACAAATTAAGCTACAGTATGCTTAATTATTATATTTTTTCTAGAATCACATAGTACCTAATTGTTTTCTGTAGTTTGTATCTTTTACACAGTATTACTGCTTTCCACTTTACTGCAATTTTTACATATCACTTCAATTGGCATATATTTAGTGTTTTTTAATAATTTTGACATGGACACATTTTTTGCTTCCGGACTCGATATGAGGTGTAAAAAAGAACATAATGATTAGCAGGATCATATTACAGTCTTTAAAATGGAATCACCTTTTCACTGGCAAATTAAATAAGCTTAGTCAAATGACAAATGTGTGCTTTTGCCAGGATGCCAACAGGCCTGTTGATTTAAGGTACACTGAACTGAATTACAGATTTGGAAGTCATGTTAAATATAGTCATATGGATATCTCTGCAATTGAATCTATTATTTCTTAATAATGAAGAGTTTTGGATTGTTCCAAAAGTAGGCTAGATAATAGAGTTAAAAAGAGAATTGTGTCAACATCTTTTTTGTGTAATAGAATAATGGAGCCCAAAAGGGCATCATTAGGATTATATAGTGGAGAAAGCTATACAGATTTGTTAACTGATATCTGCCTCTAAGAATGCCATTACACTGTACATTTTCCCCTCTAAGCCCTGAACGTCCAAGCTTAGTACAAAAGTATCTCAAGTTATTAGGCATTTTAAAGTTCAGAAAGTGTCACTTTAATATAACAAAATTATTATTGCCTTGGTAAGCCAAATCATAGCAAAGATCCTATGAAAACTTCTCAAAACTACGCTTCAATATGGATGTACAGTACTAGAATGTAAAACCCTTTAGACATTAATTCGGTATTAGTAATAAAAATGGTAAATATTGGGATACTTTCTAGAAAATGTTAACTCTATCTGATGCTTAATAAGGAATTTAGCCAGGTCATGAAGTAATAAGAGGGAAGAAAATTGATGAAAATGAACAATTTCTTAATTTGAAGAGAGTCAGTCTGGAGAATCATGTCTATCAAATGGATCATAACATTTAGTGGGGCACATACGTGTAAAAACATGTGATAACACACTTTTGTTTTTTGCTGCTCATAGTGTTTTGACTGCAGAAAAAAATAAGGTAATCAAGTATGGACATTACATCCCAAGTGATCCGAGGGTGATCCCAAGCAGCGTTGAGAGGACTTTGATCTGAATTTCAGGATGAATTTCCTTGTACTTCATGGTAGCGAATCAATTAAATCTGAAATAATGTAAAAAAAATATATAGATTTATCATACTTACGTGATCCATTTGCTTGTGACTGGCCAGCCGCCATCATCTTGCTTGAACATCTCACACAAAACGCTATGTGCAGTGATATATGACTTCACCAAACTGGCTGGCGTGATTACGTCATCACGGGCAGCGACAGATCTTCAAGCATGATGGCAGCGGCCAGCCAGTCGAAAGCAAATTGGTTAGGTAAGTATTTTTATTTTATTTTTATTTTACACTGTTATGTATATTGGATGCTGCAATGATTTATGAATGTGGCATCTGAAGTGTACGATGACGGGTAGTGGTGTGATTGCAGCACCTTATCACTGGACCCACTACTTACAAAAAAAATGCACATTGTGACAAAGTACTTTTGAAATTTTGAATAATTCACTCATCACTAATCCCAAGCCTAGGATGTGCTCAAGTTTCCATTGCTACAGCATTCCCAAAGCCTCTCTTATGTTCAGTTAAGAATGCAAAAAAATCATCACCATTACCATTAGCTGCATTGAAATCTTGCACATGTGCAAGAGATTAGCGAAGTTCTCTAAAATTTCATTTGGCTTCGCCAAATTTTATTTAAAAAAATTGCTTTGTGATGAACTGCTTCGCCACGAAGCGCATTTCTTTGAAAATAGCAGGTGCAATGACAGGGAGTGGTTTTTGCGCTGCCCTCTGTGATTGAACCCCTGAGATGACGCATTAATCGCTGAACGCGACATCTAAGATCCATATTTGAGCATTAAATTATAATTACCCATCCATTTTATCACGAAGCGGCCATCTTGCTTGAAGATTCAACACTATATCTTGCGTGGCCCATGATGACGTAACAGGATATTCAAGCAAGATGGCTGAGGCGGCCTCTTTGTGCTCAAATGGATGAGGTATAATTTAACTGCCATTTTTACTGCCATTTCCACAAGACAAGAGGAAATTTGGTTTTGCAGCAAATCTAATTTTTCTTGAAATTTGGATCAAAGTCCACTTTGTGAACTTCAATTCACCCAACTCTAATATGTGCCATTCATTCCATATCTATTCAGTGCAGCTAATATTGACATTGCCAAAAGGATGGTGCTATCAATGAAGGCAGGGGGAAGATCTGGGCAGGGTTTACCAGAGAAATCCAAAGTAATTGTTGGCTTTGGGGCCACCCTTGGGACCAGATAATATTTCTGTAGCTCTCCAGGTAAAATTATGTGAACAACAAAAAATATATAATTACCTACAGGTTTCTAAGTGCCCATAATTAACCTCAAAGGCCCCTTTTATATATATATATTTTTTTTTTATGTTTATCATGTTTTAAATATGACTTTTTGCAGTTTTCACACTGACTACAAAACACAAGGCTGTCAGTTGTTATATTAAAGATCTTTTTCAACTTGAAACATGAACACTGGGTCGGTAGCCATTTTATTATTGACAGAGAGCAGGATTGCAATGAAAGGTAACACCTATATTTTAAAGCTATAAGCAGATAATACAAGATTACACCATTGACAATAGGTAATGGATCCAACTCATCAGCTCCTACTTTTTTCTACAGAAGGAAAGTGACTTCTGAAGATGCCACAAAGCATGACCACAACACTTTCCTATAGAAGTCAATAGGTCTCTTTCGGAATTTTCCTTGGGTTCTGTTACCGGCTTCAAAGTAAATCACAGGCATGGCTGCCCCCACAATCATGTATAATTATAATATTCAATAAGAAATTAAAAAGAGAGCAGAAAAAAATATTGCTTTCATATTTATTTTAATTTGTAAAAAAATAAGGTGATGCATTCCCTTTAAGAAAAATAAGAATCAGCCAAGCTATAAAAATACAGTTTCATCTTCAAAATTACATTGATGATCATCTGTCTAATACTGTTTATCCTTTACTTAATATTACTGGAAGCAAATCACAATCTTGAGATTTGGCAGATGTAAATAACCATATAAACTGGCTAATAATTTCAATGAAAGAAACTATAAGCTCTATTAAGCTAAAATTGAGAATGAAAAATGTTATTTAAATCAGCAATCTATGTTGAGTACTTAGACTCTTATCAGCTCTTGCGTTTTATTTGCTTTTTTGAAATGCCATTTGATTTTCATTTATCAACAGTCTCAATCTGCACTTAGAACGTAAAACCGATTTCTGCTATTTGTTAACATTGTACTGTTTGAATTTTAATTTTGTTTCTCTTCTAGACAGCAAAAATGTTTTTTTTTTTCCATAGATAGAAATATGAAAAAAACTATATAAAATGCAAACAAATCCAAGCAAACTCACTTTTTTCTGTTTTATGGACTCTTAAAAATAATTAAAAATCTAGTTGAAAAAAAAAAGAAAAAAAAAAAAAATATATATATATATATATATATATATATATATATTAATTTGAGATAAAAAAAGTTTTCAAAAAATCGATTCCGACACTTCCTCAAATTTTTCCTGTGCTTCATGAATTAATTTGCCATAAAGCACATCATAAATCAGCTAGTTCCCAACTGGAGGGAGAATGTATCTCGGTGTACATTACTGTGCATTGCAGAAACGTGCATAGCTAGCCCTCTGTGGTAGTTACTGTGCGTCAGTATGACAGACAGGCATCACTCTCAGACTTAGTTCACACTTCACTTATTTGGTCAGTTATGGGTGAAAAACTGACCAAATACCTCAAGTGTGAACTCAGCCATACAGGTGAATCTTAACTTAAGGTATAATGTGTTTAACCGTGCAATGGCCCAAGATTCTACTTTTGAGTGAAAAAGCGCTTTCCATTTACACTATCTGCTGATTCCACATAGAATGCTAGATAACCTGTTTTGTTATATGCTGAGACAAGTAGTGGGCTCATGACAACAATGTGGACACCCCAATAACAGTAGTATCAGACA
Organism: Bufotes viridis; assembly: GCA_033119425.1. Taxonomy (NCBI): domain Eukaryota; kingdom Metazoa; phylum Chordata; class Amphibia; order Anura; family Bufonidae; genus Bufotes; species Bufotes viridis. The sequence goes on from CM065591.1 coordinate 383,011,831, forward strand.
GCCATTTCACCACAGTTATAGAATCAAGGCCTAGTGATATTACTTATGTATAAAACAATTAAACATCCTAACAGCAGTAGTATCAGACTGCTGTTTCGCCCCAATTTTATACTCAAGGCCTAATGGAATTACTTATGTATAAAACAATGTGAACAACCTAGAAGCAGTAGTATTTGACCGCTGTTTCATCACAGTTACAGAACCAAGGCATAATGGATTTAGTTATGTATAAAACAATGTGATCACCCCAAAATCAGTAGTATTAGAATGCTATTTCACCTCAATTACAGAATCAAGGTGAAGTGGAATTACTTGTCTATAACATAAGGAGTAAAACCAAATACATGAGAAAATAGAGCACTATTTCACCCTAATTACATAATCAAGGCCTAATGGAATTACTTATGTATAAAACCTGCTGGACATCACAATAGCAGTAGTATCAGACTGCTATGACATGCCAGTTACAGAATCAAGGCCTAATGGAATTACTTATGTATAAAACAATGTGAACAACCTAGAAGCAGTAGTATTTGATCACTGTTTCATCACAGTTACATCAAGGCCTAATGGATTTACTTATGTATAAAACAATGCGAACAACCTAAAAGCAGTAGAATTGGACCCCCATTTCACCCCAATTACAGAATCAAGGCGTAATGGAATAACTTATCTGTAACACAAGGTGTAAATCAAAATACATGAAAAAACAGAGTATTATTTCACACCAATTACAAATTCAAGGAGTTATAGAATTACCTAAGTATAAAACAATATGAACACCACAATAGCATTAGTATTTGAATGCCTTTTCACTCCAATTAGTGCATTAAGGTGAAATAAAATTATCTCAGATCTCTGAGGCTTCTTCAAACAGCTTAACCCATTCACTTGAATTCACATGAAAGCTACTATAGGCCATGTGACTGCTTAAAGTGACGTCACTGGCCTAGGAAGAGGCTGCAGCACTGCCCAGATCTCTGAGGCTTCTTCAAACAGCTGAACAGTGGGGGTGTCAGAAGGATAAGTCATTAAAATTTCACTCCCAGAAAACCTATTTAATATTGGTGTAGCAATGATACAATATATATATATCCTTACAGGGTTATTGCTGGGTGCATTTAAAGTGACTGCTATATTTCTACTGCAAATTAGCTCATGCAGTAGAGAAAGCATGTAGGACAAAAAATGTCCATAATGGGACGCTCAGACCAATGTAAACTAATTAATTATAGTATGTCTGTATCATTATCTTTTCATGTACTGTTTACTGCATGACATTGTAACTGCCTTCTGATTTCTAGATATAAATTTAAGAAATATTTTATTTAAAATATAGACTGCCAGTCATTTAACTTCTAGAATTTCCACATGTGTTAGAAATTAAACATGTGTGGACGAAACTGACAATGTGAAAAAAATAAGTTCTAAAAATAATTTGCTTTAAAGTATTTGTCTGCTAAAAAAGAAAAAAGTATGACAATTTTGACAACATAATTGCCACTGCAGGATAGTACAATTTTAATATACATTCACATAGGCAGCAGATTTGTAGGGCTGTAAAAATACCCTGTAACAGGGATTTTTGATAATTAATCTTTAAAATTTAGGGGGACATTTATTAAACCCTTCCCTACCAGCCCCATACATGTATGTATACATGTAAATATAAACATTATGGGCATCTTCGCATCTGAAAATGCCTGTTATATATTCAAATCTAAAAATATTTTTCAAAAAAAAAAGGTCAAAATGGCCGATTGTCTTACCCCCAAAAAATTTAAAAAATGTGATCAAAAAGTCAAACACACTCCAAAATGGTATCAATAAAAACTACGGATGGTCCTGCAAAAAATGAGCCCCCACACAACTCAGTAGATATAACTATAAAAAGTTAGGGGGTCATAATATGGTGATATAAAAAAAAAACTTTATTTTTAAAGTTTTAATTTATTTTTAGACTATTTAGACATAAAAAACTATACTTGTGTGGCATTGTTATAAACATACTGACCCAAAAAATAAACGGCACAGGTCAGCTTTGCTGAAAAGGGAATGCCTTAGGGACAAAAACTGTAAAACGGTGGAGGGAATTGCATTGTATGCCATATTAAATGGTGGAATTAGAAAGTACAACTTGTCCCACAAAAAAAAAATAAGCCCTCATATGAATATGTGAACTGAATAATAAAAAAGTTATGGTTCAAGGAAGATATGGAAGAAAAATGAAAACATAAAAAACATATATAAATAACTCCGGTATAGAAGGGGTTAAAGTGCAAGAATAAAAAAATATGAATTAGGCTATGAACAATCAGAATACATACCAACAGATATTCCAGCCAAAGTATAGACTCCTTTAGCTGAACAGATGCCATACACCGAGCAGGTATACCATATTGTATACCGTATATCAGTAGAGCATGCTGTGGTTTCCTATATAGTACCACATCATTTTTTTTTTTTTTTGGCGAAGTGCTTATAGATATGATATGCTAGTGCATTGTACTCAGTTGCATCCATCAGGTTGTTTCTTTGGTGACCAGAATATTTCCTGACAGTCATGTGACAAAGCCTTGTTCTTAGACCATCAATCTTGAGCTGCAGATCAATAAGATGTTAATACATGAATAATCCATTACCATCATTTTAGCTCCCTCTCCCCTACTTGTAATTATACAAAGGCTTCTTCATATTTTGCTTATATTTTCTTGAATGATCTTAGCACTAACCATTCACTATGTACAAATTCTGTATTTGACATTGCTCAAAATTGTTGTTGATTCGGTCTAGCACTTCTCTACCACCAGCAGCCCTAATATGCATCCTCAGTGCATACAAACTGCATTGTCTTGGCGTGACACCATACCATGGGAATATAATAATCTACACTATTACTGTAAATTTACACAAGTATAAAAGGAGTTATTGTGAGTCTACTAGAGGTTAATGTCTCCCATCAAAGCAACAGCCGATTATCAGAAATGTAGGTCCCTGGCACCCAGACAGAGGAGAGGTCAATGCATGGCAAAACAGGTTTCATGTCACGCAGCAATGAAGTAGGCCATTTTTACTAAGTTAGGCCCCTAGCACACAGACAGAGGAGAGGTCAATGCACATCAAAACAGGCTTCATTTCACCCAGCAATAGAACAGGCCATTTTCACTAATTTATGCCCCTGGCATCCAGACAGACAAGAGGTTAATGCACAGCAAAACAGGCTTCATGTCACCCACCAATGCAACAGGAGATTATCATAAATGTAGGTCCCTGGCACCCAGACAGAGAAGAGGTCAATGCAAGGCAAAAACAGGCTTCATGTCACCCAGCAATGGAACTGGCCATTTTCACTAAATTAGGCACCTGGGACCAAGACAGAGGAGATGTCAATGCAAAGCAAAACAGGCTTCATGTTACCCACCAATGCAGCAGGAGATTATCATAAATATAGGTCCCTGGCACCCAGACAGAGGAGAGGTCAATGCAAGGCAAAACAGGCTTCATGTCATTCAGCAATGGAACAGGACATTTTCACTAATTTAGGACCCTGGCATCCAGACAGAGAAGAGGTCAATGCACAGCAACACAGGCTTCATGTCACCCACCAATGGAACAGGCCATTTTCACTAATTTAGGCCCCTGGCACCCAGACAGAGGAGAAGTCAATGCAAAGCAAAACAGGCTTCATGTCACCTTGCAATGTAACAGGCCATTTTAACTAATTTAGGCCCCTGGCACCCAGACAGAGGACAGGTCAATGCATGGCAAAACAGGCTTCATGTCACCCAGCAATGCAGCAGACAATTATCATAAATGTAGACCCCTGGCACACAGACAGAGGAGAGGTCAAATCATGGCAAAACAGTCTTCAAGTCACCCAGCAATGCAGCAGGCGATTATCATAAATGTAGGCTCCTGGCACCCAGACAGAGGAGAGGTCAATGCACAGCAATACAGGCTTTATGTCACCCAGCTATGGAACAGGACTTTTTCACTAATTTAGGCCCCTGGCACCAAGACAGAGGAGAGTTCAATGCACAGCAAAACAGGCTTCATGTCACCCACCAATGGAGGAGGCCATTTTCATTAATTTAGGCTCCTGGCACCCAGACAGAGGAAAGGTCAAATCATGGCAAAAAGAGGTTAATGTCACCCACCAAAGCAACAGGAGATTATGAGTAATGTAGATCCCTGGCACCCAGACAGAGGAGAAGTCAACGCATGGCAAAAAAAAGGCTTCATTTCACCCAGCAATGCAGCAGGCCATTTTAACTAATTTAGGCCCCCGGCACCCAGACAGAGGAGAGGTCAACGCACATCAAAACAGGCTTCATTTCACCCACCATGGAACAGGCCATTTTCACTAATTTAGGCCCCTGGCTCCAAGATAGAGGACAGGTCAATGCACAGCAAAACAGGCTTCATGTCACCCAGCAATTCAGCAGGCGATTATCAGAAATGTAGGCCCCTGGCACTCAGATAGAGGAGAGGTAAAATCATGTCACAAAGAGTTTAATGTCACCCATCAAAGCAACAGGCGATTATCAGAAATGTAGGTCCCTGGCACCCAGACAGAGGAGAGGTCAATGCATGGCAAAACAGGTTTTATGTCACCCAGCAATGCCATGGGCAATTTTTACTAAGTTAGGCAACTAGCACCCAGACAGGGGAGAGGTCAATGCACAGCAAAACAGGCTTCATTTCACCCAGCAATGGAACAGACCATTTTCATTAATTTATGTCCCTGGCATCCAGACAGAGGAGAGCTTAATGCTCAGAAAAACAGGCTTCATGTCACCCACCAATGCAGCAGGAGATTATCATAAATGTAGGCCCCTGGCACCCAGACAGAGGAGAGGTCAAATCATGGCAAAACAGTCTTCAAGTCACCCAGCAATGCAGCAGGCGTTTATCATAAATGTAGGCTCCTGGCACACAGACAGAGGAGAGGTCAATGCACAGCAATGCAGGCTTTATGTTACCCAGCTATGGAACAGGACTTTTTCACTAATTTAGGCATCTGGCACCAAGACAGAGGAGAGGTCAATGAACAGCAAAACAGGCTTCATGTCACCCACCAATGAAGGAGGCCATTTTCACTAATTTAGGCCCCTGGCACCAAGACAAAGGAAAGGTCAAATCATGGCAAAAAGAGGTTAATGTCACCCACCAAAGCAGCAGGCGATTATCAGTAATGTAGATCTCTGGCACCCAGACAGAGGAGAAGTCAATGCATGGCAAGAAAGGCTTCATTTCACCCAGCTATGCAGCAGGCCATTTTCACTAATTTTGGCCCCTGGCAACCAGACAGAGAAGAGGTCAATACACAGCAAAACAGGCTTCATGTCACCCACCAATGCAGCAGGAGATTATCATAAATGTAGGTCCCTGGCACCCAGACAGAGGAGAGGTCAATGCACATTAAAACAGGCTTCATATCACCCAGCAATGGAACAGGCCATTTTCACTAATTTAGGCCCCTGGCACCAAGACAGAGGAGAGGTCAATGCACAGCTAAACAAGATTCATGTCATCCAGCAATGCAGCAGGCGATTATCAGAAATGTAGGTCCCTGGCACCCAGGCAGAGGAGAGGTTCATTCACGGCAATAAGAGGTTAGTGTCACCCAGCAATGGAACAGGCCATTTTCACTAATTTAGGCCCCTGGCAACCAGACAGAGAAGAGGTCAATACACAGTAAAACAGGCTTCATGTCACCCAGCAATGGAACAGAGGTTCATTCAAATTGGGGTAGCCATCAAAATAATGGTACAAAAAAAAAAAAAAGGATTCAATAAATAAGTGCACTGGAGTACAAGAATGTATGATTGAGGCAGTTTTAAATATCTATTCTGCACAAGGAACGGAGAAGTCCTGTGGCATCCATGCCTGGTTCATTTTAATGAAAGTGAGCTTGTCAACATTGGCTGTGGACAGGCGGCTGCGTTTGTCTGTAATTACGCCCCCTGCCTTGCTAAATACACGTTTAGACAATACACTGGCTGAAAGGCAGGCCAGCACCTCCAAGGCATAAAGGGCAAGCTCAGGCCATGTGGACAATTTGGAGACCCAGAAGTTGAATGAAGCAGAACCATCAGTGAGTACTTGGAGGCATGTGCACATGTAATGTCTCACCATGTTGTTCAAATGCTGCTTTCTGCTAAGACGTTCTGTATTAGCTGGTGGTGCAGGTTGCTGTGGCGCGGTGACAAAACTTTTCCACATGTCGGCCATGGTAACCGTGCCTTCTGAGGAGCTGGCTGTGACACAGCTATGTTGGCGAACTCTTGCCCCTCCTCCTCCTCTGCCTTTGCCTTGTGCTTCCACTTGTCCCCCTGTGCCAGTTGGGAATGTCCTCAGGAGGGCGTCTACCAGCGTGCACTTGTACTTGCGCATCTTCCTATCACGCTCCAGTGCAGGAAGTAAGGTGGGCACATTGTCTTTGCATCGGGGATCCAGCAGGTTGGCAACCCAGCAGTCAGCACAAGTTACAATGTGGGCAACTCTGCTGTCGTTGCGCAGGCGCTGCAGCATGTAGTTGCTCATGTGTGCCAGGCTGCCCAGAGGTAAGGATAAGCTGTCCTCTGTAGGTGGTGTATCGTCTGTGTCCTTAGTATCCCCCCAGCCACGCTCCAGTGATGGCCCTGAGCTGCGTTGGGTGCAACCCTGCAATGAACCCGGTTCCTCCTCCTCTACCTCATCCTCTTCCTCCTCGTCTGCCAGAACTGTGCCCTGGCTGGCCACATGTGTACCTGGCCTCTGCTGGTGCAGGAACCCACCCTCTGAGCCACTTCAGAATGACCGGCCTGAAAACCTGTGAAATGATTTTTCAAGGAGATATAAAAGTGGTATTATAATGCTAACAATGGCGTCATCAGCACAGGCCATGTTGGTTGAGTACTCAAAAAGACCGCAACAAGGTACACAGGTCTCGCATGCAGGCCCAGTCACTGGTGGTGAAGTGGTGCTGATCCGCAGAGCGACTGACCCGTAAGTGCTGCAGATGAAACTCCACTATCACCTGCTGCTGCTCGCACAGTCTCTCCAGCATATGCAAGGTGGAGTTCCACCTGGTGGGCAAGTCGCATATGAGGCGGTGAGCTGGAAGGCCAAAGTTACACTGCAGCAGGCGAGCAGCAGCAGGTTGAGACAACGCTGAAAGCGTGCACAGAGGGACCACACTTTCAGCAGCAGCTTTGACAAGTCTGGGTACTTTTCTGCATTACCAGATTCAGCACATGCGCCAGGCAAGGGATGTACGTCAAACCGGCTAATCCCTGAGCTGCAATGAGATTCTGGCCATTATCGCACACCACTAGGCCGGGCTTGAGGTTCACTGGCATCAACCACTCATAAGTCTGTTTTTCTATGCCCCTCCAAAGCTCCTGTGCGGTGTGGCGTTTGTCACCAAAACACATGAGTTTTAAAACCACCTGCTGAAGTTTTCCCCTGGCTGTGCTGAAGTTGGGGGTCAGGCACTTTTGATGACCGGATGTGTGGGTGGTAAAAGAGGAGGAGGAGGATGCGGAGTAGGAGGCAACAGTAGGCAAAGAAAAATGCCCTGCGATCCTTGGTGGTGGAAGGACATGCGCCAAACCGCTATATGTCTCGGGCCCAGCCACCCTTAAGTTTACCCAGTGTGCAGTTAGGGAGATATAGCGTCCCTGCCCCTGCTTACTAGTCCATGTATCTTTGGTTATGTGGACCTTGCCACAGATGCCGTGGCGCAGCACACACTTGATTTTATCCTCCACTTGGTTGTGCAGGGAAGGGACGGTTCGCCTGGAAAAGTAGTGGCGGCTGGGAACTGCATACTGTGGGACAGCCACCACCATCAGCTGTTTAAAACAGTCCGTCTCCACCCGACGGAATGACAGCATTTAAAAGGTCAGCAATTTTGAAATGCTGGCATTCAGGACAAGGGATCGAGGGTGGGTAGGTGGGTCTTTTCTCTTTCTCTCCAGTGTTTGGGAGATGGACAGCTGAATGCTTGCCCGTGACATGGTGGAGATGCTTGGTGATGGTGACGGAGGTGGTGGTGGAGTTGATGGGACATCCTCTGTTTCCTGGATGCCAGGTGCCACGTTGACACCATAGGTGGAGGAAGAGGCCAAGACCGCAGCAGAAGCCTGAGACATTTTATGGTTTTTAGGGTGTTTACTTCACTGCCGTTCATGCTTTGCATGTAGATGCCTGGTCATGCAGGTTGTGCTCAGGTTAAGAACGTTTATGCCTCTCTTCAGGCTCTGATGGCACAACGTGCAAACCACTTGTGTCTTGTCATCAGGACATTGTGTGAAGAACTGCCTCTCCAATGAACTCCTTGGAGCAGGCCTTGGTCTGCTCGGTGCCTGGGTGCGTTGGGCAGTAGCAGGCGTACTGTCTCGGGAACGGCCGCTCCGCTTTTGCACCCTGCTTCCTCTTTTGCTGTGCTGTTGCCTCTGTGCGACCGCCGCCTTTTCCTCAGACCTGCACACGTCACTAGCACGACCTTCAGTCCTATTCGGGCCTACCAAATAACGCTGCAGATTCTGTCGCCTACTCGCACCAAAGGAAGGTGTTTCACTTGAACTGTTAGTTGGCGCTGAACGGTCATGTCCTCTCCCAGCAACAGGAGCTCCACCAACATCATCACGACCATGCCTACGTCCCTTATTTGATGTTCTCCTCATTATTTGCTTTCACCCACCAAGCTAAAAGATGGTTTCTCTCCAGTGTCAATTTAACTGCCAATTGTCAACAATTAAGTTCACTAAGGCAGTGCCCGTGTCATAAAAATCCTCTGTGGACCAAGGACGCCGTGGTTATGTTTTGTTGATTTATGAAAAGCGAAATTTTTATCACTTTTGTAAGTGCAATAAATTCACTTTATTTTAATCTCTTAAAGGTGGTACACTATTGTGTGGTCCTTTAAGCACTTCCTGGAGGACCGTCTGGTTTTTCGGATGGAGGAGTGTTTATGCTGCACTTTCGGATATTCCCTGTGGTGGGTGCGAGGTCTTTGAGGAGAGCAGCGTGGTTCTGTGACACTATATATTTGACTGCGTTTTTACCCATGACGCCTTGGAACCTGCAGCAGCACAAGTACCCCATTGTGAACGTGTGCCTGATTTCTCTTTGTGACTGTCTAATATTTAAAGAAAGTCAATTTTTTTTAAATATTAGCTTATATTGTGTTATCTTTATTACTATATTCAGTTGAGAAATGAGTTGTTAATATATATGATTGTTTCATATGGTAATGGCCGGCTATATTTCACTTTTTGGCTATTAGTTTGTTAGTGTGAAGCTACTACAGTCATAGTGTTAATTTCCCCTATCTGTAAGACGTTGTTTATAAGTCTGTATAGTTAACTCATTCCTTTTCTAGCACATACATTTCCAGTCTTATATTCTACACCAGCATCTTCAGAATCAATCTTGAGCAGCTTGCAACCAAATGCCTGATTAAAAAGTTAGTAGACCTTAAGTACAATTACTTTAGCTATATGGCATTCAGGCATTAAACCCAGTGTTAATTGTTTTTCAATTTTGTAATGATCCTTATAATAGGATATAAACAGAAGAGATCATTTCTTGCAGTTAAATCAGCAGAAAGTATAGACATTAACTCTGATTAATTGACACAATATAAAACGAAATGCAGTTGAGAGTAAACAGACTCACTGTGTGCTATAGGGGCAATAAGCAGTCAAAAATTGCCATTGTATTATATGACAATATGATGATGACCACTTTAAATTCTAAATTAAAATTATTATATCAATACATTTAATTCAAAATTATATGTTTTTCTTTTATCCATATATCTAATTAAACATCCATTTCACATCAATTTTTTTTATTATCATAAGTAAAGACATGACCACAACTACCAGGGTAGCAGGCAAAGCAGCTGCTATGGTGGCTATTGTTACTCAGACTGAAGGTGCATTTAGTTATAAAATGTGTGTAATGTACTGAAATTGTAATGCAGTCCCAAGTTTATCCCTGCCATGTCCATTATTCCTTCTCTGCAGCAATACTTGATGTGCTATTCCATGTGCTGTGACATTGCTACGTTATTTCTCTACTGTGACATCCTATATGCATTATACCTGTATGTGACATCATGATTAGAGATGTCCCGAACTATTCGCCGGCGAACGGTTCCCGGCGAACATAGCTTGTTCGCGTCCGCCGAGGCGGGCGAACATATGCGATGTTCACCCCTATACTTTATCATTGAGTAAACTTTGACCCTGTACCTCACAGTCAGTAGACACATTCCAGCCAATTAGCATACCCTCCCTCCCAGACCCTCCCACCTCCTATCAAAAAGCAAGGACGGCATCCATCTTAGATTAATTCTGAAGCTGCAGTGTTAGTAGTTGTAATCGCAATGCGATTAATATAACCTGTATTAATCGCATTGGGATTACAACTTAGATCTGAGTTCCTAATGGTTGTATTGCTAGAATTATACGAAGATTGAGAATATAGCGCTATATTCTCAATCTTCATTATATTCTAGCAATACAACCATTAGGAACTCAGATCTAAGTTGTAATCGCAATGCGATTAATATAACCTGTATTAATCGCATTGGGATTACAACTTAGATCTGAGTTCCTAATGGTTGTATTGCTAGAATATAACGAAGATTGAGAACATAGCGCTATATTCTCAATCTTCGTTATATTCTAGCAATACAGGTTATATTAATCGCATTGCAAATTCAACTTACCACACTCTGCGTCAACTACGTAATTTTCTATGGGAGTTTTGCCATGGATCCCTATCCGGCATGCCACAGTCCAGATGTTAGTCCCCTTGAAACAACTTTTCCTTCACTATTGTGGCCAGAAAGAGTCCCTGTGGGTTTTAAAATTTGACTGTCTATTGAAGTCTATGGCGGTTCGCCTAAATTCGTGTTTGCCATTCGCGAACGGAAAATTATATGTTCGCGGCATCTCTAATCATGATATGTTATGTGATGTGATGTCATAGAGTGTACACTGTGATATTCTAGAATTTGTTATTCTACTGCTTTGATATCATGGGATGTGATATCTCTGTACTGTGATATGACATTATAATTCTTGGATTGTGTAGCTTATCCTTTTTTGTGACAGCACTGTGCACAGTGTTCCTGTTCTGTTCTCTGACATTACTGTGTGCATTATGCCAATATTATAATATTACTCTGTGCTCACATTCCTGTACTTTGACTTTACATTGCCCCAGTGGCGTACCGCCCATAGAGGCAGACCACGCCACTGCTATGGGGCCCACAGCACTGGAGGGCCCGGAGCGCAGAGAAGGCCCCGCCCACATTTTTGGCCCCGCCCACATTTTTTGGCCCCGCCCACCCATGACACGCGGCGGGCCCCGGCCGGGCACTTTTCTATCTGCAGCCGGCTCTTCTTCTGCGCCTGCAGAAGAAGCACCCTGTCCCTGGCCTGAACTTCCTGAATGCTGCCGTGCTACTGACAGTCTGACACTCAGGTGAGGGTGAAATTTGGCCAGGCAGCAAGAGAGAGGAGGGGTAAGGAGGGGTAGGGAGGGGGACAGTGTGGGACATGCTTCAATCTGCCCCCCAAAATGCCCATGGGGGAGAAGTAGGAAGAAAGCACACTGTCCTGAGAATTTTGGGGGGCATTAGGGGTTGGGGGGCTCATAGAGGACAGTGTGCTTTCCTCCTACACCTTCTCCTTCCTAACACCCCACTGGCATTTTGGAGGGCAGTAGGGGTTGGATATTAAAGGGTTTCTGTCATCAGGTTTACACATTATAAGCTGTCTGACATTAGCTATGTGCTAATGTCAGAGCAGCTTGATAATGTGTTTTTATGTAAATCCGAAGTTATATTTATGCTAAAAACGTATTTTTATAATATGTAAATTAGCCTCTAGGAGCAGGGGGCGTTGCCCTGCTCCTAGAGGCTCCGTGCGCCAACCTGCTGCCACGCCCCTTCTTTCCTTGATTGACAGTGCCGGGCAGCGATCCCCTGCTGCCTCCGGCACTGTCTCCCTGCTAAATCCTGCGCCTGCACCGCCGCTCTGTATTCGGCGCAGGCGCGGTGAGCTGAGGACGCTGGTGCCTGCTGTCCTCAGCTCACCGCGCCTGCGCCGAATACAGAGCAGGCGCTGTATTCCACCAACCAGCATGGGGGTGTGGCAGGGGAGGAGCCATGATGGGTAGTAGGCGGGGTTAAGGGGGCCCAATTCAGATTTTTGCTATGGGGCCCAGTGATTTCTATGTACGCCCCTGCATTGCCCCACTATTATTATTTCACCGTGGAAGATTTCCACTGTGTAAAATCTTCCAGCAGTCACCATGGGCCATAGACATAATGGCAAAAGCTAATCTCATTGATTTCTATGGGAGAGTTCCCTGTCATTGCACCCACTACATACAAAGAAATGTGCTTCGTGAAGAAGTACTACACAAATTTTGTAAAATTTGAATAAGCAGCCAAATTGAATTTTACAAAACTTTGCTCATCTCTAGTCATAATTGTTGCTGTTTATATACCACCGAGATCTAACAATAATTATAAGAATTAAGCCCTGTATGAACTGTATCAGAACATCAGTGAACAGCAGACAGCTCAAGATACTCTTCTATTAGCTGCAGACTTTAATCATGCTGATTTAAAGAGTGTGTTCTCCAAGGTGTATTAACACATTAACTTTCCAGCTAGGGGGGACAATACACTGGACCAGGTTTATACTACTAGTGTTGGGCACGAATATTCACATCGTGAATTTTGATTGCGAAAATCACCACTTCGAAAATTCGTGAAGATTTAGAATATAGCGTCATATACATTTGTATTTGCAAATATTCTAGACTTTTTTTTCCCTCTGAACCCATGATCCCTCCCTGCTTCTTACTTGTGGGCAAATGAGAAGGCTGCAATGTCTTTTTCTGAGCTTAGCAACATCCCTAGCAACCAATAGGAACGTTTTCTACCCCTTACTATATAAGAACCTCCCCAGCAGCCATTTTCTGCAGTTTTTTTTTTCCCGGTTCTGAGAGAGGCTGCTGTGTCATTGCTGTGCTCTGTGCTTTGCTGTGTCACATTACATTAGTTAGTTAGTTAATATATATATATATATATATATATATATATATATATATATTACAGATAGTTAGTGGGAGATAGTCAGTGTAGGTTAGATTGTGATATAGTATAGCTGATTTTATAGCTGAGCTTCCAGTGCAGGTTGTTAGATAGTGTGATAGGTTCTGCTGTCCATACATACATGCTACAGGCAAGTTTACAACAATACTTAGTGCATTGATCACTAATATGTAGTCAGACCTGCTAAACTGTGAAGTTGCTTGTATTGCGCAAAAATATGTGCATCATTAATTGCCGATTTGCGAAATCGCAAATATATCGGAGCACTCTATCAGCATATAAAGCTATAGGGCTAGTACATCAGTCTTCTTTTATTTTTTTTCCTCTGTAATCTAATTGCAGTTACCTACCTGCGTGTGTGTCAGGCTCACGGCGTCTACTGTGCCCACTTGCCCCCACTCATATCTGGTGTCACAGTAGCTTGCATAAAAAAAAATATATATATATATTTTGACTGTAATATAATAGCAGTCAGCTGCCTGCACGCATGTGTTTCAGACCCTGCAAGTGCACAGTGTCAACAGCACAACTCATATCTGGTGTCACAGTAGATTATATTTAAAAAAAACAAAACTATTTTGACTGTAATATAATAGCAGTCACTTGCCTGCACGCGTGTGTGTTTCAGACCCTGCAAGTGCACAGTGTCACCAATGCAACTTATATCTGGTGTCACAGTAGATTACATTTAAAAAAACAACAACAATTTTGACCGCAAAATAATAGCAATTGCCTGCACGCGTGTGTGTTTCAGGCCCTGCAAGTGGACAGTGTCACCAGAGCAACTCATATCTAGTGCCACAGTAGATTACATTTAAAAAAACAACAACAATTTTGACTGTAATATAATAGCGGTCAGTTGCCTGCACGCGTGTGTGTTTCAGGCCCTGCAAGTGCACAGTGTCACCAGTGCAACTCATTTCTGGTGTCACAGTAGATTACATTTAAAAAAACAACAACAATTTTTACTGTAATATAATAGCAGTCAGTTGCCTGCACGCATGTGTTTCAGACCCTGCAAGTGCAAAGTGTCAACAGCGCAACTCATATCTGGTGTCACAGTAGATTATATAAAAAAAAAAAAAAAATTTGACTGTAATATAATAGCAGTCAGTTGCCTGCACGTGTGTGTGTTTCAGGCCCTGCAAGTGCACAGTGTCACCAATGCAACTCATATCTGTTGTCACAGTAGATTACATTTAAAAAAACAACAACAATTTTGACCGAAAAATAATAGCAATCAATTGCCTGCACGCGTGTGTGTTTCAGGCCCTGCAAGTGGACAGTGTCATCAGAGCAACTCATATCTAGTGTCACAGTAGATTACATTTAAAAAAAAAAAAAAACAATTTTGACTGTAATATAATAGCGGTCAGTTGCCTGCACACATGTGTGTTTCAGGCCCTGCAAGTGCACAGTGTCACCAGTGCAACTCATATCTGGTGTCACAGTAGATTACATTTACAAAAACAACAACAATTTTTACTGTAATATAATAGCAGTCAGTTGCCTGCACGCGTGTGTGTTTCAGGCCCTGCAAGTGCATAGTGTCACCAGTGCAACTCATATCTGGTGTCACAGTAGATTACATTTAAAAAAACAACAACAATTTTGACTGTAAAATAATAGCAGTCAGTTGCCTGCACGCGTGTGTATTTCAGGCCCTGCAAATGCACAGTGTAACCAGTGCAACTCATATCTGGTGTCACAGTAGATTACATTTAAAAAAAATATATAATTTTGACTGTAACATAATAGTAGTCAGTTGCCTGCACACCTGTGTGTTTCAGGCCCTGCAAATGCACAGTGTCACCAGTGCAACTTATATCTGGTGTCACAGTAGATTACATTTAAAAAAACAACAATAGTTTTGAATGTAAAATAATAGCAGTCAGTTGCCTGCACGCGTGTGTGTTTCAGGCCCTGCAAATGCACAGTGTCACCAGTGCAACTCATATCTGGTGTCACAGTAGATTACATTTAAAAAAAACTAACAATTTTGACTGTAACATAGTAGCAGTCAGTGTCCTGCAAACGTGTGTGTTTCAGGCACTGCAAGTGCATAGTGTCACCAGTGCAACTCATATCTGGTGTCACAGTAGATTACATTTAAAAAAACAACAACAATTTTGACTGTAAAATAATAGCAGTCAGTTGCCTGCACGCATGTGTGTTTCAGGCCCTGCAAGTGCACAGTTTCACCAGTGCAACTCATATCTGGTGTCACAGTAGATTACATTTAAAAATAAAATAAAATTTTGACTGTAATATAATAGTAGTCAGTTGCCTGCAAGCGTGTGTGTTTCAGGCCCTGCAAGTGCATAGTGTCACCAGCGCAACTCATATCTGGTGTCAAGGTAGATTACATTTAAAAATCAAACAAACAATTTTGACTGTAAAATAATAGTAGTCAGTTGCCTGCACGCGTGTGTGTTTCAGACCCTGCAAGAGCACAGTGTCAACAGCGCAACTTATATCTGGTGTCACAGTAGATTACATTTAAAAATAAAAAATTTTTTTTGACTGTAACATAATAGCAGTCAGTTGCCTGCAAGAGTGTGTGTTTCAAACCCTGCAAGTGCATAGTGTCACCAGCGCAACTCATATCTGGTGTCAAGGTAGATTACATTTAAAAATCAAACAAACAATTTTGACTGTAAAATAATAGTAGTCAGTTGCCTGCACGCGTGTGTGTTTCAGACCCTGCAAGAGCACAGTGTCACCAGCGCAACTCATATCTGGTGTCACAGTAGATTATATTTAAAAAAACAACAACAATTTTGACTATAATATAATAGCAGTCAGTTGCCTGCACGTGTGTGTTTCAGGCCCTGCAAATGCACAGTGTCACCAGTGCAACTTATATCTGGTGTCACAGTAGATTACATTTAAAAAAACAACAATAATTTTGAATGTAAAATAATTGCAGTCAGTTGCCTGCACGCGTGTGTGTTTCAGGCCCTGCAAATGCACAGTGTCACCAGTGCAACTCATATCTGGTGTCACAGTAGATTACATTTAAAAAAAACTAACAATTTTGACTGTAACATAGTAGCAGTCAGTGTCCTGCAAGCGTGTGTGTTTCAGGCCCTGCAAGTGCATAGTGTCACCAGTGCAACTCATATCTGGTGTCACAGTAGATTACATTTAAAAAAACAACAACAATTTTGACTGCAAAATAATAGCAGTCAGTTACCTGCAAGCGTGTGTGTTTCAGGCCCTGCAAGTGCACAGTTTCACCAGTGCAACTCATATCTGGTGTCACAGTAGATTATATTTAAAATAAAATAAAATTTTGACTGTAATATAATAGTAGTCAGTTGCCTGCAAGCGTGTGTGTTTCAGGCCCTGCAAGTGCACCGTGTCACCAGTGCAACTCATATCTGATGTCACAATAGATTATATTTAAAAAAAACAAAACAATTTTGACTGTAATATAATAGCAGTCAGTTGCCTGCACGTGTGTGTGTTTCAGGCCCTGCAAATGCACAGTGTCACCAGTGCAACTCATATCTGGTGTCACAGTAGATTACATTTAAAAAAACAGCAATAATTTTGAATGTAAAATAATAGCAGTCAGTTGCCTGCACGCGTGTGTGTTTCAGGCCCTGCAAGTGCACCGTGTCACCAGTGCAACTCATATCTGATGTCACAATAGATTATATTTAAAAAAAACAAAACAATTTTGACTGTAATATAATAGCAGTCAGTTGCCTGCACGTGTGTGTGTTTCAGGCCCTGCAAATGCACAGTGTCACCAGTGCAACTTATATCTGGTGTCACAGTAGATTACATTTAAAAAAAACAACAATAATTTTGAATGTAAAACAATAGCAGTCAGTTGCCTGCACGCGTGTGTGTTTCAGGCCCTGCAAATGCACAGTGTCACCAGTGCAACTCATATCTGGTGTCACAGTAGATTACATTTAAAAAAAACTAACAATTTTGACTGTAACATAGTAGCAGTCAGTGTCCTGCAAGCGTGTGTGTTTCAGGCCCTGCAAGTGCATAGTGTCACCAGTGCAACTCATATCTGGTGTCACAGTAGATTACATTTAAAAAAACAACAACAATTTTGACTGTAAAATAATAGCAGTCAGTTGCCTGCACGCGTGTGTGTTTCAGGCCCTGCAAGTGCACCGTGTCACCAGTGCAACTCATATCTGATGTCACAATAGACTACATTTAAAAAAAAAAACTATTTTGACTGTAATATAATAGCAGTCAGTTGCCTGCAGGCATGTGTGTTTTAGGCCCTGCAAGTGCACAGTGTCACCAGTGCAACTCATATCTGGTGTCACAGTAGATTACATTTAAAAAAAAACAACAACCATTTTTACTGTAATAGATTGAATATCAGTTACTTGTCTGCAAGCGTGTGTGTCAGGCCTACAGTGTCTACTCTGCCAACTTCTGCCAGTGCACAGTGCCACTCATATCTGGTGTCACAGTAGCTTGCACGCATAGTACAACTAAACTAATCTAAAAAAAATGACAGGCAGAGGCAGGCTACCCTGCAAGGGCTGTCGTGGTCGTGGTGCTGTGATTCCCTTTGGCCCTAGAATAATGCCCAGTGTTTAGAGGCCACGTACCCTGAACTCGAAAAGTTCTGAGGACATAGTTGACTGGCTAACACAGGACACCCAATCTTCTACAGTTTCTGCTCGGAACCTTGACGCACCATCCTCCTCCAGCTCAGCTTCGGGCACCTCTCAATTTACCACTCGCCCGCCTGCCGCCACCACCAACACTAGCACCACAGCTGCTTCACTTGATCTGTCAGAGGAGTTATTTACACATCAGTTGGAAGAAATGAGTGATGCGCAACCATTATTGCCAGAGGATGTAGATAACAGGGATATGTCTCAGTCAGACAGCATTACACACATGGACGTACGGTGTGATGATGATGATGCTGTACCCGCTGCTGCTTCCTTTGCTGAGTTGTCAGATACAAGTGAAGCGGTTGATGATGACGATTAGTGATGAGCGGCAGGGTCAATATTCGAATTTGCGATATTTCGAAAATATTTGGGCGAATATTCACCATATATTCGCAAATTCGCAAATTCCTGATCTTCAGGCATTACTTTCTTGATTGCGCAAATTCGCATAAAAAAATTTGCATAGATTGGTATTTAAAAAAAAGCCAAATATTCGCAATTACGAATATATTTTGAGATATTATAAATATTCGCAAATTCTCAAAGTGCCCATATTTGCGATTAAAATTCGCAATTTGAATATTCGTGATCAACACTAATGACGATGTGTCCGTGGATGTCACGTGGGTGCCCGCTCGAAGAGAAGAAGAACAGGGGGAAAGTTCAGATGGGGAGACAGAGAGGAGGAGGAGACGAGTTGGAAGCTGGGGGAGGTCGTCGCAAGGAGCTAGTGGCACAGTCAGACAGCATGTATCGGCACCCGGGGTCAGCCAGACAGCACGCCAATCAATGCATGCACCACCAGAATGCCGTCATTGCAAAGCTCAGCAGTGTGGCATTTTTTTTGTGTCTGCCTCTGATAACAGCGATGCCATTTGAAACCTGTGCCAAAAGAAACTGAGTCGTGGGAAGTCCAACACCCACCTTGGTACAACTGCTTTGCAAAGGCACATGATCTCACATCAAATGCCTATTGGGATCAACACATGAGTACAAGCAGCACACAAAGTCAAAGCCACCATGTTCCTCCTGGTCCTGCATCTTCAGCCACGTCAACCACTGCTGTCCTCCCTGCCCTCTCTCAACCACCCGCCACTCCGACTCTCACCTTCAGCAGTTCCTGCTCATCTGCCCACGGTCAGGTGTCTGTCAAGGAAATGTTTGAGTGTAAGAAGCCATTGTCACAGAGTCACCCCCTTGCCCGGCGTCTGACAGCTGGCTTGTCGGAACTCCTAGCCCGCCAGCTTTTACCATACAAGCTGGTGGAGTCTGAAGCCTTCAAAAAATTAGTAGCTATTGGGACACCGCAGTGGAAGGTACCCGGCCGAATTTTTTTTCCACAAAAGGCAGTCCCCAACCTGTACTCTATTGTGGAAAAGGAAGTCATGGCATGTCTTGCACACAGTGTTGGGGCAAGGGTCCATCTGACCACTGATACCTGGCCTGCAAAGCATGGTCAGGGCAGGTATATCACTTACACTGCATATTGGGTAAACCTGCTGACGGCTGACAAGCATGGAATGCGTGGCTCTGCAGCGGAGTTGGAGACACCGCCACGACTTGCAGGCAGGCCTGCTGCCTCCTCCTCGACTCCTACTACTCCATCCTTTTTGCTAACCTCCTCGGCTGAGTCCTCTTCTGCTGCTGTGTCTTTCTCCACATCATCAACTGCACCCCCCCCCCCCCAGCTCCCCAGGGGCTATTCCACATTTCGGATACGACAGTGTCACGCCGTCTTGGGGTTGACTTGCCTGAAAGCAGAGAGTCACACCTGACCAACACTCCTGTCCACCCTGAACGCACAGGTGGATCAGTGTCTGACCCCGCACCAACTGGAGATTGGCAAAGTGGTGTGTGACAACGGAAGCAATCTGTTGGCAGCATTGAATTTGGGCAAGTTGACACATGTGCCGTATGTCCTCGCTTTGTGTGTAAGTACCCAGGCTTTCAGGACGTCTTCAAGCAGGCCAGGAAGGTGTGTGGACAATTCAGGTGTTCCTACACGGCCATGGCGCACTTTTCCGACATTCAGCGGCAAAACAACATGCCAGTGAGGCGCTTGATTTGCGACAGCCCGACACGTTGGAATTTAACAGATTTGCGATAGAACTTCTGGCCTGCCCCGCTTTAAGTGTCCTGTCAAAATGAACCAGGAAAATTACATAGTGGACGCAGAGTCGGGTTTTAATCCATAAAGGGCATAAATCACCTAACATTCCTAAATTGTTTGAAATAACGTGCTTTAAAACATCCAGTGTGTGTTCTGCCCCATTCAACTTCTGGGTCTCCAAATCGTTCACATGGCCTGAGCTTTGCCTTTATGCCTTGGGGGTGCTGGCCTGCCATGCAGCCAGTGTATTGTCTGAACGTGTATTTAGCACGGCAGAGGTCGTCATTACAGACAAATGTAGCCGCCTGTCCATAGCCAACGTGGACAAGCTCACGTTCATTAAAATGAACCAGGCTTGCATCCCACAAGACTTGTCTGTACCTTATGCAATATAGACATTTATACCCGCCTCAACCAAACATTCTTGTAGTCAACTGCACTTATTCTTTGTTTTCTGTTTTTTTTTATTTGTCCCATTATTTTGGGCGCTGCCCCAATTAAAAAAACTAAACAAAAAAAAAATTGTTAGCTACCTCCTCCTCCTTTTCCATCGCTTTTTCCACCTACAACACCACATTCACCGCCTCTCCAACCTCTGACTCCACATCTAACTCCTCCTTCGAGTTGCAGGTTAATATTTCATTTTTTTTTAAAGTAATTTCCCTATCCTCATTTGTTTGCAGGGCACTTGCCATGCTCTTAAGCACATTTTGCTGCCTTTTGCAGCCCTCTAGCCCTTTACAGGACTTTATTACAGCCATTTGAGTGCCGAAAAGATTGGGTCCCCATTGACTTAATGGGGTTAGGTTTCGAGGTAAAGTTCGGATGACGAACCCAAATTTTTTTGTGAAGTTTGGCCAAACCCGTTGAACCCGAATGTCCAGGTGTCCGCTCAACTCTAGTCATGTATGAAGAAATACTATTAACATACCTGGCTTGCAATAAACGTAGGACAAATCCTCCCTGCATATGTAGTTAAAAGTGGCACCTTTCCACAATGCACAGTCAATCAAAGTAAATGATAGAGACATCAAAAGCCTATGATATTTTTAAATGTTTTCCTATTGTTGCCAATTTATAAAAATAATAGTCATCCTAGTACACATGGTCCATTGCAGGACACGTGTAAGGTGCATGGCTTATTACTCGAATAATTAGGGATGACATTATTTTGTCTTTTCATACATTGTGTTCAAACATTTGTGTCCACCCTTATCTTTAAACATATTTGCTTAAGGACTCCAATTTTTCATTAAACAAATTTAATGCAATATGTGTGACACACTCAAAAAGCCCTAAAATTGCAATACACATCATAGCCACTGGGTGGAAACATATATCATAGACATCTCTTAATGGACTAATGTATTTTCTCAACCGTTATAACTATGTAACTATAATATTAAAACATCATGTTTTATTTGAAAAGTTTGTCATCTACTTAATATCACAGGTTGGATGGACCAAAAAAAATTATACAAAATCAAATGTGTCAAAATATTTCTATAATATGTTGAATACACTTTCTGTTCTGTTGGCATTATCTTTATCCAGATACAACATGCAATTCTTGTTTATCTACAATAGGCTTTAAAATTACCTTTTTTACAAAGTAAAAACACATCATTATACTAATTATATTTGTGTCTCTAAAACAGTAAAACATGCTTACAAGGTATCACATAATGTGTTTTCATTTGGAGTAGCGAGTTTTCACATTTATTTGTGATGTAATGTAAAAAAATCTATTTAAGGTTATATAGGTGCACAATGCCTTGAAAAAGAACTCACTCCCAATTGTTTTGTCCTGTTGCATTGCAATTTGCAATTAAAAAGGGTTTTACTTTAGATTTTATGTAATGGACCTGACAAAATATAAATAATAAAAAATGTTATATATATTCACATCTTTGCTGTGAAATCCGTAAACAACATTTGCACTAACCAATATCCGTCCAACGATTCTTAATTAGATGAATAAGGTCCTCCAATATGTAATCAAATTGTTGCCGGATATGTCTCATAAATGGAATATAAATACTTCTGTTCTGAAAGGCCCATGAGCCTGAAACACTACTAAGCAAGTAGAGAGGAGCGAATCAAAGCTGACAAAGTGGAATTCGATCCAAATTTGATCAAAAATTTGAATCGCACCAATGCCGAATTTCCTCATGCTTCGTGGTAACAAAATCACAATCTTTTTCCAAAAATGGCTGCTGCACATGTGAGGAGATGGAGAAAGGAACTCTGTGAAGGCAGGATAACCCATAATGCCATGAATGCAGCCAATCAGCAGTCAGCCAGCCCTGTGATGTCACAGCCCTATAAATATCATTAGCCATCTTAGATTCTGCCATTTACCAGTGTACTTAGTGCAGGGAGAGATCTCTGCAGGCGCTAGGGACAGTGATAGGAAAAACTTGATTGTGGTGAAAAAAATATTTATAAGTTCAAGGAAAGGATAGGGAGGAATCGTTCCACAGCATTTATGTAGAACATTGTTATGTAGGGGAGGTTACAGACTGGGTAATAGGAACAATCCTATTACACCTTGGCGCACTGACTGGGGATCCAGATTGCCATTATACAGCTCTGTCATTCCAGCAAACCGTTCTTGTTATTGGGGTGCAAGTGCTTTTTGATACAGTAATTAACATGGTTTATTACAAGGAAATATTTCTAAAGTATATCTTATTTGCCCTTGTGCGATACAGTGATATATTCTAAAGCCCTGTTTTGCCATGTATTAGTGATGAAACAAAAACATATTCGCCGTTCAGCTTTGCACTTATCTGTTGAAAAGCCTTTTGTGCCGTGTAAAAGTTTAAAAAAAATTAGGGCCTAATTGCCGTTCAGCGGTGCAGTGATATATTCTAAAGCCCTGTTTACCATGTATTGGTGGCGAAACAAAAATGTATTCGCCATTCAGCATTGCACTTATCTGTTGAAAAGCCTTTTGTGTTCTGTAAAAGTAGAAAAAAATTAGGGCCTAATTGCCGTTCAGCAGTGCAGTGATATATTCTAAAGCCCAGCTTGCCGTGTATTATGGCGAAATAAAAATGTATTCGCCATTCAGCATTGCATTTATCTGTTGAAAAGCCTTTTGTGTTGTGCAAAAGTAGAAAAGAATGAGGGCCTAATTGCCGTACAGCGGTGCAGTGATTTTTTCTAAAGCACAGTTTGCCTTGTATTAGTGGCGAAATAAAAATATATTCACCATTCATTGTTGCACTTATCTGTTGAAAAGACTTTTGTGTTGTGTAAAAGTAGGGAAAAAATTAGGGCCTAATTGCTATTCAGCGGTGCAGTGATATATTCTAAAGCCCTGTTTGCCATGTATTAGTGGTGAAACAAAAAAATATTCGCCGTTCAGCGATGCACTTATCTGTTGAAAAGCCTTTTGTGTTGTGTAAAAGTAGAAAAAAAATTAGGGCCTAATCAGCGTTCATCGGTGCAGTGATTTTTTCTAAAGCACAGTTTGCCTTGTATTAGTGGCGAAATAAAAATATATTCACCATTCATTGTTGCACTTATCTGTTGAAAAGACTTTTGTGTTGTGTAAAAGTAGGAAAAAAATGAGGGCCTAATTGCTATTCAGCGGTGCAGTGATATATTCTAAAGCCCAGTTTGCTGACCGAGTGAAGGCGGATGCTCAACAGACAGGATCCATTTTTTGTGGGTTATTGTTCTGATGGATTAGAGGAAGGGCAAAATAATCAGTGACGTCAACACAAAATTACTGCTGATACCCTCTCCACTCTGTTGGGGGGCTCTACTTGTATAAGCGTTTAATAGAACAGGTTCTGTATACAAAATCATTGTTTAAAATATATTGCACAACTAGAGTACAAACCTGACAAACAAAGCCATCCACCAACACTCACAGACTAGGTAAAGGCTTGTTAATATCTGTGTTGGAGGCTTAGTCCGGGACCTCCATTGCTGATTTTATCAAAATTTGTCCAGAGAAAACGGGATCCTGAACGGAAACAGAATAGATTCCATTTTAGAGCAATGGAAATATATACAGTGGCATGCAGACATTTTGGTATTCCTGGGCAAAATTACTGTTAAGGTGAACGGTTAAGTAAGTTAAAGATGAAATGATCTCCAAAAGACATACAGTTAAAGATGAAACACACTTTTCAACACTTTTGGTTTTGGTTCTGAGAACCAAAGGAGATTTAAGCACGTTCAGATAACTTTGAATGAGGTCTTTGACCTCAAATGACCTGTTAATGTTAAGGCTTGCCCGCAATTATCGCTAGGAAAGGCGCACCTAGGTTTTTGAGGAGGAAAATAAGAAAAAAATATTTTGAACCAGAAGGTGTGCTTTTGGTGAGTTTTGAACTGATGGTGGTCTGTGGATGACACTATTATGGGGGATCTGTGGATGACGCACTGTTATGGGGGATCTGTGGATGATGCACTGTTATGGGGGATCTGTGGATGACACTGTTATGGGGATCTGTGGATGACTAACTGTTATGGGGGCATCTGTGGATGACACACTGTTATGGGAGATCTATGGATGACACTGTTACGGGGATCTGTGGATGACACTGTTAGGGGGGCATCTGTGGATGACATTGTTATGGAGGATCTGTGGATGACATTGTTATGGGGATCTGTGGATGATACTGTTATGGGTTTATCTGTGGATGACACTGTTTGTGGGGGTTCTGTGGATGACACATATATAGCATGTTATCCCTGTGTAAATAGTTAACCCCAATACACCTGGCCTGCACACAGCAATGTTCAGATATAAAGTGTAGTCATCATGTAGTCCTAATTAAAGTAGTGCAATCATCTGCAGTAGTACTTACTATCAAACTACTGTAGCAGGCAGGCAGGCTGGCAGCCTAACGTCACTTGCTCCGTCACGCGTCTGCTTCTGCTGCTTCACTAACACTGGGTTCAGACCTGAGCGTTTTGAAGCCTAGCGTTTTTAGGGCGTTCAAGACTGGCGTTTAGGCGCGTTTTTTTCAAGCGTTTTGGTAAATAGTGTAGGCGCGTTTGACGCGCGTTTATGTGATTGACTGCATAGTGGGCCAATGACCAAACAGCCCTCGCTATATATAGTTTGGCCAATCTGAGTGCTTTTGAGGTGTGAAATTCCATGGTGGCTGATCTAGTGTGTGCTTAGGAAACATGGACTGCTACCGGAGGCGACATGTTGCAGTGCTTGTGACTGCAATCCAACTTGAGTGTTTGAGGAGAAGGAGGGACAGCAGGCGACGGTTCTGGGTCCATCCGGTCATTGCCCAGCGGCAGGAGAGGGGCCAGTTCTGGGCTCTCTACCAGAACCTACGTGCCCATGAGGACCAGTTTTTTGGCTACATGAGAATGTCCATCCCCAGGTTAGTATGTATACGTGATTTGGGTAGTATGTGTTTTTTTAAGCATAGCGTTTAGTAATGTTGAAATTTTTATTTGTCTGAATTTGTATCGTCTCCAGCTTTGACGAGCTCCTGGGGCTGTTGGAGAGTCGTTTGATGCACCAGGACACCTTCATGCGGGACAGCATTCCACCTGTTGAAAGACTGGTCCTAACTTTGAGGTAAGTAGTATATAAATCAGGCCCTTCACAAACATGTCTATTGTGTTGCGACTGTATATGAGTGTTTTTGAATTTTAGTAGTCGTGTTGTTTCTGCGGTATGCTTGTTACCATAAATATTCAGCACATGCATCATGTAGCCACCTTTGCAAGGTGTAACCCTTCCCATAAAAAAAAGACTCCAAACATATAGTTATTTAGTTTTTTATGTTTGGGGCAATAAAGAAACTCAGTACGTTCCCCAACATGTTTAAACGGAGTACACTAAACTGCACATAACATTTGTGCAAAATGCAAACAAAATATGATAATCCTTTTAACAGAATATAACTAAAGTAGTTGGCACTTCAACTACCGGCACTTTAAATCGCAGTACCATTTCTCACAGGTCCTCATAATCTGTGCCGGTTGTTTCTGGTTCGGATCCCGCCTTGTTTGAGTAGTTTGCCGCGTTTGAAGCTCGGCATTGGCCTGTGTGCTGGTGGTGGTGCTTGTGGAGGTGGTCAGGCCATACTGGTGGCCATAATGTGGACCATCTTGGGGGCCATGTTGGTCGTAATGTTGGCCATAGTATTGGCCATATTGTTGCACAGGTTCCGATGGTTGACTATACTGTGGAGCATATTGGGATCCCTGTGGAGCATACTGCTGTGGATATAGTTGCCCATATGTAGTGGGATGTGTTGGCCCATGTTGGCTAAATTGTGGACCATGTTGGTGGCCATATTGTTGGCCATACTGGGGGTCCTGCCTAGGGGCCTGCATAGTAGGCTGCATCGGAGCCGGAATCGGATGCTACCTAGGAGCCGGAATCGGATGCTGCTTTGGAGCCGGAATCGGATGCTGCCTAGGAGCCGGGAGAGGAGGCTGCATAGGAGCCGGCATAGGGGCATGCATGGAAGCAATTTTTGAAGTCACTTTGGTGGTCATTTCAGTGGCCACTTCTGTAGCCATTTCAGTTGCCACTTGTTGGGCGAGCTTTGTGGCCTGGTGTGGGGACAGCTGCGGGGCCTGATGTTGTGCCATTACAGGTTCAAGCTGTGTGGCCAGTTGTGTGGCCAGTTGTGTGGCCAGTTGTGTGGCCTGCTGTGTGGCCTGCTGGGGGCCCGGCTGGGTTTCCTGGAACGGTATAGCAAAAGTGTCCAGCGTTCGGGTCAGCATCTCTTGGACTTTGGTGAGTTGCGGTCTGGGCACATTTTGCATTCGGTCCTCCAGACTGAGAAGAAAATGCCCGTGACTGGACATTTTTGGAACGGGATGTGCCAGGGCATCCAGGCTGGCTATCAGTCGGTCCTCATGCCGTTCAACTCTCCTCCTTTTGGCCCTTTGCTGGCGAGTGGCTTCTGGCACAGATGGGCCTGGCTGTGTGGGGCTTGTAAGCGGCGGAGGGCCCTCTGTCCCTGGTGGACTGGTTGCCTCAGTAGATGGGCCTGGCTCGCTGTCCCGAGTGTGGCCAGAGTCATCTTCCGCCTCATCTGCAGCCTGACTATGTTCCCAGCTACTCTCTGTGCTGGTAACGAGAAAAATATAGTTAAGTATGTTCCCCATATCAATGTGAATATATGTGACGTTATGTCATGCCTGTCATGCCACATCCTCTCCCCAATGTGTAGCACAGTGTCTAACCTCCTCATTTCAGTGCAGGGAATCAAGAAGGCCATTTGCTCTGCATGCACATAACAAGAGCGTGTGGGTGATGAGCCGCTCCTCTGCTCCCTCTTTAGGCGGCGATGCCGTATGAAAGCGTCCTTGAGACTTTTCGATTTTTTTTTTATAGTGTTGACTAAAAAACAAAAACAATACGTTCATTTAAAATATATATTTTTCTCATTTCAGGTACTTAGGTACAGGCCAGTCTTTGGCCAGTCTACATTATGCGTTTATGGTAGGGAAATCCACTGCAAGTATGATCATCCGTGAAACCTGCGTGGCAATATGGGATGCGCTTCATGCAGCAGTGATGGCCCAACCGCATAAGGAGCAGTGGAAGGAAATCGCGGATGTCTTCCAGAAAACCTGCCAATTCCCCAACTGTGCCGGAGCTATAGATGGCAAACATATCCGCATAAAGAAGCCTGTTCGAAGTGGCAGCCAATATTATAATTATAAAAAATATTTTTCTTTCGTCCTATTTGCGATGTGTGATGCCAACTATAGCTTCCGGTACATAGATGTGGGCTCATATGGCAGTAGGTCAGACTCTGCAGTCTTTGCCCATTCGGAATTTGGCAAAATGCTACAGGACAAGGCTCTGGATCTCCCTGACCACACCACACTGCCTGGCACCACTTCACCAGCGATGCCCTTTGTTTTTGTTGCCGACGAGGCCTTTGCGCTGGGCGAAAACCTGATAAGGCCGTATTCCAGCAGGGGACTTTCTCTAGCAAGGCGAGTCTTCAATTATCGGCTGACTAGAGCGCGCAGGGTTGTGGAGTGCGCTTTTGGCATACTCGCCAACAAATGGCGCTTTCTCCACACACCCATTCACCTCAAATTGGAGACTGCCATATCGGCCGTTAAGGCAGCCTGCGTACTCCATAATTTTGTGCGGGCAAGAGACGGCTATAATTTCGATGATTCCCTCAGCCATTCCCTGCAGAGTCATCATCCCAGTGTTGTGCGTGGCCACAGACAAGGTGCAGCAGTGCGGGAGCAGTTTACCGCATATTTTATGTCGCCACATGGGGCGTTACCTTGGCAGTTGGAAGCCATTTAAATATGCTTGAGTTACTTTGTTTATGTTAATTAGCGTCATAAGTAACATTTTCTTTATTGTTTGCTGATAATTGCCTAATTAAAATTTTCTGTTGGAGCCATTTTGTCTCAACATGTTTTATAATATATTATGGCCCGTGGAGAGTCCCCTTTAGGAGGCAATATTACAATTACGTGTGGTAACAAGCAAATGGTGGGCGAAATTAGGTCACACAATTTTGTTGCAAAGACTCGGCCATTAGATTCATTCCTAATGAGGGAGCAATTAATGTGGCCATTCATGTGGCTATAAATGCGAATCTACCAAAAAAATATCGCCGCCGAAACGCTGCCCTCCAGCTGATTCGAAATCACAACAACTACCATGCTAACTGTGTGTGAAGCTATGGCAGAGCATGATGACAGTAGCATGTATGAAAGGGCTGGAGGGCCGAGATTCGACTGCCCTGACGTATACACAACAGAAATGTGTTCATAAATACATAGGCCACTATCAGTCATATTGGATTACATACGTCACCTCACTAGCAAGTTACAATTCCGCATAACAAGGCCACAATTAGAGCAACTTCTCTACATTGCCTATCATTAGCTTACATACACTGCGCATAAAAACACTATTCAGCTGAACCATTTCTACTTGATTGATAGTACTGGCCCATTGCACTGACCCATAATGTGCGCAAGGGCAAATACGAACTGGCCACATAACAACTGACACATCCCACATACAACTCCTACACAGACCTCACTAGAAGGGAGGCATAACATGTAGGAGGAGAAACGAACCATTCTGAAAGCCCCCACAGTTTGTGCCGTTTGCTAGCATAATTACACCTATAAAACCGGTGACACACAGCAGCAGGCAATTACTACAGGCCAGAGGGTACTGTATCCAAATTGTTATGTGCCCATGAGGCAAGGCTAACTAGACAAATTGAGTGGCCATATACTATAAGAAGTGTGGTGATTGTGCGGCCCTGTAGGTGATGGCAAAAATACAGCTACATGCATACCTGCAAGGCTCCAGCAAGTACAAGACAGGCCACCATTTGTGTAGGTGCAGTTGGACATCACCTCAAGCCGTGCTGCAAGAGATGGCCTGAGCTATTACATATAATATTTTGGACACCAGTGCACACTAGATTTTGAGGTCAGAAAGTAAATCACACATACCTTTGCCTTGTCGGACACTTTTGTTAAACTGCGGCCACTCTGGCCACATGGACTTGCAAATGTCCTCCCAGGCTTGCAGTCGGACCCTGCGGTTTTTATAATGGGGGTCTTGGGTGTCATATAGGCACCGTTTGGCCTGCACCAGCCTGATAATGTTTTCTGAATCACAGGCCTCCTCCATGGCTGCTCTCCAGCTAAACTCTGTGTGCTTTGCACCTGTTGTTTTGGCCTTTCCAGCATGTTGCAAACTTGCGTCCATAGGCGCGTTTTACGCTGCACAAACGCCCGAACAACACGCCTATCGCGTTTCCCATTGAAGTCTATTGGCACCAAACGCTCGAAAAACGCCCTAATTAACGCGAACATACTTGCTTATGCGTCGGACGTTTTTAGGCGCCTTCGAACGCGCATAAAAACGCGCAAGTGTGAACCACCCCCATTGGAATGCATGGTTCCTGTACTGTTGTGCGTTTTTATGCGCGTTCGAACGCGGCGTTTTATGCGAAAGTGTGAACTGAGTGTAATGAAGTGGTTACGCTGCGGGAATTGTATCTTGTATGCCATACCTTAATCTAAGTGCAACTGCATGGGCCCTGGAAACAGTGTGACTTTATTTTAGGATATGCACTGCTAGATATATTGTATGGCCCTTTTTACCGTGGGTAGATGGGGGATTCTTTGTGCTGCTGCATACAATCAACATTTTGCTGCTTTTTAAATGTGATGTATTTATATATTGTCATGTTGCTATAAATAAAAATATGTTCATTATTAAAATATGTGTAGTAAATACTACTGCAGAGGATTGCGCTACTTTAATTAGGATTACATGATGACTACACTTTATATATAAACATTGCTGTAAGGGGCCCGGTGTAACAGAGTACAGTGACAGCCCCTCCTCCCTCCCCGCTGATATATCGCAGGTCGGGCTGTGCAGCATAGCGGCTGGCGATGTATCAGTGTCAGCAAAGTAAAAATGGCAGTGTTCGCTTTATAAGACTGACTTCTATTTTCCCACCACTTTTTTTTTTTTTTTTTTTGGGGGGGGGGGGGGAGTATGTCTTATAAAGCGAAAAATATGGTATATATATTTTTTTCTGATTAATACACTCCCCCCCTCTAAAAAAAAAAATATCACAATGTGAAAATTGCTATTTTTTATCTTTCCCTCTAATACCCCAAAATGGTATCTAAGGCCTCATGCACAAGACCGTTGTTTGATTCTGTTTTTCATGATTTTCTGCAGACCCATTGGTTTTCAATGGGTCCATGGAAAACTCGGCAAATGCACCGTTTGTCCTCCGCGTCCGTCGTCCGTGATTCCAGTCCGTCTAAAAAATATAACCTGTCCTATTCTTGTCCGTGAAAAACGGTTCATGGACCCATTCAAGTCAATGGGACCGTGAAAAAATGCAGATGGCCATCCGTGTGTCATCCGCGTTCCGCGTCCGTTTTTTTTGCGGATCCCTTGGCAGGCACTTGGCAAAAATTGTCAGCCTGTATTTTGGTAAAATCTTTTGGGTCATGTCCGCTAAAAAAAACGGAAGACACACGGAAACACAACGGAAGGCAAAAAAGGACACGGATCACTGAACACCGGAACCCCTTTTTGCGGACAACATAAAAAAACGGTCGTGTGCATGAGGCCTAACAAAAACTACAACTAATCCTGCAAATTATTTAATTATGTCATGGTGTTAAAAATGCAATAGTGTCCTCTGTTGTTAAAAAGATTTTCTACAAAAATCTACAATAAAAAAGTGACATTTTTGGAAGGATTTTTCCTATTTTAACTTGACTGTTTGGAGGTTAATGCATTTAAGAAGTCAGACACTGATGTTGGATGAGAAGGCTTGGTTCACAATCTGTCCACACTTAAAGCCAGTCAAGTTCTTCCATTCCAAACTTACCCAACCATGACTTAATAATTTTTGCATTGTTCCCTGTGGTATAGGCATAGGCTTGTTATAACAGAAAAGGGTATTCCACAAATATTGAAAGCATACAGTACATTTCTAAAAAAATGTCTTGGCATACAGACATAATGTCACCTAGAATATGTTGGTTTCCCTAGCTAAGATGTCACTGTGCAGGATACAGTTAATATCTTCCCATTTGCATATCAATTAGAGATGAGTAGAGTTGAGCGAACACCTGGAAGTTCGAGTTCTCCGGGTTAGCCGAACTTCGTTGCAAAGTTCGAGTTCGGGACCCGAACTTGACCCCGAACCCGAACCCCATTGAAGTAAATGGGGATCCGAACTTTGGGGCACTAAAATGGCTATAAAAGAGTCATGGAAAGGGCTAGAGGGCTGCAAAAGGCAGCAAAATGTGGGTAAGAGCATGACAAATGCCCCTGCATTTTTTATAAAATAAAACAAAGAGAAAGTGCGCTGGAGTATAACAATGGCTGTGTGAGACCGGTATACATGTCTATTCTGCACAAAGTACGGACAATTCCTGTGGAATCCATGCCTGGTTCATTTTAATGAACGTGAGCCTATCCACATTGGCTGTGGCCAGGCAGCTGCGCTTGACCTTGATTCCATGAGAGGTCAAGGACCTCATTGTCCTCCACATCATCTTCCACCCAGTCTTCACCCCTGCGCTCCTTGGTGGTTTGAAAACTGCAGAAAGCTGCAGCAGTTGGCACTTGTTTTTCGTCATCATTACAGACATGCTGGGGTGGTCTTCCCATGTCCCCATCCTCAAACATAAGTGGTTGGGCACCGGTGCACTCAATTTCTTCCACTTCTGGGGCAGGGCTAGGTGGATGGCCCTGGGAAACCCTGCCAGCAGACTCATCAAAAAGCATAAGAGACTGCTGCATGACTTGGGGCTCAGACTGCTTGGCTGATTTGCAAGGGACTGAGGTGCTAGATAGATGCCCATGGCCTGCAGGTGCCAACTCTGAGCTTTAAGCCATGGACCGGGAGGGAGACAATGTTAAGGTACTGGAGGCACTGTCAGCCACCCAATCTACTAGCGACTGTACTTGCTCTGGCCTCACCATTTATAGAGCGGCATTCGGGCCTACTAAATAACGCTGAAGGCTATGTCGTCTACGCGCACCTGGGGAAGGTGTTTCATTTGGGCGTGTAGCTGGCATAGATCTACCACGTCCTATCCCTGCAACAGGAGTTCCACCAACACCAGCAGCACCATGACTAGGACCACGTACCTTATTTGACGTTCTCATTATTTGCGTTCACCCACCAAACTAACAGATGGTTTATCTAAGGTGACAATTTAACTGCCAATAGTCAACGATTAAGTTCACTAACAGTAAGTCAGTGCCAGTGTCATAAATAGAATACATTTCTTTATGTCACACAGTGTAACGGAGCAATTCAATACAATTACCGTACCTAACTATCACAAAAAATTTGAATTTTCCAACCATCAATGTAACAGCTGAATTTAACAGTTTAATTGGACTGTCAGAAACGCAGCATGGGATCCAAATTTGCTATCTAGCACAAAAACTGTGTTTTCTGCAAACACATATGAAAATGCAGTATGTTACGGTTTTATTGGAATATCAGTAATGCAGCGTAGACCACTAATGTGCTATCTAGCAAAAAAACTGTGTTTTTTTAAAAACAATTATGTAAATACAAATGCGGTATTTTACGGTTTTATTGGAATATCAGAAATGCAGCGTAGGACGCAAATTTTCCATCTAGCACAAAAACAGTGTTTATTTATAGTAGCAATGTAACTGCAGTATTTAACGGTTTTATTGGAATGTCAGAAATGCAATGTAGAACGCAAATTTACTATCTAGCACAAATAGTGTGGTTTTTTTTATAGCACCAATGTAAATGCAGTATGTAATAGTTTAATTGGACTATCAGAAATGCAGTGTAGCATGCAAATTTGCTATCTGGCACAAAAAAAATGTGCTTTTTTGTTATAGCAGCAAGGTAACTGCAGTATTTAATGGTTTTATTGGACTGTTAGATATGCAGTGCCTGTGGCAGACAGATAAAAAATCGCTTTAGGTCACAAAAATATGTGAGACTGTATTGCAGACTGTATTACAGACAGTAATTGAATAATTTTCACTGCCAGGTATACACTACAGGCCGCAGGGGTTCTTGACCGGCCGCAAAAGGGAATTTGTCCTCCACTGAGCTACCAGAACACAATTAAAGTAATGTCCCTGGCACACATGCAGTACACATGCAGTTGCAAGTGCATTGCCCACCGAACTAGCAGATAGATTAAAAGTTATCTTTTAGTGTCACTGGGCTTAGGGCTGGGTACAAATATGTAGCATAGCACCCTCAATAATCGCTGTAGTTTGAAGATTGAACAACACCAAGTACACCAGAATTATTCCCTAACCTCTCCCTCGCAGCAGCAGCATCCTATCCCTACACTGAGAAGAGCAGAGTCACATGCGGCGCTACGTGACTCCAGCCTATATAGAGGCTGGGTCATATGCTGCACTTGGCCAATTAAGGCCATGCCATTAGTAGGCATGGCTGTGATGGCTTTTAAGGGCAGACTAGTGAAGCGCTTGTTGATTGGCTGCTCTGCAGCCTTTGAAAAAGCTCCAAGAAATCGCCGAACACTGAACCCAAACTTTTCCGGAAATTTTCGGGTCCGGGTGCCAAAATCCCTAAAGTTCGATACGAACCCAAACTTTACAGTTTGGGCTACCACAACCCTAGAGATGAGCGAATCCAAGCTGACAAAGTGGAATTCAATCCGAATTTCAGGAAAAATTTGCTTTCCTTGCGCTTCATGGTAAAGAATAGCATTTTTTTCTAAAATGGCTGCTACACGTTTGAGGACATGGGACAAGGAACTCTGGGAAGGCAGGATCACCCATACTGCCATGCATGCAGCCAATCATCAGCCTTAGATTCTGCCATTCACCTGCGTGCTTAGTGCAGGGAGAGATGTGTCTGTAGGGGCTAGGGACAGTGATAGAAAAGATTTGATTGTGGTGAAAAAAAAATGATTTTCAAGTGCAGGGAAACATTACTTAAGGTGTAGGGAAAGGATTGGGAGGAATCATTCCACCAGCACTTCTGTTGAATAGGGTTCAGTCGAGGAGGTGACAACCTGAGTAATAGGATTAATCCGATTACATCTTGCTGCACTGCCTGGGGATCCAAATTGCCATTATACAGCTCTTTAATTCCAGCAAACCTGTCTTATTAGGGTGCAAGTGCTGTTTGATACAGGCATTAACAGGGTTTATTACAAGGAAATATTTCTATGTTTTATTTGACCTTGTGCGATGCAGTTATATGTTCCAAAGCATTTTTTGGTTTGTATTAGTGGGAAAAAGGGTTTATTAGCTGTTGTGTGGTGAAGGGCGGAAATTACAGCCCTTTTTGTCGTGTATTAGTGACAAAAGTAAAATATATTTGCCCCTCAGTAGTGCAGTTATCTGTTTTAAAGCCCTTTTTTCCATTCATTAGTGGAAAAAGAAAAATATCTTTGCCGCTCAGCGGTGCAGTGATATATTCGGAAGCCCTGTTTGCCGTGTATTAGGGGCGAAATAAAAATATATTTGCCGTCCAGCGTTGCATATATCTGTTGAAAAGCCTGTTGTGTAAAAGTAAAAAAAATAAATAGGGCCTGATTGACATTCTGCGGTGCAGTGATTTATTCTGAAGCCCTGTTTGCAGCGTATTAATGGCGAAAAAATATTTATATTCGCCGCCCAGCATTGTACTTCTCTGTTGAAAAGCCTGTTGTGTAAAAATATAACAAAATTTGGGCCTAATTCACGTTCTGCTGTGCAGTGATATATTCTGAAGCCCTGTTTGCTATGCAATAGTGGCAAAATAAAAATATATTTGCGGTCCAGCGTTGCATATATCTGTTGAAAAGCCTGTCGTGTAAAAGTAGAATACAATTTGGGCCAAATTGGCGTTCTGCGGTTCATTGATATATTGGGAATCCCAGTTTGCCATGTATTAGTGGCGAAATAAAAAAATATTTCATCTTACATTGGATTATTTTATGTAACAATATGTCATACAGAGAAGTGCCAGGCCCTGCACAGCCGAGTGCCAGAGATGTAAATGTTTCTGGCGCAGGCAGAGGTCAAAGCAGATTAAGTGGGCGTGGCAGCAGGGGTCGCAGCGAGAGGCCTGAGCTCCCGGTGTAACCTAGTGGTCATGTCTTGACGAGCAACCCAGTGGTTCTTAAATGGTTGACTCAGTCATCCACTTAGTCCCAAGTGACATCAGACACCCCCAGCCAAGAGTCGGTGGGTTCCACTGACACGACGGTTAGTTGGCATGGCCCGGGAGCAGGCCCTGTGCCGTCACCTGTCCTCAACCTGCCTTTGTCCTTTTCTGTTCCCTCAGCCAGAGAAGTATTATATGCTGTGGGCTCGGACCACTTTTCAGCGAGGACGAGCTACTAGAGGACAGTCAGCAGCTACTACCAATGCAAGATTTGGAGGAGACATCACAGGGGCCCTCCAGCATACGACATGTGCAGGGCACGGCGATGTCACGCTGTTCTGCACCTCATTTCCCTGGGAGAACAGAGTCACACAGGAGAGGAACTGTTCCGTGTCCACGCCAAATCGGAACCATGGTGACCGACAACGGGAAGAACATTGTGTCGGCGCTGCGTCAAGGAGGGCTGAGCCATTCACCCTGCATCGCAAACGTGTTCAATCTGGTTGTCAAGCGGTTCCTGAAGTCTTCCACCCAGCTGCAAGACATCCTAAAAATAGTCAGGAAACTTTGCATGTACTTCAGCCACTTATACACTGCAAAGCACACCCTCCTTGAGCTGCAGAGGCAGAACTGCATCCCCCAACATAGACTGATATACGACATTTCCACCAGTTGGAATTCCACCCTCCATTTGTTAGACCGACTATACGAACAGAGAAAGGCAATAAACAATTTCTTAATGATCCAAGCGGACAGGAGTACTCCCCTGTGTAACTTTGATGTCAGCCAGTGGCAGCTCATGCGTGACACCTGTCATTTGCTCAGGCCCTTTGAGGATGCCACATTATTTGTCAGTCGCCAGGACTACGGGATGAACAATGTCATTCCACTGCTTCATGTCCTGGAACAGATGCTGGTAAATCTGGATGGTCAGGAGACTGGAGACAAGGCACCTAGATCTCACGGCCACATGAGCCATGTGGGGGTTGAACTGGAGGAGGAGGAGCACATTGGAGCACAAGCAATCTGTAGAGAAGCAGGTTGTTTTTCTACACATGTGACAGGAGAGGAGGAGCAGGAGCAGCCAGAGGAGCTCAGGGCGATGAACAAGACGAGACACAGGACCCAGACACACCGTGGCAGTATGCAGTGGAGATGAAAGCAGAGAGTCCCTCCGAGTCACTTGCACAAATGGCCCGCTGCATGCTCACTTGCTTGCATAGTGGCATCCAAATTGTCACCATTGTGCAGAATGATTACTTCTGGTGATTACTTCTAATGTTGCTGCTGCCACCTAAACACTCTGTCGTCATGCCACTCTGTGGCCTCCTCCTGATGCTGCTGCTGCTGCCGCCTCCTCCAGACTCTGTCATTGTGCCTTTCTGTGACCTCTTGATGTTGCCGCTGCCACCTCCAGACTATGTCATTGTGCCACTCTTTGGCTTCCTGATGTTGCTGCTGCCACCTCCACACTCTGTCATTGTGCCGCCAACTCCAGTCCACACACTGTCATTGTGTCACTTTGTGACCTCCTGATGATGCTGTGGCCACCTCCACACTTTGTGATTGTGCCACCCTGTGGCCTCCTCCTGATGCTGATGCCGCCACCTCCACACTCTGTCATTGTGCCACTCTGTGGCCTCCTCATGCTGCTGTCACCTCCACACTTTGTCATTGTGCCACCCTGTGGCCTTCTCCTGATGCTGCTGCCGCCACGTCAACACTTTATCATTATGCCACTCTGTGGCCTCCTCATGCTGCTGCCACCTCCACACTTTTTCATTGTGCCACTCTGTGGCCTCCTGATGCTGCTGCCACCTCCATCCTCTGCCATTGTGCCACTCTGTGGCCTCCTGATGCTGCCACCACCTCCAGACTCTGTCATTGTGCCACTCTGTGGCCTACTCATGCTGCTGCCAACTCCACACGTCATTGTGCCGCCTTGTGGCCTCCTCCTGATGCTGCTGCCGCCACCTCCATTCTCTGTCATTATGTCACTCTCTGGCTTCCTCATGCTGCTGCCACCTCCACATTTTTTCATTGTGCCACTCTGTGACTTTCTGATGCTGCCGCCACCTCCATCCTCCATTGTGCCTTTTTGTGGCCTCCTGATGTTGCTGCTGCCATCTCCACACTCTGTCATTGTGCCAATCTGCAACCTCCTGAGGCTGCCGGAACCTCCAGACTCTGTCATTGTGCCACTCTGTGATCTCCTGATGCTGCCACCACCTCCACACTTTGTTATTGTGCCACTCTGTGGCATCCTGATGTTGCTGCTACAACCTACTCGCTCTGTCATTGTGCCACTCTGCGACCTCCTGGTGCTGCTCTCACCACTGCCAGACTCTGTCATTGTGCCACTCTGTGGCCTCCTGATGTTGCTGATGCTACCTCCACACTCTGTCATTGTGCCACTCTGTGACCTTCTGATGCTGCCACCACCTCCAGACTCTGTCATTGTGCCACCCTGTGGCCTCCTGATGATGCTGCCCCCTCCGCAATCTCTCATCGTCGTGCCACTCTGTGGCCTTCTCATGCTGCTGCCACCTCATCACTATGTCATAGGGCCACTCTGTGGACTTTTCATGCTGTTCCCACCCTCCCCACTTCATGATTAGTTTGCCTTTTTGGCTTGGTTGACATCATCTTTTATTTGACCCTTTTTCTGATCTATCAGAAAGAAGGAGAAATGAGACGCATAAAGAATAATCTCTGTGTAGCAGCTGTAAGGCCTTTATGGTCCCATCAGAATTGGCTTGTGATTTGGTAGCCAAAAGCAGGAGTGGGTATAAAACACAGAAGACATGCAAATATTTCATTCACGTGTCATCTCTGTTTTGGATCCACTCCAGTTTTTTTTTTTGCATTAGCAATACTGATCAATTACTGACGAAATGCTGATCGAGCGTGTCACGGTCCCTCCCATGACAGAGGTGAGAAGATCAGAGAGACGGGCGGCACGTGAGGGTATCTGACAGTCTCTCTGTTTTCTTCTTGCAGAGTTGTTGTTTGGTAATGACCACACCTCTTGCCAGTTACAGCTTGTAAGTCTTTACTGAGGCCCTATTTAGTTCTGACTCACACTGCTTACTATGCGGTTGATATTTCCTGCTGGAGTTGGTTGAGCCGGTGTGTTGGTCCTTTAGATCTCCTGCTTCTCCATTCTGATTTAAGCTAAGTGCATTTTTTTTTACATTTTGTTGTTCACTTGTGTTAGTTGCTTTCTAGGCCTCAGGGAGAAGCAGGTTCCTCCATCTGGGAAGGAACCAGTAGTCTCATTCCCTGCCACCACTCCTAGGGCTTTCCAGGGTCTCCAGGGCTAAGGTTCCGGTGTATGAGTGTTCCCACCTTTAGGGTCTACTCATATTGGCAGGAGTCAGGGAGAGGTCTAGGGATTTGTAGAAGGTCACCATCCCCCTCCCTTAGCTTTGAGGCCTAGACTCCTGTCTACTTCCTTCTGTGTGTGTTCTGGTGTTTTCTTATCCCCTATACCTGTGACAGAGTGAAGGCAAATGCTCAACAGACAGGATCTGTTTTTTGGGGGGTTATTGTTCTAAGGGATCAGAGGAAGGTCAAAATAATCTGTGACATCAACTCAAACTTACTGCTGACACCCTCTCGACTTTATCAGGCGGGCTCTACTTTTATAAGAGTTTAATAAAACACTTTCTGTTTAAATATATGACAACAGTGTAAAAGGAGTGCACTTCTTCTTGATTCTAACATTAACCTGTAAGACCTGTTCATACTTGAGTTACTTGGTCAGTTTTGGTATCCATAAGCCACCAAATACTGCTGTCCGTTTTGTAAATGACTATGAGGTTTTAGTAAATCATGGTAAGATTAAGTTTCAATGAGGGTTTGTGCTGGTTGAAGGCAATGGTCTTGGGGAAGCTGAAGCTCTACTTTCAAACAAAACCAAAGAGATATACAGTAAATGGCAGTTGATATGGCTATTAATGAAACATAAGATCAAATCTGGGCATTCACTTTCATTTTCCTCATTGATTTTACTGTGACTTTAAGGCCATGAGCCATGAAGAACATTGAATACATAGAAGTTTTAAGGGGTTTTCATAATAAACATTCTGACTCTCAACCCCCCAACTGATTAGCTGTTTGAAGGGGCCGTGGCAATCCTGTGAGCAATTTATTCTCTTTAGTGTTTCTCAGTCTATTGACAATTGAATGAGACAAACCTGTAGTGCTCTGCACTGCCATTATTAAATATACTGCATGCTGGTAGAAAGGCCAAGGACAACACTCAATAAGATACAGAGCTTGTGTGGGCACTGCAATTACTTAACAGCTGATGGTAATGAGAGTAACACTCTAACCAATCTGATATTGATGGCTTTTCCTAAGGATAGGCTATCAGTATATTGATCTGGGAAACCCCTTTAAGGTGTTGATATTGCTGTGCTTTTAACATTTATATGAAAAAATAATGTTGTCTGAGTGACTATGTCCGCACTTATTGCTACTAACCATCATATATTAAAAGTCAGATCGTATTGATCCAAGTAAAAACCACAAGTCATTTATTAAGTCGAGCTTTCACTTATATTGTTTGGATTTTACTACTAATTTGAATTTATAAGTATTTTTTTTTTTGCCCAGTGTACATGATTACTTTAACAAACTTTAGTTGGAGCATTACTAATTAATTGCAAAGAGTACCAAAACTAATTCTGCTAAATGATTCTGTTTTAATTTTCTTTTTCATTCATTTAGATAAAAAGTATCATTTACTAAGAAGGAATTTTTGTTCTGTGATTCTTATCTGATGGTGTGGGCAAATTTTTTTCCTCCTATATTTTAAATCTGGCATTATCTTCTTTTATGAACAGATTATGGACATCATGCATTCCTGTACCTGACTTGTATACATACAGTTTAATCAGTGTAATGCATGTACATTAAATGAATTTTCCAAGATATTTTAAATCATGACCTATCCTCTGGATAGGTAATCATTGTCTGATCATAAGGGGTCTGATCCCCAGGACCCCGAAGATCAGCTGGTGAGAAGACACTGAACAATGAACGTGACGTCACATGGCCTAGGACTGAGATAGCTAACGTCCGGCACTCCCGTTGTGGTAAAACTACAACTCCCAAGATGTACACTTGCTTGGCTGTTCTCAGAACTTCATTAAAAGAATGGAGCATGCTGGGAGTCATAGTTTCACCATAGCTGGATTGCCGGAGGTTAGTCATCACTGGTCTAGGAAAAGCTGCAAAAAGGCTGCAGCATAACTCCAAGTGTGTTCTCAAACAGCTGATTGAGTGATGGACCCCCACCGTTTAAATAGGTCTTCAGTTAAAATATCTCGGAAAACTCCTTTAAATGTGGTGACGTATAAAGTCAAATTAACTAACTTTCTAATACAATTTTGGGTCAATTAAACATGTGCTTGCCTCTAGGTTGACTACAGTTTTAGTAGTTAAAAATGTATATAGGTTTCCTGGTACTTATGTTTTTCTGCATTTTTTTTCCATTTTTAGTAGTACCTTTGTTGCACTTTTTGGTGATGTTTGTACCAAATAGTGTTTTAGCATATGCTATTTTGTATGCCTCGCAAGTCACTTCCTATGTAGATCAATATGAAACAAGCCATAAAGCCATGGTTTAAAAGTAATGTAAAAAAAATGTGTTTGTGGCATCTTTAATCACTTGTATAGACTTACAGATAAAAATGCCTCCCCCCCAAAAAAAAAAGTCTGTGGGATCAAGACCGGCGTTTTCATCACCGGTCTTATTTCCCCCCCCCCATGCCACTGGAGAATGCACCACATTTAAGCAGAGGCCAACACCTTTCATTAGGTGCATCCTCCGACTGGCTGTGCGAAAGTCTAAAATCTATGACAATCTCCTAGCTGCCATACATTTCTGTCTTTAAATACATGAGAAATAAAGAATAAAGGTGAATAAAGATAGATGTGGCAAACCTGCTTTGACACCCCCTGATTATATCCACGTTTCTTGCCATTTCTAAAAGTCACATGAAAAGATAAAATATGATATAGTAAATATGGTGCGTGACAAAATCTGTGAGTTTTTTACGCCATTATTGTGGCGTAAATCACATCATAAATGTCCCTCTCTGTGTGATACAACCCCCACAAAGTTGTAATATACCTTTTGCCACACTATATTGCCATAAATGAATGTTAATTCATTTAGAATTCATTTCTAAAAATGTCATTTAACCACTTCAGCCCCCATAGCTTAAACACCCTTAAAGACCAGGTCACTTTTTACAATTCTGCACTACACTACTTTCACCGTTTATTGCTCCGTCATACAACTTACCACCCAAATAAATTTTACCTCCTTTTCTTCTCACTAATAGAGCTTTCATTTGGTGGTATTTCATTGCTGCTGACATTTTTACTTTTCTTGCTATTAATCAAAAATGACCGACATTTTTCACTTTCTGTTGTAATTTTTTTTTTTTTAAAACTACATTACTATATAATTTTTTCTCTAAATTTATTGTTCTACATGTCTTTGATAAAAAAAAATCCAATAAGTGCATATTTATTGGTTTGGGTAAAAGTTATAGCGTTTACAAACTATGGTGCAAAAAAGTGAATTTCGGCATTTTGAAGCAGCTCTGACTTTCTGAGCACCTGTCATGTTTCTTCAAGTGCTATAATGCCAGGATAGTATAAATACCCCCCAAATGACACCATTTTAGGAAGAAGACACCCCAAAGTATTCCCGGAGGGGCATGAAGAGTTCATG
This sequence comes from Bufotes viridis, assembly GCA_033119425.1. NCBI lineage: Eukaryota > Metazoa > Chordata > Amphibia > Anura > Bufonidae > Bufotes > Bufotes viridis. The sequence continues at coordinate 383,054,096 of CM065591.1, forward strand.
TATCATTTCATTTTTTTTCACAAGTTAGTGGAAAATGACACTTTCTGAGGAAAAAATAAATAAAATATAGTTTCCATTTCTGCTAACTTCTGGCAAAAAAAAAATATCCCACGGACTCACTATACCCCTCAGTGAATACCTTGAGGTGTCTACTTTCCGAAATGGGGTCATTTGTGGGGTGTGTTTACTGTTCTGGCATTTTGGGAGGGGCTAAATTGTGGGCAACCTTGTAAAACCTAAAGGTACTCGTTGGAATTTGGGCCCCTTTGCGCACCCAGGCTACAAAAAAGGGTCATTCATATGGTATCACCGTACTCAGGAGAAGTAGGGCAATGTGTTTTGGGGTGTATTTTTACATTTAACCATGTTGGGTGAGAGAAATATCTCTGTAAACTGACAACTTTGTATAAAAAAAATTAAAAAGTTGTCATTTACAGAGATATTTCTCACACCCAGCATGGGTATATGTAAAAATACACCCCAAAACACATTGCCCTACTTCTCCTGAGTACGGCGATACCACATGTGTGACACTTTTTTGCAGCCAAGATGCGCAAAGGGGCCCAAATTCCAATGAGTACCTTTAGGATTTCACAGGGCATTTTTACGCATTTAGATTCCAGACTTCTTCTCACGCTTTAGGGGGCCCTAAAATGCCACCACAATATAAATACCCCACATGTGACCACATTTTAGAAAGTAGACACCCCAAGGTATTCCGTGAGGGGTATAGTGAGTTCATGTATAATTTTATTTTTTGTCACAAATCCAAGATGGGGTCACTTGTGGGGTATTTATACTGCCCTGGCATTTTAGGGGCCCTAAAGCGTGAGAAGAAAAATGCGTAAAAATACACTGTGAAATCCTAAAGGTACTCATTGGAATTAGGGCCCCTTTGCACATCTTGGCTGCAAAAAAGTGGCAAACATGTGGTATTGCGTACTCAGAAGAAGTAGGGCAATGTATTTTGGGGTGTATTTTTACATATACCCATACTGTGTGTGAGAAATATCTCTGTAAATGACAACTTTTTAAAAAAAATGTATACAAAGGTGACAATTTACAGAGATATTTCTCTCACCCAGCATGGGTACATGTAAAAATACACCCCAAAACACATTGCCCTACATCTACTGAGTACGGCGATACCACATGTGTGCCACTTTGTTGCAGACAAGATGCGCAAAGTGGCCCAAATTCCAATGAGTACCTTTTAGGAGGGCATTTTTACGCATTTTTCTTCTCACGCTTTAGGGTCCCTAAAATGCCAGGGCAGTATAAACACCCCACATGTGAAACACCCCATTTTGGAAAAAAGACACCCCAAGGTATTCCGTGAGGGGAATGGCGAGTTCATAGAATTCCTTTTTGGCACAAGTTAGCGGAAATTGATTTTTTATTGTTTTTTCTCACAAAGTATCCCTTTCCGCTAAATTTTGACAAAAAGTTCAATTTTTCATGGACTCACTATGCCCCTCAGCGAATACCTTGGGGTGTCGTCTTTCCAAAATGGGGTCATTTTTGGGGTGTTTGTACTGTTCTGGCATTTTAGGCGGGGCTAAATTGTGAGCATCCCTGTAAAACCTTAAGGTACTCGTTGGAATTTGGGCCACTTTGCGCACCCAGGCTGCAAAAAAAGTGTCACTCATGTGGTATTGCCGTACTCAGGAGAAGTAGGGAAAAGTGTTTTGGGGTGTATTTTTACATATACCCATGTTGGGAGAGAAAAATATCTCTGTAAATTGACAACTTTGTATAAAAAAAATTAAAAAGTTGTCGTTTACAGCGATATTTCTCACACAAAGTATGGGTATATATAAAAATACACCCCAAAACTCATTGCCCTACTTCTCCTGAGTACGGCGATACCACATGAGTGACACTTTTTTGCAGCCCAGATGCGCAAAGGGTTCCTCATTCCAATGAGTACCTTTAGGATTTCACAGGGCATTTTTACGCATTTGGATTCTCACGCTTTAGGACCCCTTAAATGCCAGGGTAGTATAAATGCCCCACAAGTGACCCCATTTTGGAAAGAAGACACCCCAAGGTATTCCATGAGGGGCATGGCGAGTTCACAGAAAAAAAATGTTTTGGCGGAAATTGATATATATATTTTTTCTTACAAAGTCTCATATTCCACTTACTTGTGACAAAAAATAAAATTTTACATGAACTCACCATACCCCTCACGGAAACCTTGGGGTGTCTCCTTTCTAAAATGGGGTCACATGTGAGGTTTTTGTACTGATCTGGCATTTGAGGGTCTCCGCAATCATTACACGTATGGCCAGCATTAAGAGTTTCTGCTATTCTCCTTATATTGAGCATATGGGTAATGAGATATTTTTTTTCCGTTCAGCCTCTGGGCTGAAAAAAAAAAAAAAATGAACGGCACAGATTTTTTAATTCGCATCGATCAATGTGGATGAAAAAATCTCTGCCAAAATCAGTGACTGCAGTGTGGTGGGCTGGGCGCTAACTACCTAACAAGTAGCTAACTACCTGGCGGTGATAAGGGACCCTTATGCCCCATTCACACGGAATGGAATTGCGGACCCATTAATTTCTATGGGGACAGACTTTGTCCCGCTCGGATCCGGAATTGCGGATCTGCACTTCCTGGTCTGCACTTCCGTTCCGCAAAAATATAGAACATGTCCTATTCTTGTCCGCAATTGCGGACAAGAAAAGGCATTTTCTATATAGTTCTGGCAATGTGCGGATCTGCAAAATGCAGAAAGCACATTGCCAGTGTCTGTGTTTTGCGGATCCGCGGTTCCATAGATCCGTGGATCCGCAAAACACATATGGACATATGAATGGAGTCTTACAGGGGGGATGATTCAGTGACAGGGGGGTGATCAGGGAGTCTAGATGGGGTGATCAGGGGTTAACAAGGGGTTAATAAGTGATGGGGGGTGTAGTGTGGTGCTTGGTGCTACTTTACATAGCTACCTGGTCCTCTGGTGGTCGATCCCAGCAAATGGGACCACCAGAGGACCAGGTAGCAGGTATATCAGACGCTGTTAACAAAACAGTGTCTGATATACTTGTTTGATGCGATTTATTTCGCATCTACAGCCTGCCAGCGATTGATCATCGCTGGCAGGCTGTAGTACAACTCCTGAGACGCGATCGTCTGTGAACGAGCGCGAGCGCGTTTACAGCAGATCTCGCCTCTCGCGAGATGACGCGCCGCCGCGTCAAAGAGGAACAGACCTGCCGCCGTCTGGACGCATCCCTGCGTTAGGCGTTCGGCAGGCGGTTAATGGGTTTGTGACAAAATATAAACTTGATGTGTTTGACTGGTGAAGCTGTGATCACTGAGACCAACTATTCATGTAAAAAGGGATTCCAAGCACCCTGAATGAACCAAGTGGCAGAAAAGCATGCACATTGCTGCTCCATTCCTTCTCTGTTGGGAAGATGGGCATAGCCAACCATTGTAGTAGCTGCCCTACAGATCAGATGCAATTGGGATAAGTTTATGTCTAGGTACAAACCAATTTTTTTTAGATCCCAAAAGGTTTTGGAATATAAACATTTTTAAATAAAATGTATAACATACCAAAACCACTCCAGTGCAGTGATGTTGTGTCTATAGTAATATACCATAACTTATTGTTAAGTGACTACATCAGGTAACTTCAATCATGCCAGCATTGTCATAGCACCCAGTGTAGCGTACTGAGATAGTACAAATTCAAGTATAATATTGATGGTTTTATTTTTGCTTTGGACAGGCAATGCATCCATACGTAATTTTTTTTGGTATGTTTTTATATGTTTTTTTTTAATATTCTTTATTTGTAGACCAACAGAAAATAAAAAAACATGGAAATTCCATAAATACAGAAATACCATCTTAAAATACAAATTTCCACATATAAAAAATACAATATAGAGTATTTTTTCCCAAAAATCCACTCTCCCATCTACCACCCACACAAACAAGACCAGGGAAAAATAAAAATAATGAAATTGAAATATTCTCTAGTGTTGAGCGCGAATATTCGAATAGCGAATTTTTTTTAGCAAATATCGGCACTTCGCTAATTCGCAAATATTTCGAATATAGCGTTACAAATTCGCTATTTCGAATATTCGTTTTTTTTGTTTTTTTTTAGTTATATTTTTTTCTTTCCCACTTCCCAAAAGTAGTTCTTACCTGTCCTGAGGATTCCTGGCTTCCTGGCTGCTCTAGTCAGTGCCCGTTGCCGCTTCTGCCGACTTCTGTGCTCATATACTAAAATGTACTGTCGGATTTGAGGAATTACGTTGAAATCGCAATGCGATTAATTCAAGTTAAATTAATCGCATTGCGATTACAACTTAGCACTGCTATCTTACATAGACTAGAATTAACGAATATGGAATATAGCACTAGCAGTGCTAAGTTGAAATCGCAATGTGATTACTTCAAGTTAAATTAATCGCATTGCGATTACAACTTAGCACTGCTATCTTACATAGGCTAGAATTAACGAATATGGAATATAGCACTAGCAGTGCTAAGTTGAAATCGCAAAGCGATTACTTCAAGTTAAATTAATCGCATTGCGATTTCAACTTAGCACTGCTGCTATATTCCATATTCGTTAACTTCGTTAATTCTAGAAAGCTGACCCATTATAAACCCAGCTCTAAGTTGAAATCGCAATGCGATTATTATAACTTGAATTAATCGCATTGCGATTTCTACTTAGACCTGGTTTACTATGGTTGGCTTGGTAGTATTAGCTGAATATGACGAATGTATTCGTCATATTCTCAAAAGCGAAGATAACGAAGTATTCTACATCTTCGTTTAGCAACCTATTCGTCAACTTCGCTAATTCTAGCAATCAAATAGGAAGGTTGACTATAGAGACAGCTGTGTTAAATTCGCTATGCGTTTATTTTTATTTTTTTAATAGAATAATTATATTACTTGATAATTATTATAATTATTCTATTTATTAAAAAAAAAATTATATAATCGCATAGCGGATTAAACACAGTTGTCTCTATAGTCAACCTTCCTATTTGATTGCTACAATTAGAGAAGTTGACGAATAGGTTGCTAAAACGAAGATGTAGAATACTTTGTTATCTTCGTTTTGAGGAATATGACGAATACATTTGTCATATTCGTCATCTTCGCTATAATTCTAGATATGAAATCAATAGGAAAGTAGCCTAAGTTAAAATCGTAATACGCGATTATTTAAATCGCATATTAATCGCGATAACTAGAATAATGACGAATATTCGATTTTGACGAATATGAAACGAATATTCTTTCGAATATTCGCAAATTTCGCCGAGATCGAATATGGCACCTGCCGCTCATCACTAATATTGTCTCCTCCCCCCCCTCTCCCTCCTCCCCCGAAAACTCCCCACCCCCACTCCATCGACAATCCACATTCTCCAACCATCTCTTCCACGATTCTATAAAAATCTTTTTTTTCTGACTGAAACCAAAGATAGTATTTTTACAAAACAATAATGTGGGAGTGTTTTTCTGCATCCAAGATTTCACGATACATCTTGTTGCCTGTAACAGCAGTTTTGAAGCTATTACCCGGCGTAAATTACCCTAAATTCTGACATAACGCTAAGAACACAGATTTCAAAATCTTCAGGTATAGATAAGTTATGATACTCCGAAATCTTTCTTATTACTTCTCTATGATCTATAGAGATATTTATTATCTCTATAGATCTCTATAAATATCCCAAAATCGTATAATAAATCTAAAGGTCCATAGTAAATGCACATCATCCACTCCCTCCTCCTCACACTCCTCCCATTGGTAAGCGGTTGGTAAGGGGTTAATACATTTTCTTCTCTATAAAAGTGTTTCTTTCAATAAATAAACAGTGTGGTATTTTCTGAATCTTTTAGTTTAAAAAGCATTTTTTCTTCTATTTGCATTATTAGATTTACAATCAATGTAAAATCAATCCCGATCAAAAAGTCACTAAAATTTGTGCATTGACAGTCTATACATGAGCTTTACCATCCTTGGGGAAGTTTGTGTTTGTAGAAGAAAAATAATAGAAATAACTAAATTGTTTTGTTTGTTGTCTTTAGACAGGGCACTGCAACACAGTTGACATGTTAAATCCAGTATCATTGGTTCTCTTTTTCAGTTTCTAATCTGTATCTACATTGTAGAAATGTTTGAGTTGCTTTCAGAAATGTTATTCAAGGCAGGGTTAGATTTTCCACAATTCTCAGTATTTCGTCTTCAAATATAAAAGATACTATCTTGACTTATTTTACTTTTACTATTGGGCTAAGTACTATTCTCTTCTCCATCTGTATTTAGCACCCATCATGCATACTATACTGTTCATGCAGCTCTGTGTAACCGAACATCTGTAATGTCGTCAAATGAAGCCTACAAACGTAAAAACAAAGGTGCAATGGCACACTGCAGCTAGAGCTCCGTCCTGCCACTATGCTGGATGTTAGATGAGGCATTAGTTTATATTTTGGCCAAATTATGTAAGCCACCCACCACTTCACGGTTGCCTCTCGAGTGGTCCCTAACATTAATTCTTACCTTTTATGGGCCATATAAGCCACACAAAACCCAGGGAGTGCAGGTGCAGCATGCATGCCAGATACACTCTGCTTGTAACCCCGTCTGGTGCCATACAGCATTCATCAGATCAAGGGATGCAAATAGCAACATGCATGCTGAGCCCACTAGTACTTCTCCTGGAACCAAATGGCTTCTGGTAAGTTCAATAAAGCAGACTCAGTTTTATACTGACTTTAAAACCAGCCTACAGGGCGGATTCACTAGTCAGGTGTGCATGACTGCATGGAGGTCACCACGCCTCCCATATATGCTACAAAGGAAAAAAAATGGAGGTTGCAGTCAGCACAACCCAATAAGCAGGTGCACGTTGCTATGGTGAAATACACATACAAACGTAAAAACAAAGGTGCAATGGCACACTGCAGCTAGAGCTCCGTCCTGCCACTATGCTGGATGTTAGATGATTCAATAGTTTATATTTTGGCCAAATTATGTAAGCCATCCACCACTTCACGGTTGCCTCTCGAGTGGTCCCTAACATTAATTCTTACCTTTTATGGGCCATATCAGCCACACAAAACCCAGGGAGTGCAGGTGCAGCATGCATGCCAGATACACTCTGCTTGTAACCCCGTCTGGTGCCATACAGCGTTCATCAGATCAAGGGATGCAAATACCAACATGTATGCTGAGCCCACTAGTACTTCTCCTGGAACCAAATGGCTTCTGGTAAGTTCAATAAAGCAGACTCAGTTTTATACTGACTTTAAAACCAGCCTACAGGGTGGATTCACTAGTCAGGTGTGCATGACTGCATGGAGGTCACCACGCCTCCCATATATGCTACAAAGGAAAAAAAATGGAGGTTGCAGTCAGCACAACCCAATAAGCAGGTGCACGTTGCTATGGTGAAATACACATACAAACGTAAAAACAAAGGTGCAATGGCACACTGCAGCTAGAGCTCCGTCCTGCCACTATGCTGGATGTTAGATGAGGCATTAGTTTATATTTTGGCCAAATTATGTAAGCCACCCACCACTTCACGGTTGCCTCTCGAGTGGTCCCTAACATTAATTCTTACCTTTTATGGGCCATATCAGCCACACAAAACCCAGGGAGTGCAGGTGCAGCATGCATGCCAGATACACTCTGCTTGTAACCCCGTCTGGTGCCATACAGCGTTCATCAGATCAAGGGATGCAAATACCAACATGCATGCTGAGCCCACTAGTACTTCTCCTGGAACCAAATGGCTTCTGGTAAGTTCAATAAAGCAGACTCAGTTTTATACTGACTTTAAAACCAGCCTACAGGGCGGATTCACTAGTCAGGTGTGCATGACTGCATGGAGGTCACCACGCCTCCCATATATGCTACAAAGGAAAAAAATGGAGGTTGCAGTCAGCACAACCCAATAAGCAGGTGCACGTTGCTATGGTGAAATACACATACAAACGTAAAAACAAAGGTGCAATGGCACACTGCAGCTAGAGCTCCGTCCTGCCACTATGCTGGATGTTAGATGAGGCATTAGTTTATATTTTGGCCAAATTATGTAAGCCACCCACCACTTCACGGTTGCCTCTCGAGTGGTCCCTAACATTAATTCTTACCTTTTATGGGCCATATCAGCCACACAAAACCCAGGGAGTGCAGGTGCAGCATGCATGCCAGATACACTCTGCTTGTAACCCCGTCTGGTGCCATACAGCGTTCATCAGATCAAGGGATGCAAATACCAACATGCATGCTGAGCCCACTAGTACTTCTCCTGGAACCAAATGGCTTCTGGTAAGTTCAATAAAGCAGACTCAGTTTTATACTGACTTTAAAACCAGCCTACAGGGCGGATTCACTAGTCAGGTGTGCATGACTGCATGGAGGTCACCACGCCTCCCATATATGCTACAAAGGAAAAAAAATGGAGGTTGCAGTCAGCACAACCCAATAAGCAGGTGCATGTTGCTATGGTGAAATACACATACAAACGTAAAAACAAAGGTGCAATGGCACACTGCAGCTAGAGCTCCGTCCTGCCACTATGCTGGATGTTAGATGAGGCATTAGTTTATATTTTGGCCAAATTATGTAAGCCACCCACCACTTCACGGTTGCCTCTCGAGTGGTCCCTAACATTAATTCCTACCTTTTATGGGCCATTTCAGCCACACAAAACCCAGGGAGTGCAGGTGCAGCATGCATGCCAGATACACTCTGCTTGTAACCCCGTCTGGTGCCATACAGCGTTCATCAGATCAAGGGATGCAAATACCAACATGCATGCTGAGCCCACTAGTACTTCTCCTGGAACCAAATGGCTTCTGGTAAGTTCAATAAAGCAGACTCAGTTTTATACTGACTTTAAAACCAGCCTACAGGGTGGATTCACTATTCAGGTGTGCATGACTGCATGGAGGTCACCACGCCTCCCATATATGCTACAAAGGAAAAAAAATGGAGGTTGCAGTCAGCACAACCCAATAAGCAGGTGCACGTTGCTATGGTGAAATACACATACAAACGTAAAAACAAAGGTACAATGGCACACTGCAGCTAGAGCTCCGTCCTGCCACTATGCTGGATGTTAGATGAGGCATTAGTTTATATTTTGGCCAAATTATGTAAGCCACCCACCACTTCACGGTTGCCTCTCGAGTGGTCCCTAACATTAATTCTTACCTTTTATGGGCCATATCAGCCACACAAAACCCAGGGAGTGCAGGTGCAGCATGCATGCCAGATACACTCTGCTTGTAACCCCGTCTGGTGCCATACAGCGTTCATCAGATCAAGGGATGCAAATACCAACATGCATGCTGAACTTACCAGAAGCCATTTGGTTCCAGGAGAAGTACTAGTGGGCTCAGCATGCATGTTGCTATTTGCATCCCTTGATCTGATGAACGCTGTATGGCACCAGACGGGGTTACAAGCAGAGTGTATCTGGCATGCATGCTGCACCTGCACTCCCTGGGTTTTGTGTGGCTGATTTGGCCCATAAAAGGTAAGAATTAATGTTAAGGACCACTCGAGAGGCAACCGTGAAGTGGTGGGTGGCTTACATAATTTGGCCAAAATATAAACTAATGCCTCATCTAACATCCAGCATAGTGGCAGGACGGAGCTCTAGCTGCAGTGTGCCATTGCACCTTTGTTTTTACGTTTGTATGTGTATTTCACCATAGCAACGTGCACCTGCTTATTGGGTTGTGCTGACTGCAACCTCCATTTTTTTCCCTTTGTAGCATATATGGGAGGCGTGGTGACCTCCATGCAGTCATGCACACCTGACTAGTGAATCCGCCCTGTAGGCTGGTTTTAAAGTCAGTATAAAACTGAGTCTGCTTTATTGAACTTACCAGAAGCCATTTGGTTCCAGGAGAAGTACTAGTGGGCTCAGCATGCATGTTGGTATTTGCATCCCTTGATCTGATGAACGCTGTATGGCACCAGACGGGGTTACAAGCAGAGTTTATCTGGCATGCATGCTGCACCTGCACTCCCTGGGTTTTGTGGGGCTGATATGGCCCATAAAAGGTAAGAATTAATGTTAGGGACCACTCGAGAGGCAACCGTGAAGTGGTGGGTGGCTTACATAATTTGGCCAAAATATAAACTAATGCCTCATCTAACATCCAGCATAATGGCAGGACGGAGCTCTAGCTGCAGTGTGCCATTGCACCTTTGTTTTTACGTTTGTATGTGTATTTCACCATAGCAACGTGCACCTGCTTATTGGGTTGTGCTGACTGCAACCTCCATTTTTTTTCCTTTGTGTCAAATGAAGCCTATTCATTTCACCTTATTATAGATTCTCCCATAAAAGATTTTTTTTTTCTTTAGAATACAGTACCTCTGTGATATGATGTCTGTTGAAGCCACAAATATTTCTTGCATTTCTATTCTAGGATTTTATGTACAGTTAAGGGGCTAGACAGTTATTTTCATCTATTTCTGGTTTGGGGCTTATTCAGACAACCATATATTTGTGTCTACATCCATTCCACAATTTTGTGGAACGGATACGGAACAATTCATTTCAATAGGGCCGCAAAAGATGCGGATAGCACACCGTGTGCTGTCCGCATTCGTACTTCTGTTCTGTGGTCCTGCAAAAAAGATAAAACATTTCCTATTCTAGTCCATTTTTGCGGCCAAGTATATGCATTTCTTTATAAAGCTGGATGCTCCGTTCTGCAAAATGAAAATGTACAATGACTTTAGACAAATAATTTGGAAACATATGCAAAAACAAAAATGCATTCTATACCCATGACAACACATAATTAATCCATCTGGTTAATAAAAAGAAAAAAAATCTATCCAAGAGCCTTCAGTTGATGCTAATTAAATAATAGTGATATACAAAATGTGCACATCTACATCTGTAACAAACATAACTCTGTCAGACACGTATCTGCTGTCTGATAATTGGGTTGTAACTGCAAAAGCCCCCAAGCAATGTAAATTTATTTAGAAAGAAGCAAAAATCCGTTGTGTTCATGTTCAGTTGTGATTATACATTGTCAGGACAAACTCTATATCCATAATATACAGTAATTTTCTCCTGTCAATTGTTTTGCCAAGTATTTTGCAACCTGCTTGTTAACTTAATAATCACCTTTAAATGTTCTCTTTAGCAGTCTCAGAAAGAAAAATATTTTTCACAATTATGCACGTGAATGTTTAATGTGAGAAAACCTACACCTAGACAGTGGATGAAAACTAGGAAAGTTTAATGAAATATGCAAATAATGTAGTTGTGGACTCTTAGACTAGCAATTGGCCTGTGTCTATTGCCAAGAGGTCCTGGGGCTAGGGCAACTGTAATCTATTCAACCTTTTGTACTCCAAAACATATCCCTGTCAAACTCTTATGTCCTCCATGATATTAGATTTCCATGTAGAGTCAACCAAATTGACTCTGCTTTTCATCCTTTTGGCACAATTGTCGAGTACATATAAGTTATTAAATAGATTTATTCATTTCTTTTGGGGTGGCAAATGAAGACACAGAAATTTCATCATTTTTTGCATCAGTTTTATTTTATAACTTTTCAAATATGGTGAATTGGTTATAGAATGTTTTATAGAAAAAAGGCCACTTTTTGCTATCTCACTACAAGAAACCTGTCTTTTGTAACATACAGTTGCTTAGTTGCATTGTGATATGTTTTGATATTTTCATTCGTACTGTTACATGTTCATTCACTATTTGCCATTATATAATGTGTGTGCTGGTCACTGAATATTATAGTTGTGTATCTAGGGCCTTATGTCGGTGTGGCAGTAAACATTTGCCTCTACTCTATGCGTAATGGCCATGGATACTTGTGGGTGTGAACTATATCACTGGGACCTGTATCTCTTCTCTGTCTATATGGAGAAGTACTGTTACATAATGTACACTGTGTGCCATTATATTCTGTGTGGGCTGGTTGCCGTACATTGTGGATCTATATCTGTGGCCGTCTTTCGGTGAGGTAGTGCACAACCACCTATGTTGTTTGCGTCTGGGGGCTGAACTGCTCTATTGTGATGTGTGTCTCTCCAATCTGGTTCTGTAGAGGTTTATCCCCCAGTCTATGTCTGAATCTGCACCTGTTTTCCATGTGCTCGATAGTTCTGCTATTTAGTTCCGCAGTTCTGTGCAAAAGTGTTTGTTTCTAAAGTCTTAAGCCTGTCTCAGAAGCATTGCCTTGTATCTGCCTGTTCCTGCCTAGTGTGTCTGGATTCTAGAAATCATTGCCATGTCTGCTTGCTATTCCTGGTATTTTCGGGTTACAGAAATTACTGTCCTGTGTGCACTGGTCCCTGCAATTGTTACAGTTTGCACAGGTCTTCTGTATGTCTGAGTCCCAGAAGTCTTTATTTTTATTTTTATTTTACATTTTGTATTGGTTGTGTACATATGAACAAAAATCAGAACATAAATCTAGCATCGAATGTTTAAGCTTATGCTAATTTGTGTGATATAAAACATTATATCAATAAAACTGTGGGAAACACAAGACACAGTAATGCGTGGGCACGCACTCAGTTGATCATAATGTCATGCAAAATGCCTATAAGACTTCCAAACAGCCCAAATAGAATGAAAAGTATGTCTAGTTCTAAGCTTCCAATGAGAGATCTCTTCCAAGTGATAAAACTGGTCAACTTTGTTGATCCACTGGTCAACACCGGGTGTCTTAAAGGACAGCCAGTAGCTAGGGGCCAATATATGAGCTGCCAAAATTAAAAAGGAAAAGAGAGCTGCTCTGAGTGTACACTCCCTGAATGCCAAATGCCAGAAGCGCAATCTCCGGGGAGCAGGGGAATTTGGTCTGGCAGATGGTATTGCTAAGTTGAAAAATCTTTCTCCACCATTCAGCTATAATAGGACCAGTCCACCAAATATGGAAAAATGTTCCTCTAGCAGAGCTACACCGCCAGCAGAGGTCAGAGATATTGGAGATAAATAAGAAGGTTTTATCTGGAGTTCTGTACCACCGAGACAGAACTTTATATACATTTTCCTGTACTCGGACATACATGAGAGTTTGTGGGGGATGTTAAAAAGCTTGTTTTTTTTCTGCCAAAGAGAACTGTTTCCCCAGGTCCCACTTCCATATACCTATCACAGCTGGCTTGACACCCGGGGAGTGGAGCCCCAGCGTTTTATATATTGTGGATATCAATTTAGCAGGGTAGCGGGAGCCCGTCAGTGGTTTTTCAAACCAGGTCAAAGGACTCTGGATGTGCAAAGATTTGGCCCAGTGGGTAATTTCTTTCTTAAGAAAGCTGAGAAATAGACTGCTAGAAACTGTATTTTTTTTTTTTTTTTTAGCTTTGCCTGAAGCAAGGAGTCTGAGATGGAATAGCCATCTACATCTAATAAGCCTGTTATCATGGTTGATAATCTGACCAATGCAGGGCAGGTGTCGTCCTTGATTTCAATCGGACCCAGAGAAATAACATCTCTGCCCTGGAGAATAGGAGAAGGGAGAGGAATGGGTGGAAGACAACCACTTCCAGGTCCTCAGAGTAGTGCGCATCAAGGGATTGGGGATAGAGGCTAAGGCCAGAAGTGGTCGGTCTGTAACCAACAGGGCCCTAAGAGAGGAGGGGAAGTATACATTTTCTAGAGGGATCCACTGTTTATGAGGAGAGGACCTGAGTCAGTCCATAACCCTACATTCATGTATAGTTCAGGGTCTGGCAGACCAATTCCACCAAAATGTTTGGGCTTAGTCAAGGTGGAAAAAGATTCTATGTCTTTTTCCTTGCCAGATATAATTACATATGCGGCTGTTCAGGAACCAGAAGTACTCTCTGGGAATTGTAATCAGGAGCACCTGGAATAGGTAGGTGAGCCTCGGGATCACCATCTTTTTTCTAACAAACCATAACAGGTGTGGGTAATCCAGTGAGTCCAACTGATTAATGATAGCCTGCAAGAGAGGAATATAGTTTAGTCAGAACAGGTTGGGGAGATAAGGGGATAACTTAATACCTAAATAATTAAAATGCTTAGTCAGTTGAATGACTTTATCAGTTGAATGGGAAGTCCAACAGGAGGGCTGTGACAAGCTTGGGGAAGAGACTGATGTGAAGAAGTTGGGATTTATGTGGGTTTACCTTAAAGATAGAGAGGGAGCCAAACTTCTGTAGTAGGAAGGTTACTAAGGGCTTATATTTAGTTGGGTTTGTGGTAAGGATCAGAAGTTCATCTGCAAAAGCCACCAGTTGAATTCCTGGGAGCCTACTTTCAGCCCCGTGATTCCACTTTCTTGTATCAGGAATTGCATGAGGGTTTCCATCACTCAAACAAAAATGAGGGGGGGTGCAGCCCTCTCGTGTCCCATCGTTTATTGCAAATCAGGCAGAGATAAAGTTGTTTACCAAGTCAGATGCAGAGGACTGCTTGTACATGGCAAAGACAGCATCAATGTAGGGAACTGGAAAAAGGAACTTAGATAAAGTGTGCCTAATAAAGGACTAGTCTATACAGTCAAATTCCTGCTTGCCGTCGGTGCCGAGGAGTACTAAATGTATAGCTTTGTGTGAGGCATAAAAAAGGGCGTCGAGAACCTTGGTAGTGTTATCCTTCCTTTCACGGCCTCTCACAAACCCCACATGGTCTGAATGTATGAGATCAGGGAGCAAGGACTGTAGTCTAGTAGCTAACATTTTGGCAAGGAGTTTTAGGTCGGTGTTTAATAAGGATATAGGGTGATAGTTTGCACAGTACGTGGGATCTTTGCCCTTCTTGAGCATAATAGGGTTTGGAGCTCTAGTTATATGAGCAGATAGGGACTGGTTTAGCAAGGCTGAGTTACAGATGGGTAATAGATAGAGGAGCAGGATATCTTGAAAAGTAGAATAGTAGGTAAATGGAATACCATCTGGTCCAGGGCATTTGCCTCTGGGGGAGGTTTTTAGGGCTAGGGCTAGTTTTGCCAGTGTAAAGGGTTTTGCCAATGCATCCCATTGGTCAGGGGACAGTGTTGGGAGTTCATGGGTATTTATAAAAGACTGATTAGATATGTCTCTATCTAGGGTGGATCTAACACTGTTTAGGGGGGGGGGGTAGGTTATACAAGTATTCATAGAAGAGTCTAAATTGTTCGGCTACTGCTTCATTTGAAAAGAGTTGTTGTCCTCGCGTAGATTTAATGCTAGCCACATACGTGACAGTTTCTTACATTTTATGCGGTGCATCATAAACTTAGAGGCCTTGTTTCCATGTGCAAAAAACATCTGTTGAGATGATAAATATTATTTGACTGATCTTTAATTAAGAATGTTTTTAAGGTCCTAAGGGAGGTGAGTTATGTAAGGTTATGAGCTGCGAGTGATTGAGAGACTCTAGGGCATGAATCTGGGTTAGCAAAGAGGAAAGTTTGTCAGCCTGCTTCTTTAAGAAGGAGCATAGGCTGATAAAGTGGCCCTGGATATATACCTTGTGGGCGTCCGATCTTCCCCGCCACATCCTTAAAGCTTGTAAAAGAGCGGGATCTTGACATAGGGGCCACTTAATATGGCACATTTGGTGATCTCTGTATATGGGGACACCCCTTTGCCCGGTTTTCCTTCCTTTGAGGGATATCTGGCTTTCACTGTGTTGTAGACCCAATAGTGGGGCTCCACATTTATTTTGCATACTACTGTTTTCCAGGGAGCTTTGCACTTTGGATTGCTGTGTTCAGACTCTTAAATGAGGCTCCACGGTGTTTTCTGTAGCTGGTCTCCCAGAGATAATCTATTGTTTTGTCTGCAGCAGAGTAGAAGGAATAGCGAATAAGGGAGGAGTTAAGAGATCTCCAAACATGAATAAGACCTATTTTAAACAACTTAGAGTTCAGTTTCTTCAGGGACCTAGCGGAGAAAGGGGACTTCTTGGAGGAGGTATCAAGGATAGGTTGCAGTGCCACGTTGAAATCTGCCAAGACAAGGGTTCCCTCCTGGAAAGAATTCACCAAGGCCAGGACAGATAGTAACCAAGAGATCTGGTCAGAGTTAGGTGCATAAATATTAGCAAAGGTATACATTGTGTGCCCAATGAGGCTTTTTAAGATGATATATCGACCTTCAGGATCTTGACTGTGTGCAGTGTAGTTAAAATGAACATTCTTATGAAATCCTATACTTATTCGCCTTGAGGCTGCCCCATTTGCACCACAATGATACCAGATGGGGAATCTGAAAAATGAAAGGTCTGGATATTTACCATGTCTATAATGGGTTTCCTGGAGGAAGACCACTGCACACCTCTCCTTCCAGAGAAGAGAGAAGATTTGAGATCTCTTTGACATGGACCTAAGCCCCTTCACATTATAGGAGACTAACCGGAGGTCAGCCATGAAAAATAATAAAGGTTAATGTAAAAAGAAGCAAACCATAAGCATAGAAGTCATGCCATAGTGAAAGAGTGTATTGCCATATAGTAGCCTCAATGAGAGCAGATCTCTGAGCGTCATAAGCCAGAAGATATGGTAAGGTGTACCCACACGTTCCGAGCCTGTAAAATAAAAACAAATGAACAAAACTCAAATCAAAACAGTAATAAAACTGGATAGGGAAAAAGAGCCCGACTAGGAGAGAAATGAAGCCTAGGAGTCTTCTCATATGGTGGGGGGAGGGGTTAAACCCAAAATAGAGATCTTGCTATATTGTGGGACAAATGAAATCAGAGACCTGAGAAAGCAGAAAAAAGTTCAGAGAAAGGGAGGAAAGTGGAAATTAGGAGGAGAGCAGTGTAAGGTAAAGGCCCCAAAGGGGTGAGAGTTTGAAAGGAGCAAGAGGAGAGGAAAGAGGACATGAGCGTAAAGACATTAGAGAAGAACATACATCCTTTAGATAGAGGACATTGGGCCTCAAAACGTGGACCAGGCTATCCTCTTCGGAGTCAGGATACCGCATTGCTGTTTCGGTGTGTAGGTCTTCTCCTAGGGGGTCAGTTTAGGGGGGTCCAGGAGTCAAGTAAGATCCGTCAACGCATCCCAGTTCACCATGTCCAGTGGGGAGATGTGCATTTGGGAGAACGCCTCCTGCAGGTCTGAGAATCAGGAGATTCTAATATATCCTCCTGAGTATATAAAAGTAAGGCCAAAAGGAAACGTCGATAAGGGTACGCTTGTCCCGAAGATGGTCAGTGAGTGGCTTGAGAGCTCTCCTTTTTTGTAGCGTGACAAAAGATAAGTCTTGGAATATTAAGATGGTGGCGTCTCCTAGTGCAATATTATTAGAGATTCTGGCTGCAGCAAGGATTCTCTCCTTATTCTGGAAGTTGAAAAATCAACATATAATGTCGCTAGGTGGATCAGAATCTGTGGGTTTTTGCCTGAGGGCTCTGGGGGCCCTTTCTATGATAAAGAAAGCTGGCTCATTCTCCACCAGAAGGGAGACTGCCATATGTTTGTGGTAGCTAGGATCTCCTCATGTGGCACTGATTCTGGTATACCTCTAAAAAGTATAGGAAGTTGATGTGCTCCTGGTAGGAGGAGAGGGACTGTGATACTGCCAAGCTGTGCTTAAGCAATGCAGCCTGGGTGGACTCCAGAGATTCCACTCTGTGGCCTATATGCTAGATCTTCTGCGTCAGTACGATAGTTATTGTTTAAGTGGAGACAGGGCTGCAGCTAGGGCCTGTTTAATAAAGCATCTAGACACAGGTAGGAATGGGAGCCCTCAGACTCTTCCCCGTCACTTTCTCCCTCAGAAATACCTGTCTCCATGTCTCTTGAAGCGCGCCCATCTGCCATCACCACCTTGGATTCCTTGGCTGCAGGTGCTTCAGCCTGTTTCTTCAGAAATTTAGCCATTTCAGTTCCTGGATTGGGGCATTTGGGCGGTGGGGCAGGGTCAGTGCATCTTGGTCCCATGATTTTCACCATTTGCAGGTTTCCAGGCTTAAGTATCCCTGTCCCTTAGCAAGACGATGAACGGAGCTCAGCAAAATGCAGCCATGCAGCACATGCACTAGCTCCGCCCACCTGAGTCCCAGAAGTCTTGATACATGTTTAAACAAGTTCCAAGTCCATGTCTGTACATGTCTGGATTCCAAAAGTCTTGATCGGTATCTGAACCAGATTTTTGTCCATGTCTCTGTATGTCTAGGTTCTAGAAGTCTTTATCTAAGTCTGATCTAGATCCAAGTCCTTGTTTCTGTATGTCTAGGTTCCAGAAATCTTGATCCAAGTCTGAATATGCTCCAAGCCCATGTGTCTGTTTGTCCTGTTCTCTAAGTTAGCTGACTTCAATCTGTATTCTACCCTTGTTGTGTTTTCCAGTTCTAGGCACAGTGGTTCCACAAAATGTACCAAAGGTACTATTTTGGGGCATACATACATTTATAAATGAAGCATTTTTATGAGGGGTAGAATGAATAAAAAAACAGCAACTCCAACTTTGATTTTACATTTTACAATGCAGTAAAAATGAAAAAATAACGTTAATATATGTTTCTACAATTGATGTGGTAACAGGTACAGTGCCTTGCAAAAGAAGTCACCCCCTTGACTTTTTTCATATTTTGTTACATTACAGCCTTAAGTTCAATGTATTGTTAATCTGAATTTTATGTGATGGATTAGAAGACAATAGCCTAAATTGGTTAAGTGAAATGAGAAAAATATATAAATAAAACCATTGATTAGAAATAGAAAACAGAAACTTGGCATGTGCGTATGTATTCACCCCCTTTTCTAGGAAGCCCATAAAAAGCTCTGGTGCAACCAATTACCTTCAGAAGTCACATAATTAGTGAAATGATGTCCACCTATGTGCAATCTGAGTGTCACGTGATCTGTCATTACATATACACACCTTTTTTGAAAGGCCCCAGAGGCTGCAGCACCTAAGCAAGAGGCATCACTAACCAAACACTGCCATGAAGACCAAGGAACTCTCCAAACAAGTAAGGGACAATGTTGTTGAGTAGTACAAGTCAGGGTTAGGTTATAAAAAAATATCCAAATCTTTGATGATCCCCAGGAGCACCATCAAATCTATCATAACCAAATGGAAAGAATATGGCACAACAGAAAACCTGCCAAAAGACGGCCACCCACCAAAACTCACGGACCGGGCAAGGAGGGCATTAATCAGAGAGGTAGCACAGAAACCTAAGGTAACCCTGGAGAAGCTGCAGAGTTCCACAGCAGAGACCGGAGTATCTGAACATAGGACGACAATAAGCCGTACGTTCCATAGAGTTGGGCATTATGGCCAGAAGAAAGCCATTACTTTCAACTAAAAGCAAAAAGGCACGTTGTGAGTTTGTGAAAAGGCACATGGGAGACTCTCAGTATGTATGAAGGAAGGTGCTCTGTTCTGATGAGACTAAAATTGAACTTTTCTGCAACAAAGAAAACGTTATGTCTGGCGCAAACCAAACACATCACATCAACCAAAGTACACCATCCCCACAGTGAAACATGGTGGTGGCTGCATCATTCTGTGGGGATGTTTTTCAGCAGCCGGGACTGGGAAACTGGGCAGAGTTGAGGGAAAGATGGATGGTGCTAAATACATGGATTTGTGCGTGATTTGAGGCTAGGACGGAGGTTCACCTTCCAGAAGGACAATGACCCGAAATACACTGCTAAAGCAACTGCCTAAACCACTGCTAAAGTGGTTTAAGGGGAAACATGTAAATGTGTTGGAATGGCCTAGTCAAAGCCCAGATCTCAATCCAATAGAAAATCTGTGGTCAGACTTAGATTGCTATTCACAAGCGCAAACCATCCAACCTGAAGGAGCTGGAGCAGTTTTGCAAGGAGGAATGGGCGACAATTCCAGTGGTAAGATATGCCAAGCTCATAGAGACTTATCCAAAGCGACTTGGAGCTATGATTGCTGCAAAAGGCGGCTCTATAAAGTATTGACTTTAGGGGGGTGAATAGTAATGCACATTGACTTTTTCTGCTATTTTGTCCTCTTCAAAGTTGTGGGCATGTTCTGTAATTAAATGAGGCAAATCCTCAAACAATCCATGTTAATTTCAGGTTGTGAGGCACCAAAACAAGAAAAAAGTCAAGGGGGTGAATACGTTTGCATGGCACTGTATGTATTTTTTTAAATGTAAACCATTTTTAAAAGTATGTTTTCGGGGGGTTCCAATTCATCAAAATTTAAAATTCTAAAAGTTCAGTTAGGACCCAAATCAATTCGGTTTGAAACAAATTAGCTCCAATTGCCCTGGAATTTTGTTTTTACGCAGAGATTTCAAATTCTATCCTCCATATTGTAAGACAAACGTTGCACACATACAGTATATTGCTATTTTCCCAAACCCCCCAAAAAATTGGTCTGGAGATGTAGTCTAGTATTTCAGGTGTTTTCCCTCAGATTCTAAACACGACCCTCTGAATTAGAAAAGTGTATTTCTATTATTCCAACAAACCCCCCGTAAAAAAATAAATAAATAACTGTCTGAAGATGCCCTGACACAAATTTCAGCCTAGTATTTCACGTTATTTCAAACACTACCCTCTGTACTGTAAGATACATATTGCACAGTAGTACTCTGTATTGCTATACAGTATTTCTCCACAATGCACCATGCTCCTCTGGCACTCATAGTGTTAAAACTCCATAGTCTTTATTGAAAAAGCATTAGAAACATCCACATTACATAAAATAATAAATAGCAGAAGATTGAAATACTAAGCGTTTCAGATGTATAGACACATCCTTCCGTAAAAGTTTGGGTTCAGTGTTAGGCGATTTCTTGGTGCTTTTTGAAAGGCTGCAGGGCAGCCAATCAACAAGCGCTTTACTTGTCTACCCTTAGAAGCCATCACAGCCATGCCAAATAATGGCATGGCTGTGATTGGCCAAGTGCAACATGTGACCCAGCCTCTATATAGGCTGGAGTCACATAGAGCCGCCCGTCACTCTGCTCTTTGCAGTGTAGGGATAGGATGCTGCTGCTGCTGTGAGGGAGAGATTAGGGAAGAATTCTGGTGTACTTGGTGTTTTTCAATCTTCAAACTACAGCGATTATTGAGGGTGCTATGCAACATTTTTGTGCCCAGCCCTGAGCCCAGTGACACTGAAAAATAACTTTTAATCCATTAGATCGGTGGGCGTCGGCGGCCATTTTTGCAAGTTCAGTGCACTTGCAACTGCATGTGTACTGCATGTGTGCCAGGGACATTACTTTAATTCTGTTCTGGTAGCTCAATGGAGGACAAATTCTCTTTTTTGGCCGGTCAAGTACCCCTGCGGCCTGCAGTGCATACCTGGCAGTGAAAATTATTTAATTACATTAGTCTGTCACATAATTTTGTGACCTAAAGCGATTTTTTATCTGTCTGCCACATGCACTACACATCTGACAGTCCAATAAAACTGTTAAATACTGCAGTTACCTTGCTGCTATAAAAAAAGCACGCTTTTTTGCTAGATATTAAATTTTTCGGGCTATGCTGCATTTCTGACAGTCCAATTAAACCGTTACATGCTGCAGTTTCATTGCTGCTATAAAAAAAAGTTTTTGTACTAGATAGCAGATTTGCGTCCTGCTCTGCATTTCTGATATTCCAATAAAACCGTAACATACTGCATTTTTATTGTTGTTTGCAAAAAACACTGTTTTTGTGCTAGATAGCACATTAGGATCCCACGTTGCATTTCTGACATTCCAATAAAACTGTAACATACTGCATTTACATAGTTGTTTGCAAAAAAAACAGTTTTTATGCTAGATAGCACATTAGCGGTCTACATGGCATTTCTGATATTCCAGTAAAACTGTAACATACTGCATTTACATAGTTGTTTGCATAATACACAGTTTTTGTGCTAGATAGCACATTACCATCCTACGCTGCATTTCTGATATTCCAATAAAACTGTAACATACTGCATTTTTATTGTTGTTTGCAAAAAACACAGTTTTTGTGCTAGATAGCACATTAGGTTCATACACTGCATTTCTGATATTCCAATAAAACCGTAACATACTGCATTTACATAGTTGTTTGCAAAAAAACACAGTTTTTGTGCTAGATAGCACATTAGGATCTATGCTGCATTTCTGATATTCCAATAAAACAGTAGCATACTGCATTGACATAGTTGTTTGCAAAAAAAACTGTTTTTGCGCTAGATAGCACATTTGCGGCATACGTTGCATTTCCGAAGTTCCTATCAAACCGTAATATACTGCATTTTTATTATTGTTTGAAAAAAACACTGTTTTTGTGCTAGATAGCACATTAGGTTCCTACGCTGCATTTCTGATATTCCAATAAAACCGTAACATACTGCATTTATATAGTTATTTGCAAAAAAAAAAACTGTTTTTGATCTACAGTAGATAGCACATTTGGATCCTACGCTGCATTTCTGACAGTCCAATTAAACAGTTATCATCCGCTGTTACATTGTTGGAAAATTAACATTTTTTGTGATAGTGAAGTAACTGTATTGAATTGTTCCGTCACACTGTTGTGTAACATAAAGAAATGTATTCTATTTTTGACACCGGCACTGCCTTACTGTTAGTGAACTTAATTGTTGACTATTGGCAGTGCTGTTTTTGTGCTAGATAGCACATTAGCGGCTTATGTTTCATTTCTGATAATCCAATAAAACCGTAACATACTGCATTTATATAGTTGTTTGCCCAAAAAAAGTTTTGGTGCTAGATAGCACATTTGCGGCATACGTGGCATTACGGATGTTCCTATTAAACTGTAACATACTGCATTTTTATTGTTGTTTGCAAAAAACACTCTTTTTGTGCTAGATAGCACATTAGGATCCTCTGCTGCATTTCTGATAATCCAATAAAACCGTAGCATACTGCATACTGCATTTACATAGTTGTTTGCAAAAAACAGTTTTTGAGCTAGATAGCACATTTGGATCCTACGCTGCATTTCTGACAGTCCAATTAAACAGTTATCATCAGCTGTTACATTGTTGGTTAGAAAATTCATATTTTTTGTGATAGTGAAGTAATTGCATTTAATTGTTCCATTACACTGTTGTGTGACATAAAGAAATGTATTCTATTTATGACACCGTCACTGCCTTACTGTTAGTGAACTTAATTGTTGACTATTGGCAGTTAAATTGTCACATGAGATAAACCACCTGTTAGTTTGGTGGGTGAACGCAAATAATGAGGAGAACGTCAAATAAGGGCCGTGGCCCTGGTCGTGGTGCTGCTGGTGTTGTTGGAGCTTCTGTTGCAGGGATTGGACGTGGTCGATCTGTGCCAGCTACACACCCAGCTACTGCCCACCGCACCCAGGGACAGAGCACAACAAAGCCAGCTCCAAGGAGTTCCCTGGCGTGGCAGTTCTTCAGACAACTTGCAGACGACAAGAAACTAGTGGTTTGAACGGTATGCAATCAGAGCCTGAAACGAAGCATACACATTCTAAACCTGAGAACAACCTGCATTACCAGGCATTAAAGTTCAAAGCACAAGGTGCAGTAGAGTAAACACCTCCAAAACCAAGAAAGGTCTTAGGCTCCTCCTGCTCCCTATTCTGCTGCAGTCTTAGACTCTTCCTCCACCTCTAGAGTGACAGTGGCACCAGCCACCCCGCAAACAGAGGATGTGTCAGCAACGCCATCACGTCTGTCACCTTCAACAAGCAGCACCACAATGTCCTTTGGCAGCGTTCAGCTGTCCATCTTCCAAACAATGAAGCAAAAGAGGAAGTACCCACCTACCCACCAGTGATCCCTGGCCCTGAATGCCAACATTTCAAAATTCCTGGGCTTTGAAATGCTGTAATTCCGTCTGGTGGAGACAGAGAGTTTTAAAAACCTTATGGTGTTGGCTATCCCACAGTACGTCATTCCCAACCGCCACTACTTTTAAAGGCGAGCCATCCCTTACTTGCACAAACAAGTGGGGGACAAAATCAGGTGTGCACTGAGCAATGCCACCTGTGGCAAGGTCCACATAAATACTGATACGTGGACCAGTAAAACGGGCACGGACGTTATATCTCCCGAACAGCACACTGGGTAAATGCATTGGCGGCTGGGCCCGAGGAGGATAGCAATTTGTCGCATATCCTTCCACCACCGAGGATTGCAGGGCATTTCTCTTTGACTCCTGTTGCCTCCTCCGACTACTCCTCTTCCTTCGCTAACACCTCTTCATCTGGTCAGCGTAACACCAACTTCAGCACAGCCAGGGGAAAATGACAGCAGGCAGTTTTGAAACTCCTTTGTTTGGGGGACAAACCCCACACTGCGCAGGAGCTATGTACGGGCATGGAAAAACAGACCGATGAGTGGTTGGTGCCACTGAGCCTCAAGCCGGGCATGGTGGTGTGTGATAATGGGTGAAATCTCGTAGCAGCTTTGGGCGTTGCCAGTTTGATGCACATCCCTTGCCTATCACATGTGCTGAATTTGAGAGTGCAGAAATTCCTGAAAAACTACCCCAATATGTTAGAGCTGCTGCAGAAAGTGTGGGCCGTCTGTGCGTGCTTTCAGCGTTCTCGCCCTGCTGATGCTCACCTGGCAGTGTAACTCTGCCTTCCCGCTCACTACCTCATATGCGACCACCTTGCACATGCTGAAGAGACTTTGCAAGCAGCAGTAGGCGATAGTGGAGTTTCAGCTGCAGCACGCATGGGTGAGTTGCTCTACAGAACAGCAGCATTTCACCGCCACTGAGTGGGCCTCCATGCAAGACCTGTTGTTACGCTGTTTCGACAACTCCACCAACATGGCCAGTGCTGTTCTCAGCATTACTATCTCACTTCTATGTCTTCTTGAAAAAACACTTTGGGCGATGATGGAAGAGGATGTGGCACAGGAGGAAGAGTAGGAGGAAGAGGGATCATTTCCACGGTTATCAGGCCAGTCATTCACAATGTGGTTTAGAGGGTAGGTTCCTGCAACAACATAGGCCAGGTCCACAATTGTCCAGCCAGGGCACAGTTCTGGAGGATGAGGAGGAGGAGGAGGATCCGTGATCACAGCCGGGTTGCACCCAAAGCAGCACTGGGCCATCACTGCAGCGTGCCTGGGCGGATACTGTGGACACAGACAATACACCTACCACAGAGGACAGCTTGTCTTTGCCTGTGGGTAGCCTGGCAAACATGAGCGACTACATGCTGCAGTGCCTGCGCAACAACCGCTGAGTTGCCCACATTCTAACTTGTGCTGATTACTGGGTGGCCACTCTGCTGGATCCACATTACAAGGACAACATGTCATCCTTAATTCCCTCACTGGAGCATGATCGGAAAATGCGCGACTACAAGCACACGCTGCTGATGGCATTCCTGACAGTGGGGGCGCAGTGGAAGCACAAGGCGAAGGCAGAGAAGGAGGAAGAGGTCGCTAACACAGCCAGGACACTGCCAGCACCTCAGAAGGCAGGGTTAGCATGGCTGAAATGTGGAAAAGCTTTGTCACCATGCCACAACAACCAACACCACCAGCTGATATGCAACGTCTTAGCAAGAGGCAGCATTTCAGCAACATGGTGGAGCAGTTTGTGGGCACACGCCTACACATACTGACTGATGTGTCTGCTCCATTCAACTTCTGGGTCTCCAAATTGAGCACCTGACCTGAGCTTGCCCTTTACGCCGTGGAGGTGCTGTCCTTCCCTGTAGCCAGTGTATTGTATAAACTTGTATTTAGCACGGCAGGGGGTGTTATCACCGCCAATGTGGACAAGCTCACTTTAATTAAAATGTACCAGGCATGGATCCCACATGACTTGTCCGTACCTTGTGCAGAATAAACATGTATACCAGCCTCACACAGCCATTGTTATACTCCAGCGCACTTTCTCTTTGTTTTATTTTATATATTCCACAATGTTTTGAGGTCTACCCAAATTAAATAAAAAAGAAAGTGTTGGCTACATCCACCTACACCGCCACATCCACCGCCTCCTCAACCCCCTACTCCATATGGACCTCCTCCTCCTAGTTCAAGATTATTATTTTTAATTTTTATTTATTTTTGTTAAGTCATTTCCCTATCCACATTTGTTTGCAGGGCGCTTGTCATGCTCTTACCCACATTTTTCTGCCATTTGCAGGCCTCTAGCCCTTTCCATGACTCTTTTAGAGCTATTATAGTGCCCCAAAGTTGGCCCATTGACTTCAAATGGGTTCGGGTTCAGGGTCAAGTTCAGGTCAATTCAGGTCCTGAACTCGAACTTTGCGACGGAGTTTGGCCGAACTCGGTGAACCCGAACTTCCTTGTGTTCGCTCAACTCTAATTTAGACAGCAGAGCCTATTGTAAATGAAAATGATGCAACAGTTGACTCTGCTGTCAGTTAAATCCTTATCGGGGCATTTCCAATTGCTAGTGGAATAGGAACTAAAAATAGTGAAGTAATGCAAAAAATGATTCTGAATCTTAAATAAATGTAAAATACTGCCTTAAATAAGATCAATTATAACCATTTTATCACAGTGAGACAAATAAATGGGTTCCATTGTTGTATTGGACAGTGGTCTATATGAAAAGTAGATTATGAAGATGCTAGTAGATACACAGGAGTATAATAAAGTGGACCATGCTGCTACAGAAATATTCAGAGTTCCACTTTATAATATTATTCAAGAAAGGATAGAATTGGGAGTTTTTTCTGAGAGATATGGAGAATATTTAAATAATTCCCAACATACTACTTCTATTTTTCATGAGCTACTGAAGGCACACAAAAATGTTTTTCCACCACCTTTAAAACCCATTATTTCTAGCATAGGATCTTTAATGGAATGCCTGTGGCAGGATCTTCAGATCTGACCCCTGCTGACAAGAGCATCTGGTTCTTTTCATGCCAGAAGAAATTCTGAGGGTGATGGAGAACCTATTGTGGGGGTCGAGGTGTATATGGGTGACATGTGATGTGGTCGCCCTTCTTACTTCCATCCCCATGACAGAGTAATTGAGGCCTTAGAAGAGCAATTATATAAATATACAACTTATTTTTATGAACACAAGTAATTCTTATTAATGGTTATGAGATTTTTATTATTTCATAATTATTTTTAATTCAATAATAAATTGAATGTCCGATGGGAGCTGCATTCTCGCTATCTCTTGCCAACATTTATGTTAGTAAATATTTCATGGTTTGGAAAATACATCAACGACGTGCTCCTTATTTGGAGGGGGACAGCCATCAAATATACCCAAGTTTGTGTCATGTTTAAGTGATAATGATGTGAACCTTCAGTTTGCTTTTTCTTTGACTCAACACGCTATTGATATTTTGGATTTATGATTATATGGTACTGTGTGGACAAATAAAATAGAGACTAGCCTTTATATGAAGCCTATTACTGGTAACTATTTGCAAGTGTTTGTCCTCCTGTACATATAACAAGGAATTTACCTAAAGGAGAATTCATTAGAGCCAAAAGATGCTGCAGTGAACCCTAATGTTATGAACAGGAGTGTGTTAGGATCAAAAATAGACTGTTGAGGAGGGGTTCTGCAGCAAATATCATTAGTAGTGCCAAACAAAATACAGATAAAAAATCTAGAACACAATATCTGTGTAATAAAAAGAAAGCACATCATCACTTCAATACAGAGATAGGGGTCAGCACTAATTATGGTCCTGATTATAACTAAATAATACATACTATCAAAAAATATTTGCCATTTTTGAGTAAGGATCGGGATCTGAGAGCCATTATGCAAAAAGGGTGCCAATTTGTACGTAAGAGGTCATCTAATATTGGCAATATTGTCACGTCCAGTTTATACTTGGACAGAAATAGGAATAAAAATGAAAATCAACCTTAATTTAAATGAATCCTTAAAATGCAGAGGTACCCAATGAAGTTTATGTATGTTTATGTTGAAAACTAAAGAGATTAAATCAAATAATAATATATAAACAAAACAAAACAAAAACAACTATTAACTATTTAACATTTTCACTCAGTGATTTCCAACACTGTAAGATGTTGCACTCTAGTATTGCTACTTTTCACACACACACACACACACACACAAAAAAAAAAAAAAAAAACTTATGAACTGTCTGGATATGCCCTGACACAGATTTTGGTCTAGTATTTTAGGTGTCATCACTGAGATTTTAAAAGCTATCTATCTTCTGGAAAATAAAGACATGTGTTGTAAATTGTATTGAGCTTATTTCCCCCAAAAAAAAAAAAAAAAAAAAAAAGGTAACTGCTTTTGAGGTTCAGCAGCAGCTCCAGCTTCTTACTTCTCACTCTCTGGCTAAAATCTTTCCCTGCCTTTCCCTATTCAATACAATTATTTCTAGCCTTTCCCTTCACTGCCCCTTACACTAGAATAGAAGCTTGATTGTGACTGTATTTTTCTGTCAGACACTACTTATTGAGCAGAACTAATTAAGTTCTGCTCATTCTGCGAGGGCACCTCCCTGCCTGTTGCAGCACTGCTAGGCTTATCCAGGCTGTCTGTCAGCCTGTAAGCCAATCAGGGAAAGCCATCCACCCCAACTTTTTCTCAGGGTAATGTGAGCATCCTTCCCCCCCCCCCTCTCATGCCTTTTCCTGCCAACATGTGCAATAAAATGGGGCTGCATGTTGTTTTACTGGATTCCTCCAAAGTGAACCTGTAAAGCTGTGGGTTTGTCTGGTGGACAAATTTTAGGAAGTTTGTAATGAACCTGGTTCACTATGAACTGATTCATTCATCTCTATTTTATTGACTTTTTTCTTGTCTGCATAGGAACCTTGGATTTATGAATCAGTGGTACACTTATTAGGTCATGACTGTGGTATAGAAAATACAGGTGAAACTTGAAAAATTAGACTATAATGCAAAAGTCCATTTATTTCAGTAATGCAAATTAAATAAATTACATTAATGCAGCTTACAATTGGAATTTTGTGAAAAGGTTCAATATTCTAGGCTCAAGGTGTCACACTCTAGTCAGAATAATTAATCCATACCCCCTAAGCAAAGGGTACCTCGAAATTGTGACTTTGTTTTTTTTTATAAGCTGTAAGATATACTCATCTTAATTATAACAAATAAAAGCTTTAAATATCTCGCTTTGCCTGTAATGAGTCTATCTCATATATTAGTTTCACCTTTTAAGTTGCATTACTGAAATAAATGGACTTTGCACGATATTCTAATTTTTCGAGTTTCAGCTGTAGGTAGTTGCTGATTGCAAACCTGGGGGCCTTTGTTAGGCCACCATGAAAAAACCTCTTGCCTACATAATTGTGTTACAGGGGAAGAGGGGAGTTACAGTGAAAGGGGAGCCCCTTCCTGTATCAAATACCTTAGATGAAACACACATCTAAGAGGTTACTCAACTGGAAACTAAGGGGGAGATTTATCAAACTGGTGTAAAGTATAACTAGTTTAGTTGCCCATAGCAACTAGTGATGAGCGATCACCAAAATATTCAGGTGTTCAGGTGTTTGGCCCAAACACATTGCTATATTTATGTGCTCGGCCGAGCACCCAAGTATAATGGAAGTCAATGGGAGACTACCAGGCACTCCCTGCTTTGAAAAGGGAAGGGTGCCTGGTCCATTGGAAAAGGTTATAAAGTGACAGAAACACCACCGAAAGGGATCGGGAACAGCATGGGGACCATGTCTGGATGCATCTTGGACTCCGAGGTCGCTGCTGGGAACCATGTTGTCCTAGTTATACGCCACTTTTACAGACTGACAAAAAAACACCCAAAACACCCCTAAAAAAATCAATTTTACAAGAAAAATTGTTAGAAAACATTATTTCCTGTATATTCAATTGTATATAAAGTGCAAGTGCTGCCAAAAATTTTGCTTTTTTTCAGAACTGGGGCCATGATTAAGATGGATGGCCAGAGGTATCCGTATTGCGCTACTATAGGCAAAATTATTTGACTGGCACCAGAAGAACCACTCTGAAAGCAATTGCCAAGAATGTTTTCATTAATCTAGGATGAAATTTGTAGCCTGGTTTGAAAGCAAACCAATACATGATCCGGCGGCGTTATTCCCATTACCCGTCAAGCATTTTCCTTGAAATCAAAGTCTTTGGGTTCAGAGGGGAGTATGGTTGCAAAGCTGAAACTTAAACTAATTAACTGAAGGGCACCACCAGGAGTGGAGCCTGTGGCTTACTTTGATTCCACATGGGAAACCTCATGGGGCCCGGACACTGAAAGGATTGACAGATTGATATTTCTTTCTCGATTCTGTGGGTGGTGGTGCATGGCCATTGTGAGTGGGTGGAGCGATTTGTCTGGTTCATTCCGATAACCAACGAGATTCCTCCGTGCTAACGAGTAGAGTTGAGCAAACCTGAACTGTATAGTTCAGGTCCGCACCAAATTCTGGGGTAATCGGGACCCGGACCCGGACCTGAACGTTTTGAAAAAAGTTCGGCGATTTCTGCCCCGCTTTCTGAAGGGCTGCACAGCAGCCAATCAGCTAGCGTTTTACTTCTTGCCCTAAGAAGCCATCACAGCCATGCCTACTAATGGCATGGCTGTGATTGGCCAAGTGCAGCATGTGACTCAGCCTTTATTTCAGCTGGAGTCACGTACCGCCGCACGTCACTCTGCTCTGATTAGTGTAGGGATAGGACGCAGCTGCTGTGAGGGCGAGATTAGGCAGGGAAAACTCAGCAAAAACACCTAATGAAGTGATCGATCTACAGCTGTGAATCATTCAACTTCTGCTAGTTAATTGCTCACTGGTTTTTAGGCTGCACAGAGTGTTTTTCTGTCACTTTTTTCTGCGGTGATCGACGGCCATTTTTTGTCTTGTGGTGCACCAGCACAAGCTGCCACCAAGTCCATTAATCCATCAATACTTGATTTTTTTTTTTTTGTTATATCCTACATCAGGGGCTTGGCTGTGCTTATTGTCACCCCTAGAAGCTCAGGATAGAAATTTCTATATTTTATTTAGGGGTTAAATTCAATTGCCAAAATAGCAAACCCCTAAATCTGGTGTTCCAGCTGTGGCTAGCCAAGTGTAATACTGTCTGCTGTCTGTCAATGGATAGATTTTTTACTGTGGTAAAATTCAATAGCCAAAATAGCAATCCCCTGAATCTGGTGTCCCAGCAGTGGCTGGCCAAGTTTAATAGTGTCCGGCAAAGGATATATTTTTTCTGGGGTGAAATTTAATTGCCAAAATAGCAATACCGCAAAGCAGTGGTTTCAGCTGTGGCTGGCCAAGTTTAATAGTGTCGGGCAAAGGATAGATAATTTTCTGGGATGAAATTCAATAGCCAAAATAGCAATCCCCTAAATATGGTGTCCCAGCAGTGGCTAGCCAAGTTTAATAGTGTCCGGCAAAAGATATATTTTGTTCTGGGGTGAAATTCAGTTGCCAAAATAGCAATACCGTAAATCAGTGGTTTCAGCTGTGGCTGGCCAAGTTTAATAGTGTCCGGCAAAGGATATATTTTTTTATGGGGTGAAATTCAGTTGCAAAAATGGAAATACCGTAAATCTGGTGTTCCAGCTGTGACTGGACAAGTTTCACAGTGTCCTTCAAAGGATATATTATTTTCTGTGGTGAAACTCAATTGCCAAAATAGCAATACTGTTACAAACAATTATCTACCAATGTTAATAAGACTAGCATACCATATTTAAGAGAATGGGAGAAAGTTTATATTGTCTCACTCACACGGATTCTCTAGGTGCGTTAAAATTCAAGAAAATTCTTATAAAATACTAACTAGATGGTATTGCAAACCTTCACAATTATTCCGTATGCATCTCTTATCGACAGATGTTTGCTGGAGATGTTCAAACGGCCCCGGCACCATCTCACACATATGGTGGTCTTGCCCAAACCTCAGGCACTTCTGGAAGGAAATCGAGTCCACTATTAACAAAATCTGTTCAACTAATCTCACCCTATCAGCCCCACTAATATTTTTATGGAAACCTGACAAACATTTCAAACCGTCAAAGTTTAGCCTTGAAACCCACATGATAATGGCAGCTAAACTCTTGCAATGTGGATGGAAAAAATGCAGCATATTTGTTGCATGGAAGAATTGGCAGGATGGGAAAATAAAAATAGAGAAACCTTCTTGAAAATATGGGACCCATGGTTATAGCACATTAAAACTTTACAGGGACGATAACATTTCAGGGAGACCCTTACGCACTTTTAGGCTTGCTTGCTTTTATTATTATTCTGTTAGTGACACACATACAATCATACCGACAGACATTAGGCCCCCCCTTTCCCCCACTACCCACCCACATACCCTCCATGCTTTTCCTGGTTCTATGTTTACTGCATTTGTGTTTACAGCATACGGTCAGGCATTAGTTTCATAATATCATCCTTCATCTTGTGTTGTTGGGGGACTTGCCCGAGACTACTCTGTTTAGGCCTTTACTCATATAGGATGTATACCTTCACGGAAATGCTATTTACCTGACAATGACTCTGTTCCTTTACCAATACCTGTATTTGTTATCTGTTCAAGTCAAACTCTTTACTGACATGAATATATTTTGTAATAATGACGATATATGTACTTTTATGTCAATAAAAAGAGATTTCAAACAAGCAAAATAGCAATACCGTTAATCAGTGGTTCCAACTGTGGCTGGCCAAGTTTAATACTGTCCGGCAAAGGATAGATTTTAAATTGTTGGGTGAAATATTACCATTTTTCCCAGGTACAAACCCCTGCACTGCATAACTGACAGGGAACATACAATTGGCGGTTACATTTTTCCATGAAATAAAGCCTTTTTGGGCTGTGAAGCCAAAGATAGTCACCAATAACTGCTTTTTTTTATTTTTTATTTTTTTAAAATAAATTAGTGTAGACCCCAAAACATTGGGAAAATATTAAAAATAAAACAAGGTGTAAGTGCGCGGTAGTATAACAGTAGTTGGGTGAGGCCGGTATACATGTCTATTCTCCATAAGGTACAAACAAGTCCCGTGGGATCCATGCCTGGTTCTTTTTAACCACTTTTGGACCGCCACACGCAGATACGCGTGATGTCGGCGGTCCTTCTGTTCCTCCTTGACGCGCGGGCGCGTCATCTCGCAAGAGGCGAGATGACGCGATCTGTGCGCCTGAACAGGCGCACAGACTATCGGGAGCTGCTCGGGACAATTTCGTCACCAGCCTGCCAGCCAATGATCGGCGCTGGCAGGCTGGTGATGTTAAAAAAAACTAATGAAAAGCCATGAAATGCATTATATTTATAAATATAATGCATTAAATGGCTTCTGTGCCCTCTCCTGGGTCCTTTTCGTCGGTTGGACCCAGGAGAGAGCACAACTCTACTGTAAGTACACCAAGCACACTTCACATAGGCCCTGATCACCCCCCCATTACCCCAATTAACCCCTTGATCACCCCTTTCAATCACCTGTCAATCACTAGTGAAAGGGAAAAAAGTGATCAGTGTAAACTGTCACTTTTTTTTTCACTAGTATTGACTGCTAGGTTTAGATTTAGTTTAGGCCCCTTTGGTAGGTAGTTAGCTTCCGTTAGCACCCAGCCCACCGCACCACAGTCACTGATTCTCTGATTAGCGTAGCGCTAATCAGCATTTGTACTTTTATAGTATCTGTAAGTGATCAGAACTGATCACAGTCAGATCTATAATAGTATTACTGTCACTTTAGCTCGCCCCCACCCAAAAAGCACTGTGCGGCAGTGACAAAATAAAATTATTTTTTGTAATCACTGCACAATCACTTCACAAGCGCTTGTTTTGATATATTTTATCAATCGCAGAGGCTTCTGTATTTCGCTACCCTCCCATTTGTAAGACAGGCTTGGTTTTTTTCTTGGGTAGTTTCAGGGAATACCCCCTAAATTTAGTCGTCCAAATGTCAAATAAGGGGTATTCTCCTGAAGAGGCCTACAGGATTCTGACCCAGTCGGATGAAGAATGGGAACCCTCATCTGATGAATCTAGCGGGTCAGAATATGAACCTGTAGAAAGCAGTGGCAGTCTGACCCAAAGTTCGGACGAGGAGGTTGAGGTCCCTGATACCACCAGGCGTACCCGGCCCCATGTCGCTAGACCACAGGTAGCTCAGGATCGGTTTTAAGGGCAGCAGAGTGGGGCTGGCGCTGCCGGATTACGTGGTGAGGCATACACCAGCAGCGCAGCCCATCCTGGATCTACTACCAGCACTGCCATACAACATGGTGAAGTGGCGAGCACCAGAAGGGCAGTTGAAGCTGGTACGGTGGCACGTGCAGTAGTTCCCCGGTCACAGCCACCGTGCAGACAGGCCGTAAAGCCCTTAGAGTCCCTGAGGTACTTGCAAACCCTGATTGGCAACCTGCATCTTCAGCCGCACCATAAGTTCCCCCTTTCACCGCCCAGTCAGGAGATCGGGTGGAGACAGCTCAGATCGGATTGGCACTGGGGTTTTTCAAGCTATTCTTCACTGCGGAGCTCTTTTACCTAGTCGTGGCAGAAACAAATCGGTATGCCACTCAATTTATAAACGCCAACCCGGAAAGCTTCTATGCCCAGCCTTTCCGGTGGAAACCAGTCCAAGTTTCCGAATGTAAACGTTTTCTGGGCCTTCTCCTCAACATGGGCCAGACAAAAAACATGAATTGCGGTCATATTGGTCCACGAACCCAATTCATCACATGCCCATGTACTCTGCTGCCATGTCTAGGACACGATTTGAGACCATCCTGCGATTCCTGCACTATAGCGACAACACCACCTCCCGTCCCAGAGGCCACCCAGCTTTCGACCGGCTCCACAAAAATCGGCCCCTCATAGACCACTTCAACCTGAAATTTGCAGATTTGTATACCCCCGCACAAAACATCTGCGTAGACGAGTCCCTGATACATTTTGGGGTATGGGGTCAAAATGTATAAGCTCTGTGAAAGGGCCATAGGCTACACACACAAATTTCGGATCTATGAGGGAAAAGATCAGACCCTGGAGCCGGTCGTTTGCCCTGACTACCTGGGGAGCAGTGGGAAGATAGTCTGGGACTTGGTGTCACCCTTATTCGGCAAGGGGTACCATCTTTATGTAGACAATTTCTACACAAGTGTGGCACTCTTCAGGCATTTGTTCCTAGAACAGATTGGCTGCTGTAGCACCGTGCGACCGAATTGCCGGGGCTTCCCCCAACGGCTCGTTACCACCCATCTTTCAAGGGGGGAGAGGGCTGCCTTGTGTAACCAAGAACTGCTCGCGGTGAAATGGAGAGACAAGCGTGACGTTTACATGCTCTCCTCCATTCACGCAGACGCGACAATCCAAATTGAACAGGCAACCAGTGTCGTTGAAAAGCCCCTCTCAGTCCACTATAGTCGACTATAACCTTCACATGTGATGGGTAGACTTCAATGACCGGATGTTGGCCCCGTATTTGATTTCCCGCCGCACCAGATGCTGGTATAAGAAGGTGTCTGTATATTTAATTCAATTGGCTATGTACAATAGTTATGTTCTCTACAGTAAGGCTGGGAGAACAGGATCCTTCCTCAAATTTCAGGAAGAGATCATCGAGAACCTCCTGTATCCAGGAGGTTCCGTGGCCCCAAACCCCAGTGTAGTGAGCCGTCTACACGAACGACATTTCCCCAATGTCGTTGCTGGTACCTCAACCCCACCCGCCACCCCGAAAAAGATGCCGTGTCTGTAGCAGAAGTGGAATAAGGCGTGACATCCGTTATTTCTGTTCTGTCTGTCCTGACCACCCTGCCCTATGCCTAGGGGAGTGTTTCCGGAAGTACCACACTCAGGTACACTTAGGGACATAGGGACAGCACAACACAGGTAGTTTTTACAATCAGGCTCTAGAGTCTCTCTGGATACTAGGTTTTGAGAGACCCTAACACATAGGGGTGCTGGTGTGCTACAGCAGAAATGTGAAACGGTAGAAACCTCTCCTTTACTTGGGATAAAGTGCATAATGTACTTCGCACCATATCTGTGTGATTTACACTTTACACATTGTCCCATGGGAAAGGAGAGGTTTCTGCTAGGAAAATAAAGAGTGAAATGGTAAAAAAAAAAAAAGGTAGCAAGAAATAGAAATCTTGAGTTAGTTCAGGTTTTAAAAGTTTTGATGTTCAGGTTTTATAAAAAACGTTTTATGTTCAGGTTTTATAAAGTTTGTAACGTTCAAGTTTATGAGCCTGCTGCCTGTTTTTTCTTCTTTTTTTTTCCCCCTAACCACCCTTTATTTTCCAGGTAGACCAACGGACCAACTAACAAAAACGCTGCAGCACTGATGTGCATTCTGAGACAAGCATTGTGCTTCTGTCAGAAGACACGTGAAGTCGGTGTATGCGGCGCTGCAAGATGAGATTTCTCCTCTGCAGTACAGGTACGTTTGCCAAGGCATATGAGCTGAGGAGAGGTGTTGGAGTTCATATGCTTTGGCAAACACTTTGTATCAAAAATCTGGCAAATATGTCTTCCTCCACAATGATCGATTTATCGATGTGAATGGAGAAATCATGTTTGCCAGGACATAGGAGCTGAAGTGGGTATGGATGTTTGGCCGGAGCCCCTATGTCCTGGCAATCGCCAGGCCCCTCTTTTTTTCTTGCACATTTTTTGGCAGAGATTTTTTCATCCACATCGATCCATGCGAATGAAGAAATCTGTGTCGTTCATTTTTTCTTTCAGCCCAGAGGATGAACGGAAAAAAAATCTCATTACCTTACCTGTATGCTCAATATAAGGAGAATAGCAGAAACTCCTAATGCTGGCCATACATGTAATGATTGCGGAGACCCTCAAATGCCATGGCAGTACAAACACATCACATGTCACCCCATTTTGGAAAGAAGACACCCCAAGGTATTCGCTGAGGGGCATATTGAGTCCATGAAAGATTGAACTTTTTGTCACAAGTTAGCGGAAAGGGAGACTTTGTGAGAAAAAACAAAAAAAATCAAATTTCGCTACCTTGTGCCAAAAAAAAAAAAAAAAATCTTCTATAAACTCGCCATGCCCCTCACAGAATACCTTGGGGTGTCTTCTTTCTAAAATGGGGTCACATTTGGGGTATTTTACTGCCCTGGCATTTTAGGGGCCCTAAAGCATGAGAAGAAAAATGCGTAAAAATACCATTCTAAAAGGTACTCATTGGAATTAGGGCCCCTTTGTGCATCTTGACTGTAAAAAAGCGGCACACATGTGGTATTGCCGTACTCAGGAGAAGTAGGGAAATGTGTTTTGGGGTTGTATTTTTACATATACCCATGCTGGCTCTGAAAAATATCTGTACATTGACAACTTTGTATAAAAAAATGGAAAAAGTTGTCATTTACAGAGATTTTTTTCACACACAGTATGGGTATATGTAAAAATACACCTAAAAACACATTGCCCTACTTCTCCTGAGTACGGCGATACCACATGTGTGCCACTTTTTTGCAGCCGAGATGCGCAAAGGGGCCCTAAATCCAATGAGTACCTTTAGGATTTCACAGGGCAATTTTACACATTTGGATTCCAGACTTCTTCTCACACTTTAGGGGCCCCTAAAATGCCAAGGCAGTGAAAATACCACACAACTGACCCCATTTTAGAAAGTAGACACCCTAAGGTATTCCATGAGGGGTATGGTGAGTTCATGTAAAATTTTATTTTTTGTCACAAGTTAGTGGAATATGAGACTTTGTAAAAAAAACAAATTCCATTTCCGCTAACTTGTGACAAAAAATAAAAACTTCCATGAACTCACTATGCCCATCGGCGAATACCTTAGGGTGTCTACTTTCCGGAATGGGGTCACTTGTGTGGTATTTTTACTGTCCTGGCATTTTAGGGGCCCCTAAATCGTGAGAAGTAGTTTGGAATCCAAATGCGTAAAATTGCCCTGTGAAATCCTAAAGGTACTCATTGGTTTTAGGGCCCCTTTGCGCATCTTGGCTGCAAAAAAGTGGCACAAATGTGGTATCGCCGTACTCAGGAGAAGTAGGGCAATGTGTTTTGCCGTGTATTTTTACATATACCCATGCTGGGTGAGAGAAATATCTCTGTAAATTGACAACTTTGTATAAAAAATGAAAAAAGTTGTCATTTACAGAGAGATTTTTCACACACAGTATGGGTATATATAAAAATACACCCCAAAACACATTGCCCTACTTCTCCTGAGTACGGCAATACCACATGTGTGCCATTTGTTTACAGCCAAGATGCACAAAGGGGCCCTAAATCCAGAGTACCTTTAGGATTTCACAGGGCAATTTTACGCATTTGGATTCCAGACTTCTTCTCACGGTTTAGGGGCCCCTAAAATGCCAGGGCAGTAAAAATACCACACAAGTGACCCCATTTTAGAAAGTATACACCCCAAGTTATTACGTGAGTGGTATGGTGAGTTCATGTAAAATTTTATTTTTTCTCACAAGTTAGTGGAATATGAGACTTTGTAAAAAAAAAAAAAAAAAATTCCATTTCCGCTAACTTGTGACAAAAAATAAAAACTTCCATGAACTCATTAAGCCCATCAGCGAATATCTTAGGGTGTCTACTTTCCGGAATGGGGTCACTTGTGTTGTATTTTTACTGCCCTGGCATTTTAGGGGCTCCTAAACTGTGAGAAGAAGTCTGGAATCCAAATGCGTAAAAATGCCCTGTGAAATCCTAAAGGTACTCTTTGGTATTAGGGCCCCTTTGCACATCTTGGCTGCAAAACAGTTGCACACATGTGGTATCGCCGTACTCAGGAGAAGTAGATAAATGTGTTTTGGGGTGTATTTTTACATATACCCATGCTGGGTGAGAGAAATATATCTGTAAATTGACAACTTTGTATAAAAAATTGAAAAAGTTGTCATTTACAGAGATATTTTTCACATACAGTATGGGTATATGTAAAAATACACCCCAAAGCACATTGCCCTACTTCTCCTTAGTACGTCGATACCACATGTGTGCCACTTTTTTGCAGCCAAGATGTGCAAAGGGGCCCTAAATCCAATGAGTACCTTTAGGATTTCACAGGGCATTTTTACGCATTTGGATTCCAGACATCTTCTCACAATTTAGGGGCCCCTAAAATGCCTGGGCAGTATAAATACCCCACAATTGACCCCATTTTGGAAAGTAGACACCCTAAGGTATTCGCTGATGGGCATAGTGAGTTCATAGAAGTTTTTATTTTTTGTCAAAAGCGGAAAATGAAATTTGTTGAAAAAAAATAAAAAATAAATTTCCGATAACTTGTGACAAAAAACAAAAACTTCCATGAACTCACTATGCCCATCAGTGAATACCTTAGGGTGTCTACTTTCCGAAATGGGGTCATTTATGGGTTGTTTCTACTGTCTGGGCATTGTAGTACCTCAGGAAACAGGACAGGTGCTCAGAAAGTCAAAGTGCGGAAATTCACTTTTTTGCACCATAGTTTGTAAACGCTATAACTTTTACCCAAACCAATACATATACACTTATTGCATTTTTTTATCAAATAAATTCAGAGAAAAATTTATAGAGAAATGTAGTTTTATTTGGCAAATTTTCCAACAGAAAGTGAAAAATGTCATTTTTTTGCAAAAAAAATCGTCAAAAAAAGTAAAAATGTCAGCAGCAATGAAATACCACCAAATGAAAGCTCTATTAGTGAGAAGAAAAGGAGGTAAAATTCATTTGGGTGGTAATTTGCATGACCGAGCAATAAACGGTGAAAGCAGTGTAGTGCAGAATTGTAAAAAGTGGCCTGGTCATTATGGGTGTTTAAGCTAGGGGGGCTGAGGTGGTTAATAAACAAAAGCTTGCCCACATTGTCTGTGGACAGGCGGCTGCGCTTGTCTATGATAACACCCCCTTCAGACAATACAGTGACTGCAGGGTAGGCCACCACCTCCAAGGCGTAAATGGCAACCTTCAGGACATGTGCCCAATTTGATGACCCAGAGTTTAATGGGGCAGACCCAGTGGCGTAGCTAAAAATCATTGGGCACCACAGCAAATTTTTGAATGCCCCCCCCCCAGTAATTTTTGCGCAAACCCCTTCCTTTCATGCCGCCAGGGCCGGGCCGACACAGAGGCTGAGGAGGCTCCAGCCTCAGGGCGCTCAAGCCTCAGGGCGCAGGCAAAGGCCACTCTCACTAAGTCCCTGCTGCTGCCGTGTAGCTGTATTAGCAGCAGAGCATCCATTTCTGCGCTCTGCTGCTGTAACAGCCGGTCCTGCGCCCCCTAGTGGTGTTCTTCCTCCCTCCCGCAGTCTAGTGCAGTGTGCTGCAGCTCCGTACCTTCCCCAGCCCCTGACTTCCTGCCTGTGTGTGCACCAGAGATTCACAACCCCCTCCCCCAGCACAGAGAGAAGAGCAGCATCGGGACAGAGAAGGAGGAGGAGGAGGAATACTCTGCATCCTGCCTCTCCCTCCAAGTCACCAGAGACTGTATGTGCAGAAAATGTAAGGGGTTAAAGGGAATGTTATGGCAGTAATGTAATGTGCATATTGTGTGTTTTTATGTATGTGTGTCATATGTATGTCTGTATATATGTATGTGTGTCATATGTATGTCAGTATGTGTGTGTGTCATATGTATGTCAGTATATATGTGTGTGTCATATGTATGTCTGTATATATGTGTGTGTCATATGTATGTCAGTATGTATGTGTGTGTCATATGTATGTCAGTATGTATGTGTGTGTCATATGTTTGTCAGTATGTATGTGTGTGTCATATGTATGTCAGTATGTATGTGTGTGTCATATGTATGTCAGTATGTATGTGTGTGTGTCATATGTATGTCAGTATATATGTGTGTGTCAAATGTATGTCAGTATATATGTGTCTGTGTCATATGTGTGTCAGTATGTATGTGTGTGTCATATGTGTGTCATATGTATGTCAGTATGTATGTGTGTGTCATATGTATGTCAGTATGTATGTGTGTGTCATATGTATGTCAGTATGTATGTGTGTGTCATATGTATGTCTGTATATATGTGTGCGTCATATGTATATATGTGTGTCATTTGTATGTCAGTATGTATGTGTGTGTCATATGTATGTCAGTATATATGTGTCTGTTTCATATGTATGTCAGTATGTATGTGTGTGTCATATGTATGTCAGTATATATGTGTGTGTCATATGTATGTCAGTATGTATGTGTGTCATATGTATGTCAGTATGTATGTGTGTGTCATATGTATGTCAGTATATATGTGTCTGTGTCATATGTATGTCAGTATATGTGTGTGTGTCATATGTATGCCAGTATATATGTGTGTCAAATGTATGTCAGTATAGATTATCTAACCCAGTCCCCCTTCCCCCATCAGCCCTTGTCCTACCCCCATCTACCCCACCAGACATTTAGATGTTATTTATTCCTGCTATTCTAATGCTCTGATCAGTAGATGGCTCAAGTCAAGCCCTCACCCCCCCAGCCATTTAGATATGTATGTTATCAATCATCCCCCACCCCCGCCTTCCTTGTAATTTGCTGGCCCCCAATATCCATTGTGAGCCACAATCCATAACAGTGCCATCCACAGATCCCCCCATAACAGTGCCATCCACAGTTCCCCCATAACAGTGTGTCATCCACAGATCCCCCATAACAGTGTGTCATCCACAGATCCCCCATAACAGTGTGTCATCCACAGATCCCCATAGCAGTGTGTCATCCACAGATCCCCATAGCAGTGTGTCATCCACAGATCCCCCATAACAGTGTCATCCACAGATCCCCCATAACAGTGCCAGCCACAGATCCCCCCATAACATTGTCATCCACAGATCCCCCATAACAGTGTGTCATCCACAGATCCCCCATAACAGTGTGTCATCCACAGATCCCCCATAGCACTGTCATCCACAGATCCCCCATAACAGTGGGTCATCCACAGATCTCCCATAACATTGTCATCCACAGATCCCCCATAACATTGTGCAATCCACAGATCCCCCCATAACAGTGCAATCCACAGACCCCCCATAACATTGTGCTATCCACAGATCCTCCATAGCAGTGTCATCCATAGATCCCCCCATAACACTGTCATCAATAGATCCTCCTAACACTATCATCCATAGATCTCCCATAACAGTGTCATCCACAGATCCCCCATAAGTGTGTCATCCACAGATCCCCATAGCATTGTCATCCACAGATCCCCCATAACAGTGTCATCCACAGATCCCCCATAACAGTGTGTCATCCACAGATCCCCATAGCATTGTCATCCACAGATTACCCCATAACAGTGTCATCCATAGATCCCCCCATAACAGTTTCATCCATAGATCCGCCCCATAACAGTGTCAACCATAGATCCCCCCCATAACAATGTCATCCACAGATCCCCCATAACATTGTACTATCCACAGATCCTCCATAACAATGTCATCCACAGATCCCCCCATAACAGTGTCATCCATAGATCCCCCATAACACTGTCATCCATAGATCTCCCATAACAGTGTCGTCCACAGATCCCCCATAGTAGTGTCATCCACAGATCCCCATAGCATTGTCATCCACAGATCCTTCATAACAGTGTCATCCACAGATCCCCCATAACAGTGTCATCCACAGATTACCCCATAACAGTGTCATCCATAGATCCCCCCCATAACAGTTTCATCCATAGATCCGCCCCATAACAGTGTCATCCACAGATCCTCCATAACAGTGTCATCCACAGATCCCCCATAACAGTGTCATCCACAGATCCCCCATAACAGTGTCATCCACAGATCCTCCATAACAGTGTCATCCACAGATCCCCCATAACAGTGTTATCCACAGATCCCCCATAACAGTGTCATCCACAGATCCTCCATAACAGTGCGTCATTAATTGATACATTAAACTGTGCATATTTATGTGTGATTACAACAGTATTTAGTAAAGACTCCACAAGTTGGGGGGGGGGGCGCACTTGGGCAGCTCAGCCTCTGTTGGTGGTGGACCTTGTCCCAGCCCTGCATGCCGCCATGCCTGTGGCAACTAAAGATCGCTCTCTCAGACCAGGACCAGCAGTGGTTCCATTCGCTTTCTACACTGTCTATACTGCCACTGTATATAATTTCATTGTATAATACTGTTAGTCCTCCTCCTACTCCTGGATGGGCCCTTTCTAGGTCATGGCCCCAAAGCAGTTGCGTACCATGCTTCCCTTGTAGCTATTCCCCTAGGCCAGTGATGGACAACGTGCGGCTCTCCAGCTGTTGCAGAACTACAACTCCCAGCATGCAAAGCCTGGCTATAGCTATCAGCCTACTGCAGGGCATGGTGGGAGTTGTAGTTTAGCAACAGCTGGAGAGCTGCACGTTGCCCATCACTGCCCTAGGCAGACCCATCAGTCAGTACGTGTACTGTTCCACCATGTTGCTGAAATGCTGCCTCCTGCTAAGATGTAGTGATGAGCTGCAGGTGGCATATTCGATTTCGACGAAATCCGCGAATATTCGATAGAATATTCATTTCATATTCGTCGAAATCGAATATTAGTCATTATTCTAGTTATCGTGATTAATATGCGATTTAAATAATCGTGTATTGCGATTTTAACTTAAGGCTACTTTCCTATTACTTTGATATCTAGAATTATAGCGAAGATGGCGAATATGATGAATGTATTCGTCATATTCCTCAAAACGAAGATAACAAAGTATTCTCCATCTTCGTTTTAGCTACCTATTTGTCAACTTCGCTAATTCTAGCAATCAAATAGGAAGGTTGACTATAGAGACAGCTGTGTTTAATTCGCTATAGTCAACCTTCCTATTTGATTGCTAGAATTAGCGAAGTTGACGAATAGGTAGCTAAAACGAGGATGGAGAATACTTCGTTATCTTCGTTTTGAGTAATATGACGAATACATTTGTCATATTCGATAATTCTACCAAGCCAACCATACATGGGAACGTCTCCATACTAAAATGTACTGTCGGATTTGAGAATTACGTTGAAATAGCAATGCGATTAATATAACTTGAATTAATTGCATTGCGATTTCTACTTAGACCTGGTTTACTATGGTTGGCTTGGTAGAATTAGCGAATATGACGAATGTATTCGTCATATTCCTCAAAACGAAGATAACAAAGTATTCTCCATCTTCGTTTTAGCGACCATAGTAAGCCATGTCTGTTGAAATCGCAATGCGATTAATTCAAGTTATATTAATCGCATTGCGATTTCAACTTAGAGCTGGATTTATAATGGGTCAGCTTGCTAGAATCAACGAAGTTAACAAATATGGAATATAGCAGTGCTAAGTTGAAATCAAAATGCGATTAATATAACTTGGAGTAATTGCATTGCGATTTCTACTTAGCACTGCTGCTATTTTCCATATTCGCTAATTCTAGCCTAATATGTAAGATAGCAGTGCACTGCTAAGTTGTAATCACAATGCAATTAATATAACTTGATTTAATCGCATTGCAATTTCAACGTAATTCTCAAATCCAACAGTACATTTTAGTATGGAGACGTTCCCATGGTGATGGGGACGCTCCATGAGCACGGAAGTCGGCAGAAGCGGCAACGGGCACTGACTGGAGCAGCCAGGAAGCCAGGAGTCCTGAGGACAGGTAATAACTACTTTTGGGAAGTGGGAAAGAAAAAAACATAACTAAAAAAAAAAAAAAAAAAATTCAAAATAGCGAAGCTATAGCACTATATTGGAAATATTCGTGAATTAGCAAAGTGACGATATTCGCTAAAAAAATTTACTATTCGAATATTCGCGCTCAACACTACTAAGATGTTCCAGATCTGCTGGTGGTGCAGGTTGTTGTGGCGTGATGACAAAGCTTTTCCACATTTTGCCCATGCTAACTCTGCCTTCTGAGGTGTTGCTGGTGACCCAGCTGCATTGGCAAATTCTTCCTCCTCCTCCTCCTCTGCCTCCACCTTGTGCTTCCACTGAGTCCCCGGTGTCAGGTGTGAATGCCATCAGCAGCATGTCTACTAGCGGGCTCATCTTCCTATTACACTCCAGTGAGGGAATTAGGATGGCACGTTGTCCTTGTAACGGGGATGCAGCAGGGTGGCCACCCAGGAATCAGCCAAAGTTAGAATGTG
The DNA here is from genome assembly GCA_033119425.1 of Bufotes viridis. NCBI lineage: Eukaryota > Metazoa > Chordata > Amphibia > Anura > Bufonidae > Bufotes > Bufotes viridis. The sequence goes on from CM065591.1 coordinate 383,099,089, forward strand.
GCAGTAACTGGGCGGTCGTTGCGCAGGCACTGCAGCATGTAGTCGCTCATGTCTGCCAGACTGCTTAGAGGCAAGGACAAGCTATCCACTTTGAGGGAGGTATATCATCTGTGTCCTCTGTATCCCCCAGCGTTCCTCCTCTTCCTCATCTTCCAGAACTGTGCCCTGGCTGGAGAATTGTTTTCCAGGCCAGGGCCTATGTTGGTACAGATACCCACCCTCCAAGCCACTTGTATTTGGTTGGCCTTAAGTTAAGGATAAGGCGTCCATATAGTTTTGTTTCTTTATCTGGTTAGTTTAGCTGCCTTATAGTTATTTTAATATGTTTTTAAGTAAATTTGTAAATAGTTTGTTAATGGTTTGAGTGAAGGGGGGGGGGGTGTTGTGTGTGTTCGATTAACTGAATTGATTTTCACTGGCTGGTGTTTAGGAATTTCTGCACCCCAAATTCAGCACATGTGGCAGGCAGGGGATATGTGTCAAACCGGCTAGTCTCCCAGACCTGCTAGTATATTTCGCCCATTAGCGCACAACACCAGGCCGGGCTGGAGGCTCAGTGGAACCAACCAATGGTCGGTCTGTTGTTCCATGCCTGTCCACAGCTCCTGCGCGTTGCGGGGTTTGTCCCACAAACACACAAGTTTTAAAACAACCTGCTGTCGTTTCCCCCTGGCTGTGCTGCTGTGGGTGGTGAAGGTGTTACGCAGAGTGGATGAGGAGGAGGTAGAGGAGAAGGAAGCCGTGTAGGAGGAGAAGGAGGAGGTAACAGGATACATGCCCAACAATCCTCGGGGGCGGAAGGACATTCACAAAAATGCTATCCGCCTTTGGGCCAGCCGCTACATTTACCCACTGTGTTGCTGGTTATGTGGACGTTGACACACATAGCATTGCGCAGTGCACACTTGATTTTGTCTGCCACTTGGTTATGTAGGGAAGGGATGGCTCGCCTGGAAATGTAGTGGTGGCTGGGATACACGTACTGTGGGATAGCCACTGGCATAAGGTTTTTAAAACTGTCCACCAGACAGAATGACAGCATTTCAAAGGACCAGGAAGTTTGAAATAAGGCATTCAGAGCCATGGGTAGGGGGGTACTTCCTCATTCTATTTCTTTTTCTCTCCAGTGTTTGGGAGATGGACAGCTGATAGCTGAACACTTCTATGGGATTTGGTGGAGATGCTTGGTGACAATGACAGATGTGGTGGCGTTGCTGCCACATCCTCCGTTTGCTGGGTGACAGTTGTCACTGACATGAGGAGATCTTGTGCACTGATCCCCAAACTCTTCAGCATCCACAGTCAGAAGAAGATGGCAATTAGTGTTTCACGAGGTGGATGATGCGGATGAGACACAGTTGTCAAAATGTGAGGATCTTGTTAGGTCAACATAAGTCAGGAGGATGACCAGAGTGAGGAAGTGGAAGAGGAGATGGGGGACGATAACATCACTGACCCAACTTGGAAAGGTGGCAAGCCAAGCGAGGACAGCAGGACAGAGGGGGAGGGATCCACAGCACTGCAACATGCTAGAAGAGGCTGTGGGGTAGCAAAAAGGATAAGGCGGGCCACAACAAACAGGCCGGCAACTGTTCCCCCTTTTGGAAATCTCCCTTGCCAAGGGGTAGTTGTTCCACAGTCTGGTGCTTTTTTGAGGAAAGTGCGGACGATAAAATAATTTTAATTTGCAAACTGTGCCATACCAAAATAAGAACTCATAAATAACCAAATAACCATAAAATATTTTACATCCTATTCATAAACTCTAACTCAAACCATAACAATAAAAACTTAAACCCGGGAACATAATGGGGGTAAGACAGTACACTGGAGGCAAAATTAGTAGGGGTGTGAACACTAGCAACCCTCCCCACCACCAGCATGATCCGCCACATTGCATCAAAGCACCCTAATAGGTGGGCTGAACTCCTGGGTCCACAATCGCTCACACTACTGCCTCCTCTTCCACCCCAGTGTTACGTGCTGGCGAATCCACTGTCCTAGACGCAGGCCTGGATGATTCCTGCCCTGCAGCTGGGCCTTTGCAAGCGCCATCAGCTAGCACACCCACTTCTGTGTCCAAGCACAGGGTACAGATGTCCTTACCCCAGGCATTTGAACGTAGGCGCAAATACCCAGCCACCCACCCGGAGGCCATAGCACTAAATGCTCACGTGATACCATTTCATATTGGAGCTGAGGTCCGGCACTTGGCTCATTCAGCATAAGGGGGAGCAGACAGTAAGCAGGGACAGATAGCATTTTGCTCTAAACTTACTGATTTCACTCCAAAAACCTTATTGAAAGACCTAACAGTCCTTTAAAGGACTAGAGTGTGTGTTTGACAGCAGTGTAGCACCTTCCTATTTTAAGAAGGAATTTGCTTCAGCACTATCAGGGACAGGGGTTACCAGGAAGGGAAAGATAGTGCAGGGCTTGAAAATCGCTTTTTTAACTTTCTAAAAGACAGAAAGATTTCAGATTAGTGACATCTACAATACGCCATCTGAAAGCAGTGTGTTGGGCAGATATTATAAAAAGGGGCTTATTCACTGCAGTGTGCCTGGTACTGAAATATACACTGCACCATCATAAAGCAGTGGGTTGGGCAGACATTATAAAAAGGGGCTTATTCACTACAGTGTGTCTGGTACTGAGATATACACTGCACCATCATAAAGCAGTGTGTTGGGGGCAGACATTATAAAAAGGGGCTTATTCACTACCGTGTTCCTTGGTACGGAGATATACACTGCACCATCATAAAGCAGTGTGTTGGGGGCAGACATTATAAAAAAGGGGCTAATTCACTACAGTGTGCCTGCTACTGATATATACACCGCACTATCAGAGAAATTATTTGTTCTGGGGAAATTAACCTAACTTGTGCCACAACTGTGTGTGCATTCAATTCGCAAACGTTATGTGAATTACTCCAGCAGAGAGTGTTTTATATTTTGGCTATAGTTAACTATTGGGCACATCTGTGTGTCTGTTTAGACTGCGATCGCAGAGAATACATTTTATTTGGGATAAATTTGTATCCAATATAGAACTACATCCGAATACAGTCTGTATTGTCAAAATGACATTATCTCTGGGCTAGTGTAGTGCCGAAAATCTGTATTTTTCTGTATCAGTACCTTAATGGAAGCCAATACAGTGTGTATTTTAAAAATGAAATTATTTCTGGGCTAGTGTACTGCTGAAAATCTTTATTTTTCTGTATTCAGTACATTACAGCAGGCGGATACAGTGTGTGTTTTAAAAATGTCATTATCAGTGGCCTAGTGTAGTGCCAAAAATTTGTATTTCTCTGTCTCCAGTACATTACAGCAAGCCAATACAACGTGTATTGTTAAAATTTAATTATCTGTGGCCTACTGTAGTGACGGAGATTTGTATTTCTCTGTCTCCAGTACATTACAGCAAGTCAATACAGTGTGTATTATAAAAATTACATTAATTCTGGTCTAGTGTAGTCCCGAAAATTTGCATTTCTCTGTCTCCAGTACATTACAGCAAGCCAATACAGTGTGTATTGTAAAAATTACATTATCTCTGGGCTAGTGTACTGCAGAAAATCTTTATTTATCAGCATTCAGTACATTACAGCAAGCAAATACAGTGTATTTAAAAAAAAATATTATCTGTGGCCTAGTGTACTGTCGAAAGTTTTTGTTTCTCTGTATCCAGTACATTACATCAAGCCAATACAGTGTGTATTGTAAAAAAGTAATTATCTGTGACCTACTATAGTGCCGAAAATTTGAATTTCTCTGTCTCCAGAACATTACAGCAAGCCAATACAGTGTGTACTGTAAAAATTCCATTATCTGTGGCCTAGTGTAGTGCCAAAAATTTGTATTTCTCTGTCTCCAGTACATTACAGCAAGCCAATACAGTGTGTACTGTAAAAATGTCATTATCTGTGGCCTAGTATAGTGCCGGAAATTTGTATTTCTCTGTATCCAGTACATTACAGCAAGCCAATACAGTGTGTATTGTAAAAATTTCATTATCTGTGGCCTAGTGTTAGTGTAGTGCCGGAAATTTGTAATTCTCTGTCTTCAGTACATTACAGCAAACCAATACAGTGTGTATTGTAAAAATGTAATTATCTGTGGCCTAGTGTTAGTGTAGTGCCGAAAATTTGTAATTGTCTGTCTTCAGTACATTACATAAACTTTATTAGTTGATAAAAAGACCAACAACATACACAATATCAATATTAAATATATATATATATATGGCAGCAATACAAATGGTGGCCAAGACATGTGGCTCCCCTCCCATGCACAGAAAACACCGATTACTCTCCTATATAAGGTAAAAAACCTTTTACAAAAGTGCTGACATGAACAGACACATCCCAAATACAAAGAAATTGTATAACAGAACAGTGCCCCACTTAAGCTGATCTGGTGGACAAAACCGCACATACACTGCAGCAAAGAGACACATATGTTCAATAAATGTATACCTGAGGGACACTTAGAGAGGAGGACACCGGTTTCTTTTGCAGAGAGGAGAGCCCACCCCGACGTACGTTTCGCTCCGCTTTCTCAAGGGGCGTGTCTGAATCAATCACTCTAACCTCCATATATATCCATGTCTATCAGGTACAATGTAGGACACGTGTGTGTTTTAAATTTAAACTGACTTCCTCATCGTAACCGTGCTGGGGGTTTGTCATATTTCCACGCCGTCGCGCTGCCAGTGACGTCACAAACGCGCAAAACAACGCCCAGCACCTATCCAGTCAGCCACATGATCTCGCGGCAACATGACGCCACAACGGGAACCCGCAAGGCAACGCGCACCGGATATCCAGCAAGCCGCGAGATCACGTGACAACACATCAACACAAGGGTACGTATCCAAAAACAAGTCACGTGTTGCGGCATTACGCCGCGTTTGTGACGTATCAGGACAGCGTCCTCTCCCCATAGAAAAATTCACGAGACTTCATCCATCTCTAATACAGAGGCATGCGAGCCGACTAATGCTCGCGAGATACTGCCTGCAATTATATAGGACCACACAGCAGGTAGAGGCAAAAGCAGGAAAAAGATAAAAATAGGATTAAAAATAGGACGGGGGTAGCATAATCACTCCATTACCTAAAATGGGGTAATGTCACCGAACCAAATACAAAATATGCATATATATACATTGATGTGAAAACCTGTATTAAGAGGTCATCCGATCCTATTCCGATCATGTGACCATCGACATAAACGTGAAATCAACCTCCTGCATAAAATCCTTATCCCAATCAGATACAAATATACTTATCATCAAAATATTATTAATGCATATAATATTATGAAAGCATATAAATTATAAAGTAATATAAAGTGTGATTACCTATAAAGTGACAGTGCCTAAAGTGCTCAGTGCAATGTGAACATGCAAGTGACAAAGAAAAATATAAATAATAAATAGTAAATAAATAATGATTAATAATTACAAAAACAGTACCATAATAAAAGTGATAATTCATTTTCCAATATAGCTATAAATAGCCAGCTGGCTAATACATAAATAGATACAGTATATACATAAATATAAGATATAAACATAATTTATATATCCAAAGAAAACCCCATCTACATATCAAGAGCTGCCCCACACTTGCTACAATTGTATCCAAAATCCCTCCTCCTCTCATACAATAACGCATACATACATGTATGCGATAAAAAAAATGACAAGTTTGCCCGACTGCATAGTCCAAAAAGAAGAGGTCCGTCACATGTCCGAAAAAATCTCCAGTCTGCCATTTCATCTATACCCAACATGATCTGAAAAACATGGATTTAGAGAGTTAGAACAATACAATATATATATTATATTATGTTAAGAACATACCATAATTAAAAAGATTAAAACCAATGATCAGTAAGCATCAGTGTAAATCACCGGGCCACAGGAGCACGAGAGAGGAAGAGGAGCAGAAACACATATGTGGCTCTCATCCGACAAAATCTAAAGGTGTACAGCTATATATGAGGACACAAGAGCCAGAGGCCCAAAGGAGAAAGGAATCCAAGAGGTTAACAAGAACCATTCCAAACAAAGCAAAAAATGGGATGCCAGTATATGCTAGACATCCCAACAATAGAAAACTAGTATCATCCCATATTGCCAAGCATTAGATATCAATAGATATCTATAAAGATATCCATAAAAATATCTATAAAAATGGAGCGTAAGTAATTCCCTCGTTGAGGCCATTAGGTGATATTGTGTTGAGGAGAAAGATCCACTTTGTTTCTCGCTGCTTGAGGAGCTTCTTAAGATTACCTCCTCTTGGTGACATAATGACCCTATCCTCTAAATCGCAACAGGGATCCATCTGATCCGTGTCTTTCTTTAAAGTGACGGGGGAGTGTTTTTTTGGTTATTTGGTGAACAATTTGTATAGTCACGCATTGTACCTTGATTGAGTAGCGTTGGCATTCCTTCAGTACATTACAGCAAACCAATACAGTGTGTATTGTAAAAATGTAATTATCTTTGACCTGGTGTAGTGCCGAAAATTTGTATTTCTCTCTATCCAGTACATTACAGCAAGCCAATACAGTGTGTATTGCAAAAATTACATTTCTCTGGACTAGTGTAGTGCCGAAAATCTGTATTTTTCTTCATCAAGTACTGTCCTGCATCATAAAACTGTCATTAGCAGACAGTAAAACAATCTGTGTCACATCTACAGACAAAACCATTAATATGAAGAAGGAGAGCACAAAGGGAGGGGGAAGTGGGCGTGTTGCTGATGGTGCAAGCAGAGGCCGTGGCCCTGGGCGTGATGCTGACGGTGCAGCCAGAGGATGTGGCCCTTGGCGTGATGTTGATGATGCAAGCAGAAGCCGTGGAACTGGGCGTGATGCTGATGGTGCTAGCAGAGGCCGTGGCCCTGGGTGCAATGAAACTGTGCCTGCTGCCAGTGCACCAGAAAAAAACTACAAAATCCAACTTACCCAGCATCATGTCCAACTTAAATGGGCGGCGCAGGACAACACTGTCCAAGTCAGACCAGTGCGAAGAGGTGCTCTGTTGGGTTGCAGAAGATAATGCTTCCAGTCGGTTAAGCACCGCCCTCTCTTCCACGAAGTCAAGTCTCTGTAGCCAAGAATCTGCTCAACCAAATCATAACCTTGATCCTCCTTCCTCCCACCATGTAGCATCTGGCCAAACAAGTTATTCCACACTCGGATATTTACATCACCTCTTTTCATCGCCAGTACTTGGTTTGGCTCTCTCGCCAAGCATGCTTGAAGAGGTACCTGAAATATTTTGCCCTGATTCCCAAAATCTTGAGCCTTCACAGTCTCAAGAAGATGACGGTGGTGAATAGCAATTATTCGTTCACGAGGTAGATGATGATGAGACACAGTTGCCAATCACTGAGGTGGTGGTTAGGTCAAGTCAAGAGGATGAGCAGAGTGAGGAAGTGGAAGAGGAGGTGGTGAACGATGAGGTCACTGACCCAACATGGGAAGGTGAAAAGCTGTGCGCGGACAGCAGTACAGAGAAGGAGGGATCCGTAGCACCGCAACAGTCTGGAAGAGGCAGTGGGGTTGCAAAAGGGAGGCGTCGGCCCACTCCAAACAGGCCCGCAACGTGACACCGAGCACCCCCATGCGTAAAATTACCTTGCCAAGGGGTAGGTGTACCGCAGTATGGCGCTTTTTTGCGAAAAGTGCAGACAACAAATGAGTGGTAGTCTGCAACCTGTGCCATAGCAAAATGAGCCGTGGCATGAACACTAGCAACATCACCACCACCAGCATGATCCGTCATATGGCATTAAAGCACCCTAATAAGTGGGCCTAATGCCTGGGTCAACACTCTTCATCTGTGGGCCCCACCACTGCCTCAACTTCCCCTGTGTTACACACTGCTGGCCAATCCCCTGTCGAAGGCATCTAAATGTCAATAACACAGGCATTTGAACGCAAGAGCAAATAGCCACCCACAGGGCATAGCACTAAATTTGCAAGTTTCGAAATTACTGGCCCTTGAAATGTTGCCATTTAGGCTTGTGGACACTGAGGCCTTACGCAGCCTGATGTTGGCGGCCGTCCCTCAATACGCAGTCCCCAGCCGCAACTATTTTTCACAGTGTGCCGTGCCTGCCTTACACCATAATGTGTCCCAGAACATCACCGGTGCCCTGAACAATGCACTTACTGGGAAGGTCCACCTCACCACGGACACATGGACAAGTGCTGGTGGCCAGGGATGCTACATTTCCCTGACCGCACACTGGGTGAATGTTGTGGAGGCCAGGAGTGAGTCAGACCCTGGGAAGGCACAGGTGCTACCCACGCCCAGGATTGAGGGCCCTACGTCCATCAGGGTGTTACTGACAGCTATGTTACTGGCTCCAACCCCCACTTCTCATCCGTCAACTCCTCCTCCATTTCCACCTCCAACAGCAGTCAGCCATCAGTCGCTAGCTGGAAGCAGTGTAGCACTGCGGTGGGTAAGCGTCAACAGGCCATGCTGAAGCTGATCTGCTTAGGGGACAAACAGCACACCACCGCAGAGCTGTGGCAGGGTAAAGGGGCCAGACCGAGCTGTGGCTCTCGCCACTCAACCTAGAAACAGACATGGTTGTGTCTGACAATGGCCGTAACTTGGTGGCGGCTTCGGAGCTCAGCAACCTGACACACATTCCATGCCTAGCCCATGTCTTAAAATTAGTGATTCAGCGGCTTATCAAAACCTACGCCAATTTGCAGTAGCTACTAATGAAGGCGCGCCGCTTGTGTGCCCATTTCCGAAAGTCGTCCACAGCATCATGTCTGTCAATGCTGCAGCAGCGCTTGCGGCTTCCAGCTCACCGACTGTTGTGCAACGTGAGCATGCGGTGAAACTCGTAAGTTCTACATGTTGGCCAGGCTTTGTGAGCAGCAGAGGGCAGTTTTTGAAAACCAGCTGCAACATGTTCGTCGACTTTCCAGTCAACTGCCACTATTCACAGGCGAGGAGTAGGCATTGATGTCAGACCTATGTGAGGTTTTAAAAAACTTTGATTAATCCACACAGATGTTTAGTGGCAATATTGTTATTATCAGTGAAACCATCCCATTGCTGTGTCTACTAAAAAAAGGATATATGTTTGAATCTTGTTTTTTCATCCGCCTCCTCCTCCGCCTCCTCTTCCATACAGAATATATATGCCCTCACTACAATGTTTTGTAGGGTTTACTCGGCTTCAGGCCCTCACCTCCAATGCTTTATATGGTCTGCTCACCTGTAGGCCATTACTGCAATGTTTTAGGGGGTTCGCTAGGCTTCGGGCGCTCCCCTCCAATGCTTTATACGGTCTGCTCACCTGTAGGCCATCACTGCAATGTTTTATGGGGTTTGCTAGGCTTCAGGCCCTCACCTTCAATGGTTTCTATGGTCTGCTCACCTGTAGGCCATCACTGCAATGTTTTATGGGGTTCGTTCACTTTCAGTCCCTCACCTCCAATGCTTTATACGGTATGCTCACCTATAGCCATCACTGCAATGTTTTATAGGGTTCGCTCAACTTCAGTCCCTCCCCTCCAATGCCCTTATACGGTCTCCTCACCTGTAGGCCATTGCGGCAATATTTTCTGGGGTTCGTTCACCTTCAGGCCCTCACTACAATTTTTTATAGGGTCCTCTCACCTTCAGGCCCTAAACTATAATGTTTTAGAGGGTAACCAGCATGCCCTTGCTCCAAATGGTTTTGAGGGTCACTAGAAGGCCATCAATGATAATTTTTTAAGGGTGTGTATGAAGGGTGTATTGGAGTGCTGGTTATTTGTAATTTTTGGGAGCCCTTTCACTTGCATAGCCTTTATGAGTGCAGCAGTGTACCTGAACAATTGTAGCACCATGCGAATTAGGCCCTCCTTTATGTGATATACAGGCTGTATTGGAGTGCTTCTTCCTTGTAATTTTTGGCAGCATTTGCACGGCATATACAATTAAATATACAGGAAAGAATGTTTCCTAACAATTTTACCCCTAAATTTTTTATTTTTTTTGTGGGCGGGATTTTGGGCATGACTTTGTCGCTGATGTAAAAGTGGCGGACAAATGGGACAAAATGGTTCCAAGCAGCAACATTGGAGTCCAAGATGCACGCAGACATGGTCCCCATGCTGTTCCAGATCCATTTCAGTGGTGTTTCTGTCACTTTCTGACCTTTTCCAATGGACCAGGCACACTTCACTCATCCGAGCAGGGGGTGCCTAGTTATCTCCCATTGACTTCCATTATACTCGGGTGCTCGGCCGGAGAGGACGAGCAAAATGGTGCAATACCAGAAAGTCCTTGTGGAAATATTGCTCCATAAATTTCGATCTGAGAACGCTGGCGGCAGAGTACGTAGTTTCTTGGGCAACCCAGGATTGGAGATGAGAGGAACACACAGCAATTCTAACAGAGGCAGGACAACACTCTCCAAGGCCTGGCACAGTTTCATGACACCCCGCCAACACCCTCACCTTGATGCGTGGCTATCACAAGGATGGAAAAAATTTGGAAGATGGTGAAGTAGTACATAGCAGACCATTTCAGCATCCTCAGTAATCCCTCTGTGCCTTACAACTACTTGGTGTCCAAGCAGGACAACTGGCACTCTATAGCTATGGCTAAATGATAAGGAACATGTAAGATATACTATATTGGACTGTAGTATTCAGGGTAAATGATCGTGTGGGCACTTTGAGATAAATAAGTGTGTTTTAGGTTGCAGTTTCAGCACTCAGTCTCCAAAATGTTTGCCATGGCCATCACTGTTTTAGAGGGTTAGCACACCTGGAGGCCCTCAGCTACATTCCTTTTCTCAGTTTCATTGCGCCCCGGGCCACGGCCTCTGCATGCACCATCAGCATCATGCCCACTTCCCCGTCCCTTATCGCCCTATTCATATTAATTGGTTTTGTCACTAGCTATGGTGCAGATTGTTTTACTGTCTGCTAAAAACACCGTTTTCGAATGCAGGACAGTATATGTTACAGAAACCCACACAATATGAACACTATGTTAGGCCCAGATTATTGGAATTTGTAATATAGAAACTGTTTGCAGATGTTATACAGTATAGGTTAAAGAACACCACATATTTTAGACAATAGAGGTGGCCCAGATTATTGGAATTTGTAATACAGACACTGTTTGCAGATTTTATACAGTGTTGGTTACCGAACACCACAGATTATGGACTCTAGATATGGCCTAGATTATTAAATACACAGTCTGTGGATGATGTACAGTATATGTCACTAATAGGTATAAAATTTAAATATCTTGCTGCTGTCAAACACACACAGTAGTCCATAAAATGACTTTAGGGTAGTTGAAAAGCTGTTGGTAGTAAAAACAGAAAATGTCTCTCCCTGCAATATTTGTCGCTTCCAAAGCACTGTCCCTGAGACTGCAGGAGGTAAATAGATTGCTGCTTTAAAACACACACACACAGTAGTCCTCAAAAGGACTTTTAGGTCTTGGAAAAGCTTTGTCTGAATAAAAACAGTGAAAATTGCTCCCTACACTGTAGTTCCCTTCCTATGTTCTGCCCTCCCTGTTTACTTCTGAGCTGAACATGCATCATCGGGTGCTATATAGTACCCAATTACTCGTTCTAGCCAGCCAATCACTGCAATGCCAGCAGCTAACATGGCTACTGGCATTACAGTGAGGGCAGCACTTACCTGCACCTTTACTGGCTGCTTAACACCCGCAAAACGTGCGGGGCGGAGACTTGAGCATTTCGCTCAAGCACATGCGGTACTCAGCCGAGTACCGTCATGTGCCGAGCATAGAGATGCCCGAGCCGGACAGATATTCAGCCGAGCATACTCGGTCATTACTAATAGCAACCAATTAGATTCCACCTTGGAATCTGATTGGTTGCTATGGGCAACTAAGCCAGTTTTACTTTACACCAGGTTGATAAATCTCTTCCTATCATTTTTAGTCTTCTAGTAGCACCCCAATTCCTAAGACTGCCAGTAATGCATGGGAATTGGGAATGCATCATGCATAACATCACACTTTTCTGAAATGTAAAAATGGGTGTTAAAAATTCTATACGGTGGTCATTGAAAGGTTAAAGAGGAAATGGCTGTTACAGCTATCAAATGTATATGGCACTGTAAGAAATCTACAAACTTTATTTGACTCAAGATAGATTATGCTCCTTATAAGAATGATATAAAATAGTATTGGGTGCTTTTACAAATAGGTTTTTGCTGACATTTTTCTGAACTTCTGCATTTTTTGTGGGTTTTTTTACAACATTTTTTGTAGCTATAGATGTTATCTAAAGGTCTATGGGAAAGTTGAAAAATAGGACACATGTGTTTTGATACTGGAGTTAGGTGGGTTTTTGTGTCTTATTTTCAAAAATTCAGCATGCTATAGCTCTTGCCATTTTTTCAGGCGGTTTCACTTCATCTTCATTATAGGGAAAAACGCCATGAAGAAAACTGGTAAAAAAAAAAAACATCAAACAATATTAATTTGTGTAAGGACCCTCAATGTGGTTTTCTGATTTAGAAAATGATTTTAAAATACTATTTACGCAAATCTAATCAGTTGATTAGCAGGACAGTGACTCCAATAAGATTATTTTACAAAAGATAACCCAGCATATCAATGTATTGCATGGACAGCCCAAAGATTTCAATTTGAACAGTGTAATACTTAATTTCACTTGTGACAATTTCACTATCCCACAAATAACAGCTGATTGCTGAAGGCCCCAACAACAGTATTATCATCACTGGACTTCACTGGCCATATGGTTAAAATTCATAATATGTGACTTAAAGGTTAAATTCTGAATATTGTGGAACATATCTATTAGCCATTAATAAGTAACTTGTACAATACTTATTGATAAGTCGATTTCTTCCATCCATCTCTTTCATCATACTCTTTTCTCAATATGGTGATTTATTGTTTTTATAGAGTAGTTATTGTTTAATTTTTCATAAATTAATAAAACAGACAAATATGAGAAACATTGTAATATATCTTATCAGAAAAAGTGTCCTTTTCCTGCTGGCAGACTGCTCTTCTCCGCTATCCTTCACCAACTCTCACGTCAGAGCTCAAATCTGTCGTCTTTGAAGAGTGGCAGTCTGCTCATTGAAAGATCAGATTACAAAGAAGTCTATAGAGAAGAAAGGAGGAGTAAAGAGGAACTGCTGAAGTTAGGCAGAGTCAGAGAGACCGACACAGAAAGACTGCTGCTAGTTTTAATGAGAGTGACAATTACAGATTGCAATGCAAACACTGCTAAAAATGCCAGATACAAGTCACATAATTGCCAGAAATATTGTTATTCCTCATTTGCTTGTATGGCAGCTTATTCTTAAAAATTAACTGTGACAACAGTTGCACTTTAATTTCTTAATGCTTTGTAGTGTTATATATGCATAAGAAGTGTTAAAAATACCTCTTATTATTTACCCAAAAGTATATACCGTTTGGCTAAACATTTATGTAATAGTATTTATTTGAAAGCGACATTAATTCCATGGTTATACATATGTAATATAAAAAATAGAAATACGATAAACATGAAACTATTAACAGACTTATTCAGATGGGGAGAGGACCCTGCCCATGATAGCTTACAATCTACAGGTTAAAGGGGATGGATACAGGAGGTGAGGGTAAAACTGCTTATCTGGCTGTGTGGTGGTAGCATGCAGGTGGTAGGCGTTTCTAAAGAGGAGGGTTCTCAGGTTACTTTTGAAGATTTGGTTTTTGGGGGAGAGTCTGAAACTCGCTACCCTAGCACATCAGAGTAGGAGATAGGTGAGTGATAAATCTTGTAGTCGATTGTGTGAAGAACAGAAAGGCCTCATGCACACGAACGTGTGCACCCCGTGCCCGTATTGTGGGCCGCAAATTGCGGCCCGCAATGCTCGGGCACCGGCCGTGGGGCAGCCGCAGCGGATCGCGGACCCATTCACTTGAATGGATCCGCGATCTGCCCGTTCCGCAAAAAGATAGGACATGCTCTATCTTTTTGCGGGACGGAAGTGCGGAATGGAACCCCGCGGAAGCACTCCGTAGTGCTTTCGTAGTGTTCCGTTCCGTCATTCCATTCCACACCGTTCTGCATCTCCGGATTTGCGGACCCATTGAAATGAATGGGTCCGCATCCGTGATGCGGAATGGCCATGGAATGGTTCCCGTGTATTGCGGATCCGCAAATGCGGTCCGCAATACGGGCACGGGGTGCACACGTTCGTGTGCATGAGGCCAAAAGAGGAGAACAAAGAAGGATTTTTTGTTGGGATGTATATGTTATGGTACAGATGTAGCAGGGTTAACACACATGCTCTATGAGACATGTTATCTAAATTAAATGCAACTAAATGCGTTAAGCAATTGCTTTTCAATGGCTTTTGTTTCAAGATAATGCATTGAGTTAAGAAATTTGAGTTAAGACGGTGTATTACCCCTGCTACATCCGTACCTAAGACACCCCCATTAATATGAGGAATTTCATGATACATCCTTATACAATGACAAAGACATTCCCCATAATGAAGAGAACCCTTATCAATATTCCCTATGAGATGTTAGAGAGGGCATCATCACCTGTTTTGCACCCCTCAGCCATAATATTCACGCTATGTGAACCCTTGTGTCTACTGCAAAGGCAATATCTGGCTGGCTGACTTTCTTCAGTTGTTGTCAGGGAAGTTCAAGAGCTTGTCCTTCTACAGTGCCTTTCTCAAAAGGATGTTTTTTTAAAGGTCAATTGCCCATATCTGTAGTCTCAGAATCCAGATCTGAGATTCAGGATCCCTTTTTCACAGGCCAATTGCCCACATCTGTAGTCTCCTTCCTGTGTGTCTGTCAGTTCCGACAAGGGTTACTGTAATTTCCTGGATAGGCTATAAAATCAGGGTAGATTTTCCCAAGTCTATAAAGAAATTTTTGTTGAAGATGGGACTTCTATAGATTATTGTTATTGTATTTATCATGATTTGATAGTTCACAGTAATTGCAGATAATGTGTTCAGACGAGCAATATCAGATATATAAATATATCACTTTATTGTTCATTATTGTCTTCAAATGTGTCCTTAAAAAATTTGACTGTGATTTTTTTGAAAAGATCTCCAGAAAAACATGAAAAAATACTATTCTGACTCCCCCAATCATCTTGAGATTAGAAGAGCTGCTGGTGGCATTAAAGAGGTTGGCAGCTTTCTGGTTACTATTCACCAATGATTTTGTAAGATTACTAATATAGCCTTTGTTGGTATTCTAACGGTTTTCTATATTTCATTAAATATGCCTCTGATGAAGGGTCATGTGCCCAGGCAAATCACCCAATCTCCTCTGTTCAAATACATATGACTTTTGCTGTTTGGTAAAGGTGCAGCGTGTTTGAATGGAGAAGGCCGAGTGATGTGTCTGGTCATATGACCCTCCATTAGCAGACATCTTATGGACATGACCTCTATATGGGCAGTACAGAAGATCTGCCAAAGAGGACATAGCATATGAAATATAGCAAACAGCACAAAAAAAACTATATTAGTAAATGCTATATAGTCATCTTACATAAAGATTGTTCAGATTTTCTATAGGCCAGCACTATTGGCAATCTTGGAGCACAGACATAACATCAATACTGCATGAGTGGTAGTACCAATTTCTGGGACATAAATCTCTGCTCTGTGAATGGGTGTCAGGCTTCCTTGACACCGAGGCCGATAATAGATAGTGGTTTGTGCAGATGACAGGTATAAAATGAGCATGAAACTTTTCTGGTCATCTTACAAAATCATATATTTGTCACAAAGTGTGGTATTGTCAAATATGTCTAAAGATTCATAACAGTAAACCAATATAGTACACTTTCTCCTAAATAACCAATAGAAATGCAAGCACATATATCATATCATACATGAATCTATTATGTAGCTTCACATTATACTAAGTACAAACTGAATGTTTTGAGTTTTTAATATGTGCTTATATACTGTATGTACTTACCCAAAAATATATATATATATATATATATATATATATATATATATATATATATATTCTGTGTGGCACTGGTTAAACTAATATTTCTAGTACTAGTAATGTACAGAAATGTATCAGGTTTGACAAGTGAATGGTGGCAATGGTGATTCTTTTAAAGTCATTGAATCATATGTTATATTTTGCTCTCAAAATGACAGGAAAACTTATTAGATATGACACAAATTGTAACAAAATTGTGCTACTCTGAAAGACATCTGTTGGAAACTGAAAAAGATAAAGCAGAGCATGACTTGTATTTATGTTTTATACTGAGCCATAAAATGTAAAGAGAAAAAAACTGTCACAATGATGCTCATAAAATACATGCAATGAACAATATGATCATAAGATAAATATAAAAGTGGATAACTTATTCCTATTTACTTTAAAAATAAAACAACTTGAAACTTTTATCATGAAACATATATATATATATTTTTTTTAATCATAACATTTGTTTAGAGGGCATTCAAGTTGTTTCTCGCTATAAATATGTATAATCGTCCACGTGATCTTCATATAATGTAAACTATGATTCTCTTTAGTTTCCTCTCTGCATCTTGCTGAAACTGGTTGATCATCATGAATATTCTTTATCAGCCAGACCCCTTTAGTGTATGACATTTAGCAATTTCCTCTCCAAGCACATATTTAGAAACTAGAGTTGAGCGAACACCTGAAGTTCGGGTTCGCCGCGTTCTGCCGAATTTTGCCGAAAAGTTCGAGATCAGGACCCAAACTTGACCCGAACTTGACACTGAAACCCATTGAAGTCAATGGAGACCTGAACTTTGGGGCACTAAAATGGCTCTAAAAGAGTCATGGAAAGGGCTAGAGGGCTGTAAAAGGAAGCATAATGGGGGTACGAGCTTGGCAATTGCCATGCAAACAAATGTGGATAGGGAAATGACTTAAAATAACATAAAATACATAAAAATTAAAAATTATAATCTTGAAATAGTAGGAGGGGGTCCATATGGAGTTGGAGGTTGAGGAGGTGGTGGACGTGGAGGTGTAGCTGGAAGAGGTGGTGGAGGAGGTAGTGGCCAACAACACTGTTTGTTTTTTACTTTTTAAAAAAAAATTGGGTACACTCCAAAACATTGAAAGATATAGAAAAGAAAACAAAGAGAAAGTGCGCTGGAGTATAACAAAGGCTAGGTGAGGCTGGTATACATGTCTATTCTGCACAAAGTAAGGACAAGTCCTGTGGGATCCATGCCTGGTTCATTTTAATGAACTTGAGCTGAGCTTGTCTGGGATAACGCCCCCAGCCGCGCTAAACACACATTCAAATAATACACTGGCTGCAGGGCAGGCCAGCACCTCCAAGGCGTAAAGGGCAAATTTACAGAATATATTTCCCAGTCAGGTATGCAGTGCAGGTGTAGTTTGAAAGAAAAAAGGGGTCATTGAGCGTCCATGTCATCCAGCATCTATTCGTCCCACTAAAGGATTATTTTAAAAGTGTATAGAAGCCACAAGGGGCCCCCACGCTGCAGATTTGTAATGGAGACATCATGGAGATTTTACAGCATATAACTACAGCGCCCAACAATCTAAACGCCGCCAAATTAACAGAATACATTTCCCTGTGAGGTATGCACTGCAGGAGTAGTTTGAAAGAGAAAATGGGTATAGATAACCCAACAATCTAAACACCGCCAAATTTGCAAAATATATTTCACAGTCAGGTATGGGGATAGTTTGAAAGAAAAAAGGGGTCATAGAGGGTCCCCGTCATCCGGCATCTATTCGCCCCGCTAAAGGATAATTTTTAAAGTGTATTGAAGCCACTAGGGGCCCCCATGATGCAGATTTATCATGGAGACATCATGGAGATTTTAAAGCATATAACTACAGCACCCAACATTCTAAACGCCGCCAAATTTACAGAATATATTTCACTGTCAGCTATGCAATGCAGCAGGAACACACCCTCCAAGCCACTTGTGAATGACTGGTCTGATAACTGTGGAAATGTCCACCCACAATCTAAGAGCTGGATTTACTGATTAAATTTCACCCTCAGAAATGCAGTGCAGGCCACAAATGCACTTTATTGCAAAAAACAAGTGATTATTTTTAGCCAACAATGTCACAGTAGTATTTACTGGTTATATTGCACTCTCAGAAATATAGCACAGGCTGCAAATGTACTATCTTTGCTTTTTTAAACCAAAAATGTAAATGTAGTATTTAACGGTTTTATTGGACTGTCAGAAATGCAGCGCAGGCCAAAAATTTACTTTCTAGCACAAAAAATGGGAATTTGTCAACCGACAGCAGTATTTACTGGTTTTAGTCACACAAATATGTGATAGACTAATGTAATTGCAGTGCAGGGGTTTGTATACGGCAAAAATTGTAAAATCTCACCCAAGAATGTAACAGAGGATTTTTAGAAATATAGGTCCCTGTCACCTATGCAGAGCAGGGGTTTGTATACGGCAAAACTGGTAAAATGTCACCCAAGAATGTAACAGGGGAATTTTTGAAATATAGGCCCCTGTCACCTATGCAGAGCAAGGGTTTGTATAAGGCAAAAAAGGGTTAATGTCACCCACCAATGTAACAGAGGATTTTTAGAAATATAGGTCCCTCTCACCTATACAGAGCAGGGGTTTTTAAACGGCAAAACTGGCAAAATGTCACCCAAGAATGTTACAAAGGATTTTTATAAATATAGGTCCCTGTCACCTATGCAGAGCAGGGGTTGTATACAGCAAAAATGGGTTAATGTCACCCATCAATGTAACAGAGGATTTTTAGAAATATAGGTCCCTCTAACCTATGATGAGCAGGGGTTTGTATATGGCAAAAATGAGTTAATGTCACCCACCAATGTAACAGAAGATTTTTAGAAATATAGGTCCCTGTCATCTATGCAGAGCAGGGGTTTGTATACGGCAAAAATGGGTTAATATCATCCAACAATGGAACAGACAAATTTAAAAAAAAATATTACCCCGTCTGCTATATGCACATATGCAGTGCGGGTGCACTTAAAAAATTGTTATATGTTTCCCACTGAACTAAAAGAAAAGGATTAAATTATTGTCCCATAGGCACATAGGCAGGTGCAAATGCACTACACTTGCGTTTATTTTTCTGTGTCACTGGGCTCATAGGTAAAAATTGTAGCAGAGCAACCACAAAAATAATCGCTGTAGTTTTAACACCAAGTACACCAGACTAGAATTGTTTCCTAATCTCTCCCTCACAGCAGCAGCATCCTATCCCTACACTAGTAAGAGCAGGGAGAAGTGCGGCCCTATGTGACTCCAGCTTATATAGAGGCTGGGTCATATGCTTCACTTGGCCAATCACAGCCATGCTATTAGTAGGCATGGCTGTGATGGTTTCTAAGGACACACTAGTTAAACGCTTGTTGATTGGCTGCCCTGCAGCCTTTCAACAAGCGCCATTAAATTACCGAACACCGAACTTGAACCCAAACTTTTAGGAAAATGAAAGTACAGTTTGGGTTCGCTCAACCCTAGTAGAAACCATAAAACTTCTTTTAATGCAATAATATACAGTTGCAATAAAAAGTATGTGAACCCTTTGGAATGATGGCTTAAACAGAAGAAAATACGCCTTCTGGAGTGGCCCAGTCAGAGTCCTGACCTCAACCCGATTGAGATGCTGTGGCATAACCTCAAGAAAGCGATTCACACCAGACATCCCAAGAATATTGCTGAACTGAACCAGTTCTGTAAAGAGCAATGGTCAAAAATTACTCCTGACCGTTGTGCATGTCTGAACTGCAACTACAGGAAACATTTTATTGAAGTTATTGTTGCCAAAGGAGGTTCAACCAGTTATTAAATCCAAGGGTTCACATACTTTTTTTTACACCTACACTGTGAATGTTTACATGGTGTGTTTAATAAAAACATGGTAACATTTTATTCTTTGTGTGTTATTAGTTTCAGCCAGCGTTTCTCAAATAGTGGGCGCACGAGGCTCCGTAAAGGGGGGCTCCAGGTGACAGGAGATGAGCGCTTCCACTGTGGAAGCGTTCATCTCCATAGTGATCTGTATCGCCGTCCTCTGGACAGCGATACAGATCGCTGTGCTGTGCGGCAGGGGAGGGAGAGGCGTCTCCCTCCCCTGCTCCTCTGATAGGCTGCCGGCACAAGGCCCGCAGCCTATCAGAGCGGTTCAGGCGGCGTGATGACGTCATTGCGCCGCCTGAGCAGAGTGCAGAGCGGGACACAGGCCGGAAGAGGCCTGCATCCAGCGCTTCCAGGGAGGTAAGTATTGGGTGGGTGGGTGGGTGGGGAGACCCTGAACCCTGGACCCTGGACCCTATTGGGGGGGGGGAAGCCTGCACATGATTTGTGGGGAGGGGGAAAGCCTGGAACCTGAACATGATTTGGGGGGAGGGGGTTAATGCAGCCTGCACATTATTGGGGAGGGGGGTTAATGGAGCCTGCATATGATGGGGGGGGTGGGTTAATGGAGCCTGCACATGATTTGGGGGGGGGTTAATGGAGCCTGCACATGATTTGGGGGGAGGGGGGGTTAATGGAGCCTGCACATGATTTGGGGGGGGAGGGGGGGGTTAATGGCCCTCACCTGTGGGGAGATTGGTGTACTTATAACAATTTTATAGACAAATGATACTATTTACAGTTGCGCGGGGGGCGCAAAATGTTTTCTTCTTCCTAGGGGGGGCATGACAGAAAATAATTGAGAAGCACTGGTTTAAGCAGACTGTGATTGTCTATTGTAGTGACTTAGATGAAGACCAGATCACATTTTATGATCAATTTGTGCATAAATCCATATATTTTCAAAGGGTTCACATACTTTTTCTTGCAACTGTATGTTATTAAAACACAATTAATTTGCATTCATCAGAGAATTTAGAATCATGAAATACCATATAAACAGAAAGATGCTGTTTTGGTTCTTACAGGCCTTGATTATGTCAGTCATCTTTAGCAAACTACAAGAATGAATTGTAGATAGAGAACAACGGTACTATCTAAAGAATAGGGTTCTTTAAATGATACTGCCATCCTTTTTCTACATTCAAATTTTCTACTTTGCAACAGATCACTGCTCTGATCGAGGTCTGAGAAGACAAAAATGGTGGCAAATTTCTATTTTGGATTGTGTTTCAATTAAATGGATTTTTTCCATTGAAGAATGTTTCATGGTTTATTTTATTGAGTGACAGACCCTACAATGTGGCACCTACATCCTGGAGTCCTGACCACAAGACTCACTCTAGACTTACCTCCAAAAGCAGATAGTTGATTGAATTGTCATGTGACCCCCCCTTATTCACTTTTATGCATTAGTCAAAGTTATTGGTTTAAGGGGTTGTGCAGTGCTAATATATTAATCACTATATTGATCTTCAGGATAAGACATCAATATCAAATTAGTGTGGTCAAACTTATTGCACTGATTTGCAGATTGGCTGTTTGAAAAGACTGCAGTGCGTGTTCACTTGAATGGGATGGCTAGTTGTAGTTACAAATCTAGTTACTACAGTTACTACAAAAGTTAGACAGTGTATAGTTAAACAGTGAAGAGGAAGCGGTGCTCACATGAGCGTAGCAGTCTCTTTAAACAGCTGATCGGCCGTGGTGCCGGAAGTCGGACCACCACCAATCTGATATTATGACATGCTGAGGATTGGTTATCAATATACTAGGGCCATACAGCCTATATAAAGTGATTATTGAAGCCCCAGTCTCTAGATTCAGACATATTAGATGTTCATGCCTAAATAATAAAAAAAAATAAAGCTCAGTAGAAAATGAATGTAAAAGAACTGATATAACTGAATCTTCTTATGAGATTATATTATAAATTGGACACAAAAGCTCTTAACATTCACAATTTAGCCTTAGACCTGTTTCACACTGCAGTAGTTCCAGCAGAGAACAGCCTGCTAGAGCGAATGCCCGACGACCCCATTGACTATAATGGGGTCCGGTGGAGATCTGACTACCTGGCAATTATCGCTGCACGCATTTTAACCAATGGGGCCGGCGGGCATTCTGGTAAGGTCAAGCAATGCCTGGATCCATAGAGCCAGAGCAGCCTCCTAAACTGCTGCTGCCAGTGTGAAACAGGCCTTAGTGCCTAATGGCCGTAAAAGGCCGCCTGCCATATAAAGCACCAGTATTATAAATGGCTCAAGTTACATCTTGAGGGCTCAAGATGTTCATGTTATACCTTTTTATTATGTATTACTATTTTACTCAGTTTTTTGCTTGTATACGACTACTAATCACAATGTAGAATCTCCAGGGAAGTAGAAAAATAATGAATAAAAAATAGACAACAGATTCAAAAACAAGTGTTCAACATTAAAGGAGATAAAATCACTGAGTTCCCATTCCTCTCCTGAAACTCATAAATACTGCATCTATTAGATTACTGTACGTGAGATATTGGATGTTTATGACAACTACTCCCATGCAACTTCCTAAATAAACTCTGGAGACAGAAAACAAACGCTGAGAAATTATTCATTTATATTCAGTGTCAATCTTGTCAAACATTCAAACAACCCCATAACTGTCAGAACATTCACAGGTCAATATTAGTTAAAAATACTCTTACAGCGTTAATTGACATTTGCTCTAGATTTTTAAGGTTATGTTTTTTGCCTGCTGAAATGTATCATATGCCAGTAATTAAAGTGAACTAAAGCAGAATTAATTTTGCACCAGCTGGCAGGTTTTGTGTTTGCCTTTGCTTTTCTTTCATTTTTAATCATCTCTGTACACCTTGAATACTTTTTCAGACACTGGAATCATATCCCCTGCTTTTCAATTTCCTTATCTGCTTTTACATTTATTTAGCAATGTAAGCCAGGTCTGTGTAGGTGATATCTTTGGATAGCAAATTAAATTGTCAGTCCAATTTCTGGGTGGTATTCCATTATATAGAATGTGCTCATCCAACCCTTATTCACAATAGATTCACAAGGTGAGTAAACAAGATGGCAAATTGATTGTCTTATGGCATAGCCAGCAAAAAGTGGATACTAAAAGGTGAACGAAAGTGAAGAAAAATACTGAAAACCATAATAAATGTTGCCTAACATATCAATAATGTACATTAATATTTCTCTAGAATAGAGTAAGAAAATATTATTCCATCCTACCAGGGCTGAAAAATAAAAAGGATTACATTTGAGAAAAACACAATAAGTATAAAAAGATGTAGAGAGATGTGATTCACTCACATCTTCTATCTATTAAACCAAATAGGTAAGAAATCTATGGACTTTATGTGGAGAATGTATCATTCCCACTATGCCAGTTTTCTGGCGTCAAAAAGTTGCAAACCCAGTGGTACAAATGGCAGGTCTATGTTGCTTTCACCACTTTCTGAAAATAGAGCCTGGCAGTGCAGAGTGTGGATGGGGCAATTGGCTCTGGCACATTTATTATTATCATTTACAAAAGATTTCCGGTGATGACTGGAATCTATGGCAGCTATGGACTGGAGTAGATTTGAGTATAGGCACATGGGCTGCTATAGAATGCTCCAAATTTATGATGAGGCTTCTCCTTGTAATGTTTGTCTGTTTTAATAACATTTTTTTTTAAAATTTTATTTAATTGTTTTATGTATTGATATATTGGGTGTATTAATGTGCAAATTCTTAACACAGTTCTAGCTGATTGAGTGCCTGTTAATACTCTTTAATACCAACAATCATTACTAAAAGGCTGTGGGGCAGGCCTATAACAGTGCACCTATAACCAAAAATTAAGACAGGTGAGCCACTATATCTTCTTCTCTTGATCCTTGTAATAATTTAATTATATCTTTTGTAAAACACTTGACAAACCCCCATCTAAGTCTCCTCAAGCTGGACCACTTATCTCTGAACCTGGTATACAGTTTATCATTACCATATTGCAGGAGACTTTGAAAACTGAGAAATAGACATTGGAATCTTATGAACTATGAGGATTAATTTACTTGCTTTAACCCCTTCAGGACCCAGCCATTTTTCACCTTAAGGACCAGGCCATTTTTAGCGAATCTGACATATGTCACTTTATATGGTGATAACTTTAAAAATGTTTTTAGTCATCCAGGCCATTCTGAGATTTTTTTCTCGTCACATATTGTACTTCATGACAGTGGTAAAATTGATGCAAACAATCAAACAGTGATCAGCCGGCACTCCATTCCAAGGCGTGGTGCACATGTCAGAGATAGCAATCTCAGCATATAGTGTAAGGAAATACCGGCACTCACTTGATGTGAGCGGAAATGCACGCGTCACAGAATCCTACATGTGACTAATAAAAGC
This sequence comes from Bufotes viridis, assembly GCA_033119425.1. Classification (NCBI taxonomy): domain Eukaryota; kingdom Metazoa; phylum Chordata; class Amphibia; order Anura; family Bufonidae; genus Bufotes; species Bufotes viridis. The sequence goes on from CM065591.1 coordinate 383,123,450, forward strand.
ATCATAAGAATACAAAGATAAAGTGAGTGCCGGTCTTTCCTTACATTATATGCTGAGTGGTAAAATTGAGTCAAAACATTTTATTTATAAAACAAATACCAAATTTACCAAAAAATTTGGAACTATTTGCAAATTAGCAGATTTCAATTTCTCTACTTTTATAATAGATAGTAATACCTCCAAAAATAGTTATTACTTTACATTCCCCATATGTCTACTTCATGATTGGATAATTTTGAAAATTATATTAAATTTTTTTGGGACGTAAGAAGGCTTAGAAGTTTAAAAGCAAATCTTAAAGTTTTTAAGAAAATTCCCCAAACCCAATTTTTTAACGACCAGTTCAGTTATGAAGTCACTTTCTGGGGCTTAGATATTATAAACCACCCATGAATCACCCCATTTTAGAAATACACCACTCAAGCTATTCAAAACTGATTTTACTAATGTTGTTAACCCTTTAGGTGCCACACGAGAATTAAAGGAAAATGGGAATTAAATTTAAACATTTTACTTTTTTTAGTAGATTTTAAATTTTAATCTATTTTTTCTGCAACACATCATGGGTTTACAGCCAAAAAAAAACTCAAAATCTATTACCATGAATCTGGAGTTTAAAGAAACACCCCATATTTGCTCAAAAACTGATGTATGGGCAAAGCAGGCTTCAGAGTATGGCTTTTGGAGAGAGGATTTAGCTGGAATGGTAATTGGGTGCTATGTTGTATATGAAGACACCCTGTGGTGGCCCTACAGTGGAAACCCCCAAAAAGTGACCCCATTCCATAAACGACACCCCTCAAAGAATATTTCAAGGTGTGTAGTGAGGACTTTGTCCCATCAGGCATTTCACAGAATTAAAAACCCCAAGAAGTGACCCCATTTTGGAAATAGCACCCCTATAAGAACATTTTAAGGGGTGGAAAGGGCACTTTTGAACTAAAAGTTGTCTTACAGAAAAGAATATGTAGTGGTTGTTAGAAAGTGGATATGCATGCGAAGTGGACTAAATCAGAGATATATAGCGGAAATATTACAGAGAGCATAAAGGATGAAATTAAATACTCCATTAAATAGTCCATGGATAAGTGGTAGATTCCTGCATGCACAGGCCAGGTGTTTCAGGGCAGGTTTCGCAGTGGTAAATGGCGTCTTTCCTTATCCCCCTTTTGGAACACACCCTGCATCTCATTTGGGTCCTTCCCTTCCATGCTGTTTGGGGGACTTGACCTGGAAAATGTTGCCCTGGTACGACACGGGCACCATGACTTCCAGAAGTACTGGGACCCTCCCCGGCCTGTGTTTAATTAGGGCCTTTATAACAACCTCTTGGAACTGAAGGAAAGTTCCTGTGTGGCCTGCAGATTGAAATAGCACATACGCATTGCATATTGCCATCTGTACAAAGTGTACGGCCAGCTTTTTGTACCACACTTTCGTTTTTTGTGTTGCACTGTAGGGCTTCAGAAGTTGATCTGAAAGATCCACCCCTCCCATGTGCCTTTTGTAGTCCGGGATACAAACTGGTTTGGGAACAGTGATAGTGGTACCACGTACAGGGGCAGGGGAGCTGGCGTTAGTGTGAATGGAGGTCAGTAAAAGGACATCCCGCTTGTCCTTGTAGTTAACCAGAATGATCTCACGGAGAAGATCCCTACTTTCATCCGTTGACAGTGGTTGCCCTACCATGGATCTAGGGAGGCATCTCTAATTATTACGCACTGTGCTGCAAGCCACGGTACCTCTGGCAGTTAAGGACGTGAATAGGGGTATGCTGGTATAATAGTTATCCACATAGAGGTGGTAAACCTTTTCCAGCAGTGGGTGCAGTAAGTCCCACACGATCTTCCCACTAACTTCTAGGTTGGGGGGCATTCTGGGGGTTCTATCCAGGAATCTTACCCTTCGTAAATGCAGAACTTGTGGGTGTACCCGGAGCTACTCTCACAAAGTTTGTACATCTTTATGCCATACCTTGCTTGTATTGCTAGAATATAACGGAGATTGAGAATATAGTGCTATATTCGCTATATTAGTTACCTTCGTCAATTCTAGCAATACAAGTTACAACCATTAGGAACTCTGCTCTAAGTTTAATTTGCAATGCGAATATAAATTCGCGTAACATTCGCAATATATAGAATAATGATGAATATCCTATTTTGATGAATATATGACGAATATTCAATCTTTTGCGTAATCGAATATGGCACCTCCCGCTCATCACTAGTGTTAAAGTGGTCAATGACAGGCCTAACTTTGAATAGACGGTCAAATGTTGGGTCGTTTTGGAGTGGGCACTGTGCATTATCATTGTAGTTTAGGGATTTCCTAATTGACGCAAATTGCTTCCTGGTCATGATGTTACTGTAAATGGGAGTCTGGCAGAAAATGTCCGAACTCCCATATTGCATAACGTTTTTTTTTTTTTTTTACAACACCCATATGCAGCATGAGTCTCCAAAACTTCTTCATCACTATTGCAATTACTGGGGTCCAACCTAGGGGTCTAGTATATGGCGATGTAGGGTTCTGAGCAATTAATTGTTGGGTGTATAAATTGGTTTGGACCACCATTATATTTACAAAATCTTCAGAGAAGATTTTGAAAAAATTAGTTTCTGTGAAGCCCGCACAATCTATCTGTGCGCAACTCAGGAATTTAACCTCAGGCATTAGGGGCTGATAATTCTCAGGGGGTGGGGTCAATAAGGGTTCACTCTGGGGGGCTGCCTCTGCTGCTACCCTGGGGAGCGTTCTAGAGGGTCCCTCATCACTGGATGATGATGAGGGGGTAGAGGAGAAGAGGAAAGTGGCATCCTCTCCTCCCTCATTGGCAGACTCAGTATCAGAGGCAAGGATGGCCTTTTCCCTTTTCAGCTGAGTATACTAGTCGGGATGAATTGTACATTTCTATTATATTGGGGTGTGACGTGTGAAATGTGTAAACCTATATTTAGTGTGAGGGGTGTGTATGTTGTGTTTTCACATGTGAAGGGGCTTGTAGAAAATTTGAAATTAAATTTAGAAGAAAAAAAAATGTAAAAAAAGTCTTCTGCACAAAAAAGTATTTTCTGCACATAAAAAGTACTTGCTACACAAAAAAGTATTTTCTGCACAAAAAAAAACTTGCAGTGCAAACTGAGCAGACGAGATCAGTAATGGACAGTACTGATTCATGCTCATTGGTTTCAAAATTTACATACGCAGATGGTGCAAAATTCTAAACGGAAACTATACTGAAAAGAAAAAGGGGGTCAGTCAGCATATCCCAATGTGCAGGTGCGCACTGCCATGGCTATAAACACAAAGGAAAAAAAACGCAATGCAACAGCACTCTGCAAACCAAATAAGGTACAATAATGCCATAGTAATAGAAAAAATTCTGGTGCTAATGCTACGCTTATTTTGTAAATTTGAGATTCTTAGCAAATACATTTTGTACAAAATTATTTGGGCCCGTCTGCCATATGTCAAGGTGATCTCTATAAGAGGGGAACCCAACTCTAAATGCTACCTTTTATGTGCCATACGGCCACCATAAAATTCAGGGAGTGCAGGTTCCACATGCATGCTGGGTCCACTCTGCTTTTTATCATTTTTGGTGCTAAATGAGATTCGACTCTATACCTCTCCTGGTGCCAAAAGGCTTCCAGTGAGTGCAGGGAGAGCAGGCTAAAAATGTGCAGATGCAAATGAGCACACTACTGATTGGTGCTCTGCAGCAAGATCGTGTGTGCAAAAACTGAGATATAAAAAGCGGGAAGCGACATGGACGGAGGGTGGTTTAGGGATCTGGAACAGCTGTAAATGAAACAAAAAAAGCAGTGCAGCAATTCCAGATGTTCTTATTTTCTTTTTTTCTCTCTTATTTGAGCAAGAAAGGATTAAAATCGCAGCTGTGTGCACCACAAGTCTAAGCAAGCCAACTGCAGCATAGAAAAGCACAGAACCTCTCTGAATGCAGTCACCAGCTAGAATGGCTGCATGCAGAGAACTCCAGCCCTTTCCTGTGCAGCTAAAGCACTGCCATTGGCTGGAGCGTTACTGCAGCCAATCGCAGCGCTGGCAGGGGACGACAAACACTGATGTCCCCTTCCTCACCTTGGAGGACACCGGTACTGACCAATCGCAGAGCTTAGAGCTGCATTGGGGAGGTGCAGCACCATCGCTGCCTGCTGGTAAGAGCAGCCACAGTGCCGCAATTCCCCGGCGATTGTTCCCCTGAGTCCCCGCAGACCTTGCACCGTACATGTACTGCACGGGTCCTTATGGGGTTAAAGTTAAAGGGGTGTTCCTTGATATGCCAAAAATGTGACACTTCTCCAGAAAAGAGGTCCTCAAAGATTTATCCTGACTGGTACCATAGATGCTATGAATTGAGAAGTGGTTACGCATGTGTGTCTCTCTCTCTATTTTTGGTTATTTGGGAGTTGTGTAAGCAAACAAGCACACTTTCAATATTGCTACCTCTTTTGGACCTGGTGAACACATCATCACCATGTGCCCCCTGGCATGGCATATTGGCTGTTAGTAGCCAATGTTAAAATGAGGGGCTGTTTTCTCATGGAGCCTCTATAGATACAAGTGTTACATAGGAAAACTGAAAAGCTAATAAAATTCATAGATCTTTTATAATGTTTATTAGGCCGTTAAACTACCCTGTTGCACAAATTCATTTATTTTATACTAAGCTGTTAATAAGCATTAGAATATCAATTAGTCTTTATGACAGTATAATTAATAAAGTGCAAATTTTGCATTCCTGTATGCTCTACATAAGTCCATGTGATTCATTACATGGTTGTCATTTTCAAAATAATGAAACAAGGAGCAAAGGGTATACTTTTTACCATTTTGCAAATTGTGACAATAATTATAAGGTAGTCTTTTAGTATTAACTTATCTCACAAAATATTGGATGTTTCATATTTTGTTACTGCACCTGCTGAGGTCTACTAAACCATTGAAAAGACTAGTCATTCAGTATACCACATTTATATGTTATTACAGTTCCTTTACTAAAGGGAAGCTTTGCATAGCCTTGTGTTAGGCGGTGTTACTTAAAGGGTTTTCTCCAGGATTTAACAATTTATGAGCTATCCGTAGAATAGGTAATTGAAGGGTTTTTCTGGCCAGATATATTGTTGACCTACCACCCACCAAAAAGCTATTTGAAGAGAAGGCGGCGCCCCATGCCGAGAAAAAAGTGCACTGTAATGAACAGGAAGCTGAGATTGCATGGGGCACCGCCTCTTATTCAAACTGCTGATCGGCTGAGGTGCTGAGTGTCGGACCCTCACTGATCAGGTATTGATGACCTATTCTGATGATAGGTCATCAATATATCTGGCTGGAAAAACCCTATAATATCAGGTTGGTTAAAATAACCACATAGCTCCTTCCAATGTGTAGTGGGCAGTGCTGCTTGCTATAGCGCTGATCCTATTCAGTGCATTAAATATTTTACCTATATTTTAGATTTTTACCTTATATAGCTATTCAAATAATTATATAATTATACATACTAACACATGTAAAAAGGGGCAAACAAAGAGCAATAATATGCATATTTTATGTTTTTATTGTAGTCCCAACGACGTGTTACATTCCATCTACCTGATGGCTCCCAAGAAAGCTGCAGTGACAGTGGCCTTGGAGACCATGACCCTGTAGGAAGTGGAACTATGATCTCACAACCTCTTCCTCTGGTTCAGGCACAGGATGAATTCTATGACCAAGCTTCACCAGACAAGAGAACTGAAGCTGATGGAAATTCTGACCCAAACTCTGGTAAGTCAGTTACTTCTTTTTCTTTTCTCTAACATAATTTGTTGGTTGTGTTATTTAAAATCTGTAAAATCATTGTGGATGCAAATAAATGTAAATGTGAATAGATATTGAAACAGTAAGTGGTATTTTTACTAAGACTTCTCGGGGTTTATTTGGATATGCGTTGTTTTACTGTTGGTCTTCTAGTGATTTGCGGCCTTTTTCTTATTGATGTAAGAAGCATTTAATCACTTTGCATTAAGTTCTTTTCTGCAATTTCTGAAACATTCACTTCGATATTACCATAGAATCTACGACAACTACTTAATCTATTGAAAGATTGATACCGTAACATATTTCTTGCAGTGAGGTCCAGTACTGGAATTCTGGGTATTGTAATTTTGCACTCATTTATGACAAACTGAATATCCAATAGGAGTCATTCCTTTTTTATGCTATTATTTATTCATTGCATCTTCATATAATGAAAATAGAGCAAAAGCACAGTTAGGTTAATGTTTGTATATACAGTACATTAGAGAACTTTAAATACATTAAGTGAATTAATCATTCTATGTTTTGGCAGGTTGATTCGAATGTGTCCTGTTTTGCATGAAACAGAATCTTTTTGCTGCTTACAGTAAATATTTGGAATTCCTGATTGCCATACATGCCTTATACTGTATTGTCTAAGCTGCAGCCAAATGAACATGTTTAGCTTAATTCAGGATCCGGATTAATGCACTTCAATGGGCATTAATTCTGGATCCGGCGTTACGGCAAGTCTTCCGGATTTTTGGACGGAGACAAATCCGCAGCATGCTGCGGTTTTATTAACGTCCAAAAAACGTTCACATACTGAACGGAAGACATCCTGATGCATCCTGAATGGGTTTCTCTCCATTCAGAATGCATGGGGAAAATCCTGATCAGTTTCTTTCCGGCGTAGAGGCCGGACGACGGAAAACGCTAGTGTGAAAGCACCCTTACTGTAAGCAGAGGCGCATGCTGAACTATATTATAGAGCAAATCTAACCCAGATTTGTTATGTAATATAGCTCAGCATGTGCCACTACTTACAGTAATGGTAGATTTGCGAGACTCACATACTGTAGTTTCCTTTACTGGTGACCATGTTCATTTGGCCACAGCAGAAACAATATAGTATAAGGCACCTATGGGAATTGGGAACTCCTAATATTTACTGTAAGAGGCAAAAATATTTGGATTTGTCCAAACACTAGTTCATATTCATAGATAGCTATTCAAAAAGTTCTGTGTGCTAGAATTTAGACATGTACATGGTATATTTTATAAGTATGTATATGTTACTGTTTATTTTCCACCTGAAGGACTCATTTTAAGCAACTTACAGGTATTTCTTCAGGTTAAATTAGCTTTCTAGAGCACTGACTTTGATGTTCCTATTCCCTAATGACTTATTTGATCTTAATTATAAAACCCTGTTCACTTCTAGCCAATACACCATAACATCCTGGTCAGCCCACTTTTCATTCAGCATGGGGAGAAAGAACTTAATAAAGAGCTTATTTCTACCCAAATACATTTACCTTTTTTCAGATGCTTCCCATTCCAGTCTCGCAATGGTACTTATCCAAGGTAAATAATTTTTTCTGGAATAAGCACAGGCCATGTCTTAATTTTCATACTCTTGCTCTCACATAAAACAAAGGTGGAATGTGCAATCCGAATATCTACATCTATTATCAAGCTTCACTTCCAATAGAAGCCTCAAATCAAAAGTATGGTTCTCCATACAGGAGGCTATGTCACCTATCCGTGCGACACTTTTTTCACCTTTTCTTCAACTTCTAAACTTTTTCTTTCCGTGTCTGTTCTGCGGACACGTTCTTTTTTTGCGTACCGTTTGTGGAACCATTCATTTTAATGGGTTCGAAAAGAAAACTAGAAGGTACTCTGTGTGCATTCCGTTTCCGTATGGCCGTATTTCCTTTCTGCAAAAAAATAGAACATGTCCTATTATTGTCCGCATTACGGACAAGGATAGTACTGTTCTATTAGGGGCCAGCTGTTCCATTCTGCAAAATACGGAATGCACATAGACGTCATCCGTATTTTTTGCGGATCCGTTTTTTGCAGACCCCAAAATTCATACGGTCGTGTGAATGAGGCTTTAACCACAACCTCACTAAAGTTACAGTGGCTTTTTGGAGGAAGGTTTATGAACATCTGTCTCTGATTCTCTGATCACTTTTGCACATCTCAGATATATCAGACCTATAATTAGACACATCTGAGCCTTATAGATCGTAAACACTGACTCATTCTTTAGTTGTTTTTTTTTAATCAAATATTATCTGATGGCACCATCATTGCCTGACAAGACTTGCGATTTGTACCATCTTTATCTAAACTCACATTTTTGGACTATATAACACTTAACAATAGCCGTAAACCTTATTACACAAGGAAATCCCTGCAGACCTCCTTTGAATCGTGATGTGCAAAAGCATCTCCACCATTAGACATCCCTTTAACTTTTTCTTATTTTTTTTTATAATAGACTTTTATGCAGATCCAAATAATTTATTTCCCACTTTTCAACCTTGCTCTCTCTTCAATTCTGCCCCCTCCTGATCGCCACTACAATGTTGTTTTCCTGGAAAATATTTAATATATTGAAAACATATTAAAACGGTAATATACCCTTGACCTTCGACAGGAATAGAATGAAGATATGACTACTTGATATTCTCTTTTTTTGTTTTATATGATATAATTTCCTTTTTTTTTCTTTTGATTCATCGACATACATTGAACACAATAAAAAGAACACTGAAAGGAAAAGAAAACATACTTAGATTCAAATGACAACAAAGAGTAATCTAACCACTGGACCTACAATGCCTCTACTGCAATCCAATTGGATGAGAAGTTTAGAAGAAAAGGGAAATGAAGACTGAGCTTGTCTTATAAAGTTATAGTATATCCTAAGGAGCTAAAAATACATAAAAAAACACTTTTATGAAGTACTCAACTTACAGTATAAAGATGCTGCAATGAATTGTCTTTTGAAGTAGAATGCAACATTTGTCTGCACTGCGCCTGCGTGGGATTTCAGGCTGCCAGCGAGAGGCGGATCGGGATATTTGCGGCAGAGAGAGGAGCTGGTGGGGGGGGGCGGAGCACTTAGCCTCACCTCTGGGAGGCGATTTTACATCTTAGAGGCGTTCTTATTTTTAACATTTAGGTGGGCCCGGCACATCAGGAAGGCGTTCCTGGGCACCTTGGTAATGGAATAACGCCCCTCTGGGCTCCTTACTGATTAATTTGCATATCGGAAAAAGTTTTTTTTTTTAAGAAATTACATAATTTTCATATTGGCCACTGAATCTAAAATATGTTAAGACTTCTTGTCTTTAAAAGCAGCTACATAGTCCATAGACACAATGGATAGGAGCTACTTCCTTTGACTTCTATGGAAAAGTTTTCTAGGCATGCTCTTTGACCTGTGCACCTATTCTAAATTGTGGATCCTGTGTTATCTACGCAGAGGTTTTACTTATTATAATTTTGCCTGTGAGGATAATGAGATGGCTACTGAAAAGTTACCTATACAGAACAATAAATCATGACCTATTATTAGGCCTGGCGACCAGTGTAAAAATTGCAGTATTATGTGTATTCATATAAAATATTTATAGTGATATAGAAAAAAAACTCACTAAAAATAAAAAAAATATATATTTAACATAAAAATTTTATTTAAACAGTAGGTCCTTTTCTGATTACTATTTCCCTTTCAAATGAACCATGATATGCATAATCTGAACTTTTCTTCAGTAAATGAAAATATTAATAACATATGCCCCAGCTCTGACTATTGGTTATATATGTATTGGATTAGAAGTTGTTTTAAAGTTCTAGTGTATTTATTAGCCTGATGGATTGATGAATTTCAGTGTAATATTTGGAACCATTTGCCAGAGATTTACTTCCCCTAAAATAAAAATAACTACCATAGAATCATCTTATTGTTTTTTGGGGGTTTTATTTTCAGATAGGGGACTTTCAGTATTACCTGATTCTAAAGGTTTCTGAATAAGTTATTGTCTGAAATAATCTTACAGAAAGTGGTTTTGTAAGACGCCTGTTTGTAATATCAGGATGTACTGTATTTTTAGCCCTATAAGACACACCTGCCCATAAGACACACCAAGGTTTTTAAAGCCGAAAATAAGAAAAGAAAATATTTTGAACCAAAAGGTGTGATGTTGGTGGGTTTTGAACTAATGGTGGTCTGTGGATGACACTATTATGGGGGATCTGTGGAAGACACTGTTATGGGGGATCTGTGGATGACACTGTTATGGGGGATCTGTGGATGACACTGTTATGGGAGATCTGTATGACACTGTTATGGGGGATGTGTGGATGACACACTGTTATGGGGGATCTGTGGATGACACTATTATGGGGGATCTGTGGATAACACTGTTATGGAGGGGATCTGTGGATGATACTATTATGGGGGATCTGTGGATGACACTGTTATGGGAGGGGGTTCTGTGGATGGCTCTGTTATTAGGGGATCTGTGGATGACACTGTTAAGGGGGGATCTGTGGATGACACATATATGGCATCTTATGCTATATATGTTTCATCCACATATCCCTCCCATAACAGTATCCCCCAATACACTGGGCCCCTCCTCTCACAGCAATGTCCATATATAAACTGTAATCATTAACCTCTTTTTAACTTTAGTTAAAGTAGCACTATCCCGTGTACTACTACTTACTATCAAGCTCCTGTACCGTAGCGTCATGTCATGTTCCTGTTCCTGTTCTGCTTGCTTTGAAGCAGGAGGAGCAGGCAAGTGACGTGAGTGACGTTACAGCTGCCAAGCCGCTCTGCCTGCTACCGGAGCTTGATAGTAAGAAGTAGTACACAGGATAGCACTTCTGTAACTAAATTTAAGAAGAGGTTAAGGATTACAGTTTATATATGAATACTGCTGTGAGCGGCGGGGCCCGGTGTAAGAGTATAGTGACTGCACCGGGCCCCGCCGCGATTCTAGCAGTTGCGGACTCCACACTGTGCAGCATCACAGCCGGCGATATATCAGTGTTAGCGATATAAAAATGGCAGCATTCGCCCCATAAGACGCACTGCCATTTTCCCCCACTTATTTATGTATTCAATATACCTCATTTGCAGATTTTGTAAAGCCATTAGGTATAACAATACTGATATAATGCTAAGGAAGTCTCAAGTGGATTTCATACAACATTTACCAATGTTTTATGATTTTCTGCCTTCTGATGTTCTGGTCATGATAGAAGTCTTTGCTCTATACAAAGGATAAACAACTAAAACCAATTTGTATAATTATCAACACAACTTTGTTTAGTGGATATAATCTTTAAAAGAATCTGTGAAAAAGTTTAGATTTTTACAGTATAATAGCAAATTATGTGTGCAGTATTACAGTCTCAGTCTATTCAAAAGCATATACAATTTACATTCTCCTCCTCCTGCTTCCACAAATGTTTAGTATAAGATCAAAACAGATATATGAGGCATTTCTCTGCAGACAAAAAGGGGAGTTTCCAGACTTCTGATGTTGATGACCTATCCACAGAATAATTTATTACTATCAGATAAATGATAATCTGATACCCCTCACCTGCAAGGATCAACTGTTCCCTTAAGATCCCTGTGCTAGAAGTAGCACTTTCAATAGTACAGGACACACAGCTTTATTTAGGTTACTGTAGGTCAGCTCCCCTTCGCTTCAAAGGTAGCTGAGCTTCAGTAATCCAAAACAGCCACTACACCTTGAACAGAGCTGTTCTTTTCAAAGTGCTAGTTCAAGCACTAAGGGCTGCAACGAACAGCTGATGGGTGGAGGCTCGGGGTGTTGGACCCTGACTGATAGGATATTAATGACCTATCCTGATGAGAGGTCATTCTATCAAGGGTCTGGGAAACCCCTTTAATTATTCACCTTTTTCAATCACATTTGTGTTGTGTGGCTAAATTTTGTTAAATCAATACTTATTGCTCAAAGCATGCACAACATGAACATTCTTTATAGTTCAACATGACAAAAGCCAATATAACCTGTTCTTTCTTAGCTCATTAGGTTTACCAATAATCTGACATACTCACTAATGATTTCCATAAGCATTGATTGAACCATTTGGGTTAATCATTGCATTTTCTTTCTCATCCTTTTCATCTTATGAAAATGTGAATATTTTCTAGGCTACATTGTAATTATTTTAAATTGATTTTCCTGGTATAGATGCAGTTTTAAGCTAAAAAAGAAATCAGAATAATTGTTATAGGGATGTAATAAAGTAACTTATGTGTGATAATATAACTTATCATAGTTTTTGTGTGGCTCAAAAAGTAATATTTTAGAAACTTTCTGTGTGGAGTTTGACTGACATGATATAATTACCCAATGTACCATTTTAATTGGGATTGTATTTATATTTCATTCAATTGTGTCCATTAGCCTACTTTGCGGACAGCTTACACCATACACTAATGTAATGTGCTTTTAAAATGTTCACATGGTATGTATTATTTAAATAAGAAATAGACGAAAAATAATTTGGGTTTTAAAATATGCAAATGCTATTCCATATTTGAACTCTATAATATTTGAACAGTCAGAATTTAAATCATAATATATATCTCCCCTGTATCTTTTTTCCCTTTTTGGTTATTTAAAAAAAATATTAATTATTTTAAAATACAGAGAAAGTAGAAAAAAACATTCAAAGGTTTAATTCTATCTCCAATTATAAACAACTTTCCATAAATTAAATAGTGCAAGAAAAGATAATAAACTTTATAACATATTGTGGGGACTATAGTCTGTAGTCAGGGTGGTTCAGCAGTGACAGACCTCCCTGAATGCATTCTTAAAGGTCATCTGTCAGCAGAATGCATCTGTTTTTGTCCCATGTTCATATGCTCCGAAAAATGCTGCGAAAAAAGAAGTTTTAATACATGCAAATTATCCTCTAGGAGCAATGGGGGTGTTGCCATTACACCTAGAGGCTCTGCTCTCTATGCATCTGCCACACTCGCTGTGTACTTTGATTTACAGAACCAGTCAGTGAAAATTTCATCGCACCTAAAACTTATTTTTTCTTGGCTACATATGTGACAAAGTGATGTCACAGCCCTAAAAGAATCCTAATCTCACTCAGTCTCCACCATTTTACCGTGAACTAAGCATAGGGACAGATTTGCCCAGTGCTAGGGATAGTGTTCAACAAAGTTTTAATTGTAGAATCATGGACAGGGAGACTGCAGGGACAGTACATGGACAGTTTAGGGAGATTATAGGGAGAGTTTTTGCACACAGTAGGGAGAGCATAGGTAGAGTGCAGGGACAATGCATGTTGTGTAATCTGAAGATGAAGGGATCCATAGGAGATAGTTCAGTTTCCATCAATCCCTGCACAGAGTTATCTAACTCTAATAGATAAGGAATTCCATTACTACTTGATTCTCAAATTGGGGTGAATAAGCTATATAATTTAACTGTTATTGGGGTGTCCCCTTTGTTAAATGAATAAGAAATTCTGCTATGTCTCAATTCTCAAATTGGGGTGAATAAATAGAGTAATTTAATTGCTATTGGGGTGCCACCTTGTTTAGTACATACAGTATGCAGATCTATTACACTTGTTCCCCGAATTAGGGTGAATAAGTTGTGTAGTTTGCTGTGTAGTTTAACTATTATTGGGGTGCCCACCTTATTTAATAGATAAGCAGATCTATCATGCCTTGATTCTCAATTTGGGGTGAATAAGTAGTGTAATTTAACTGTTATTGGGGTGTCAACCTTGTTTAATAGATATGCAGATCTATTATGCCTTGAATATCATTGGGATGAATAAGCTATCTAATACTACTGTTATTATGATTTCCACCTTGTTTTAAAGATAAATAATTCCATTAGGCCTTGATTCTCAAATTGGGGTGAATACGCTGTCTAATTTAACTATTATCGCAGTGCCCACCTTGTTAAAAAGATAATCAATTCCATCATTCATTGATTCTCAAATTGGGGTTATTAAGCTGTTTATTTTTGTTATTGGGGTGCACCTTGTTTGATAGATATGCAATCCCTTAATTCTCAAATTGCGTTGAATAAGGGAGGTTTCTCATTCATGTTATAAATCCATTATTGGGTTCCGTTATAACACAGTTATAACGGAATATAATGGAATTTTAGAACGGAATGCAAAACAGAACTCTTTAAAATGCATTCCATTTTGCTCCATCCTAATAAATGTCTATGGCCACAAATAACAGTAAATTTTTGTTCCGTTATACATGACATCAAAGAGTTCCATCTTGCAGTTCACCCTAAAATTCCATTATAACTCTGTTATAACATAACTCCATAATGGAATTTATAAAGCGAATGCCAACCCACCCTAAGTAGTGGAATTTAACTGTTATTGTAGTTCCCACCTTGTTTTATAGAGATATATTTCCATTAGACCTTCATCCTCAAATTGGGGTGAATAAGCTGTGTAATTTAACTGTTATAGTGGTGCCCATCTTGTTAAATAAATAAGCAATTCCATATGGCCTTGATTCTCAAATCGAGGTGAATAAGCTATCTAACACAATTGTTATTGGGGTATCCACATTGAACTCACAGAAAAAAGATGCACCACATGGATAAGCAACTGACAACACTGGCTAATCCCTCACTCTGGTGTTAAAAGCTGAGAGATTCGCCAATATTTCCAATCAGGAACATATCGGAGCCCCTTTAGGCACCACTACACAGTATCTCAGCATGACATGGGGTCCTACCACTAGACTACCTATGGTGTGTGAACAAGGTCTGAACAGGTATTAAGTAGCCTACAGCCCCATCCCACTCACCTGCACTGCAGGACCAACAATGCAATGGGGAACACATGAGGCCGCAAGCTACACCTACAACAGACCATGTGACACCGGCTTCCAGGTGCAACAGAATGTTTACAAGCCATATGCAATGGCACATTCAATACATATAAAACAAGAATCACAAAATAAACGTGGCCTAAATGGGTGGGACTGCTCCAGACCTCAAACACTGTAGCGTGTTTCTAACTGGGAGCAGTTCCTCCGATGTAGTCGCATTGACTGCTATCCCCAGCAAAATTGCATACAATGGAGGATGCCGGCGCAACCATAAGCACCACACAAACATCCTACACAAAATAAAACATGTGCGGATGAAAATATATAAACACATAACTCACAGAAAAGATGCACCACATGGATAAGCAACTGACAACACTGGCTAATCCCTCACTCTGGTGTTAAAAGCTGAGAGATTCGCCAATATTTCCAATCAGTTCAGACCTTGTTCACACACCATAGGTAGTCTAGTGGTAGGACCCCATGTCATGCTGAGATACCGTGTAGTGGTGCCTAAAGGGGCTCCGATATGTTCCTGATTGGAAATATTGGCGAATCTCTCAGCTTTTAACACCAGAGTGAGGGATTAGCCAGTGTTGTCAGTTGCTTATCCATGTGGTGCATCTTTTTTCTGTGAGTTATGTGTTTATATATTTTCATCCGCACATGTTTTATTTTGTGTAGGATGTTTGTGTGGTGCTTGTGGTTCGCGCCGGCATCCTCCATTGTATGCAATTTTTGCTGGGGATAGCCGTTCGCTGCGAACCACATGCGGAGGAACTGCCCCCCCAGTTAGAAACACGCTACAGTGTTTGGGGTCTGGAGCAGTCCCACCCATTTAGGCCACGTTTATTTTTGGGTATCCACATTGACATTAATAACTTACATATATAAGTACTATTCCTGTACAGTATGTCATACAGATAGGTGCCAAGGCCCTCGCAGGGAATGGGCAGTGGCAAAAATGTTCCTGGAGCCAGCAGAAATAGTAGCAGAAGAAGGGGGTGGTAGCAGCAGCCGTAGCAACAGGCCAGAGCTGCTATTGTCATCCAGCAGTAGTGTTTTGACCAGCCATCTAGCTGTCCTTGAATGGTTGAGTCGGTCTTCAACATCATCTCAACTGACATCATACACCCACAGCCAGGAGTTAGTGGGTTCCACTGAGACCACACAGTTGGCATGGCTTAGGAACAAGTTCTGTGCCCTTACCTGTCCTGACACTTCAGTAATATGAAGAAAAAGGCTGCACAAATAAATCCCCTGGATCTGGGGTAATAAGAGACTTCAGTAACAAATTTTCAATAGATCAAGAGCCTTGGTATTTAAAATAAAAATCTACTTTTATTTACATGAATAAAAAAACTCCATGGTATCATCGGGAGGATGTGTTTCGGGCAGATCGTGCATCATCAAGGCTCCTCCTCATCCTCCACCTTGCCTCAGCCTTCACTGTAGGCACAATTCTGAATGGTCCTCCAGCATACCATCTATGCACATCATGATGGAGTCATGCTGTTCTGCACCTGGCCAACCTGTGCAAATGGAGTCATACCAGGGAGGAATTGCTCCAGTCCTTCATCAAGAAATCTAATCTTGGCTGTCTTCTCACCAACTGAAGATCAGAACCATGATCACCAATAATGAGAAGAATATTCTACCCATGCGCCCTGCATGACGCACATCTTCAGGTTCCAGAAGGCTTCCATCCAACTTCGAGACGTCTTGAAAATGGCTAGGAAACTATGCGTGCACTTCAGCTACTCTTACCGTGCAAAATACGCACTCCTTGAGTTGCAAAGGCACAATAGTGTTCCCCAACATTGCCTCATATGTAACGTTTCCAAACGTTGGAACTCCACCCTCCACATGTTGGACCAACAATAGAAGCAGAGGAAGTCTGTGAACAATTGCTTTATGATGCAGGTGGACAGGGGTACTCCCCTGTTTAACTTCAATGTTATAGGTGGAAGGTTATGTGTCACACCTGCCGTTTGTTTGGGCTCTTTGATGAGGTTGCTTTATTTGTCAGTCACCAGGACTACGCAATGAATCATATCATTCCACTCCTTCACGTCCTGGAGCAGATGATGATAAATCTGGATGGCCAGGGAACAGGAGACGTGGCACCTACATCTCATGGCCGCCTGACTCCTGTGGGGGGATGAACTGGCTGAGAAAGAGGACATTAAACGCCCAGAAAATCTATACATAAATAGGTGGTTTAACTTCACAGGTAACAGGAAGGAGAGGAGCAGGAGGCACCAGAGGGTAATGAGGAAGACCTGGCAGGTGACCCCAGTAGGCCATGGCAGCATGCAGCGAAGATGAAGTCATGGAATCCCTCCAAATCCCTTGAGCAAATGCATGCTGAGTTGCTTGTGTAGTGACAGCCTCATTATCATTTTTCGGCAGAATGATGACTACTGGCTTTCCACAATGTTAGACCCTCGCTACTGGGCCAAAATGGGGGCCTTTTTAACACATACAGAGAGGGATGATAAACTCAACTACTATAAGGACATCCTATGTAGTCAGTTGGTCGCTTCCTATGTGCACTATCGCCCATCTGAAAGGTTTGACCGGGGGACCCTCTGTGCTCATGCTCCAATGCCATGACTGCTTGGGGTTTGGTTGAGGGCAGGAGCAGCACCAGCTCCGTCAGCAGTAATTTGAGTCTTCAGTCTCTAATAGGCACTTTGCAACCTGCAGGTGGTGCATACTTGGAATGCACCCTGTCACCCCAGATCCAAGATCCCCTGAACTACTGGGCAACCAAACTTGAATTGTGGCTGAGTTTTCCCTGGTCAGTAGTGTGGCATCAGTGTGGGTGGTTAATGCGGTGGCGGGCATAGATACCCCAAAGAGAACTTGCCTTTTAACACAAAATGTTAAGAGATTTAGGACAGCTCATCAATATCAGATTGGCTACAGATCCTCTTTAGCCTAGCCTTTATAAAGATAAATCAGATGTGGATCAGCCAGGATTTACATCCACCGGTACCTGATGCATCAGACTAGATCATTCTGGCAGTAATGTTTTGACTGTAGTGTGCTACCACACTAGAACATTGTGAAAAATGATCCGTTACTTCTGTCCAACTGCTTCAGCCAGTATTCTGATGCTACCACATACCTGCTGCCTCTACTGCCATCTTCTCCTACTGCCACCATCTTGTGCTGTTACTGCCACTGCTGTTGCTTCCCACCTCCCCACTCTGTGACTGGGCCACTATGTTGACTCCTCATGCTGCTACCACCCTTACCACTCCGTGACTAGGCCACCGTGTTGACTTCTCATACTGTTGCCACCACTCCCCCCCCCCCCCCCCCATGTGACTGGGCACTGTGTTGACTCTTTATGCTGTTGCTACAGTCTGTTCTGGGGACACTAGTGTCCCTGTTTGACCATGTTGACATCACATTTTAGTTATTTTTTTTTATTTTTTTTGGGGGGGGGTTGTTGTTGTTCTCCTGATGGATCAGAAGAAGGGAAAAAATAAACATTGACATCAACACAAACTTACTGCTGACACCCTCCCCACTCTGTCATTGGGCCACTACTTGTATCAGTAAGTAACAGAACAGGTTCTATAGCAATTAATGTGGAAACATCAGATGATGTAAAATGAGACCACTCTTTCACTCTATAGTAGAATGAGTGGGTAACAAAATAACCTTATCTATCAATAAATTTAGACACCCCACTAATAGTGAAATGAGACAGCTCTTTCACAACTTAGAAAAATCAGTGGCTAGCAGGTTAAGTAGCAATCTATGTGGAAACAGCAGACAATTTGAAATGGGACCAATCTTTCACTCTCTAAATTAATCTTGGGCCACTACACAGTTAAGTGCATTATACCTGATGCAAACATTGACTTGTTCACACTTCAGTTATTTGGTCAGTTAATTCCAGCAGTTACTGTATGGTGAGCCAAAATCAGGAGCCAATCCTACTCTCACATAAGGTATCATGAAAATATCTGCACTTATACTGTGTTTTGGACCCGTAACTGACCAAATAATTGAAGTATGAACTGAGCCTACTAGTGACTCACACTGATGCACAAATCCACATACTGTATGTGACCTGCCGGTCATACTGACACACAGCAACTGCTTCACTACCAGAAAGGACTAGCTATGCATGTTAATGCAATGCACAGTGGGCAAATTTGGCGAAGCATTCAAATCGAATATTTAAAAAATCTCTACCTTTGATGATGCAGCATAGTGTTCATATACTTATTTCTCTTCCTGCCCTACACTGATCTGTGTGATCAGTGAAGACAGGAAAAAACTGTGAGCAAATATGAAACACAGCCCTCTCCATCTTGAAGGTCTCCCAGCTACAGTGAAATGAGATGAAAGCTCCAATTAACTGCAGCTGAAGGACCTTTGATGATGTCCTGAGTGGAACCAGGAAGAAGAATTGAATAAAAAAAAAAAAACATATGCGTGTTTATTAATCTATTTATTGCAGGGTTGTGCATGGAGTGGCAAAGCACATGCTTGACCTGTGGCTCCATCAGAACAGGGGAACTGAACCGTTGTTCTTGGGATCAATGGAGGTCTCAATAGTCGGACCCCCAGCAATGAGCTAATTATTCCCTATCCTCTAGATAGGGGGAAACATATAAACTTAACACAACTGCTTTAATTACTAAAATATATATTTTATTTTCTACTTTTTTGATGTCTAAACCAAGGGGAAGCGTCTTATAGTCAGGTGTGTCTCATACTCCATTGTATGGTATTTTATGAGAGAAAAATAAACTTCTTTCTCCACTTATCATGCTCTCTTCTTCATCTCTTCTGCCACCTACTTTGATTAGGTACCTTGAATTAATTGATCAAATGTGTATTCAGAGAGGAAATGGCTTTTTGGATTCACTGAGAGATCAGATTATTGCTTCATACAACTGTAAGGTTTTATAGAGTCATAATACAGCCAGTTGCATGAGCCATGTATGTAAGGCTAGCTGTGTACACCATCTCAACATATTGTGGGGAGTCGCTCTGGTAGACAGCGGTGCGGGTGCAGTTTAGAGGCAAAACAAGGAGTCCAGATTGTGCATCAAACAGTGTTTTATTCACACTTGCACACCAGAAATGAAAACAGTCTCTTGGTGACAGTTCACACACAACAGAAATCATGTGGCAAAACCAAAAACAGGCCAACACAGGGTCCAGTCACCTTGGGTGGTTTAGGTGCGGGTTCACACCTAGCAGTCGGCTCAGCCGCAGGCGATTCCTCCTTCAGGTTGCAGGGAAACACCACGTTGCTGAGCTCCGTCCTCCAGCACAGAGAACTCCTCAGCCCTGTTAGCAGGCTCCAGGATAATCACCAGACACAGCTGATGGCTGTGTTTTATACCCAGCCCAAAACTCGGACTGGACCGTGGGGAGCAGCCACCCACCCTACTCTTTAGCTGCTCCCAGTAAGAGCCGGCCCGGATCGGCTTTGCAGCCATGCTATTTAACAGAGTCAAACAGCACTAGCTGCTGCAGACAAAAACCCGGCTCTCACCTCACCGAGGCCAGCAACCTCGGTGACACGTACCTGCCATCCCATATGACACCTTGCACCTTACCACAATATAAATGTTTGAAGGATGCATGCAATGGTTGTGATCCACAGAAAACAGGGTTTCATACCAAAGGTTGGAAGAGAGATAAATGTAATGCCTGAATTGGAAAACATATAGGTAGAAATTGCCTACGCTTAATGATCCAAAATTCTGCCTTAATTTGCACTAGAAAGCTGGTATGCATGCTATGCGACATTTTTTGCACTTAATTTGAAAAGGAGGATTTGGCTTGAAGAGGATTGTGGCTGAGTCTAAAAAATGGTCACAGCTTAAGATGCATCACTTTGTGGTAAAATTGCCTAAAAACTTTTTATGGATATTAGCACACAATGTGGTGCAAAGTATGACACTCAATAATGCAACATTGGACAAATGTCTTCAAAGTTACTCCAAAAGTATCACCACATGAATTAATCTGGCACATATTTACACTATCTCTCAAATTACATATACTTTATAAATATTAGAGGGGATTAGTAAATCATTCCATAGTACAGGAGTCACTTGGTAAGACTAGAAATCAATTTTCCATCTGTTGGATAATGTCAGCGCACTTCACAATGCTAAAACCAACAGTAAGTGAATGGGCTTATACCCGGATCTCACCAATACTATCTTGTTAGAATACCTTCATTCATATCACCCTAATAATCCTGCTTTCTTATTTGGCTCTGTAGTCTGTTACAATCTGAGATACTGGGGGTCTGGTTGCTTCAGTAGCTGTATCAAACCCTTTAATAAAATGGTTACAGATATACAGTAGCTTATATGTGCCTTAGCAAACAAAAATCAGTTGTGAACACATTTGTGTAAGTGATCAGTCCTGCTATATAATGTATATATTGTAAATACTGTATGGACCTTATACTATATCACTCCTAAAACATATTTATCAAACTGCGAGGTGGTCCCTACTGGTGAGCTTTTTCCCCAACACCGTTGGGGAGACACTTTGACAGGACTATCACATGCTTCCCAGGACTAATCCTCTTTTGTGCTTATGTTCATATAATCCTAGCTTCAAGAGAAAAAAAGATGAGAAACATTTACAATTTTGGCACGAACTTCACCAGTAAGACCCAGAAATTACCATGTTCAAGCTGGTGAGGTACTAGTAGAGAAAGCTTGCGATGCCTTAATGTAGAAGGCTCCGTATATTAATTTCAGTAGTATTCAGTAGTAGTAGTAGTTTTTGTATAATGTATGACACAAGATTAGCAAAAGTTCATCTTGCCTTTTGCACCAAGCAAATATTCTCTAAAATAAGATCTGCTTAGTATTTCAGTTAACTTTGTAGAGAATCTGCCATATGAAATTACAGTGCAATCTCCAGGAAAGAATAACATAGCGCAGGAGTAGCTGAACAGATTGATGGCTTTGTGGGAAATAATAAATGAAAACATTTAATTTATTCATGGAAATCTATCTCAGTAGACAAGTGGGTGGCTCTATTACTGATTAAAAGCCTTCCCTGTTTAGGTGTGTGTATACAGTTGTGTTCAAAATTATTCAACCCCCAATGCTGTAAAGGGTTTTAGGGAATTTAGTGTACATTTGTAATTGTGTTTAGAATGAAATCTTACAAGGACTTTTTAAAGAACCAAATGCAACTAAAATGACATCAATTGTTTTTGTAATACAGTATTACATGTTTTTTTTGTGATTTCTTCATTGACACAATTATTCAACTTCTTAAAGACTACCACTCTTAAGAACAGAGGTTCATTCAAGTGTTTTCGATCAGGTATTGAAAACACCTGTGGATGTCAAGGAGCAGAAATCAAGCATAATAAGCCCCAATTTGGCAGATTTAAAATGACTGTGATGCTCAGCTCCTTCTAGACATTTACTGGTGTGTTTACAAACATGGTGAAGTCAAGAGAATGGTCCAGGAAGACAAGAGAAGAGGTGATTTCTCTTCACAGGAAGGGCAATGGCTATAAGAAGATTGCAAAGATGTTAAACATACCAAGAGACACCATAGGAAGCATAATTCACAAATTCAAGGCAAAGGGCACTGTTGAAACGCTACCTGGTCGTGGCAGAAAGAAGATGCTGACTTTGACTGCTGTGTGCTACCTGAAGCGCAAAGTGTTGAAAAGTCCACGTGTGACTGCTGAGGAACTGAAAAAAGATTTGTCAGATGCGGGTACTGAAGTTTCAGCTCAGACAATAATGCACACACTGCGTAATGAAGGCCTCAATGCCAGAACTCCCAGGCGCACCCCCTTGCTGTCTCCAAAGAATAAGAAGAGTTGACTGCAGTATGCCAAAAGTCATGTGGACAAACCACAAAAGTTTTGGGATAGTGTTCTGTGGACTGATGAAACAAAATTAGAACTGTTTGGGCCCATAGATCAACGCTATGTTTGGAGGAGGAAGAACAAGGCCTATGAAGAAAAGAACACCATGCCTACTGTGAAGCATGGCGGGGGATCAATCATGCTTTGGGGCTGTTTTGCTTCTACAGGTACAGGAAAGCTTCAGCGTGTGCAAGGTACCATGAATTCTCTTCAGTACCAGGAGATATTGGATGAAAATGTGATGCAGTCCGTCACAAACATGAGGCTTGGGAGACGTTGGACCTTTCAACAGGACAATGATCCCAAGCATACCTCCAAGTCCACTAGAGCATGGTTGCAGATTAAAGGCTGGAACATTTTGAAGTGGCCATCGCAGTCACCAGACTTTAATCTGATTGAGAACCTCTGGTGGGACTTAAAGAAAGCAGTTGCAGCTCGCAAGCCTAAGAATGTGACTGAACTGGAGGCTTTTATCCATGAAGAATGGGCGAAGACACCCGTAGATCGCTGCAAGACACTTGTGTCAAGCTATGCTTCACGTTTAAAGCTGTTATAACTGGGAAAGGATGTTGTACTAAATACTAAGATTGAATGTCACTTGGGGGTTGAATAAAACTGATAATGATGTGAGTACAGAATAGACATTTGTGGTTATTTTATTATAAATGTTATGTTATATTTGTCTGACTTACAAGTGCCTCTTTGATTTAATTGTAAACAAGATGACTGAAATGATCAAAATCAATGTCAAACTGGCCAAAACACTAAATTTCAGTGGGGGTTGAATAATTTTGAACACAACTGTAGGTGTGTATACATAGATAGCTATCAACTGCTAATCGGGCTGGCCACATGGCTACTGAACTCAGAAAGGATGCAGATTTAAATGTATAATTTAAACATTTTGGGGAGTACAATATATCAATCTGCTCAGCTCCTCCTGCTCTATAACATGCTGCCTACAGATTGTACTGCATTTCATGGTGACAGGTTCTCTTTAATTTGTATAATCTCAATAACAGTTAAAAAATATACTTACATATAATATGCAGTCAAGCTTTAGAGGTAGCAGACAGGCATGTTTCATGCTTTACCCTGGGTTCAGACCTGAGCATTCTTGAAACGCGCATTTTACGCGCGTTTTTGGCGCGCGTATTTCAGCGCGTTTTTGCAAATAGGAAACGCGCATCGTACGTGCGTTCTTGTGATTGACTACTGTGGTGTCAATCACAAGACGCACGACAAACGCCCCAAAAAAAGCTCAAGTACTTGTTTATGCGTATGGCGTTTTACAGTGTGAGAACCATGCCCATAGGGAAGCATTGGTTTGCATGTGTTGAGCGTTTTACAGCGCGTTCGAACGCGCTGTAAAATGCGCAAGTGTGAACTTAGGGTTAGAGTATCCTAACAATGGCGGTTGATAATGCTGTGACATGTGAAGGGACATAGCACCCACTGAGAACAAAAAACAACTACTTTGTGAATGATAATGGCATATGTCCTATTTGTGAATTTGTGCTGCTTTTAACCATTTTTTACAGTCATGATTTTAATGCTTGCTTAGATATAGTTTGATTTTTTTCTATAAAAAATAACTGAAGTGTAAGCTTTTTGTCAATAACTCCATTTGCATTTAATCTTGATGCCCTTCCAGTGTTTGTTGATTCTTCCACAGATGGTCATGAAGTAATTTACTTATTTTTTTTATGTAAGACTCGCCTGCAGAATTTAATCTCTTGTTTCATACTGTGCGCTAGATTAGACAGAATTTTTTTACTGCCTCAACAATAAAAATGAGCCAGTATTTTAGGCTGTAGCTGAATCAAAATTACATTTCCATTATTATTATAAACAAGATATATGCTTCATTATTATTATAAAATGATTTTGAAATAAAATAAAAACAAATCCGAAATAATTGTGAAAGCCGAAATGATTGTAAAAATATTATCATTTCCCCCTCATATTCTGTTGCCCTTCAATCCCTACCATACATATCAGATTGCAACAAAGTATTTTTTTTTATGATTTTTAATAACTTTATATCTAGTCTTTTGTTTCATGGCGTGTGCTAGTCTTTCTTTCCAGGTCTCAATAAATCTCTCTAAAATCTCATAACATAGGTGATGTGCTAAAATGACAAGGATGAATCCAATGAAATCACAGAAAGCATAGGTCCAGGGAGCTCTGTGGACTCATGGATGGCTCATAGAACACCATTAAACAATTTTAGTGCTACCATACATCAGGTCCTTGATGTGGCATACTGATCAGGGGGGAGAACATTTACTTTTTAAAGGCAATATGTATCTTGACAATCAGGGACTACAACTCTGTAAATCTTTTTAAACACATAAAACAGGTGGTAAGCTTTGCTATAAGGCTGCTACAACTTGTAAACATGCAATTAATGATGCCTTTATTTTCTTTCTGTATAGGTTAAATGTCTTTCTGTCACTGACAATTTTATTTTGGGATATGCTTTTATACTACTCATTTAACTTGTCATTTTTTTTTTTTTTTTTATAACTCTACTACTATCACATTACTATTATTGGGTTTAAAAATAGCCAATTAGAAATTGGGGAACTTGGGAGCAAGACTTTTATATATTCTCAAAAAACAGATATACAGTATAATTTACAACCTCTTTCATGAAGGTCACAAATTCCAAAGCCTGAGGAATAGAGGTCACTCTAGGCACTTTTACTGATATATAGGTTAATTTGTACCAATAACTTATATCATTGCAACATTTTGACTCATGCAAACTGTTAAAATCCTTCTCAAGCAATAAATAGCATCATTAGTGTCCTTATATACCTTTATAGTGGGTGTTTTCACCCCCCCCCCAAAAAAAAAAAAAAAAAAAAAAGTACCATCCCATGTGTCAGCAATCAGTGAATGACCTACTCAAATCTTATGCAACAATCCCTGTAGAGATGTGCTTACCACATGGATCCGTACCGGTGTCTTCCCCTGATCCACTGGGCAGAAGTGGAGGTAACTATGAACAAGACCGCTATTAAACCTCTTGGTATTTGGTTCACTGTGTGTGTCCAGTTGCTAGGGATCCTGTGTAATCTGGGATACTCTTCTAGTTATTGTGTGTATTGACATCATTGCATCTTCTGTGTTTTGTAGCAACTGCAGATGCTATTGTTAAGCGAATTGAGCATCAGATCCAAGATCCGAAATCGATTTGCTCAAAACTTCATTTCAATGCTGTACGGAGACCCGGCTCTGTATAGCATTAAAATGTATGACCTGCTGAGGTGAAATTCGTTATCACACAAGTTTTGCGAGACTACGGTGAATAACTTTGACATTTTTAAATTTGAAAACCATTTTGAAACAGGAATCCAAAGTCGGCTTCGGTACCAGCAAGTACCTTGGTACCAAAGCCAACTTCGGATCCAAGTTTTAAAATAGTTTCCAAGTTCCAAAATTGAAGTCTGAAGTTATTCACCGAAGTCCCACGAGACTTCATTGATAATAAATTTCCCTAACCAGAGCCTATATATTTGAATCTCCGTAAAGCATTCAAATGAAGTTTTGAGCGAATAGACTTTGAATCTTGGATCCGAAGCTTGATTCGTTATACATTAATTTTCTTCTACAAACAAGGTAACGAGTATAAACACTGTATTTCATATACAATTTATGATAGACTCCGGTTGTGCAAATATGCTTTATAAATCCTTTTCTGTGGATATTTGAGCCAACTTCCCATTTGGATAGGCTAAATCCCAGATGCTAGTGCTAAAATATTCCCCAATGTTCTACGAGCTACGAAGCTGGCTTACATTTAGACTGACACTGGATACGCCAAAGTTATGTAGAGGTTAGCACCTCTTTATAACTTTAGTGGCTCCACCGCCAGCTATAGCGGTTATTAAAACCAGTGTCTAAAATGCTGATCTTAATAAATGACCCGCTAAATGTGCCAACATTTAAGAGATTGTGCAAATGTATGCCAACATTTTGCTTATTTTTCAACAGTGTCCAGGTGCTCTGATATTAATAAGTGTGGGTTATTGTTCTCATTAGTTCAACAAAGAGTGAAGTATAAAATTAATGAAAACTAATCAAATGTGTCATTTGTCAGGAGTGGTTTTAAAGGGACACTAACATATTATTTCATATATTAACAGTCTATATATGAATATATTATGTATATTTTTAAATACAAAAAATGAGAGAATTATATTATGGATATAATTTTTTAAGTTGCTCTATATATTCTATTTACTATCCTGGTGCTGGACGTTTAGCATGGTAGACAGCCATGTTTGACTTTCAGTCAGACCATTCACTGTGACCAAATAGGGAAGGGGGTTGAGTGACTCAATGGGATCATCATGTTACACAGATACACTGCAATGCTCCTCTTTATCATCATTTATTAGGAGATGAATAGAGCTGTCATATTGTCATCCCAATTCTACAGTTAGTATTAATAACAACGATTACCCTTTAAATGACATTTTACCTTCACAGCAGCAGTAAACTATAAATGACACATTTTTTTAAAATAGGAATTTTATCTCTCAGTGATGTCTGCTACAGGAATACAATATCATGTATACAATTTTGAATTGTAATGCTGAAATGAACAGGAGTGTCAATTGTGAATGTATTATTCAAATTTTTCATATTCTTATGTTTTGTATCTTGAAATTCAACATAGTAACTACATAGTAAAACACTTATATTCTTATCTTATTCTTATCTTATCTTATCTTAACTTATCTTAACACTAACATTCATATTGATTCACCCTGCTGTTGATAAAGAGGATTTCAGGCTTTGATACATTATCACTTACTGCTGGAGTCCAACTGCTTGTATCCCAACTGATCCTTAGAATTAAGAATTTCTGGATTGACAGGGGTCCCAGAGTTCAGACCAACAATTATCATAATGCCATGGTATATTCTAGTGATGTAAATACTCTTTTTAAACTCTTCAGATAAAGATTACAATTAGGGATGAGCGATTCAACTTTGGATGAAACATTTGGAACCGAACTGGAGTTTGGTAAAAGGATTTTTACAGTAGAAATTAATTTTTACTGAGACTTTGTGAAGTAATAACTTTGGCTCATCAGAGCCAATACATCATAATAATGTACGGAGCACTCGCTCCATACAGTATTCTAACAAAGATTTATGCAAGTTTTATGCAAATCAACTTTGGAGGTTTTATCCAAAGTCCATTCGTTCATCCCTAGTTACAATATACATATGATACGGTCATATAGCTGTAATCAGATTGTAATTATTTTCAGCTTTCATTTTAGTAAGTTAATATAACAAATGTTATTGTAAGCATTGGTCTGGTAAGTTAAAAAAATAATCCAAAGTTTTTTGTTTTGTTGTTTCTAGCAGGTTTTTATAGTTTTACATTTTTTACCTGACTCATATCATATGTTCCCAATATTTCAGAAAGGGTGTATGTGCTATTTCAATGCTTCCCACAGAGATGCTAGATGCTTACGTAGATAGCAGCATTTGTACACAATTCTCTATGAAATTGCAGCAGTGAGACACTATCCACCTATCAAACTTGTCATTGTTGGCAACTCTTCTTTACTAAGGAAGTATAATAATATAGCTTTATAAGCATGACTGTGTAGGAGCCAAGCAGGGTTCCCATCAGTATGTCAAAAATATGTAGGTATGACTGATAAATTTGTGCTGTAAGACTTTTCTCAACTTAATTGGCATATTAGGAGCCTTCAGAATTCCTGAAAACAGCACATTAAATATCATTTTAGTAGAGCATGAATGAGTTTCCAAATAATGCTAGTTAACCAATAATAATCCAGATAATAATGAGATGTTAATTATGAAATATACTTTTATTCTAACTGTATGTGACAATGTGGTTGGCTGGCTATGGACTGTCCACAAGTTACTGATGTGTGTTATAGTGCTCTATAAAAACAATATATCTCTGTGTTGCTGTCAGGGCCGGATTGGCCATAGACCTTACAGGAAAATTTCCCAGTGGGCTGATGCCCATGGGGCAGTCTGGGCCCTCCTCACAGCCAGCCAGTGGAAGTTTTTACGGATATATTTTTTGCTGCTGGCAGTATTTTGTGATGGACTGTGGTATTTGGCTCTGTTGGGTGGTATAATGTGTCACAATATGGTATTCCTGGCCCTGCATTCTATCAATTTGGACCCACCTTTAAAACAGGGCCACTTTTGGTATTTTTTCCAGGGCTACTTTAAGTTCTGGCAGGAGGTGGTTATGTGGCTTTTTCTTAGCCATAGCGATAGAGTTATGAATTATGATCTTGGGCTTCATTATCTCCATTTGATTTAATATTATTCTTATTATATAAAATTATATAAAATGATTTTAATTATATATATAATTATTATATATAATAATTAGGTCTCTTCCAAAAAGTGGAACACCCAGAACATATCTCTCTTTTTTTCCCCCACAACAAGTGTCAGTTCGCTTCTCCAGTGATTCGGGCATAGGAAAAAGTGAAATGATCTGTTCATTTATGTCTAGCTTTGATATTAAGAAATTTTTGATGAATAGAAGGACATGGTGGCTTTCTTTCACAAACATAGTCACACCAGTTCACAGGTTTCATGTGGTACTGCAGCACAGTTCTATTCACTTAAATAAAAATGAGATACAAAACTAAAATCTATGGACAGAAGTAGTACTGTTTTCAGTGTCTGTAAGCCAGACAGAGGAAAATGATATGCAATGGACTTCTATGGTGTCTAACTGCATGTGTTCCTGTCCCACAGTTCTTTATTTCCCACTTGGTATGGAAATTCTAATTTGATCTGCCAATAAAACTTCCTTGATAAATAGATATTAGATAGATAGATAGATAGATAGATAGAGATGGATACTATAATGACTTTAAAATATATTTCTTGTTCCAAGCAAATACAAATTTGCTTATTCCTTTAATGAGAGTGATGGATGGTAACACCCTTAATTAAGCCTTAAATCATCTCAAAGGAGACATTTACGATATTAAAACACTTATAATAGGGATGTATCACAGTGAAGCTCAATTTTCCAGAGCAACTGTGCATACAATCAGATACTCACCAGGCTCACTTTGTCTTGGAGGAGAAAATTTCTGGTTTGTAGAAAGTCTAATGAGGAATGAATGTATTGAGAATCAATGGTTATATTTTCTTAGTGTTAAATCCTGATGTGTGTCACCATCTTATTAAAATGAGACTGCACTTGAAGAGGCACAATTATATTTTCTCACTAATCTAATGAAGAAAAAGATGAAAAGAGACCAAGCAAATACATGTACATTGTTAAGGACTTTTCAAACTTTAAGCTTTGCTATTATTTCAGTTTGAGAAGTTAAAGGAAATAAAGTAATTGTAAATGATGAAAGAATACTTGGATATAGTCATGCCATGTTTTTTTTTTATGTATGTGATATTATACAGCCTTAGTAATATGTCTTTTGCTGCACTTATTAATAGCTAATTTTGATTCTTATCATATACTTGTCAAATATATGATGATACAATTCAAGGAATTGACTAGTTATACCTATTATTCAGTTGTATATGCTGCTGGACACATTTTATGGCAACTACACAGTTGGGGTTTATATTAAAACTAGTACTTTTCACTGCTTGAGGAAAAACAGTAAAATAAAACAATAATATATTTTAAATCATCTTAAAAAACGAATGTTGGCCACTTGCCTCATAAATATGTTGATTCCAGTTAGGCAATAATATAGGAAACAGGCTGACGGAAAAGACCTAAAGAACATATGTATAGTCTCCTTTATGCCCAGCCTCATTTAAATAAGTAACACATTACTGGATACAATTACTGGAGTACAAATATCTGCCATTACATTCAGCCATTGGCACACACCCTAAAGTATGATCTACTCTTGTTCCCTATATTCGTAAGCATTATTCACAGTGGAATAGGAGCAGAACTGTTCCCATTTATGCTCTTGATGGTACACCGCAAAGATAGTGGCACAGAAACACTTTGAAAAGACTTGTGGACAGGGGCGTAACTCTAGGGGAAGCAGGGGAAGTGGCTGCTTTGGGGCCCTGACCCAGAAGGGGCCCATCCAAGAGGAGAAGTACTTAAAGATTTTGTCAGGGGCCCTCAACATTATTAGACAATGAAATTATATACAGTGACAGTATAGACTGTGTAGAAAATGGATGGAACAGCTGCCAGGCCTGGTCTGAGAGAGCAATCTTTACTAGCCACAGGAAAGGGGGCAGCATGAAAGGAAGGGGTTGTGAAAAACTTACTGGGGGAGGGGGCCCCATTCAAAAATTTGCTGTGGGGCCCAGTCATTTCTAGTTACACCACTGCTTGGGGAGCATGTATTAACTCAAGCTGGAGTGATAGGAAGCTATGATGCCATAGCAAGCAAATGGGGTTATACTATATTCAGACCAGACAGTATACTACTCCATTAAATGAGGCTGGGGGTAAAGGAGACCATAAATATTGTATGTTCTTTAGGTCTTTTCCTCTGACCTGCTTCCTATCTTATAGCCTGATTGGAATCAACATATTTATATGGCAAGCAGCGCACCATTAGCTTTTTGAAATTAATTCTTTTTTTCACTACACACTTGGCAACTCCTGGATCGCACATTTTTATGGTGAGCCTTAGCTTGCATCACCTATATAAACAAAGCTTCCTTTGCCGGTGTTAACTGCTAGGCTTATTTTTACATGTATTGTATTATAAAGCATGCTTTGCATTTCCCATATACAGTATCTTGGGTGGAGAGTCTCATCATGTGGCAAATGAAGAAAGTGAACTTGTTAAATTATGCGCTATAAAAAACTGTTAATATAATTTGTTTGATTTAATAAAAATCAAACTAATAGGCTAGCATTATCAGGACTTTGATAATGTTGGCCTATCATTAGGATAGACCATCAATATCAGATCATTGGTGGTTAAGCCTGCTGCACACTATGCCATCATTGCTTACCAGGCACAGGTCCATGCAGTTTGGAGTAACTGTGCTTCATAGTGCAGCTTCCTGCTTCTCAGTACCATTTAAGTGGAATGGTCTGCGCTGCAATACCAGGCATGGCCAGTACACAATCTACAGATCTGGTATTGGTACAGTGAAAGAAATATGGTGCTCTGGAGAGTGCAGCACCACCTTCAAGTATGAGTACTAAAAGCCATACTCCAAATGTTATTATATTTATGGTCTATCTATAGAATAGTCCATCAATATTAAAGTCCTGCACTATAAGGCCACCTGAAATAGACTTTGGAGCGCTATAGTTTTGAGGATCATTTTCATTAAGTGGGTTGTGCAGGCTGTATATATCTTTGACCTATCCTCAAGCTAGATTATCAATATCTGATCCCATGAGGTCTGACACCCGGCACTCCAACTGATCAGTTGTTTGAAAAGGAGGTAGCGCTCATCCTCATTACACTGCCTGTTGTCCTGGAAGGGCAGTATTATTACAAGTATTCGCTCCATTCACTTGAATGGTGTGAGTACTTGTAGTTACACTATGCCGACACTACAAGGGAGATGATGTGTAGGGTAATGAAGAGGAAGTAGCACTTGAATGGAGCACCAATTCAAATCAAACAGCTGATTGGCTGCAGTGCCAGGTGTCGTTAATGCAAAATGTAATTGAAATGGCTTAGCATTTCTTTTTTTTTTTTATCTATTAAAGAACTTTAAATTAAAAGGAAGACTGCAAAATATAATGTGTTTGTCTCTATGTCCATCTATCTATCTCATATCGGTCTTGTCATTGCATACATATTTGTGTTTTTTAAATATTACAATATATCTAAAATGCATATTAAAATAGGAGCTAAACACACATAAACTAGATGAACAAGTCATCGCACCAGTAGTCAGACAATGGGACTTTGCTGTCTTGTCATTTAGTCTCTTGGGTTTTAAAGCAGTAGGCTCCAAATATAAGCGTTAGTTTGGAATTAATATGAAGTAAATGACCATACAGTAGTAAATATTGCTCTCCCTAGTCTTTTTATATCACCATATCCCCTCTTACTCTAGCCCAGGGATGCCCAACCTGCGGCCCTCCAGATGTTGCAAAACTACAACTCCCAGCATGCATGGACAGCCTACAGCTATCAGTCTACAGCAGGGCATTGTGGGAGTTGTAGTTTTACAACAGCTGGAGGGCCGCTTGTTCGACATCCGTGCTCTAGCCAAAGCACTTGCCTAAAAAGGACGAGCCCACATTTGTCTCAACCTCATGAGTCCAAGTTCTAACCTATGTGATGCACCACAAGACCTATATACATCATGCAGTTTTTGTAAAAAAATAAATTAAAAAGTAGTTAAATGCATGTCTCTTTTCTTGTGACAATAATTTTATCACTGGACTCTTATTTTCATACATTTAAGTGAAACTGGCATATGATTGGGCAAGCGCAGGCTACCTCACAAAGATTATCTATCTATCTATCTATCTATCTATCTATCTATCTAGTATATACAGATATGCCTTGTAACTAAATATTGGATGGCCACATACATATTTAAAAAAAAACCTCTTAGTAAAGTTATGTGACATTATTCTATCATGAGCCAATATTTTGTGTAAAATGCCTCTTAGCTATTCTACTTTATATTCATACCCATATTAATGATTCTGCCTTAGCTCTTCAGGGAGAGGGAAATATAAAAGACACACACAGACGCTTGTAAACTTAGCATGGTGTTAGCTTCAAAGAACAGTTGCTTGAAAACACTTGCTACTTTACTTGTAACCCAAGTCAAGCAGTCGTTTTGCTAGATGTTCACATTTTAAAATAACATTA